>OX422207.1:635290996-636490996 GCA_949130495.1 Sambucus nigra | reverse complement strand
GTTGGTTATGGGAATTTGGGTTATGAAATGAAAGGCTATATTTAGGCTCAAATGGATTAACGAGGGTAAACATATAAGGTGAGGTCAAGGCTAATATGGGTGATATAACAAAGATGTCCTATGATCATTTCACAAAGTTTACGCAATTTTCGACCCAAAACAATATATTAAAATCATGCTCAAGTAACACATTTCAAGATATAAACTCAATTAATGAACGACCAGTGAAAGAATAGAGAGATTACCAACGAATTCAACGTTTTCAACGAGAAAAGAATATTTTATACACTCAAAAGTGACGAAAGGTACAAAGCTTACTCGGTGTAAGTATTTACGATGCAATAAAAGATTATCGAGTTATAAAAATCTTAAACAAAATAAATATAACAAGGAAAGTGCATATGCTCGTGGGATAAAGTTTAATTCATGAAGTAATTCACAATATAAATGACTTGAGGACTAAAGTCTAATAACTTCTAAAATCGATAACATGCATCGTTGAGTTGTCTATTGGATCGGGCAATTATTAAAATTTATCATCGGAAACAAGGCAAAAAGCCCCACAAAGGAGAAAAAAGAATGAAAATATTTTTGAAAATTTTCAATTTTTTCACAAAAAGCATTCTTAGTAACTAAATGTGAGCAAATCCATGGACAAAACAAAGA
The DNA here is from genome assembly GCA_949130495.1 of Sambucus nigra. Lineage (NCBI taxonomy): Eukaryota > Viridiplantae > Streptophyta > Magnoliopsida > Dipsacales > Adoxaceae > Sambucus > Sambucus nigra. The sequence continues at coordinate 636,490,330 of OX422207.1, read as the reverse complement.
AATGGACAAAATATCCTACACCCCCTAACTTAAATGTTGCATTGTCCTCAATGCGCATTAAGAACACAACACAAAGAGAGGAAAAAACGATATTACCCAAAACGGGAGCTATCTCCATAAGCGCGAGTCCAATGAAATCTACAAAACAAGTTAGTACCGAGAATAGAAAAAACAAATAACAAAAAGTTAACTAATTACGCCAGACTAAATTTAAAGGAAAGAAAAATAGGAAAGAAAAGAAAGAAAAAAAAAACTAACTATTTACAAACTAACTATTTAGGCTTCACACTGACTAAAAACTAGAATCTAAATAGTTGAGGGTCCACCCAAAAAGGGATTTGAATTTGAAAGATCAACGGTGGACCCTCCAAAGAGAACATGCCTCCCGAAAAATAGTAATTCCGTTTGAAAAACGGAAGGCATGTGGGTGGCGAAAAAAGTGAACCATCGCCAATTTAAAATTTTCAGTGGACGATGGGGGATTTGGATAATAAAGGGGAAAGGTACACTTGAGGTCCAAGAAAAATTGACTCATCTCCCAAAGATTTTTTAAATAGAATGGGAGATGGTGCACACTTGGGGATAACATCCATCGAAAATAAGTCCGGTAAGGTATCCTCATCGGAGAAAAGTGTAGAAGTTTTAAAAGTTTCTACCGACTCATAGGAATCAACCGTAATTCTATTGGTTCAATGATGGAAAACGTATATGGTAATGAAATAAATTCAATCTCCGTCAACATATCGTCAGAAGGAGATTGAATTTCGGGGGAGAGAGACTCACATTCGATGAGAAATTCTTTGAAAAATTGAGGTGAAACACAAGTTTCCACCTCCTCGTTATTTTGTGTATAAGAATTCATCTCATCGCAAAGTGCTCCAAGTCTCATTCCAACATCATTTAGGCTTTCCAAACCTTGGGAGTAAAGAAGAAAAGTTTCATTCAAAGTAGTCTTCCTCGGCTCAAGAGCCTCGGACTCCTCATTTGGTTGAAACTCATCTTTGAAAGTATTGGAATAAGAATCGTCATTGGATTCGAATAATGAATCCAACTCAAGCTCCAAATAACGATTTTCATTTCGATAAATGTTTTCAAGTCTTTCAATATCAAGAAAATCTTCAAAATGAAAAACTTGAAAACTATCCCGAAAGTAAGAATCATTAGAATGACCGTAATAACTATAATAGTAGGACATGAATACCTCGTTGTTTGTAGAGGGAGAATCCGAGCAAGAAAGTGAGCAACCGCGAATCAAATTTTCTTAGCGCTCAAATATGCTATCCTGCAAAAAAGGTTAAAACGAAGAATACAAATACAAAAGGAAAAATACTACGAAATAATAAAACAATTACATTCTAAAACACACTCCCCGGCAACGACACCATTTTGATGCGAGGGGAACTTGAGTGTTCGTGTAGGAACATTGTCGTTGATTTCATCTCCCGCTCTACATGCAAAAACCTAAACTACAACTACACTTGACAAGCAAGCATAGCGGTAAGTCGGGTATCGTACGAAATCCACAGGGAGTTATTAAATTTTAGATTTTAATTATTTTAAAACTTCAAGAATAAAAGTGTAAAATAAATAAATGAAAACGTGATGGTTGGGAATTTGAAAATTCCTATTACAAACCCAAATGGGTGTCAAACCAAGAGAGGAAGAAGAAGATCTCTCAAATCCCCCCAAACCCTAAGATAAACTAACATAAAATGAGTGATATATCATCTCAAAATGAGATGGATTGGTTTTATAAAAAATACTCCTTGGAAAACTTGTAATAAAAGGGAAGAAAAACAAAAATCTGCAGGGCCGAATCGATTCGAAAATGGTCCGAATCGATTCAAAAATAGGGGAAATTCATATTTGCAATCCCCGGCAATGGTGCCATTTTGATGCGAGGGGAACCGAGTGTTCCTGTAGGGACACTGTCATTGATTTCAGCTCTCTCTCTACATTAAAAAACCTAAACTACACATACACTTGACCAGTAAGCGTAGCGGTAAGTCGGGTATCGTAAGAAATCCACAGGGAGTTATTGAATTTTAGATTTTAATTATTTTAAAACTTCAAGAATAAAAGTGTAAAATAAATAAATGAAAAGGTGATGGTTGGGAATGGTGACAAAAGATAAAAAGGAAGAAGTTACACTATACTACAATTAATTAAAACGAGAGTCGGGATCGCATCCCCACCATGGGCTAAACAACTAATAATTAGAATTTCGGTTCAAAAAAATTTAATCGAGCATTTTTAATTAATCATAAACATCACACAATAAGGAATTTAACCCAAAGTTGCGAGATTAAACATTTAATCAAAAATGGTCACACGCGGATTAAATTCGGATTATCGCTATAAACACTAACGTTGCGTGACAAAGGAAGTTAAATGCATAATAACCCGACTTTAATACGCGAGGTTTCAATTAAATGTAATTTTACCCAAAACCTAACTTTCGGAGCTCGACGCCCATTAATGGCGAAAATGAAATCCCAACCCATTATCTACGGACAATACATGGATTAAACTACTTTAAACAACAACTAAACTAATTCAAGCATAAATAACAACAATAAACTGATTTGAAGGCATGAAACTAATCTACAAAGCAAGAATAAAGGAAATACACACTATATTAATGGAGAGGGAATATGAAAATACCAATTACAAACCCAAATGGGTGTCAAACCAAGAGAGGAAGAAGAACATCTCTCAAATCCCCCCAAACCCTAAACTAAACTAACCTGAAATGAATGATATTTTATCTCAAAATGAGATGGATTGGTTGTATACAAAATATTCCATGCCAAACTTGTAATAAAAGGGAAGAAAAACAAATATCTGCAGGGCCGAATCGATTCAAAAATGGCCCGAATCGATTCGGAAATAAGGAAATTCATATCTGTAATTCTGGTGCATTCCGAATTGATTCGGTTTTTGGCCGAATCGATTCATACCCTACAGGTCTGAATTTTGCAGCTTTGCCTGTTTTACGGAAAATGCCGCTATTTCTTCGTTATAGCTCAGAATTAGGCACGGTCGGAGGCTACGCAAAGATAACTCAGAGGAATAGAAATCTAATAATAAATTAGTCCAAAAACACAAAATATGAAATGACTAAAATGCCCTTGAATGTGTCCTTGAGTGTGAATTTGAAGTAAAAACCATCCTAAAAATGCCATAACTCTCTCGATACAACTCAGAATCATGCACCGTCGGCGGCCACGCGAAGAGAAATCATAGGGCTTCAACTTTAGTGAAGAGGTTGGGTTTCAAACCTAAATGCTGAAATTACTAAAATGCCACCAAAGCTGCTAAAGTCGACAAAACTTTTTCGAAAAGCGTCTGAACTTCATACTAAGCATCCAAATACCTACAAATGCTCAATTAACCCCTACAAAACATGTTAACATAGAAATCCGAGGTTGTATGGATAATGAGCATAAATATAGGGATTAAGATACCCAAGGGGGCTAATAAGGCATAGGTTAACAGGTTAAATACGCAATATTTGCGTCGTATCATCTGCACAAACCGATCTCATAGTCACGGGACCCCCGGTTTGAGAGAAAAACAAAAATTTACAAATTGTTAGACTTAGGCTTAAAAACATGCCGTCGGAGGGTAATAACGTAAAACATCCACTGGACGGCATGGGACTAATGTAACACGTAGGAACTGGCAGCGTAGTCACGGGAGCCCCGATTTGAGAGCAAGACAAAAATTTGCAAACTATTAGACTTAGGCTTAAAAACATGCCGTCATAGGGTGAGAATGTAAAACAAGCACTAGACGATCTCGTGAGAGGCATGAACACCTTTCACGGGACCAATGTTAAATGTAGAAACCGACCGTATAGTCATTGGATCCACAGTTTAAGAGCACAATCAAAATTTGCAAACTATTAGACTTAGGCATAAAAAATGCCGACAGAGGGTGAGAACGTAAAACATCCACTAGACGTCCTCGTGACAGGCATGAACACTTTGCACGGGACCAATGTAACCCACATGAACCAACTGCGTAGTCACGTGACCCACTGTTTGAGAGCACAACCAAAATTTGCAAATTATTAGACTTAGGCTAAAAAAATATATCGTTAGAGGGTAAGAAGATAAATTAACCACTAGACAGCCCCATGAGAGGCACGAACACCTCGCTCGGGACTCATGTAACCCATAAGAACCGACCGTGTAGTCACGGGACTCCGGATTTGAGAGGACGACCAAACTTTGCAAACTGTTAGACTTATAATTAAAAATATGTCGTCAGAGGGAGAGAACCGAAATCAACCACTAGACGGCCTCGTGGGAGGCACGGACACCTCGTACGGGACTAATATTACCCATAGGAACCAACTGCATAGTCACGGGACACCTGGTTTTAGTGCACGAGCAAAAAATGTAAATTGTTAGACTTTGGATTAAAAACATGTTATCAAAGGGTGCGAGCATAAAACAACCACTAGACATCCCCATGAGAGCCACAAAAACCTCGCACAGGACCAATTTTTACCTGCAGGAACCAACCACGTAGTCACGAAACACCCAATTTTAGATCACCGCAAAAGTTTGCAAACTATTACAATTAGACTTAAAAACATGCCGTTATAGGGTGAGAACATAAAACAACCACTACGCGGCCCTGTGAGAGGCACGAACACCTCGCACAGGACCAATGTAACCAACTAGAACCATACGCTTAGTCCACGGGATCCCCAGTTTGAGAGCATGACCATAATTTGCAAATTTTTATACCTAGGATTATAAACATGCCGTTAGAGGTTGAGAACGTAAAATATCCACTAGATCGCCTCATGAGAGGCACGAACACCTCGCGTGGGACCAATATAACCTGCAGGAACTGACTGCGAAGTCACAGGACTCCCGGTTTGAGATCATGACTAAAATTGGCAAACTATTAGACTTAGGATAAAAAATATACCGTTAGAGGGTGAAAATGTAAAACAGCCACTAGACAAACCTCTGAGAGGCACGGACACATCCCACAAGACCAATAACCCGCAAGAACTACCATATAGTGACAAGACCCCCGATTTGAGAGCACGACCATAATTTACAAACTGTTAGACTTAGTCTTTAAAACATGTCATCAGTGGGTGAGAATGTAAAACAACCAGTAGACGGCCCCATGAGATGCATAAACATCTCGCACAGGTTCAATGTAACCTTCAGGAATTGACCGTGTAGTCAGGAAATAATCAATTTTAGAGCATGACAAAAAATTGTAAACTGTTAGACTTAGGCTTAAAAATATGTTGGCATATGGTGAGAACAAAAAAAATCCACTAGACGGCCCCGTGAAAGGAACGAACAACTCGCATTGGACTAATGTAACCCACTAGAGCTGACCGCATAGTCACGGGATCCCCAGTTTGAGAGAACGACCATATTTTGCAAATTGTTAGACTGAGGATTAAAAACATGCCGTCAGAGGGTGAGAACATAGAAAACCCACTAGATATCCCCGTGAGAGGCACGAACACCGCGCATGGGACCAATGTAACCCGTTATAACCGACTGTGTTATCACGGCCCCCCTAATTTGATAGAATGACCAAAATTTGTAAACCGTTAGACTTATACTTAAAAACATGCCATGAAAGAGTGAGAACATAAAATAGCTACTAGACGGCCCCGTGAGAGGGACAAACATCTCGAACGGGACCAATGTAACCTTCAAGAACCTAGTGCGGAGTCACGGGACTTTTGATTTGAGAGCACGACGAAAATTTTCACACTGTTAGACTTAGGTCTAAAAACATGTCGTCAGAGGGTGAAAACATAAAATAACACTAGACGGCCCCGTGAGAGGCACGAACGCCTCCCACATAACCAATGTAACTCGTAGGAACCAACTGCATAGTCATGGGACCTCCAGTTTGATAGCACGACCAAAATTTGCAAATCGTTAGACTTATACTTAAAAAATAAGATGTCAGAAGGTGGAAACATAAGATATCTACTAGACGAGCCCATGAGAGGCACAAACACCTCACACGGGACCAATGTAACCCGTAGAAAATGACCGCATAGTAATGTGAACCTCGATTTGAGAGCACAACCAAATTTCCAAATTGTAAGACTTAGCATTAAAAACATGTCGTCAAAGGGTGAGAACATAAAGTAGCTACTAGAAGACCTAGTGAGAGGCACTAATACCTCGCACGGGTCAAATGTTACCCACATGAACCAATCGCGTAGTCACGGGACCCAGGGTTTGAAAGCACGATCAAAATTTTTGAATTGTTAGACTTAGGCTTAAAAACATGCCGTCATAGGGTGAGAGCGTAAAACAACCACTAAATAGCCTCTTGAGAATCATGGAGACCTCGCACGGGACAAATATAACCCGCTGGAATCGACAATATAGAGACGAGACCCCAAATTTGAGAGCAGGGTCATAATTAGCAAACTATTAGACTTAGGCTTAAAAACATGCAGTCAGAGGGTGAAAACGTAAAACAACCACTAAACAGCCCCGTGTGAGGCACCAACACCTCACGTGAGACCAATGTAACCCGGACTAATCAACCTCAAAGTCAAGGGACCCCCGATTTGAGAGCACGACCAAAATTTGTAATGTGTTGGACTCGGGCTTTAAAACATGCCGTCAGAGGATGAGAATGTATAACAACCACTAGACAGCCTCGTGAGATGCACGGACACCTCGCATGGGACCAATGTTACCTACATAAATCGACCGCATAGTCACGGGACGCACAGTTTCAGAGCAAAATAAAAATTTGCAAACGGTTAGACTTAGGCTTAAAAATATGTCGTCAGAGGGTGAAAAATAAAACAGCCACTAGATGGCCTCGTGAAAGGCACGAAAACCTCACACGGGACTAATGTAACATGTAGGAACCGATAGCGTAGTCATGGGACCCCCGTTTTGATATCTCAACCAAATTTTGCAAACTATTAGACTTAAGCTTAAAAACATGCCGTCAAAGGGTGAGAGCGTAAAACAGGCACTAGACAGTCTCGTGAGAGGCACGACCACTTCTCACGGGACCAATGTTACCTGTACGAACCGACCGCGTAGTCATTCGACCCACGATTTAAGAGCACCATCAAAATTTGAAAACTATTAGACTTAGGCATAAAAAAATTCCGACAGAGGGTGAGAACGTAAACCAACAACTAGACGGCCCCGTGAGAGGAATGAACACCTAGCACGTGATCAATGTAACCCGCATGAAATAACTGCGTGGTCACATGACCCCCTGTTTGAGCACGACTAGAATTTTTAAACTGTTAGACTTAGGCTAAAAACATGTCGTCGGTGGGTGTGAACGTGAAACAACCACTAGACAGCCCCGTAAGAGGCACGAACACCTCGCACGAGACCAATATAACCCACAAGAACCGACCACGTAGTCATGGGACTACATGACCAAACTTTTCAAACTGTAAGACTTACGATTAAAAATATATCATAAGAGGGCGAGAACCTAAAACAACCACTAGACGGAACCGTGGGAGGGACGAACACCTCACACAAGACTAATGTTACCCGTAGGAACCAACTGCATAGTCATGAGACCCCTGGTTTTAGAGCACGACCAAAAGTTTCAAACTATTAGTCTTTGGCTTAAAAACATGCTGTCAAAGGGTGCTTTGCGAACGTAAAACAACCACTAGACGTCCCCATGAGAGGTACAAACACCACGCAAAGGACCAATGTTACCTTGAGGAACCAACCGCGTAGTCACAAAACACCCAATTTGAGAGCATGAAAAATATTTGCAAAGTGTTAGACTTAGTCTTAGAAACATGCCGTCATAAGGTGAGAACGTAAAATAACTACTGGATGGCCTTGTGAGAGGCATGAACACCTCGCACCGTATCAATATAACCCGCTAGAACGATATGCTTAGTCACGAGATCCCCAATTTTAGAGCACGACAATAATTTCCAAATTATTATACTTAGGCTCAAAAACATTCCGTCGGAGGGTGAGAACCTAAAATAGCCACTAGACCACCCCGTCAGAGGCACGAACACCTCTCACGGGACCAATGTAACCTGCAGTAACCGATTGCGAAGTCACGAGACTCCTGATTTGAGAGCATGACTAAAATGTGCAAAGTGTTAGACTTAGGCTAAAAACCATGCCGCCAGAGGATGAAAACGTAAAACATCCACTAGACGGAACCGGGAGATGAACGAACAGCTCGTACAAGGACAATGTAACCCTCAACAACCGATCGCATAGTCGTAGGACCCTCGATTTGATAGGACGATCATAATTTGCAAACCGTCAGACTTAGGCTTTAAAACATGCTATCAGTGGGTGAGAACGTAAAACAACCACTAGACGGCCCCATGAAAGGCACGAACACCTCGTATAGGACCAATGTAACCTTCGGTAACTGACCGTGTAGTCCGAAAAAACCGATTTGAGAGCACGAAAAAAATTTACAGACTTGTAAACGTAGGCTTAAAAACATGTCGTCATATGGTGAGAACAAAAAAAAAGACACTGGACGACCCCGTGAGAGGCAAGAACACCTCGCATGGGACTAATATATCCCACTAGAACCAACCGTGTAGTCTCAGGATCCACAGTTTGAGAGAACGCCTATCATTTATGAATTTTTAGACTTAGGCTTAAAAACATGCTGTAAGAGGGTGGGAACGTAGAAAAACTACTAGACGGGCCTGTGAGAGGCACAAAGACCTTGCATGAGACCTATGTAGCCTTTAAGAACTGATTGCGAAGTCACGAGACTTCCGGTTTGAGAGCACGATGAAAATTTGCACATTATTAGACTTAAGCTTCAAAATATGGCGTCAGAGGGTGAAAATGTAAAACAACCACTACATGGCCCCATGAGAGGCATGAACACCTCCCATAGGACCAATGTAACGCATAGGAACCAACTGCATAGTCACGGGACCCCCATTTTGATAGCACGACCAAAATTTGCAAACTATTAGATTTATGCTTAAAAACGTGATGTCAAAGTGTGGGAACGTAAAATATCTACTAGACGGCCCCATGAGAGGCACAAACACCTCACACGGGACTAATGTAACCCGAAAGAACCGATCGCATAGTCACGTGACCCCCGATTTGAAAGCATAATTAAATTTGCAACCTATAAGACTTAGGCTTAAAAACAGGCCACCAAAGGGTGAGAACATACAACAGCCACTAGACGGACCAGTGAGAGGCACGAACACCTCGCATGGGAAAAATGTAACCCATAGGAAACAACCTCATGGTCACGTGACCACCTGTTTGAGAGCATGAACAAAATTTATGAACTGTTAGACTTAGTCTTAAAAACATACCGTCACAGGGGCAGAGCACAAAACAACCACTAGACAGCTTCGTGAGAGGCACGAAGAACTATTACGGGACTAATACAACCAGTTGGAATCGACAGCATAGACACGGGACCCCTAATTTTAGGGCACGGTCATAATTAGCAAACCGTTAGACTTAGGCTTAAAAACATGTCGTTAGAGGGTGAGAACGTAAAATAGCAACTATGGCCTATAGTGAGGCACGAACACCGCATACGGGACCAATGTAACCTGTAGGAACTGATTGCGAAGTCACGATACCCCTGGTTTGAGAGAAAGATAAAAAAATTGCAAACTTTTAAACCCAGGCTTAATTATAAGTCGTCAGAGGGTGAGAATGTAAAACGACTACTAAAAGTCCCCATAAGAGGCACGAACACCTCGCACGGGACTAATATAACCCATAGGAACCAATTGCGTAGTCACGGAACCCTCGATTTGAGAGCATGACTAAAATTTGCAAACTGTTAGACTTGCATTTAAAAATATGTCATCAGGGGGTGACAACGTAAAATAGCCACTAGACAACCCTGTGACAGGCACGAACTGCTCGCACGGGACCAATGTAACTCGCGGGAACCGACCGCATAGTCACGGGACCCCAGATTTCAAAGCATGACCAAAATTTGTGAACTATTAGACTTAGTCTTAAAAACGTGCCGTCACTGGGTGAGAGCATAAAACAGTCACTAGACAGCCTCATGAGAGGCACGAAGACCTCGCACGGGACCAATATAACCCGATGGAATCGACACCATAGACACAAGACCCCTAATTGAGAGCACGTCCATAATTAGCAAACAGTTAGACTTAAGTTTAAAAACATGCCGTCGGAGGGTGAGAATGTAAAACATCCACTACGGCCCCATGTGATGCATAAACACCTCGCCTGGGACCAATGTAACATGCAAGAACTGATTGCAAAGTTATGGGACCCTCGGTTTAAGAGCATGATAAAAAATTATAAAATTTTAGACTTAGGCTTAAAGACAAGTCGTTAGAGGGTGATAACATAAAACAACCACTAAACGGCCCCATAAGAGGCACGAAGACCTCGCACGGGACTAATGTAACCCGTAGGAACCGATTACGTAGTTACAGATCCCCACGTTTGAGAGCATAACTAAAATTTGTAATTTGTTAGACTCAAGTTTAAAAATAAGCCTTCAAGGGGTGACAACATAAAACAACCACTAGACGGACCTGTGAGAGGCACGAACCGCTCGCACGGGACCAATGTAACTCACTAGAACCGACCGCGAAGTTAGGGGACCCCTGATTTGAGAGCACGACCAAAATTTAAGAAACAGTTAGACTTAAGCTTAAAAACATATCGTCATAAGGTGAGAGCATAAAACATCCACTAGACAGCCTCGTGAGAGGCACGAAGACCTCGCACAGGACCAATATAAACCGCTGGAATCGACAGCATAGACACGAGACCCCTAATTGATAGCATGATCATAATTAGCAAACTGTTAGACTTAGGCTTAAAAACATGCCATCAGAGAGTGAGAACATAAAATAGTAACTACAACCCGGTATGAGGCATGAACACCTCGCACGGGACCAATGTAACCTGTAGGAACTGAGTGCGAATTCATGAGACCCCTGGTTTGAGAAGACAATTAAAAATTTCAAACTGTTAGACTTAGGATTAAATAAAATTCGTTAGAGGGTGAGAACGTAAAACGGCCACTAAACAGCCCCATGAGAGGCACGAACACCTTGCACGGGACTAATGTAACCAGTAGGAATCGAATGCGTAGTCACGGAACCCCCAGTTTGAGAGCACGACTAAAATTTGAAAATTTTTAGACTTAGGTTTAAAATCAAGCCTTCAGGGGGTGACAACGTAAAACAACCGCTAGGTGGCCCAGTGAGAAGAACCGATCGTGTAGTCACGAGACCCCTGATTTGAGAGCGCGACTAAAATTTACAAACTATTAGACTTAGGATTAAAAGCATGTCGTTAGAGGGTGAGAACGTTAAACAACCACTATATGGCCCCGTGAGATATATAAAAATCTCGCATGGAACAAATTTAACCCATTGGAACCGACCGCATAATCACGGGATCCCCTGTTTAAGAGCACGACCAAAATTTACAAACTAATAGACTTAGGTTTAATAACATGGCGTTAGAGGGTGAAAACGTAAAACAATCGCTAGATGTCCCCATGAAAGGCACGAACACCTCTCATGGGACTAACGTAACTCAGAGGAATCTCCCCTATGGTCACAGGACCCCCGATTTGAGGGCACCACAAAAATTTTCCAACTATTAGACTTACGCTTAAAAACATGTCATTAGAAGGTGAGAATGTAAAACAACCACTAGTCGGCCCGTGAGAGGCATGAACACCTCGCATGGGACGAACATAACTCGCAGGAATCGACCGCGTAGTCACGGGACCCCCAATTTGAGAGTAAGACAAAAATTTGCAAACTATTAGACTTAGGCTTAAAAGCATGATGTCAGAGAGTGAAACCTCATAATAGCCACAAAACGGCCCTTTGAGAGGCATGAACACCTTATACGGGACCAATATAACCTGCAGGAACTGACTATGAAGTCACAGGACCCCCGATTTGAGAGCACGATGAAAATTTGCAAATTGTTAGACATAGGCTTAAAACCTTGCCGTCAGAGGGTGAGAACGTAAAATAGCCAGTAGATGGCATCGTGAGAGGCACAAACACCTCGTACATGACCAATGTAACCGGTAGGAACCAACTGCATACTCACGAGACCCCCAGTTTGATAGCTCCACCAAAATTTGCAAACAGTAAGACGAACTTAAAAATATGCCATCATATGATAAGATCGTAAAACAACCCCCAGACAGACCCTAAGAGGCACGAACACCTCGTATGGACCAATAAAACCCACAGGAACTGACCGCGTAGTCACGGGACCCCCGATTTAAGAGCACAACCAAAATTTACAAACAATCCGACATTGGCTTAAAAATATGCCATCAGAGGGTGAGAACGAAAACCACCCATTAGACGACCACGTGAGATGAACGAACACCTCGCACAGGACTAATGTAACCCGCAGGAACCGATAACGTAGTCAAGGAACCCCCGATTGGAGAGCAGGACAAAAATTTGCAAACTATTTTACTTAGACTTAAAAACATGTCGTCAGAGGGTGAGAACGTAAAACAAACATGAGATAGCCTCGTAAGAGGAACGAACACCTCACACGAGACCAATGTAACCCACATGAACCGATCGCGTAGTCTTGGGGCTCACGGTTTGAAAGCATGACCAAAATTCAGAAACTGTTAGAATTTAAGTTAAAAATGTCATCAGTGGGTGAGAACGTAAAACAACCACTAGACGGTCGATTAGAGGAACGAACACCTCGCACAAGACCAATGTAACATCTAGTAACCTACCGAGTAGTCACTAAACACCTGGTTTCAGGGCAACACAAAAATTCACAAATTGTTAGACTCAGGCTTAAAAATGTGTTGGCAGAGGATGAGAACATAAAAGAGCCACTAGATAGCCCCGTGAGAGGTACGATCACCTCGTACGTGACCAATGTAACCCATTAAAACCGACGGTGTAGTAACGGAACACCCAGTTTGAGATCATGAAAATAATTTGCAGATTGTTTGAATTAGGTTTAAAAACATATCGTCAAAAGGTGAGAATGTGAAATAGGTACTAGAAGGTCCTGTGACAGGTATGAACACCTTGCAAGGGATCAATGTAACCTACAGGAACTGATTGCGAAGTAAAGGGACCCCCGATTTGAGAGCAGGAGGAAATTTTTTAAATTGTTAGACATAGGCTTTAAATCATTACGTGAGAGGGTGATAACATAAAAGAGCCACTAAATGGCCTCGTAAGAGGCACAAACACCTTGCACAAGACCAATGTAACCTGTAGGAACCGACTGCGAAGTCACGAGACCCCCAGTTTGATAGCATGACCAAAATTTGCAAACTGTAAGACTTAGCCATAAAAACATGCCATTAGAGGGTGAAAACATAAAACAACCACTAGACAGCCACATGAGAGGCACGAACACCTCGCACGAGACCATTGTAACCCGCTGGAAACGACGACATAGTCACGGGACTCCCAGTTTAAAAGCACGACCATAATTTGCAAATCATTAGACTTAGGCTTAAAAGCATTCCGTAAGAGGGTGAGAACAAAAAATAGCTACTAGAAGGCCCCGTGATAGGTACGAACACCTCACATGAGACTAATGTAACCTCCTAGAACTGACCGCATATTCACGGGACCCCCGGTTTAAGAGAACGACCAAAATTTTCAAATTGTTAAAATGAGGCTTAAAAATATGTCGTCCGAGGGTGAGAATGTAAAACATCCCCTAAACAGCCCCGTGAGAGGCACGAACACCTTGTATAGGACTAATGTAACATGCAAAAACTGACATCGTAGTCACGCAACCCCCAATTTGAGAGCATTACCAAAATTTGCAAACTATTAGACTTACGCTTAAAAATATGTCGTCAGAGGGTGAGAACGTAAAATAGGCACTAGACGATCTCTTGAGAGGTGTGAAAACCTTGCACGGGGATAATGTAACCCACACAAACCTACAATATAGTAACGGAACCCCCAGTTTGAATGCATGACCAAAATCTGCAAATTTTTAGACTTTGGCTTAAAAAATATCATCAGAGGATGAGAATGTAAAACAACAACTAGACATCCTCGTGAGAGGCACTAACACCCCGAACGGGACTAATGTAACTTGTTGGAACCGACAGTATAGTCATAGGACCCATAGTTTGACAGAACGACCATAATTTGAAAATTATTAGACTTTGGCTTAAAAACATGTCGTTAGAGGGTGAGAATGTAAAATTTCTACTAGATGGCCCCATGATAGGCATGAACACCTCGCATGGTACCACTCTAACCTGCAGGAATCGAATGTGAAGTCATGGGACCACCAGTTCGAGAGCACGGTGAAAATTTGTTAACTGTTAGACTCAGGCTTAAAAACATTCCATCAGAGGGTGAGAACGTAAAATAGCCACTAGACGGCCCCATGAAAGGAACGATCACCTCACACAGGACCGATGTAAACCGTAAGAACTGACCGCATAGTCCCTGGTCCCCCGATTTGATAGCACGACGAAAATTTTCAAAGAATTAGACTTAGGCTTAAAGACAAGTCGTAAGAGGGTAAGAACATAAAAAACTACTAGACGGCCACATAAGAGGCACGAAAACCTCGCACAGGTCGAATGTAACCTGCAAGAACCGATTGCATAGTCATAGAACACCCAGTTTGAGAGCACGGCCAAAATTTGCAAAGTGTTAGACTTAGGTTTAGAAACATTTCGTCAAAGGGTGAGAACATAAAGCAGGAACTAGACGGCCCAATGAGAGGCACGAACACCCCACACGGGACAAATGTAACCCACATGAAGCAACCGTGTAGTCACAAGACTCCCAGCTTGGAAGGACGACCAAGATTTGTTAATGGTAAGACCTATGCTTAAAAATATGCCATCACAGGGTAACATCTACTAGACGGCCCCGTGGGAGGCACGAACACCTCGCACGGAACCAACGAAACCCATTGGAACCGACCGCGTAGTCATGGGACCCCCACTTTGAAAGATCGATCATAATTTTCGAACTATTAGATTAAGTCTTAAAAACATTTCATCTGAGGATGAGAACGTAAAATAGCCACTAGACAGCCCCGTGAGAGGCAAGAACACCTCGGACGGGATAATTTTAACCTGCAGGAACCGATTGCGAATTCACAAGACCCCCTATTTAAGAGCATGCTAAAAATTTGCAAATTGTTCGACTTATTATTTACAACATGTCGTCGAAGGATGAGAATGTAAAATAGGCACTAGACGGCCCCATGAGAGGCATGAACACCTCGCATAGGACTAATGTAACCAATAGGAATCGGTCGCGTAGTCACTGGACCCCCAATCTGAGAGCACGACTAAAATTTGCAAACTGTTAGACTTAGACTTAAAAACATGTCGTAAGAGGGTGAGAACGTAAAATACCTATTAGATGGCCCCATAAGAGGCACAAACACCTTGCACGGGACCAATGTAACCCGTAGGAACCCATCGCGTAGTCACAGGACCCACGGTTTTAAAGCACGACAAAAATTTGTAAATTGTTAGAGTTAGGCTTAAAAACATGCGATCAAAGGGTGAGAATGTAAAACAGCCACTAGACGATCCCGGAGAGGCATGAACACCTCATACGGGACCGATGTGAGCCACAGGAACCGAACACGTAGCACGGAACCTCGATTTTAGAGCACGACCAAAATTTGCTAACTTTTAGACTTAGTCTTAAAATCAAGTCGTTAGAGGGTACGAACATAAAATGGCCACTAGGCGGCCCCGTGAGAGGCACGGACACCTCGCAGGGGACTAATATAACCCGTAGGAACCGATCGCATAGTCACAGGACCCCTAACTTGAAACGATGACTAAAATTTCTATATTGTTAGACTAGGTTTAAAAATAAGTTGTTAGAGGGTGAGAACGTAAAACAGCCACTACACGGCCCCATGAGAAGCACGAACACCTCGCCCAGGAGAAATGTAACCCACAGGAATCGACTACGTAGTCACGGGACCCCCTATTTTAGCGCTAGACAAAAAATTTCAAACTGTTATACTTACGCTTAAAAACATGTCATCTGAGGGTGAGAATGTAAAACATCCATCAGACGACCCTATGAGAGGCTCAAATACCTCGTACGGGACCAATGTAACCAACACGAATTGCTCGCATAATCACACGACCCACGGTATGAGGGTATGACCAAAATTAGCCAATTATTAAACTAAGGCTAAAAACATGCTGTCAGAGGGTGAGAGTGTAAAACAACCACTAGACATATCCCCGTGAGAGGACTGAACACCTCGCATGGGACAAACGTAACTCACAGGAACCGACCACGTAGTCACAGGACCCCGAATTTGAGAGCACGACCAAAATTTGCAAATTATTAAGAATAAGCTTAAAAACATGCCATCAAAGGGTGAGAACATAAAATAGACACTAAATGGCCCAATAAGAGGCACAAACACCTAACACGGGACTAATGGAACACATAGGAACCGATCACGTAGTCACAGGACCCCCGATTTGAGAGCACTACCGAAATTTTCAAACTGTTAGACTTTAGCTTCAAAACATGTCGTCAAATGGTGAGAACATAAAACAGGCACTAGGCGGTCTCATGAGAGGCACGAACACCTCGCATGGGATAAATGTTACCCATAGGAACCAACCGCGTCTTCATGGGATCCCCGATTTGAGAGCCAACCAAAATTTGAAAAATGTTAGCATTAGGCATAAAAAATGCCATCAGAATGTGAGAAAATAAAACGGCCACTAGACTGCCCCTTGAGAGCCATGAACACCTTGCACGTGACAAATGTAACTCGCAAGAACCGACTGCGTAGTCACGGGACCCACGGTCTAAGAGAACGGCCAAAATTTGCAAACAGTTACACTTATGAATAAAAAGATGCCTCCAGAGGGCGAGAACCTAAAACCACCACTAGATGGCGCCTTGGGAGGCATGAATACCTCGCACAAGACTAATGTTACCAGTAGGAACCACCCACGTTATCATGGGACCCTTGGTTTTAGAGCTCGACCAAAATTTGCAAACTGTTAGACATAGTCTTAAAAACATGATGTCAAAGGCTGACAACCTAAAACAACCACTAGACGTCCCCATGAGAGGTACGAACACATCGCATGGGACCAATATAACCCGCAAGAACCGATCGCATAGTCTTAGAGCCCAGAATAGGAGAGTAAGACAAAAATTTGCAAACTGTTAGACTTAGGCTTAAAAACATGTCGTCAGAGGGTTAGAACGTAAAATACCCATTAGACGGCCCCATAAAAGGCACGAACACCTCGCATGGGACCAATGTAACTCGGAGGAACTTATTGTGTAGTCACGAGACCCCCAGTTCTATAGAACGATTCAAATTTGCAAATTGTTAGACTTAGACTTAAAAACATGTCGTCAGAGGGTGAGAATGTAAAATAGCAACTAGGCGTCCCCATAAGAAGTACAAACACCTCACACAGGATGAATGTAACCCCCATGAACCGATCGCATAGTCACGTGACCCCCAATTTGAGAGCACAACCTTAATTTGCAAACTATTAGACTTATGCTTAAAAACATGCCATCAGAGGGTGAGACCGTAAAATAGGTACTATGGACCGTGTGAGGCACGAACACCTCGAATGGGACCAATGCAAGCTACATGAACCAACTACGAAGTCAAGGGACCCCTGATTTGAGACCATGATAAAAATTTGCAAATTGTTAGACTTCGGCTTTAAAACAAGTCGTCAGAGGGTGAGAATATAAAATAGGCATTAGACAGCCTGTGAGAGGCACAAATACCTTGCACAAGACCAATGTAACTCGTAGGAACTAATCGCGTAGTCATGGGACCCCCGACTGAGAGCACGATAAAAAAATTTCAAACCGTTAGACTTAGGCTTAGAAACATGCTGTCATAGGGTGAGAACATAAAACAACCCCTAGACGGCCTCGTGAGAGGCACGAACACCTCGCACGACCCCAATGTAACCCCCTAGAACTGTAATCATAGTCATGGGATCCCCAGTTTGAGAAAACGACCATAATTTGCAAATTGTTATACTTAGGCTTAAAAACATGCCGTCAAAGGGTGAGAACGTAAAATAGTCACTGGACCTCCCCGTGAGAGGCACGAACACTTCGCATGGGAATTATGTTACCTACAGGAACGGACTGCAAAGTCATGGGACTCCCGATTTGAGAGCACGACTAAAATTTACAAACAGTTAGACTTAGGCTAAAAAACATGCCGTCAGAGGGAGAAAATGTAAAATAGCCACTAGACGGCCCCGTGAGAGGTACGAACACCTCGTACAAGACCAATGTAACCCGGAAGAACCTACCACATAGTCACATGACTCCCGATTTGAGAGGACGACCATAATTTGCAAACGGTTAGACTTAGTCTTTAAAACATGTCGTCAGTGGGTGAGAACGTAAAACAACCACTACACGGCCCTTTGAGAGGCACGAAACCTCGCACAGGACCATTATAACTTTCGAGAACTGACCGTGTAGTCAGTTAACAACCGATTTGAGAGCAAGACAAAAATTTGTAGACGATTAGACTTAGGCTTAAAAACATGTCGTCATATAGTGAGAATAAAAAACAGTCGCTAGACGGCCCCTTGAGAGACATGAACACCTCATACGGGACTAATGTAACCCACTAGAACCGATCGCATAGTCACGGTATCCCCAGTTTGAGAGCACAACCATAATTTGCAAATTTTTAGACTTAGCCTTAAAAACATGCTGTCAGAGGGTGAGAACATAGAAAAACCACTAGATAGCCCCATGAGAGGCACGAACACCTCACACGGGACTAATATAGCCCGCTATAATCGACTGCATTGCCATGGGACCCCAGTTTGATAGAACGACCAAAATTTGTAAACTTTTAGACTTAGACTTAAAAACATGCCGTGAGAGGGTGAGAACATAAAATAACTACTTGATGACCCCATGAGAGGCACAAACACCTCTCACGGGACAAATGTAACCTTCAAGAACCGACTGCGAAGTCACGGGACTTCTGGTTTGAGAGGAAGACAAAAATTTGCACAATGTTAGACTTAGGCTTAAAAACATGTCGTTAGAGGGTGAAAAAGTAAAACTACCACTAGACAGACCTGTGAGAGGAACGAACACCTCCGACGGGACCTATGTTACTCGTGGGAACCAACAGCATAGTCACGGGACTCCCAATTTGATATCACGACCAAAATTTGAAAACAATTAGACTTTTGCTTAAAAACATGATGTCAGAGGGTAGGAAATTAAAATATCTACTATACGACCCCATGAGAGAAACAAACACATAGCACGGGACGAATGTAACCCGCAGTAACCGAACACATAGTCATGTGACCCCCGATTTGAGAGACAACCAAATTTGCAAACTATAAGGCTTAGGCTTAAAAATATGTCGTCATAGGGAGAGAACATAAAGCATCCACTAGACGGCCCAAGGAGAGGTACGAACAACCCTCACGGATAAATGTAACCCACAGGAACCAACCACGTAGTCACAAGAACCCCGGTTTGAGAGCACTACCAAAATTTGCGAACTGTTAGAGTTAGCCTTAAAAACATGCCATCACAGGGTGACAACATAAAACAACCACTAGATAGCCTTGTAAGAGGCACAAAGACCTCGCACGGGACAATTATAACCCGTTGGAATCGACAGCATAGACACGAGACCCCTAATTTGAGAGCACAGTCATAATTGGCAAACTGTTAGAGTTAGGCTTAAAAACATGTGGCAAGAGGGTGAGAACGTAAAACATCCACTAAACAACCCCATGTGAGCCACGAGAACCTCGCACAAGACTAATGTAACCCGTAGTAACCAACCGCATAGTCACGGGACCCCCGGTTTGAGAGCATGACTAAAATTTATAATGTGTTGGACTTAGGATCTAAAATATGTCGTGAGAGGGTGAGAATGTATAACAACCACTAGACAACCCCATAAGATACACGGACACCTCGTACGGGACCAATGTTACCCGCACAAATAGACCGCAGTCACGGGACCCCCGATTGGAGGGAAAAACAAAAAATTTCAAACTGTTATACTTAGGCTTAAAAACATATCATCCAAGGGTGAGAATGTAAAACAACCACTAGACGGCCCCGTGAGAGGCACGAACACCTCACACGGGACTAATGTAACATGTAGGAACCGAAATCGTAGTCACGGGACCCTCGCTTTGAGAGCATGACCAAATTTGTAAACTATTAGACTTAGGCTTAAAAACATGCCGTCAAAGGGTGAGAACGTAATACAGACACTAGAGGGTCTCATGAGAGGAACAAACACCTCACACGGGACAAATGTTACCTATAGGAACCGACTACATAGTCATTGGACCCATGGTTTAAGAGAACATTCCAAATTTGAAAACTATTAAACTCAGGCATAAAAATGCCGACAAAGGGTGAGAATATAAAATATCCACTAGACAGAGAGGCCTGGTGAGAGGCACGAACACCTCCCACGGAACCAATGTAAATCGTAGGAACCAACTGCGTATTCACGTGAGACCCTATTTGAGAGCGTGACCAAAATTTGAAAACTGTTAGACTTGGTCTTAAAAACATGTCGTCAGAGGGTGTGAACGTAAAATAACCACTAGAAGTCCCTGTAATAGCCACGAAGACCTCGCATGGAACCAATGTTACCCTCAAAAATCAAACGCATAGTCACGGGACTTCGGATTTAAGATCACGACAAAACTTTACAAACTGTTAGACTTACGATTAAAAACATGTCGTCAGATGGAAAGAACCTAAAACAACCACTAAACGGCCCGGTGAGAGGCACGGACACCTCGCATAGGACTAATGTTACCCGTAGGAACCAATCGCCTAGTCACGGGACACCTGGTTTTTAGAGAACAAACAAAATTTGCAAACTGTTAGACTTTGGCTTAAAAATATGTCGTCAAAGGGTGCGAACGTAAAACAACCACTAGATGTCCCAATGAGATCCACAAACACCTCGAACAGGACCAATGTTATGTGATGGAACTGACCACGTAGTCACAAAACACCCTATTTGAGAGCACGATAAAAATTTGTAAACTGTTAGACTTAGGCTTAGAAACATGTCGTCATAAGGTGAGAACTTAAAAAAAAACACTACACATCCACGTGAGAGGCACGAGAACCACGCACGGGACCAATGTAACCCACTAGAACCGTATGCTTAGTCACAGGATCCCCAGTTTGAGAGCATGACCATAATTTGGAAATTATTATACTTGGGCTTAAAAACATGTCGTGAGAGGGTGAGAACATTAAATATCCAGTAGATCGCCCCGTGACTGGTACGATCACCTCGGATGGGACCAATATAACCTGCAGGAACCGATTGCGAAGTGACAGGACTCCCGATTTGAGAGCACGACTAATATTTACAAACTGTTAGACTTAGGCTAAAAAACATGTCGTTAAAGAGTCAAAACATAAAACATCCACTAGACGGCCCCGTGAGAGGCACGAACACCTCGCACAAGAACAATGTAACCCACAAGAACCGATCACATAGTCACAAGACTCCCGATTTAAGACGACGACCATAATTTGCAAATTGTTAGACTTAAGCTTTAAAACATGCCGTCAGTGGGTGAGAACGTAAAATAACCACTGGACGTCCCCATGAGAGGCACAAACACCTCGTACAGGACCAATGTAAGCTTCGAGAACTGACCGTGTAGTTAGAAAACAACGAATTTGAGAGCAAGGAAAAAATTTGCAGACTATTAGACATAGGCTTAAAAACATATCGTCATGTGGTGAGAACAAAAAATAGCCACTAGATGGCCCCATGAGAGGCACTAACACCTCGCACGGGACTAATGTAACCCGCTAGAACCGATCGCGTAGTCACGGGATCCCCAGTTTGAGAGCGCGACCATAATTTGTAAATTATTAGACTTAGGATTAAAAACATGCTGTCAGATGGTGAGAACGTAGAAAAACCACTACATAGCCCCATGAGAGGCACGAACTTCCCCGTGATCGCAATATAAATATGCTTCAGAGATTGTTAAGAAGTTTGGCCTAGAAATAGATAAAAATGCTAGAACTCCTATGAGTACCACTGTCAAACTCTCCAAAGATGAGAATGGAAAATCCATTGATACCACCTTATACCGTAGTATGATAGGAAGATTAGTTTATCTTACAGCCTCCCATCCTGATATCATGTACTCTATCTGTGTGTGAGCCCGATATCAAAATAATCCTAAAGAGAGTCACCTTTTGAGCGTTAAAAGAATTATTAAATACATCAAAGGCACTCTAAACATAGGACTTTGCTACATTAAAGACACCTCTGGAACTATAGTAGGTTACACTAATGCTGATTGGGCCAGGTGTATCGATGATAGTAAGAGTACTTCAGGAGTGTGTAACTACATCGATAATAACTTAGTAGGATGGAGTAGTAAGAAAAAAAATTCACTTCCCTGTCTACTGCAAAATCCGAATATATTGTAGCAGGAAGCTATTGCTCTCAATTACTTTGGCTGAAACAAATGCTAAAAGATTATGGTATCACTGAAGAAAAGTTGCATCTCTATTGTGACAATCAAAGAACGATTAATATTTCTAAAAATCCTGTTCATAACTCTCGTACTAAACATATAAAAATCGGATTTCATCTCATATGCGAGTTAGTTGAATCTAAGGAGTTGGAAATTAATTATCTTCCTACCAAATTATAATTAGTTGATTCATTCACTAAACCCTTGGATAATGTGCGTTTTGAATCTTTACGCAAGTCGATTGGCATGATTTTTACAGAATAATGTTAGATGATTATTGAATGTTTTTCTTAACCCTTTGTCCATTTGAGACCAAATGGGGGAGAAATTTTAGTCTTCTTGGACATTATTGTATATTCTCAATAAAAAATATTGATCTTAGTTATCTTACTTTCAGCAATCAGTACTCTATGTTGCAACAACATTTTGTTAGGGTATTGATTTGTATCTAGTTGAGTTTTGTAATTTTATCTTTCTAAGATATGGGTAGATAGAATTCTTTGTATAGGAATAATATTTTCTTATTTCTTTTGTATTCCTACCATTCCTCGTTGACTCAAAGGAGGTTTTGTTTTATATTTCCAAAGGGGGAGATTTAAACACCCTATATCCTTGACTTACTTAAGTCTATACTATATAGGCACTCATCTAGTTTGAAAATTGTGACAAAATTTGAGTCATATCCCTAGTTACCAAAGAACCCTAGATTCTTCATTTAATTCCTCTATAAGTTCTTAAAGGTAGCTCACTAACACCACACACTAGGACTACATACATACATCATATCATGATATAATTGGTTGTGAGAGAGTTAATTCCTTTGAAATTGATTTTCTACTATTTTGGGGAATTTTTAAATAATTTCTAATATTTTAAAATGATTTATTTGAAATTAATTTGGTTGGCTTTAAAACTTTTGGGGATGATTTCTAAATTATTTTTATGGCATAAATTCTGGTTGGGTAGAATCCCAAAGCGCTTGAGAATATTGTGGGTGCAATTTGTATTTTTATATTCTAAAAAATACGCCTTTTTCACGCGATCTCAGCCTTACACGTGTTGCATCTATAACGGCATGATGTGTGTTTTCCAACACTCACATACTTGAGACTCACTGTGCACCATTGGATCATTTTAATCAACTATCTTCATGCGTTTTGTTATAACCCTCGTTTTTTTATTTTGAACCACTCAAATCTATTTTTAATACGGTGGCTTGGTAGGCCTTAGATTGATTTCGAATCAATCCTGATCGTTTATTTCCCTCGATCTTCCCAAGCCTTCTTCTCTCAGTATATAAGGAGACTTCGTCTTGAATTTTGTAAATTTTGGTCATTTGTTTCCTCTGAGAGAAAAGAGAGATGAGAGAGAGTCAAGAGAGAAAAAGTTAGAGAGAGAGAGAGAGTTCGAAAAGTTTTTACAAACCCTAACTCAAGCTTCACACCAAATCAAAACTAGAAAACCTTTTTCTGAGTGTTTATAATTCTTGATTTGAGAAGTTTTTCCTCTATTGTCTAATATCTCTTTGCCAACTTAATCACGTAGATTAAGTCTATATTTCTTTATATAGAAATGTGATATTTGATTTCAGTGATACAGATTACGTAGTTAGTTGCTAGATCTGATTTCTTGTTTTGAGAAATCTATTCTTTATCTATTATTTTCAAATTAAATGTTGTTTTCAAACCCTAAACCAACAATACCCTTTCTGATTTTATCTTACTCAAACTGTCAGATTTAGATCTAGTTTTGAGATATTTATTGGGTTTTTCACTTTCTAATGTTAATATTTTAAAAATAAAGAAAGTGTAGAGGATCTTGGCTAGTTTGTATAGCAAGATTCCTTCTTGATCTGCAGTTATTTGAAAGATCCAAAGTCTAACTTATTTGACTAAGCTAATTTTAGAAACTTTGCGTCTAGATAGATTTTTTTGTAATTGGATAACTCATATTCTCTGTAATTAAGTGTGTGTGGGTTGCATTCATGAGTTTAGATCACTACACCACGAACACCTTCACACTACTACACTGAAACATGTTGGTGTTGAGATAATGGACTGTTAGAGTTGACGTAAAGACCAAAAGGAGTAAAGATAAGAAGCTGGGAGAACATCATCAACATCAGAACCTTGGGAGAAGTCATAGCACGTCAGAGGAGTTGGTATATTTATGAACATAGATTAGGTTTTATTGTGTGTCTTGATTCTTATATAGCTTATAATCTATTACTCGTTTTTAGTGGAATTTTTACTTTTTTAGCGTAGAGGTCACTTTGGATGTTTCCCCAATTGGGTGGGGTTTTACCACATTAAAACTACTTGTGTACACTTTCTTTTACTCTCATCCCTTTCTAGAGGTTGTGTTGGTTTACTTTGCTTAATGTTTTGTTTTTCAAAACTGGTAAACCTATAACTAAAATTACTCGTTCATAGCTATTTTACACATCTTGTGTTTATAATTTGTTTTAAGAAAAGAGTTTCTTTAACAAACAGTTCGGAGCAATTTATATAGTTGAATCTTGTATTAAACAACTTAAGTGGTAATTTTTCAATTGGTATCAGAACTTTGGTTTCTCAAAAAGTTTTGAAGATCTTGTGTTTCTGAAATTGTTTTCTCAAAATAAATTATGGACAAGAAATTTGAGAGACTAGGTAACCTGTCTAGACCCCCTCTTTTTTATGCAACCAACTTCCCTTACTGGAAGGTAAGGATGGTGGCATTCATTAAAGGGACTTTGGGAGATGACGTCTGGGAAGTTATAAAAAATTGTTACACTTTGCCTACTAAACCAGCCACTGAAGGAAGTACAGTGAGGATCAAAAAGTTACTAAGTGAATTCACTAAAGAAGAGAAATAGGTTTCACTTAATAAAAATATAGGAAAAAATGTTATATTCATGTCTACAAATGAACACGGATTTAAGATATTATCATTATTTTCTACCTTTAAAGAAGCTTGGGACACCCTAGTGACTGCACATGAGGGTGATACCAGAATTAAAGCTGTTCAAACTGAAATACTAATCCATAAGTATAACTCATTGATCATGACTGAGACTGAGTCATTTGATGACTTCTATATTAGACTGACAGACATTGTGACCAAATTGCATGCAAATGGGATTATTTATGATAGAAAGGAAATGGACTCAAATATACTAAGATCAATTCCACAAAAATTTGATAATAAGAGATATGCAATTGAGGAGATGGATGATCATAATCTTACACCTAAACTCCTATGTAGAAAATTCAGAACTGTGGAAATGAAATTAGAATTTAAGAAACAATTACCCAGTCCCAAAAGAGACAGTCTAACTCCAATCTTGTCTTTTCATCTAAGTTGACTACACCTGAATTTAACATACCTAACATTGACTTAGACTTTGATGAGGACCGTAATTTAGATACTTTGCATAATCAAATTTCCTTACTGTCTAAACAATTTAAGAAAATTGTGAGTTTTTGAAATAAAATAGCAAAAAGGAAAGGCAAGCCTACTTATCCAAATCAATCTAATAACCGACCTCATGATAGAAGTCAAGAAAAATACAAGTCTGAAAATCACAAGAGACCTGAGAATGACCTTAAGAATGTTGAATACTATAGATGTGGAAAGCTAGGACACATGGCTAGTGGTTGTAGAGTTAATAGGGCTCATTTAAGCAAGATTTGGGATGCCTCAAGTGATTTTGAAAATGATGAACCGGAGTCATCTAACAATTTTGACCCTTGCATGTCATTCTTTCCTAAGATAATCTACAATGATGATGAGGAATCTTATCATACCATGACTGATAGTATGCCTACTGGTTTATCTTCTTTATTTCTTGAGAATGTTGATAATGCTTCAAACGACGTGCGTGAGTCAAAGGGAACGTGGTATTATTGATGTCAATGGGTGTGTGAGTCCTAAAAATGAACCGCCAGGGGACACTGCACAATTCACACTTAGTGAATCCAAAAATGTTGACCTTCTGGACATTCACACACTGTACACAAAAACTCTCAAGAAAATCACTAGGCTTGAAAAAATTATCAAGGATCTTAAACAAAAGATAGAGACCTTAAGTCTGATGATCAAACAAAATGATGAAGAGTATACTACCCAATGTGTAACTCATGAGAATGAAACCAAAAATTTTGAACGAAAACTGAAAGAGTTGTCTAACTCTAATGAAATTATGGAAAAGAAATACAAAGGAACATTGTTAGAATTGGAACAAACAAAAGTAAAGACATCAACAGTCTTCAAAAAATTCGCTGAATTTGAAAATAATTCTAATTGTTTTGAAGATTATGTAGCTGAAAGAAAAACCAATTATGATGACCGAACTAGAATAGGATTTTATCCCAACTCTAAGCCACAAACCAAAAACATTGAAACCATAAAGTTTGTGTCTAGTGGCAAAAGGCCTATTGAAACTTGTCCAAATTTTCAGGGTTTAGAAAATGATTTTGACAAATATCAACAGATTTAAACATTAGTGAATCAAGATACTCTAAACATAATGTTGAACAAAAGACCAAATATGTCTTCCCTCCTATTCTCTAAGTAGATTCGACATTTCGTCATGTGCCACCTAGGAATAAGACTAGAGCTCAAAACCTAGACAAACCCTTGAATAATACCTTTACCAAGGTTATGAGTTCAACATGCCATCTGTACTGCTCTTATTATGATTTCTATGGACATTCCTTAGATGGTTTCTATTCCAAACGTCTATATAATCCATTTTATACCTCTCCTGTTTACAATAACTTCAACTATTCAGGGAGAAGACGAAATAATTTTTTCCTTCCTAGACAGCCAGACAAGAACTCGAACTATCGCAATAAAAGGAAAAGGACTAATGCTAAAAGACAATATACAAGAAGGAATCCTAGATTCTATTCTAGACCAATTGCTCCAAATGTTTATAACAATAATAAAATTGTGAAAAAATCTTTCAAAGAAAAGGCTAAAGATCGCAAGTTTTATCAAATACGAGCTAATAAGCGCAAAATGAAGACTAGAGAAATTTGGGTTAGAAAGGATGATCTATTACCCCAGTTAAAAAGTAACATAGTGATCATCACTTTTAAAGCTGAACATACTTCAACTGGATGGTACTTAGACTCAGGATGTTCCAAACATATGACCGGTGATGATTCCAAACTCTCAAATAAAACTAACTTCTCTGTAGGAAACGTCTTGTTTTGAGATGGCGTATCATCCTAAATCATTAGCAAAGGAACACTCCATAAAGAAGGATTGCCCATTCTTGAGAATGTTCTCTTGGTAAAAGGACTTAAAACAAATGTACTAAGTATATCACAGTTCTGTGACTCAAACCATACTGTCACTTTTTCAAAGAACAATTGTAAAATTTTAAATGAAAAAGGTAACTGCATTATTACAGGACTCCATACTCCAGATAACTGTTACACAGCTAACCCAAGTACAGAGGTCTGTAACATTACCATAATGGATGACAATAAGATATGGCATAATAGGTTGTGTCACATTAACTATGATAACCTTGGAAAATAATGCTCCCAAGAGATGGTTAGAGGTCTTCCCAAGATCAAACCAATTTCAAACATTGCATGTGGTCCATGTTAAGAAGGAAAAATTATTAAGGCTCCCCATAAGAAATTTAAGGGAGTTCTATCCACTAAACCTCTAGAACTCATCCATATGGACCTAATGGGTCCTTCTCGTACTGTTAGCCTTTATGGAAATAGTAAAATTATTGTTATGGTTGATGATTTCACTCCATCTACCTGTGTTTCCTTCCTAAAGCATAAATCAGAAACCTTTCAAAAGTTTTTGAAAATTCTAGTTTGTATAGAAAACTAAGAGGACACCAAAGTAAATAGAATTCGTAGTGATAGAGGAGGAGAATTTGTAGACTCAGGTATCATAGAATATTGTGACTATAATGGTTACAAACATGAGCTTAGTGATGCTAAGACACCTTAACAAAATGGGATTATTGAGCGTAAAAATTGCACTCTTCAGAAAATGGCCCGTGTGATGATTCATGCAAAAAACCTACCAAAATATTTTTGGGTAGAATCCATTCGTACTGCCTATCACATAATCAATCACGTCTATTTAAGGAAGAATACAAAATAAACATCCTATGAGATTTGGTATGGAAATAAATCTAAACTAAAATACTTTAGAACCTTTGGTAGTACTTGTTATGTCTGTAAGGATAGATAACATCTATCTAAATTCGAAACTAGGGGTGATAAAGACATCTTTTTTGGATGCTTTCCAAATAGTATTGCCTATCGTGTTTACAATCTTCGTACCAAAACCATGATGGATTACATTAATGTGGTTATAAGTGACACTAATGTAGAAAGTAAGACCAAAGAATTAATTATTGTGGATGAGTCCAAAAATATTTTAAATTATGACTCTCTAGAAATAGTTGAATCTTTACCAACTGAGACCCCTGATGTACCAAACTGGGTTTCGAAAGATCATCCTTTAGATAGTGTCCTTGGTAATCCTACTGAGTCTGTTCGTACCAGATCTCAACTTCGTAACATTGCTCATTTTTCATGTTTCGTGTATCTTATTGAGCCCAAAACTGTAAATGAAGCCTTGAATGACACTTTGTGGATAAGTGCTAGGCAGGAGGAAGTTCTTCAATTTATCATTCATGATGTCTGGTATCTTATACCCAGGCCTGAAAATAAAAGGGTTATTGGCATACGTTGGATATTTAAAAACAAGACTGATGAGTCTGGAATGATTATTAGGAATAAAGCTAGATTAGTTGCCCAGGGCTACTCTCAAATTGAAGGAATAAATTTCGAGGAAACTTTTGCTTCGGTCACTCGCTTCGAATCTGTTCGTTTGCTTTTTGCCATAGCTTGTCATTTGTATTTCACTTTATATCAAATGGATGTTAAGTCATCCTTCCTTAATGGAATTTTAACTGAGGAGACCTATATAGAATAAACCAAAGGGTTTATTGACCCTGATCACCCAAATTATGTCTATCATCTTAAGAAATCTCTTTATGTGTTAAAACAAGCTCCTAGAGCTTGGTATAAGAGTTTATCCACCTTTCTTTTAGATAATGGATTTAGGAGAGGGGGAAATGACCAAACCTAGTTTGTCAAACATTTTGGCAACAACATTACTATTGCCCAAGTATATGTTGACGATATCATTTTTGGGTTCACATCCCCTTTAGAAGTTAAAGCCTTCTCTGACATTATGCATAAAGAATTACAGATGTCACTTATGGGGGAGTTACAATTCTTCTTAGGACTCCAAGTTAAACAGAATTCAGAAAGATTATTTCTATCGCAATCTAAATATGCTTCAGAGATTGTTAAGAAGTTTGACCTAGAAACAGTTAAAAACGCTAGGACTCTTATGAGTACAACTGTCAAACTCTCCAAAGATGAGAATGGAAAATCCATTGATACCACCTTATACCATAGTATGATAGGAAGCTTACTTTATCTTACTGCCTCCTATCCTGACATCATGTACTATGTTTGTGTGTGTGCCCGATATCAAAATAATCCTAAAGAGAGTCACCTTTTGTGAGTTAAAAGAATTGTTAAATACATCAAAGGCACTCTAAACTGAGGACTTTGGTACACTAAAGACACCTCTACCAGTATAGTAGGTTACACCGATGATGATTGGTCCAGGTGTATCGATGATAGTAAGAGTACTTTAGGAGCCTGCTACTATATCGGTAACAACTTAGTTGGATGGAGTAGTAATAAACAAAACTGAATTTCCTTGTCTACTGCAGCATCCGAATATATTACAGCAGGAAGTTGTTGCTCTCAATTACTTTCGATAAAACAAATGCTAAAAGATTATGGTATCACTGAATAAAAGTTACATCTCAATTGTGATAATCAAAACACAATTAATATTTATGAAAATCCTCTTCAGCACTCTCGTACTAAACATATTAAAATCAGGTATCATTTCATATGCGAGTTAGTTGAATCTAAGGAGTTGGAAACTAATCATCTTCCTATTGAATTAAAATTAACTGATTTTGTCACGACCCCAACCCAAAAATAGTATGGAACGAGTGTCTTGATATGCCACCAGGGCATTCAATATACTAACCTTAAAAAAAATTCTCTTAAAATATATGTTGCGGAAATAAAATCACATGGTTATGAATCGTAAAATACTGAAAGTGAAGGAATTACACCGTCAGAGCTTTCTAAAGGAATCTTCATTTATATTAAAATATCCAAGAGTTACAACTTGACACAAATATCAAAAACTTTTAATTAAAGGGCCAAACATCATCTATCTAATAAAACAAAATTATACTTAATGTAGCAAAAAGAGCTCTAAAAGCCAAATCTTCAACATAGTCCTCTTATGTTTCATCCGCTTGCCTAATTATTTCCTAAAAAATGGTTAATTATAAAATATCAGCTAAAAGCCGAATGGGAGTGAATCTCCAAATATTCCAAGGTTTTCCGAAAATAGATATCTATTCAAGTCAAAAGAAAAGGCATATACATATATGGATAGGAACTTGAATTCATAGATATAAAGTAATTGACACTATATATATTTTTAGAATAAACAGTTCAGAACATAACAGATAAAACAATTGATAAATATCTCAATTATTTAGTCTTAGCGGCCATGTAAGCTCTAATACCCAGACAGATAGTGTTACCAAATGTCCCCACCCGGCAACAACACAGACAGAAAATCATGATCTCTAGAAAAACGCCTTATTTAGGGCACATCAGTGATAAACCAGCTGGGAAGGTACCACCCAAATATTTCCACCTGGTAGTCAAGGCCAGAATAGTAAAAGAGTTTCCATAGGCCGAATCAAAATTTCAGAATTCAAATCAGATGTTTATATCGAGAGATATACACATATAACAAACGACGGAATCATCGGTATTAGATGTATTTTGAGAATAAAATTATTTCACAAAATATACATAGTTTGCATTATATAATATAGTCAAAATGCACAAGAAATTGCATAGAGTACTCACCTAAAATAGAGGTCGAAATTATAGATAATGAGTCTTCGATCGCACGTTAATCTAACAAATACGATAAAGGTTTAACTATACATTCTAAACAAGGTCCAGTATACGTATTGTATTTTAATAATAACTTTTTTTAAAAGGATTACTAAAAATCATTTTCTTAGCTTTTAAAACTCATTGATCATAATTAAAGGATTCAATTCATAGTTCTTCCTAATCAGTCGGTTCTCAGTAAAGATGGAGGATCACAGGGGCATAACTTAAATACCGTCTCCTCTAGACAGAACATTTTCTAATTCATTCCCAGTAGAGATGGAGGGTCACAGGGGCACCACTTAAATATCATCCCATCTAGACCGAATTTCACTCGGCCTGACTTTGGAATTACGTAAATGGGATTCCATAATAACGAGCAATTACTTTACAAAATCATTTTTTAAAAGCGTATATGCAATTTCAAACAAGTTTACATGAAAATAAAATCAACTTGGATTTCTTCTAAACTTTAAGCTTTGATTATTGATGTCCTTAGTGTATTTTACCAGCATAACTACTAAGTAAAGCTATAAAACACAAAATTAAAAGTATAAAAATGCATTATAACATTTAAATAAAATCATACCTACGAAATGAATTCTTTCTTCAAAATTATAGAACTCCTTTTTAAGATATTTCCCAAGCTTTCTATCACTCTTTCTTACTATAATTCTCAAGGAATTGGTGTGAGTTTCAAATGAACCCTAAGGCCTTATTTATCGATTTCCAAAAGTACTACGGTGTTGACACGTGTCTAATGACTAGGCTTTTTGGAGTGGTGATTCAACACCGAGGTGTCACGATCCGGAGTGGTCTTGCAGTGTTAATATCACCAAATGATGACAAGTGTTTTAGCTTTCTCTCTAAAGACGACATGTGTAAGGTGGAAGTGACCATCACGTGGTGGAAAGGTGATAAGTTTATAAGGGTCGTTTTACACATGAAGGGTATTTTGGTAATTTCACACTATATATTTTGAATATTTCTTAAACGTCCTTAAAAATATTTTATTTAAAAAATGGTACTTTTTATATTTTTATTTTAGTCCTTAAAGTTTCATAAAATTATATTTTCTACCCCAAAACTTATTATTTGCCTTAAGGTATGTCATAAGACTTCGATTTGATCAAATTTACAGTTGATTCTTCATAATTAAAAATGGGGCTTGTTATATTGATAGCCAATATTACCAGATATTTAATAATACAAACTATATATAATTTTAAAAGTAAAAACAAACTATATATAAAAGTGGGGTCATTACAGATTTATTCACTAAACCCTTAGATAATGCACATTTTGAATCTTTACGCAAGTCGATTGGCATGATTTTTGAAAAATAATGTTAGATGATTATTGATTGTTTTTCTTTTCCCTTTGTCCATTTGAGATAAAATGGGGGAGAAATTTGAGTCTTCTTGGACATTGTAGTATATTCTCAACTAAAAATCTTCATCTTAGTTATCTTACTTTTAGGAATCAGTACCGTCCATTGCAACATCATTTTGTTAGCATATTGATTTGTATCTAGTTGAGTTATGTAATTTTATCTTTATAGGATATTGGTAGATAGAATTCTTTGTATAGGAATAAGATTTTCTTATTTCTTTGGTATCCCTACGAGTCCTCATTTACTCAAAGGAGATTTTGTCTCATATTTCCAAAGGGGGAGATTGAAGCACCCTATATCCTTGACTTACTTAAGTCTATACTATATAGATGCTCATCTAGTTTGGAAGTTGTGATAAAATTTGAGTCATATCCCTAGTAACCAAAGAACCTCAGAGTCTTCATTTAATTCATCTATAAGTTCTTAAAGGTAGATCACCACCACCACACACTAGGACTGCATACATACATCATATCATGATATAATTGGTTATGTGTGTGTTAATTCCCTTAAAATTTATTTTCTACTATTTTGGGGAATTTTGAACTAATTTCTAAGATTTTAAAATGATTTTTTTGGAATTAATTTAGTTGTCTTAAAAACCTTTGGGGTTGATTTATAATTGTTTTTATGGCATAAATTTTGGTTGGGTAGAATTCGAAAGCGCTTGAGAATATTATGGGTGAAATTTTCATTTCTATATACTCAAAAACATGCATTTTTCGATCGATCTCAGCCTTACACGTGTGGCATCTATAAAGGCCTGATATGTGTTTTCTCACACTCACATACTTGAGACTCACTGTGCATCATTGGATCATTTTAATCAATGATATGCATGCATTTTGTTATAATCCCAATGTTTTATTTTCAACCACTCAAATCTATTTAAAATGCGGTGGTTTTGGAGCCCTTCGACTGATTTCGAATTAATCCTGATCATTTATTTCCCTCGATCTTCCGGAGCCTTCTTCTGTCAATATATACGGAGACTTCATCTTCAATTTTTTAACTTTTGGTCATTTGTTTCCTCTAAGATAAAAGAGAGAGAGAGTTCGAAAAGTTTTTACAAAAACTAACTCAAACTTCACACCAAATAAAAACTAGAAAACCTTTTTCTGAGTGTTTTTAATTCGTGATTTGAGAAGTTTTTCCTCTGCGTGTTGATTAAGTCTCTACGTGTTGATTAACTACGTGTTGATTAAGCTTCTGAGATTAAGTCTCTACGTGTTGATTAACTACGTATTGATTTAAGGCAAGTTTAAGTTTAGAGCACTAGGCCACAAACACCTTCACACTACTACACTGAAACGTGTTGGTGTTGATATACTGGACTGTTAGAGTCGACGTAAAGACTAAATGGAGTAAACATCAGAAGCTAGGAGAACATCAGCCACATCATAACCTTAGGTAAAGTCAGAACACGTTGAAGGAGTTGGTACATTTATGAACTTAGATTAGGTTTCATTGTGTGTCTTTATTGTTATATAGCTTGTAATATGTTACTCGTTTTCAGTGGAATTTTTACTTTTGTGGCATAGAGGTCACTGTGGATGTTTACTTAATTGGGTGGGGTTTTACCACGTTAAAATATCTTATGTACACTTCCTTTTACTCTCATCCATTTCTTGAGGTTGTGTTGGTTTATTTTTCTTAAAGTTTTTTTTTTCAAAATTGGTAAACCTATAACTGAAATTACTCTTTCATAACTGTTTTACACATTTTGTGTCTATAATTTTTTTTAAGAAAATAGTTTCTTGAACAAACAGTTCGGACCCATTTAGATAGTTAATCTTGAATTAAACAACTTAAGTTGTATTTTTTCATAAACACCTTGCACGGGACCAATGTTACATGTAGGAACCGACTGCATAATCACTCGACCCACGGTTTAAGAGAACCATAAAAATTTTAAACTATTAGACTCAGGCATAAAAAATGCCTGCAGAGGGTGAGAACGTAAAACAACCACTAGACGGCCCCGTGAGGGGCACGAACAACTTGAACATGACCAATGTAACCCGTAGGAAGCAAATGTGTAGTCACGTGACCCCCTGTTTGAGAGCACGAGCAAAATTAGCAAAATGCTAGCATAGGCTTAAAAACATGTCGTCTGAGGGTGTGCACGTAAAATAGCCACTAGTCGGTCCCGTAATAGGCACAAACACCTCACACGGGACCAATGTAACACTCAATAACCAATCGTCTAGTCACGGGACTCCAAATTTGAGAGCATGACCAAACTTTACAAACTGTTAGACTTACGATTAAAAGCATGTTGTTAGAGGGAGAGAACCTAAAACGACCACTAGACGACCCCGTGGGAGGCAAGAACACCTCGTACATAACTAATGTTACCCGCAGGAACCAATTGCGTAGTCACGGGACCCCTGGTTTTAGAACACGTCAAAAATTTACAAACTGTTAGACTTAGGCTTAGAAACATGCCGCCATAGGGTAAGAACATAACCAACCACTAGACGGCCTCATGAGAGGCACGAACACCTTGCAGGGGACTAGTGTAACCTGCTAGGACCGTACGCTTAGTCACGGGATCCCCAGTTTGAGAGCACGACAATAATTTTCAAATTGTTATACTGAAGCTTAAAGACATGCCATGGGAGGGTGAGAAAATAAAATAGCCACTAAACCGCCCTGTGAGAGGCAGAAACACCTCGGATGGGTCCAATATAACATGCAGGAACCGACTGCGAATTCACGAGACTCCCTATTTGAGAGCAATGCTAAAATTTGCAAACTGTTAGACTTAGGCTAAAAAAATTCCGTCAAAGGGTGAAAATGTAAATCAGCCACTAGACTGCCTCGTGAGAGGCATGAACACCTCGCACAAGATCAATGTAATCCATAAGAACCGATCGCATAGTTACAGGACCCATGATTTAAGAGGACGACTATAATTTTCAAACTGTTAGACTTAGGATTTAAAACATGCCATCAATGGGTGAGAACATAAAACAACCGCTAGAAAGACCAATGAGAGGAACGAACACTACGAACAGGACCATTGTAACTTTCAGGAACTGATCGTGTAGTCAGGAAACAATCGATTTGAGATCACGAAAAAAATTTGCAGAGTGTTAGACGTAGGCTTAAAAACATGTCATCATAAGTGAGAACAAAAAAAACACTAGACAGACCCGTGAGAGACACGGACACCTTGTAAGGGACTAATATAACCCGCTTGAACCGACCGCGTAGTTACGGGATCCCTAGTTTGAGAGCACGACGATAATTTGCAAATTGTTAGACTTGGGCTCAAAAACATGCCGTCAGAGGGTGAGAACGTAGAAAGACCACTAGACGGCCCCATGAGAGGCACGCACACCACGTACGGGACCAATGTAATCCTCTATAACCGACTACATAGTCACAGGACCCCTAGTTTGATAAAATGACCAAAACTTGCAAATCGTTAGACTTAGACTTAAAAACATGACGTTAAAGGATTGGGAACATAAAATATCCACTACACGCCCCATGAGAGACACAAACACCTCGCACGGAAAAAATGTAACCCGAAGGAACTGATCGGATGGTCACGTGACCCCCGATTTGAGAGCACAATTAAATTTGAAAACTGTAAGACTTAGGCTTTAAATCATGCCGCCAAAGTGTGAGAACATAAAGTAGCCAGTAGACGGACCATTGAGAGATACGAACACCTCGCACGGGACAAATCTAACCCATAGGAACTAACCGCATAGTCACGGGACCCCGAATTTGAGAGCACGAACAAAATTTGTGAAATGTTAGACTTTGTCTTAAAAACATGACGTCATAGGGTGAGAGCATAAAATAATAACTAGACAGCCTCATGAGAGGCATGTAGACCTTGCATAGGACCAATATAACCATTTGGAACTGAAAGCATAGACATGGGACCCATAATTTGAGAGCACGATCATAATTAGCAAACTATTAGACTTAGGCTTAAAAATATGCCATCAGAGGGTGAGAACGTAAAACAGCCACTATGGCCCCATGTGAGGCACGAACACTTTGCACGGGACCAATGTAACATGCAAGAACTGATTGCGAAGTCATGTGACACCCGGTTTGAGAGCATGATAAAAAATTACAAAATGTTAGACTTAGTCTTAAAGGCAATTCGTCAAAGGGTGAGAACGTAAAAAGACCACTAAATGGCCCCATGAGAGGCACGAACACCTCGTACGGGACTATTGTAACCCTTAGGAACCGATTGCATAGTAACAGAACCACCCATTTGAGAGCACAACTAAAATTTGAAAACTCTTAAACTCAAGTTTAAAAACCTGTCGTCGGGGGGTGACAACATAAAACAACCACTAAGTGGCCTAGTGAGAGGCACGAATCGCTCGCACAGGATCAATGTAACTCGCTGGAACTAACCTCGTAGTCATGGGACCCCCGATTTGAGAGCGGGACCAAAATTTACAAATTGTTAGACTTAGGCTTAAAAATATGCCATCAGAGGGTGAAAACGTAAAACAACCACTTGACGACCCCGTGAGATGCATGGACACCTCGTATGGGACAAATGTAACCCTTAGGAACTGATCGCGTAGTCACAGGACCCCTAGTTTGAGAGCACAACCAAAATTTATAAACTAATTGACTTAGGTTTAATAACATGGCGTCAGAGGATGAAAACGTAAAACAACCACTAGGTGGCCCCGTGAGAGGAACGAAAAACTCGCACAGGACCAATGTAACCCGAAGGAATCGACCCCATAGTCACGGGACCCCCGATTTGAGGGTACCACTAAAATTTGTCAACTATTAGACTTAAGCTTAAAAACATGTCATCAAAGGGTGAGAATGTAAAACAACCACTAAAGGGCCCCCCTGAGAGGCATGAACACATCGCATGGGACTAACACAACCCGCAGGATCTGACGACGTAGTTACGGAACCCTAATTTGAGAATACGAACAAAATTTGACTGTTAGACTTGGACTTAAAACCATGCTTTCAGAGGGTGAGACTGTAAAACATCCATAAAACGGCCCCCCTGAGAGGAACGAAACTCGCACGGGACCAATATAACCTACAGGAACCGACTACAAAGTCACAGGACTCCCAGTTTGAGAGCACGACAAAAGTTTGCAAATTCTTAGAGATAGACTTAAAAATGCCGTCATAGGGTGAGAACATAAAACAACCAATAGATGGCCTCGTGAGAGGCATGAACACATCGCACGGGACCAATGTAACCCGCTAGAATAGTACACTTAGTCATGGGATCCACAGTTTGAGAGCATGACCATAATTTGCAAATTTTTATTCTTAGTCTTTAAAACATGTCGTGAGAGGGTGAGAAAATAAAATAGCCACTAGACCGCGCCATCACAGGCATGAACACCTCAGACGGGACCAATAAAACCTGCAGGAACTGACTGCGAAGTCAAGGGACTCCCAGTTTGAGAGAACAACTAAAATTTGCAAACTGTTAGACTTTGGCTAAAAAAAACGTGTCGTTAAATGGTGAAAACGTAAAAAATCCACTAGATGACTCGTGAGAGGCACGAACATTTCGCACAAGATCAATGTAACCCACAAGAACCAATCGAATATTCACAGCACCTCTGATTTTAGAGGACGACCAGAATTTGCAAATTGTTAGACTTAGGCTTTAAAACATGTCTTCGGTGGGTGAGAATGCAAAACAACCACTAGACGGCCCCATGAGCGACACTAACACCTCCCATAGGACCAATGTAACGTTCGAGAACTGGCCGTGTAGTCAGGAAACAACCGATTTAAGAGCGTGAAAAAAATTTGCAGACTGTTAGACGTAGGCTTAAAAACAAGTCGTCACACGTTGAGAACAAAAAAATACACTAGAAGGCCCCATGAGGGGCATGAACACCTCGCACGGGACTAATGTAAGCCGCTAAAACTGACCACGGGACCCCCAGTTTGAGAGCACGACATTAATTTGCAAATTGTTAGACTCGGGCTAAAAAAACATGCCGTCAGAGGGTAAGAAAGTAGAAAAAACACTAGACGGCCCTGTGAGAGGCGAACACCTCGCATGGGACCAATGTAACCCACTATAACCGACTGTGTAGTCACGGGACCCCCAGTTTGAAAGAAGGACAAAAATTTGCAAACCATTAAAGTTAGACTTAAAAACATGTCATTAGAGGGTGAGAACGTAAAATAGATACTAGACAGTGAGAACGTAAAATAGGTACTAAACACGCCGTTAGAGGGTGAGAACGTAAAACATGTCAACTGCATTGTCACGAGACCCCCAGTTTGATAGCACCACCAAAATTTGCAAACTGTAAGACAGGCTTAAAAACATGCCGTCATAGGGTGAGAACATTAAACAACCACTAGACAGCTCCCTGAGAGGCACGAACACCTCGTATGCAACCAATGTAACCCGTAGAAACCAACCACGTAGTCATGGGACCCCCAGTTTAAGAGCACGACCAAAATTTGCAAATGATTAGACTTAGTCTTAAAAACATTCCTTAAGAGGGTG
This sequence comes from Sambucus nigra, assembly GCA_949130495.1. Lineage (NCBI taxonomy): Eukaryota > Viridiplantae > Streptophyta > Magnoliopsida > Dipsacales > Adoxaceae > Sambucus > Sambucus nigra. Next base: position 636,450,885 of record OX422207.1, on the reverse strand, counting down.
AGAACGTAAACTAGGTACTAGACGTCCCCGTGAGAGATACAAACACCTCGCACGGGACCAATGTAACCTGCAGGAACCGATAGCATAGTCACGGGACCCCCGATTTAAGAGCACGGCTAAAATTTGTAAATTGTCAAAATGAGACTTAAAAATATTCCGTTAGAGGGTGAGAACATAAAATAGCCCCTAGACAACCCCGTGAGAGGCACGAACACCTCACACAGGACTAATGCAACCTATAGGAACTAACATCGTAGTCACGGAACCCCAGATTTGAGAGCATGACCAAAATTTGCAAACTGTTAGACTTATACTTAAAAACTTTCCGTTAGAGGGAGAGTACATAAAACATGAACTACAAGGTTTTGTGAGAGGCGCGAACACCTCGCACAGGGCCAATGTAACCCACACGAACCTACTGCATTATCACAGGCTCCACGGCTTGAAAGCATGACCAAAATTTGCAAGTTGTTAGACTTTATCTTAAAAAAGTCATCAGAGGTTGAGAACACCAAATAACTAGTAGACAACCCCGTGAGAGGTACGAACACCTCGCACGGACTAATGTAACTCTCTAGAATCGACGGCATAGTCACGGGACCCATAGTTTGATAGAACGGACATAATTTGCAAATTATTATACTTTTTCTTAAAAACATGTCGTCAGAGGATGAGAACGTAAGATTGCTACTAGACGGCCCCATGAGAGGCACGAACACCTAGCTCGGTACCAATCTAACCTATAGGAACCGATTGCGAAGTGATGGGACCTCCGGTTTGAGAGCACAACAAAAATTTGTAAATTATTAGACTTAGGCTTAAAAATATTCCATCAGAGGGTGAGAACGTAAAATAGCCACTAGATGGCCCCGTAAATAGAATTATCACCTCGTACAGGACCGATGTAACCCGTAGGAACTGACAGTGTAGTCACTGGTTCCCCAGTTTGATAGCACGACCAAAATTTGCAACTTGTAAGACTTAGGCTTAAAAACATATCGTCCGAGGGTGAGAACATAAAACAACTACTAGATGATCCCATGAGAGGAAATAACACCTCGCAAGGGACCAATGTAACTTGGAGGATCCGATCACGTAGTCACAGGACCCCCAGTTTGAGAGCACGACCAAAATTTGCAAACTGTTAAACTTAGGTTTAAAAATATGTCATCAAAGGGTGAGAACATAAAGCAGCAACTAGAAGTCCCTGTGAGAGTCACGAACACCTTGTACGGGACCAATGTAACCCGCAATAACCAACCAGTAGTCATGGGACTCCCGATTTGGAAGGACGACCAAAATTTGTGAATAGTTAGACCTATGCTAAAAACATGCCATCACAGGGTGAGGACGTAAAACATCCACTAGACGGCCCCGTGGGAGGTATGAACACCTAGCACGGAACTAATGTAACCCAGATCGCGTAGTCACGGGACACCCAGTTTGAGAGATCGGTCATATTTCTTGAACTGATAGACTAAAGCTTAAAAAAATGTCGTCCGAGGATGAGAACGTAAAATGGAGACTGGATAGCCCTGTGAGAGATAAAAACACCTAGGATGAGACAATTTTAACCTGCAGAAACTGACTGTGAAGTCACGGAACCCTTGGTTTAAGCGAACAATGAAAATTTGCAAATTATTCGACTTATGCTTTAAAATATGCCTTCAGAGGGTGAGAATGTAAAACAGACACTAGACGGCCCTGTGAGAGGTACGGACACCTCGCACAGGACCAATGTAACTCGTAGGAATTGGTCGCGTAGTCACGGGACCTCCAATCTGAGAACACGTCCAAAATTTGTAAAATGTTAGACTTAGACTTAAAAATATGTCGTCAGAGGGTGAAAGCATAAAAAAACTACTAGATGGCCCCTTAATAGGCACAAACACCTCGCACGGGACCAATGTAACCCATAGGAACCCATGGCGTAGTCACAGGACCCCTGATTTTAGAGAACGATAAAAATTTGCAAACTATTAGAGTTAGGCTTAAAAACCTACCATTAAAGGGTGAGAACATAAAACAACCACTAGACGGTCTCGTGAGAGGCACGAACACCTCGCACGGGACCGATGTGACCCACGAGAACCGATAGTGTAGTCACGGGACCCTCGGTTTGAGAGCATGACCAATATTTGCAAACTATTTGACTTAGCATTAAAAACATGTCCTCAAAGGCTAAGATGGTAAAATAGCCACTAGACATCCCCGTGAGAGGCATGTACACCTCGCACGGGACCAATATAACCTGCAGGAACTGATCGCGTAGTCAGGGGACCCCCGGTTTGAGAGCACGACCAAACTTTGTAAAGTGTGAGACTTTGGCTTAAATATATTCCGTCAAAGGGTGAGAATGTAAAACAGTCACTAAATGGCCCCATGAGAGTCATGAACACCTCGCACGGGACCAGTGTAACACGCATGAACTGAACGCGTAGTCACGGAACCCCAATTTTATAGCATGACCAAACTTGCAAACTTTTAAACTTAGGCTTAAAAACACGTTGTCAGAGGGTGCGAACGTAAAACGGACACTAGACGGACCGGTGAGAGGCACGAACACCTTGCACAGGACTAATATAACCCCTAGGAACCAATCGTATAGACACGGGACCCCCAGTTTGAGAGGACGACTAAAATTTCCAAACTGTTAGACTTAGGTTTAAAAATAATCCATCAGAGGGTGAGAATGTAAAATAGCCACTACATGGCCCGTGAGAGGCACGAACACCTCGTACAGGACCAATGTAACCCACAGGAACCGACTACGTAGTTACGGGACCCCCGATTTTAGAGCACGAAAAAAAATTACAAATATTATACTTAGGCTTAAAAACATGCTGCCAGAGGGTGATAACATTAAAACGGCCACTAGACGATCCCATGAGAGGCGCAAATATCTCGCACGGGACCAATGTAACCCACATGAACCTCTCACGTAATCACGGGACCCTCGGTATGAAGGTACCCCCCAAATTAGCCAATTGTTAAACTGAGGAAAAAACTAGATGTCGAAGGTTGAGAGTGTAAAACAACCACTAGATAGCCCCTTCAGAGGTATGAACACCGCGCATGGGACAAACGTAATCCACAGGAACTGACCACATTGTCATGGGACCCCAGTTTAAGAGTACGACCAAAATTTTTAAACTATTAAACTTAGGCTTAAAAACATGCCGTCAGAGAGTGAGAATATAAAATATCCACTAGATGGCCCCATGTGAGGCACAACACCTAACACGGGACTAATGGTACCAATAGGAACTGACTGCGTAGTCACAGGAGCCCCGATTTGAGAGCACGACCAAAATTTGTAAATTATTAGACTTTGGCTTAAAAACATGTCGTCAAAGGGAGAGAAAGTAATATAGGCACTAGAAGTTCTCATGAGAGACACGAACACCTCACACGGGACTAATGTTACCCGTAGGAACTGACCGCGTAGTCATGGGAGCCCCTATTCGAGAGCCTAACCAAAATTTGCAAAATGTTAGACTTAGGCATAAAAAATGTCGTTCGAATGTGAGGACATAAAACAACCACTAGACGGCTCTGTGAGAGGCACGAACACCTCGCACGGGACCAATGTAACCCTCTATAACCGACTGCGCAGTTACGGGACCCTCAATTTGATAGAATGACCAAAATTTGCAAATTGTTAGACTAAGACTTAAAAGCATGTCGTCAGAGGGTGATAATGTAAAATAGCTACTAGACGGCCCCATGATAGGCACAAACACCTCGTACGGGACCAATGTAACCCACAGGAACTGATCATGGTGTCAAGGGTCCCCTGGTTTGAGAGAACGACCAAAATTTACAAATTGTTAGATTAAGGTGTAAAAACATGCCGTCAAAGGGTGACAACATAAATCATCCATTAAACGGCTCTATCAGAGGCACGAAAAAATATCACGGGACCAATGTATCCCACATGAACCAGCCGCATAACCCCATTTTGAGAGCACAACCAAACTTTGCAAACTGTTTGACTTAGGCTCAAAAACATGCCATCACAGGGTTAAAACGTAAAACAAACACTAGACATCCTCGTGAGACGCACGAACACCTCACAAGGGACAAATGTAACTCGCTAGAACCAGCCGCATAGTCATGGGACCCCCAATTTGAGAGCAGGACAATAATTTGCAAAATTTTAGACATATGCTTAAAAACATGCCATCAGAGGGTGAGAGTGTAAAATAGCCACTACACTTCATCGTGAGAGGCACGAACACCTCACACGGGACCAATGTAGCCTAAAGGAACCGACTGTGAAGTCACGGGACCCCTGATTTGAGAGAACGATAAAAATTTGCAAACTATTAGACTTGGGATTTAAAACAAGTAGTCAAAGGGTGAAAACTTAAAATAGGGACTAGACGAGCCCGTGAGAGGCACGACCATCTCGTATAGGATTACTGGTCGCGTAGTCACGGGACCCCCTGTTTGAGAACACGACCAAAATTTGCAAAATGTTGGACTCGGGCTTAAAAACATGCCTTTAGATGTTGAGAACGTAAAACAGGAACTAGAAAGCCCCGTGAGAGGCACGGACACTTCGCACATGACCAATGTAACCCACAAGAATCGATCGTGTAGTCATGGAACCCTCGGTTTGAGAGCACGACTAAAATTCCCAAACTTTTCAACTTAGGCTTAAAACATGCCGTCATAGGGTGAGAAAGTAAAACAACCATTAGACGGCCCCGTGAGAGGCACGAACAACTCGCACGGGACTAATGTAACCCAAAGCAATCGACCCATTATCACGGGACCCCCAATTTGAGAGGATGACAAAAATTTGCCAACTTTTAGACTTAGGATTAAAAATGTCGTCAAAGGGTCAGAACGTAAAACAACCATTATACGACCTCGTGAGAGGCACGAACACCTCGTACGAGACCAATGTAACCCACAAGAACCGAACGCGTAGTCACGGGATCCCGAGTTTGAGAGCAAGACCAAAATTTACAAACTGTTAGACTTAGGCTTAAAATTTTCTATCAGAGGGTAAGATCATAAAACAGACATTAGACGGCCCTGTAAGAGGCACAAACGCCTCGCACGGGACCAATGAACCCCATAGGAATAGACCTCGTAGTCACAGGACTCCTGATTTGAGAGAACAACCAAAATTTGCAAACTATTATCCTTAAGATTAAAAACATGCCGTCAGAGGGCGAAAACCTAAAACAACCATTGATCGGCCTCGTGGGAGGTACGAACACCTCCCACAGGACAAATGTAACTCGTAGGAACCGATAGTGTCATCACGAGACATCTGATTTTAAGGCATGAGAAAAATTTGTAAAGATGTTAAACTTAGGCTTAAAAAATTCCTTAAGAGGGTTATAACATAAAACAGCCATTAGACGTCCCCGTGAGAGGAACCAACACCTCACACGAGACTAATGTAACCCACAAGAACTGATCGCGTAGTCACAGGACTCCTTATTTGAGAACACAATCAAAATTTACCTACTATTAGACTTAAGATTAAAAACATGCCGTCAAAGGGAGAGAACCTAGAACAACCACTATTCGGCCTCCTGGGAGGCACGAACATCTCGCACAAGACTAATGTAACCCGTAGGAACCGATAGTGTAATCACGGTACCTCCAATTTGAGAGCACGAGAAAAATACACAAACTATTAGACTTAGCAGTAAAAACATGTCATCAGAGGGTCAGAATGTAAAATATCCACTTGACGGACCTATGAGAGACACGGACACCTTGCACGGGACAAATGTCACCTGTAGGAACCGACTGCGATGTCACAGGACCCCCGATTTGAGAGGACATCGAAAATTTGCAAACTATTATAGTTTGGCTTAAAAACATGTCGTTAGAGGATGATATCGTAAAATAACAACTAGACCACCCTGTGAGAGGCACGAACAACTCGCACAGGACCAATGTAACCCGTAGGAACCAATCGCGAAGTGACGGTGCCCCTAGTTTGATAGCACGGACAAAATTTTGAAATTGTTAGACTTAGTCTTAAAAACATGCCGTCAGAGGGTCATAACTTAAAACAGCTACTAAATGGCCCCATTAGAGGCACGCACACATCTCTCGAGACTAATGTAAACCAAAGGAACCAATCGCGTAGTCACGGGATGAAGTTTTGAGAGCACAACCAAAATTTTAAAATTGTTAGACTTAGGCTTAAAAACATGTTGTAAAATGGTGTGAATGTAAAACAAGGACTACACGGCCTCGTGAGAGGCATGAGCACCTCGCACGGGACCAATGTTAATCGCAGGAACCAATTGCGTAGTCACGGGACTCCCGATGTAGGAGGACGATCAAACTGTGTAAACTGTTACCCTTAGGCTTAAAAACATAACGTTAGAGGGTGATAACATAAAACAGCCACCATACAGACCCTTGAGAGGCACGAACACCTTGCAATAGACTAATGTAAGCTATAAGCACTGACCGTGTAGTCACGGGACCCCCGACTTGAGAGCACAATTAAAATTTGTAAACTGACTTAGGATTAAAGACATGCCATCGGAGGGTGAGAACATTAAACAGCCACTAGACGGCCCCGTGGGAGGCATAAACACCTCGTAAGGGACTAATGTAACCTGCAGGAACCGATTGCTTAGTCACGGGAGCCCCAATTTGAAAGCACGACAAAAATTGCAACTGTTAGACTTAGGATTAAAAACATGTTATAGAGGTTTAGAACATAAAACAACCACTACACAGCCCCTTGAGAGGCACAACACCTCGCACGGGACCAATGTAACCCACAGGAACCGATCGTGTTGTCACGGGACCCTCGATTTGAGGGCACGACCAAAATTTTCAAACTATTAGACTTGGGCTTAAAAACATGTTGTCACAAGGTGAGAACATAAAACAACCATTAGATAGCCCCGTAAGAGGCAGGAAGAACTCGCACGGGAGTAATTTAACCTGAAGGAATTGATCCCATTGTCACGGGACACCTAATTTGAGAAGACGACAAAATTTGCAAACTGTTAGACTTAGTCTTAAAAGCATGTAGTCAAAGGGTCAGAATGTAAAATAACCACTCTATGGACGCGTGAGAGTCACGAACACGTTGTAAAAGACTAATGTAACCCGCAGGAACCGACCGCATAGTCACGGGATCCCTTGTTTGAGAGCAAGACCAAAATTTGCAAACTGTTATACTTAGGCTTAAGAAATTCTGTCAGAGGGTGAGAACGGAAAAAAACCACTAGACAGCCCTGTGAGAGGCACAAACGCCTCGCACCGGACCAATGTAACCCATAGGAACCGATCGCGTAGTCATGGGATTCCTGATTTGAGAGTACAACCAAAACTTGCAAACTAAAAGACTTAAGATTAAAAACATGCCGTGAGACGGTGAAAACCTCAAACAACCATTGGTCGAGCTTGTGGGAGGCACGAACACCTCGCACTGGACTAATGTAAGCCGTAAGAACCGATAGTGTAGTCACGGGACTCCCGATGTAGGAGGACCACCAAAATTTGTAAATTCTTACCCTTAGGCTTAAAAACATTCCGTCAAAGGGAGATAACATAAAACAACCTCTAAACGGCCCCGTGAGAGGCATGGACACCTTGCAAAGGACTAATGTAACCCTCAAGAATTGACCGCGTAGACATGGGACCCCCGACTTGAGAGCACAATCAAAGTTTGCAAACTATTAGGCTTAGGCTTAAAAACATGTCGTCGGAGGGTGAGAACGTCAAACAACCACTAAACGGCCCCGTGGGAGGTGTGAACACCTCGCACGAGACTAATGTAACCTACAAGACCTGACCGCATAGTCACGGGGCACCCGATTTAAAAGCATGACCAAAATTGCAACTTGTTAGACTTAGGATTAAACACATTCCATAAAGTTTGAGAATGTAAAAAAACCACTACACAACTTAGTGAGAGGCACGAACACCTCGCACGGGACCAATGTAACCCACAGTAATCAACCGCGCAGTCAGGTGACGCCTGGTTTGATAGCACGATCAAAATTTATAAAATGTTAAACTTAGGCTTAAAAATATGTATAACAGCCACTAGACTGCCCCGTGCGAGGAACGAACACCTCGCACAGGACCAATGTAACTCACAGGAATCGATCGTGTAGTCACGCGACCCCAAGTTTGTGAGCACGACCAAAAATTGCAAACTATCAGACTGAGGCTTAAAAACATGTCATCAGAGGGTGAAAACATAAAACACCACCTAGAGGGACCCGTGAGAGGCTCGAACACCTCGCAAAGGAGCAATGTAACTCGGAGGAACCCAATGTGTAGTCACAGGACACCCAGTTTGATAACATGACCAAAAATTGCAAAATGTAAGACTTTGACCTAAAAACATGTCGTTAGAGGGTGAGAACATAAAATAGCTACTAGACAGCCCCACGAGAGGCACAAACAACTTACATGGGACCAATGTAACCCGCAGGAAATGATCACGTAGTGATGGGACCCCTAGTTTGAGAACACAACGAAAATTTGGAATTTGTTAGACTTAGGCTTAAAAACATATCGTCAAAGGGTGAGAACATAAGAAGATATTAGACGACCATGTGAGAGGCACGAACACCTCATACGGGACCAATGTAACCCATAGGAACCAACCACGTAGTCACGGGACCCCCGGTTTGAGAGCACCACCAAAATTTGTGAAGTATTAGACTTAGGCTTAAAAACAAGTCGTCATAGGGTGAGAACGTAAAATAGCCACTAGACAGTCCCGTGAAAGGCACGAACTATTTGTAGGGCAACAATGTAACCCACTGGAACCGAATGCATAGTCATGGGACCCCTCAATTTGGGAGCACAGCTATAATTTGCTAAATGTTAGACTTATCTTTAAAAATATGTCGTCGGAGGGTGAGAATGTAAAATAACCACTATGGCCCCATGTGAGGCACGAACACCTCACATGGGACCAATGGAACCTACAGGAACCGACTGCCAAGTCACGGGACCCACGGTTTGAGAACACGATAAAAATTTGCAAACTGTTAGACTTAAGCTTTAAAGCAAGCCGTTACAGGGTGAAAACATAAAATAGGCACTAGACGACCCTTTGAGAGGCATGACCACATCACTCAGGACCAATTTAACTAGTAAGAACCGACTGCATATTCACATGACCCCCTACTTGAGAGAACGTTGAAAATTTGTAAATGGTTATACTTAGGCTTAAAAACATGTCGTCAGAGAATGAGAATGTAAAACAGCAATTAGATGGCTCCGTGAGAGGGAAAACACCTCGCACAAGATCAATTTATCCCTTAGGAACTGACCACTTAGTGACAGGACCCTAGTTTGATAGCATGACCAAAATTTGGAAAGTGTTATACTTAGGCTTAAAAATATGCCGTGAGAGGGTGAAAACGTCAAACGGCTACTAGACGGCCCCATGAGAGGCACGAACACCTCGTATGGGACCACTGTAAACCGAAGGAACCAATCGCGTAGTCACGGGACCCTGGTTTGAGAGCACAACCAAATTTGAAAACTGTTAGGCTCAGTCTTATTAACATTTCGTCACAAGCTGAGAATTAACACAATCACTAAATAACTTGTCAGAGGCACAAACATCACGCACGGGACCAATGTAACCCGCTAGAATAGATTGCATAGTCATGGGACCCCCAGTTTGAGAAACCGACCATAATTTGCAAACTATTAGACTTATGATTAAAAACTTGTTATCCGAGGGTGAGAACATAAAATAGTCACTACGACCTCATGAGAGGCACGAACACCTCGCACGGGACCAATGTAACACGCAAGAACCGATCGCCTAGTCATAGGACTCCCAATTTAGGAGGACGACCAAAATTTGTAATATGTTCGACTTATGCCTAAAAACATGCCGTTAGAGGGTGATATCATAAAAAAATGACTAAACAGCCCTGTGAGAGGCGTGAACACCTCATAAAGGACCAATGTAAGCCACAGGAACTTACCGCATAGTCACGGGACCCCCGATTTGAGAGCACGACCAAAAGTTACAAAATGTTTGACTTAGGCTAAAAAAATGCCATCGGAGGGTGAGAATGTAAAATAGCCTCTAGACGGCCACGATAGAAGCATGAACACCTCGCGGAGGACTAATGTAACTCATAGGAACCAATAGTGTAGTCATGGGACAACCGATTTTAGAGCATGAACAAAATTTTCAAATTGTTAGACTTGGTATTAAGTAGATGTAGTCAAAGGATGAGAATGCAAAACATCCACTAGACATCCCCGTGAGAGGTACGAACACCTCGCATGGGACCAATGTAACCCACAGGAACTGATCGCATAGTCACGTGACCCCCAATTTGAGAGCACGGCCAGAATTTGCAAGTTGTTAGACTTAACCTTAAAAACATGTCGTCAAAGGGTGAGAATGTAAAATAGCCACTAGACGGCCCTGTGAGAGACACGAACACCTCGCACGGGACCAATGTAACCTACAAGAACCGATCGCATAGTCACGGGAGCCCTAATTTAAGAGGACAATGAAAATTTGTAAACTGTTACACTTAGGATTAAAAACATGTCGTCATAGGGTGAGAACATAAAACAACCATTAGACGGCCCCGTGAGAGGCACGAACACCTCTCACAAGACTACTGTAACAGAGAGGAACTCACCGCGTAGTCACGGGAACCCCGATTTGAGACCACGATCAAAATTTATAAACTGTTAGACTTATGATTAAAAACATGCCGTCAGAGGTGAAAACATAAAATAGCCACTAGACGACCCTGTGAGAGGCACGAACACCTCAGACAGAACTAATGTAACCCGCAATAAACGATCGCACAATTATGGGACCCCCGATATGAAGGCACGGCCAAAATTTATAACTTGTTAGACTTAGGATTAAAAACATGCCGTAAAGGGTGAGAATGTAGAACGGCCACTAGACGACCACTTGACAGGCACAAACATGTCACACGGGACCAATGTAACCCACAAGAAATGATCGTGCAGTCACAGGACCCCCAGTTTAAGAGCACGGCCAAAATTTACAAACTGTTAGATTTAGGCTTATAAACGTCCAATCATAAGGTGAAACCTAATACAACCACTAGACAGCCCGTGAGAGGCACGACCACCTCGTACGGGACCAATGTAACCCATACAACCGACTATTCACGGGACCCCCAATTTGAGAGCATGACCATAATTTGATAACTATTAGACTTATGCTTAAAAACACGTCGTTGGAGGGTGAGAATGTAAAACAGCAACTACGACCTCGTGTGAGGCACGAACACCTCACATGGGACCAATGTAATCTACAGGAACTGATTATGAAGTCACGGGACACACAGTTTGAGAGCACAATAAAAATTTGCAAAATGTTAGACTTAGGGTTTAAAATAAGGCGTTAGAGGGTGAGAACGTAAAATAGGCTCTAGACAGCTCTGTGAGAGGCACGAACACCTTGTTCAAGACCAATGTAAATTGCAGGAACCGAGCGTGTAGTCATGGCACCACCAGTATGAGAACACGACCAAAATTTTCAAACAATTAGACTTAGGCTTAAAAAATTCCATCAGGGGGTGAGATCATAAAACAACCACTAGACGGCCCCGTGAGAGGCACAAACGCCTCGCACGAGACCAATGTAACCCGGCGGAACCGATCGCGTAGTCACAGGACTCCTTATTTGAGAGCACAATCAAAAATTTCAAACTATTAGACTTAAGATTAAAAACACGTCGTTAGAGGGAGAGAACCTAAAACAACCACTAGTCGACCTCGAGTGAGGCTCGAACACATCGCACCGGACTAATGTAACTCGTATGAACCAATAGTGTGGTCACGGGACGTCCGATTTTAGAGGACAACCAAAATTTGTAAACTTTTAGACTTATGCCTAAAAACATAATGTCAAAGGGTGAGAATGTAAAACAGCCACTAGACGTCCCCATGATAGACACGAACGCCTCGTGTGGGAATAATGTAACTCTCAGGAACTGACCCTTGATTTGAGAGAACGACCAAAATTTACAAACTATTAGACTTAGCCTTGAAAACAAGCCGTCGAAGTGTGAGATATTAAAATAGCCACTAGACGGCCCCGTGAGAGGAAGAGACACCTCGCACAAGACCAATGTCACCTGTAGGAACTGACTGCGAAGTCACGGGACCCCCGATTTTATAACACATCAAAAGTTTGCAAACTGTTAGACTTTGGCTTAAAAACATGTCGTCAGAGGATGAGAACGTAAAATAGAAACTGGACAGCCCCTTAAGAAGCACGAACAACTAGCACGGGACCAGTATAAGTCGTAGGAAGCGATCGCATAGTGATGGGACCCCTAGTTTAATAAAACAACCAAAATTTGGAAATTGTTATACTCAGGGTTAAGAACATGTCGTGACAGGGTGAGAATGTAAAATAGCTACTAAACGACCCCATAAAAGGTACGAACACCTCGCACGGGACCAATGTAACCTGCAACAACCAATCGCATAGTAACAAGACCTCGTTTTGAGAGCATGACCAAAATTTGAAAATTATTAGACTTGGGATTAAAAACTTACCGTGAAAGGGTGTCAATGTAAAATAGGCACTATAAGATCTTGTGAGAGGCACGAACACCTCGCACGGGACCAATGTTACCCACAAGAACCGATCGCATAGTCATGGGACTCCCGATTTAGGAGGACAACAAAAAATTGCAATGTATTACCCTTAGGCATAAAAACATGCCGTCACAGGGGGATAACATAAAACAACCATTATACAACCCCGTGAGAGGCACAGACACCTTGAGAAGGATTAATGTAACACGCAAGAACTAACCACGTACTCACGGGACCACAACTTGAGAGCAGGATCAAAATTTCCAAACTATTTGACTTAGGCTTAAAAACATTCCGTCGGAGGGTGAGAAGGTAAAACATCCACTAGACGGCCCCGTGAGAGGCATGAACACCTTGCACGGGACTAATGTAACCTGCAGGAACCGACCGCATAGTCACGAGCCCCCCGATTAGAAAGCATGACCGAAATTGCAACCTATTAGACATAGGATTAAAACATATCGTAAAGGTTGAGAACAAAAAATAACCACTAGACAGCCCCGTGAGAGTAATGAACACCTCGCATGAGACTAATGTAACCCGCAATAATCAATTGCATTTTCACGGGACCCCCGGTTTGATAGCATGATCAAAAAATTTAAAATCTTATACTTAGGCTTAAAAACATATCCTCAGAGGGTGAGAATGTATAACAAGAAGACTGCCCCGTGAGAGGTACGAACACCTCGCATAGGACCAATGTAACCCAAAGGAACCGATTGTGTAGTCACGGGACCCCCAGTTTGATAGCACGACAAAAATTTGTAAACTATTAGACTTAAGCTTAAAAATAGGTCATCAGAGGGTGAAAACATAAAACACCCGGCCCCGTGAGAGGCACGAACACCTCGCACAGGACAATTTAACTCGGAGGAACCAATTGCATAGTCACGGGACCCCCAGTTTTATAGCATGACCAAAATTTGCAAAATATTAGACTTAGACTTTAAAAATGTCATCAGAGGGTGAGAAGGTAAAATAGCTACTAGAAAACCCCATGAGAGGCACAAACAGCTCGGACGGGACCAATGTAACTCGTAGGAATCGATCTCGTAGTCACGGGACCTCTGGTTTGAGAGCACAATCAAAATTTGCAATCTGTTAGACATAGTCTTAAAAACATATCGTCAAAGGATGGGAACATAAGAAGCCACTAGACGGCCCTTTGAGAGGCACGAAAAGCTCGTACGGGACCAATGTAACACACAGGAACCAATCATGTAGTCACGGGACCCCCGATTTGAGAGCACCACCAAAATTTGCGACTTGTTAGACTTAAGCTTAAAAACATGTCATCACAAGGTGAGAACGTAACAATTACTAGAAAACCCTGTGAGAGGAACGGACACCTTGCACGAGACCAATGTAACCCACTGGAACCGACTTCATAGTTATGGGACCCCCCAAATTGAGAGCATGACCATAATTTGTAACTTGTTAGACTGATGCTTAAAAACATGTCGTCAGGGGGTGAGAACGTAAAACAGCCGCTACGGCCCGTGTGAGGAACGAACACGTCACATAGAACCAATGTAACCTACAAGAATTGACTACGAAGTCACGGGACCCCTAGTTTGAGAACACGATAAAAATTTGCAAACTGTTAGACTTAGGATTTAAAACTATCCATTAGAGGGTGAGAACATAAAACAAGAACTAGATGGCCCTATGAGAGGCATGAACACCTACACAGGACCAATGTAACCTGTAGGAACCAACCGCATTGTCAAAGGACCCCCTATTTGATAGTACATTGAAAATTTGCAAACTATTTGACTTAGTCATAAAAACATGCTGTCAGAGGATGAGAATGTAAAACAGCAACTAGACGGCCCCGTGAGAGGGACAAACACCTTACACAAGACCAATCTATCCCTTAGGAACCGATCGCATAGTAACGGGACCCCTAGGTTGATAGCACGACCAAAAGTTGGAAACTATCAGACTGAGGTTTTAAAACATGCCGTCAGAGGCTGAGAATCTCAAATAGCTACTAGAAGGCCCCATGAGAGGCACAAACACCTAGCGTGGGACTAATGTAACCAGGAGGAACCAATCACATAGTCAGGGGACCCTGGTTTGAGAACTAAAACAACCACTAAACAGCTTGTCAGAGGCACAAACACCACGCACGGGATAAATATAACCCGTTAGAACAAATTGCATTATCACGGGACCCCCAATTTGAAAGCACGGCCATAATTTGCAAACAACTAGACTTATGTTTAAACACATGTCGTCAAAGGTTGAGAATGTAAAACAGCCACTACGACCTCGTGAGGGGCACGAACACCTCTCACGGGACCAATATAACCCGCAGGAATGGATCTTTAGTCATGGGACCCCTGATTTAGGAGGCCGACCAAAATTTGTAAACTATGAGACTTAGGCTTAAAAACATTCTGTCAGAGGGTGATATCGTAAAACATCCACTAACATCCCCGTAAGAGGCATGAACACCTAGTAAAGGACTAATGTAACCCATAGGAACTGACCGCATAGTCGCGGGACCCCAGATTTGAGAACACAATCAAAATTTACAAAATGTTAGACTTGGCAATAAAAACTTAACGTCGGAGGGTGAGAATGTAAAACAACCCCTAGACGTCCAAGTCGTAAGCATGAACACCTCGCACAGGACTAATGTAACTCGTAGCAACCCATAGTGTAAGTCACGGGACATCCAATTTTAGAGCACGAATAAAATTTGCAAATTGTTAGACTTGGACTTAAATCATGCAGTCAAAGGGTGAGAATTTAAAACATCCACTAGACGTCCCCGTGAGAGGCACGAACACCTCACATGAGACCAATGTAACCCCAAGGAATCGATCGCCTAGTCACGGAACCCCAAATTTGAGAGCATGACCAGAATTTACATATTGTTAGACTTAGCCTTCAAAAAATCCGTCAGAGGGTGAGAACATAAAATAGCAACTAGACAGCCCCGTGATAGGCACGAACACCTCGCATGGGAATAATGTAACATATAGGAATCGATCGCGTAGTAACGGGACCCCCAATTTAAGAGGAAGACCAAAATTTGCAAACTGTTAGACTTAGTCTTACAAACATGTTGTCAGAGGAGCAGAACGTAAAACAGCAACTATACAACCCAGTGAGAGGGACGAACACCTCATACGGGACCAATCTATCCCTTAGGAACCGATCACATAGTGATGGGACCCCTAGTTTGATAGCACGGCCAAAATTTGGAAATTGTTAGACTTAGAATTAAAAACATGCCGTCAGACGGTGAGAATGTCAAACACCTACTAGACAGCCTTATGAGAGGCACAAACACCTTGCACTAAACTAATGTAATAAGAAGGAACCAATTACGTAGTCACGGAACCCTGGTTTGAGACTGCGACCAAAATTGAAAATTTTTAGACTTAGGTTTATCATCATTCTGTCACAAGATAAGAACTAAAACAACCACTAGACATCCCGTGAGAGGCACGAACACCTAACATAGGACCAATGAAACCCGCAGGAACCGATCGTGTAGTCACGGGACCCCAAATTTCAGAGCACGACCATAATTTGCTAACTGTTAGACTTAGCCTTCAAAACATGTCGTTCAAGGGTGAAAACATAAAATAGCCACTAGACAGCTCCATGAGAGGCACGAACACCTCGCATGGAACCAATGTAACCTGCAGGAACCTATCGCGTAGTCACGGGACCCCCGGTTTGAGAGCATGATAAAAATTTACAAAATGTTAGACTTAGGCTTTAAAATAATCCATTATAGGGTGAGAACGTAAAACAAGCTCAGCCCTGTGAGAGGCACGAACACCTCCCGTAGGACCAATGTAACCCGTAGAAACCGATCGTGTAGTCATGGGACCCCCAGTTTAAGAACACGACCAAAATTGGAAAACTATTAGGCTTAGGCCTAAAAACATGTAATCAAAATGTGAGAACATAAAACAAGCACTAGACGGCCTCGTGAAAGACACGGACACCTCGCACGGGACAGTGTAACCCAGAGGACCGATCGTGTAGTCATGGGAGCCTCGATTTGAAAGCACACCCAAAATTTACAAATTGTTAGAATTAGGCTTAAAAACATGTCGTCACAGGGTGAAAATGTAAAACAACCCTTAAACGGCCTCGTGAGAGGTACAAACACCTCGCATGGGACTAATGTATCCTACATGAATCGATCGTGTTGTTACGGGACCCCAGGTTTAAGAGGATGACCAAAATTTGCAAATTATTAGACTTAGGCTTAAAAACATGCAGTCAAAAGGTAAAAATATAAAACAACCACTATACGGCCCTTTGATAGGCATGAACACCTCGCACGGGACTAATGTAATCGGCAGGAAATGAACGCTTAGTCATGGGACACCCGGTTCGACAGCATGATCAAAATTTTCAAACTCTTAAACATAACCTTAAAAACATGCAGTCAGAGGGTGAAATTAGAAAATAGCCACTAGACAGCCCTGTGAGAGGCACGTACACCTCGCACGGGATCAATGTAACCCACAGGAACCGATCGCGTAGTCACGGGACCCCCAACTTGAGAGCACGATGAAAAATTGTAAATTGTTTGACTTAGCCTTAAAAACATGTCGTCTGAGGGTGAAAATGTAAAATAGCCACTATACGGCCCCGTCAGAGGCACGAACATCTCGCGCGGGATCACAGGAACCGATCGCGTAGTAACGGGACCCCTAATTTAATAGGATGACTAAAATTAGGAAACTGTTAGACTTAGGCTTAAAAACATGCCGTCAGAGGGTGAGAACGTCAAACAGCTACTAAACGGCCCTATGAGAGTCACGAGCACCTCGCACGGGAGTAATGTAACCAGGAGGAATTAATTACGTAGTCACAGGGACCTAGTTTAAGACCACGACCAAATTTGAAAACTATTAGACTTAGTCTTATCAACATTTCGTCACAAGGTGAGAACTAAAACAACCACTAGACAACCCGTGAGAGGCACGAACACCTTGCACGGGACCAGTGTAACCCATTAGAACGAACCGCGTAGTCACACGACCCTCAATTTAAGGGCACGACGATAATTTACAAACAATTATACTTATCCTTAAAAACATGTCGTCATAGGTGAGAACGTAAAACAACCACTACGACCTCGTGAGAGACAGGAACACCTCACACAGGACCAATGTAACCCGCAGGAACCGATCGCCTAGTCAGGGGACCCCCAATTTAGGAGGACGACCAAAATTTGTAAATTGTTAGACTTAGGCTTCAAAAACATGTCGTCAGAGGGCGATATCGTAAAATAGCCACTAGCGGCCCCGTGAGAGGCATGGACACCTTGTAAAGGACTAATGTAACCCGCAGGAACTGATCGCGTAGTCACGGGATAATCGATTTGAGAGAACGATCAAAATTTTCAAACTGTTGGACTTAGGTTTAAAAACATGCCGTCAGAGGGTGAGATATATAAAACAGCCCCATTATGGGAAAGTGGGAAGCATGAACACCTCAAACAGGACTAATTTAACCCGTAGGAACCAATAGTGTAGTCACGGGACATCCGATTTTAGAGCACGACCAAAATTTGTAAATAGTTAGACTCAGGCTTAAAAACATACAGTCAAAGGGTGAGAATGTAAAACATCCACTAGACATCCCCGTGAGAGGTATGAACACCTCGTACAAGACCAATGTAACCCGCAGGAACCGATCACGTAGTCACGGGACCCCAAATTTGAGAGCTCGACCAAAATTTTCAAACTGTTAGGCTTAGCCTTCAAACCATGTCGTCCGAGGGTAAGAACATAAAATAGCCACTAGACATCCCCGTGAGATGCACAAGCACCTTGCACGAGACCAATGTAACATGCAAGAACCGGTCGCATAGTCACGGAACCCCCGATTTAAGAGGACGACAAAAATTTGTAATATGTGAGACTTAGGTTTAAAACATGCCATAAGAGGGTGAGAACATAAAATGGCCATTAGACTGCCCTGTGAGAGGCACAAACACCTCTCACAGGACTACTGTAACCCACATGAACTGGTCGCATAGACACAGGACCCCCGATTTGAGAGCACGATCAAAATTTGTAAGCTGTTAGACTTAGGCTTAAAAACATGCCGTTAGAGGGTGAGAATGTAAAACAACCACTAGATTGCACCGTGAGAAGCACGAACACATCTTACGGGACTAATGTAATGCGCAAGAAATGATCGCGCAGTCACGGTACCCCTGATATGAAAGCACGACCAAAAATTGTACCATGTTAGACTTAGGATTAAAAACATGTCGTGAAGGGTGAGAACGAAGAGTATCCATTAGACGAACATGTGAGAGGCAATGACACATCGTAGGGGACCATTGTAATGCATAGGAACAAATCGTATAGTCACGGTACCCCCAGTTTGAGAACACGAACAAAATTTTCATATTGTTAGACTTATGCTTATAAACATTCCGTCACCATGTGAGAACTAAAACAACCACTATACAGCTCGTGAGAGGCACTAACACCTCACAAGGGACCAATGTAACCCGCTAGAACTGAACACATAGTCACGGGACCCCCAATTTGA
Organism: Sambucus nigra; assembly: GCA_949130495.1. Taxonomy (NCBI): domain Eukaryota; kingdom Viridiplantae; phylum Streptophyta; class Magnoliopsida; order Dipsacales; family Adoxaceae; genus Sambucus; species Sambucus nigra. Next base: position 636,431,757 of record OX422207.1, on the reverse strand, counting down.
CAGAACGAACATAATTTTCAAACTATTAGGCTTATGCTTAGAAACACGTCGTCCGAGGGTGAGAACGTAAAATAGCCCCTACGGCCCTGTGTGAGGCACAAATACCTCGCGTGGGACCAATGGAATCTGTAATAATCGACTCCTAAGTCATGAGACCCAAGGTTTGAAAGCATGATAAAAATTCAAAAAATGTTAGAGTTAGGCTTTAAAACAAGCCGTTAGAGGGTGAGAACGTCATACAGGCTCAACCCAATAAGAGGCACGAACACCTCGCATAAGACCAATGTAACCCATCGGAACTGACCGCCTAGTCATGGGACCCTCAGTTTGAGAACACAACTAAAATTTCCAAACGGTTAGACTTAGGCTTAAAAACATGCCATCAAAGTGTGAGAACGTAAAACAAACACTAGATCGCCCCTTGAGAGGCACGAGCACCTCTAACGGGACCAATGTAACCCACATGAACTGATCGTGTAGTCATGGGAACCCGTTTGAGAGCACGAACAAAATTTGAAAATGATTAGACTTAGGTTTAAAACATGATGTCACAGGGTGAGAACATAAAACAGGCCGTAGACGGCCCCATGAGAGACAAAACACCTCGCATAGGACAAATGCAACCCGCAGAAATCAACCGTGTTATCACGGGACCCCAGGTTTGAGAGGACAACCAAAATTTGCAAACTATTAGACTTCAACTTAAAAACATGCAATGAAAGGGTCTAAACATAAAATAACCACTATACGGCCCCGTGCGAAGCGTGCGAAGCACGAACACCTTGCACGGGACAAATGTAATCTGCAGGAAATGAACGCGTAATCACGGGACACCCGGGTTGAGAGCACGACCAAAATTTAAAAACTCTTAGACTTAGCCTTATAAACATGCCGTCAGAGTGTGGGAAGATAAAATAGCCACTAGACGGCCCCTGAGAGGCACGAACACCTCGCATGGGACCAATGTAACCCACAAGAACCGATCGCATAGTCATGGGACCCCCAATTTGAGAGCACAACAAAAATTTGCAAAATGTTCGACTTAGCCTTAAATACATGCCATCAGAGGGTGAGAACGTAAAATAGCCACTAGACGACCCTGTGAGAGGCACAAACACCTCGCACGGGACCAATGTAAGTCGCAGTAATCGTTCGCATAGTAACGGGACCCCTGATTTAAGAGGACGACCAAAATTTGTAAATTTTTAGACTTAGTCTTAAAAACATGTTGTCAGAGGGTAAGAACATAAAACATCCACTAGACGTCCCCGTGAGACGAATGAACACCTCTCACAGGACTAATGTAACTTGTAGGAACTAACCGCATAGTCACGGTACCCTCAATTTAAGAGCAAGGTAGAAATTTGCAAACTTTTAGACTTAGGATTAAAAACATGCCATCAGAGGTTGAGAACGTAAAACAGCCACTAGATGGCCTCATGAGAGGTATGAACACTTCGCACAGGACTAATGTAACCCGCAGGAATTGCTCCGACATGAAAGCATGTACAAAATTTATAGCCTATTAGAATTAGGATTAAAAACATGTCATCAAGGGTCAGAACATAAAACAGCCACAAATAGCCCTTTGAGATGCACGAACACCTCGGACGGGACCAAATGTAACTCGTAAGAACCAACTGCGTAGTCACGGAACCCACGATTTGAGAGCACGACCACAATTTGCAAACTGTTAGACTTAGTCTTAAAAACATTTCTTCAGAGGGTGAGAACGTAAAACATCCACTGGATAGCCCCATAAGAGGCACCATCACCTCGTACGAGACCAATGTAACCCACAGGAACTGACCGCTTAGTCACAGGACACTTGATTTTAGAGCACAACCAAAATTTACAAACTATTAGACTTAATATTTAAAACATGTCGTCAGATATCGAGAACCTAAAACAACAAATAGACGGCCCCGTGGGAGGCACGTACACCTCGCACAGGACTAATGATCCATAGGACCCGATAGTGTATTCACGAGACATTCGATTTTAGAGCACGACCAAAATATGTAAACTCTTATGTTTAAGCCTAAAAATATTGATTCAATGGTTAGAATGTAAAAACTCCACTAGATGTCCCCGTGAGAGGCACAAACGCCTCACATCGGACCAATGTAACGCACAAGAATTGATCGTGTAGTCACGGGACCCCCGATTTGAGAGCGCGAAAAAAATTTGTAAACTCTTAGACTTAGGCTTAAAAACATGTCGTAAGAGGGTGAGAATGTATAATAGCCACTAGACTGGCCCATGAGAGGCATGTACACCTCACACGGGACCAATGTAACCCACAGGAACCGATTGTGTAGTCACGGGACCCTCGATTTAAGAGAACAACCAAAATTTCAAAACTATTAGAGTTAGGCTTAAAAACATGCCGTTGGAGGGTCAGAACAAAAAACAACCACTAGAGGGCCCCGTGAGAGGCATGAGCACCTCGCACGGGACTAATGTAATCCGAAGGAACCGATCGCGTAGTTACGGGACCACCGGCTTCAAAGCACGACCAAAATTTTCAAAATGTTAGACTAAGGATAAAAACATTTTGTTAAAGGCTCAAATGGTAAAACAACCACTAGACAGCCCCCTGAGAGGCACAAACACCTCGCACGGGACCAATGTAATCCACATGAACTGATCGCGTAGTCACGGGACCTATGGTTTGAGAGCATGACCAAAGTTTTTAAACTATTAGACTTCATCTTAAAAACATACCATCAATGGGTGTGAATGTAATGCATCCACTTAACAGCCCCATGAGAGTCACGGATACCTCGCACTGGGCCAATGTAACCCACAATCAACCACGTAGTCACGGGAACCCCGATTTTAAGAGCATGGCCAAAATTTGCAAATTGTAAGACATGCGATTAAAAGCAAGTCGTCAGAGAGTGAGAACGTAAAACGACCACTAGACAACCCCGGGAGAGGTACAAACACCTAGCAGGGGACTATGTAACCCATAGGAACCGACCGCGTAGTCACTAGACCCCCACTTTGAGAACCGACCAAAATTTGCAAATTGTTATACTTAGGTTTAAAAACATTATGTGAGAGGGTGAGAACATAAAATATCCACTAAATGGACTCGTGAGAGGAACAAACAACTCGCACGGGATCAATGTAACCCACAGGAACTGACAGCATAGTCACGAGACCTCGGTTTGAGGGCACGGCCAAAATTTGCCAACTGTTAAACTTTGTCTGAAAACATGTCATTAGAGGACGAGAATGTAAAACAACCACTAGAAGGCCCCATGAGAAGCCAAGAACACCTCGCATGGGACTAATGTAAGCTGCAAGAATCGATCGTGTAGTCACGAGACTCCAAGTTTGAGAGCACGATCAAAATTTACAAATTATTAGACTTAGGCTTAAAAACATGCCGTCAGAGGATGAGAATGTAAAATAGCCACAAAATGGACCCATGAGAGGCACGAACACCTCGCACAGGACCAATATAACCTCCAGGAACTGATCGCGTAGTCACGGGACCCCCGATTTAAGAGCATGACCAAAATTTAGACACTTTTAGACTTAGGATTAAAAACATTCCGTCAAAGGGTTAGAATGTAAAACCATGACTAGAAAGCCCATGAGAGGCACGAACACCTTGCACGGGACCAATATAACCTGCAGGAACTGACAACAAATTCATGGGACCCCCGATTTGAGAGCACGATAAAAATATGCAAACTGTTAGACTTAGGCTTTAAAACAAGCTGTCAGAGGGTGAGAACGTAAAACAGACACTAGACGGCCCTGTGAGAGGCACGAACACCTCCCACAAGACCAATGTAACCCGTAGGAACTGACTGTGTAGTCACGGGTCCCCCAATTTGAGAACACGATCAAAATATGAAAATTGTTAGACTTAGGCTTCAAAACATGCCCTCAAAGGGTGAGAACGTAAAATCGGAATTAGACTGCCCCATGTGAGGTGCAAACACCTCGTACATGACTAATGTAACCCATAGGAACCGACTGTGTAGTCACAAGACTCCCAATCTGATAGTACGACTATAAGGACATTTTCCATCACATTTAATTATGTCATACACCGCTTCAAGTCATCAAAGAATCGAGAATGCTAACATCTACAAACTTCGGATCCGAATTACAAGTGCACTTCAACATTCAAGCATCGTAGAAATAATTTTGGTAAAAATATGTTTAAAGTTCCATGTGCATTTTATATTTAAAGTGTTAGGATTTTTTTATTTTTTTTAAAAAAGGTTATAACTTTTATTTATAAAATTTCTTTTGAATAAAAGAAGTTTTATTTAACAACAAAAAGACTGGAAACAAAAGTTTTTTTTAAAAATCAAAATGAGTTGGCATTTAATCTTTTTTTTTTTAAAAAAGAGCTTTTCTTTACAAAAACTGCTTCGTACAGTTAGTAAAATTAAAAAAAAAGGGAAAACCTTCTTATCTTTTGTAAAGGCCAACTCGCCTAATGATTGGCAAATCCTGTTTTCAAGGAAAAAAAAATAACAATCCAACTCTTCGTCACCTCCTCAGGTATCATCTTCATGCTGATTTTGCCAATGATTGGCAAGTGTGTAACACGCAACACGCCTAATGATACAAGTTTTTTTTTTATTAAAAAGGGAGATGACACTCCTTATCTTTTACTTCCTTACGCCTCTATTTTTTTTGGATAACCTGCGTGCCAATATTTATCACCTTAACTCAATCTTTGCTATATAAAGGAAGCACGTACATTTTATCAATCAGAGAAGAAAAGTTTGTTTCTGCAGAACACTTTCTGAAACAGAAAAATTTTGTGTTCAATATTTTCGATATGCCTTCTTCTCAGAGTTAAGGGTTCAAAACCTTTTTTCCATTTAATTCATAATCACAACTACTTTTTATGAATTGTTTTATGGAACCCAAGACATATCTTTGCTGAAATAGAACTAAGTGTTCTTGTGGAGCTGTTGAGGTTGTTCCATTGCCGACGATGCCGACCGACGCCTGCGGGTATTCGTGTGTCAAATTATTTCATTGTAATCCGTGCAAGTTATGAATTACAAAATTATAGTGAAATATATGGTTTTTCGCTTCGGGGATTTTTTCCTCATTTGTGATTGTCTTGCATGCTTTGATTAATTTTTTTAATCAATCTCGTTTATTTGCAATAGTTAAAAAATTATTAAGTCTGAAATTGGAATTTAATTAAATAATTAATTCATTTGAATGCATGCGCACTCTCAAATTGGTATCAAAGCCAATTACACTATTATACCGTGTAATTATCCGCAAAATTTTTCTAAAGATATCAATTTTCTAAAAAATTGATTTTTGAAAAAGGGCATGTTCAAAAAATGGAGAAATTATATAATAAAATGCCAGTTTTTTACTGGACTAATTATGATTACTCGAAAGCCCGTATGAAATCTGCTCTAAAATCCATAGATGAAACAGTTTGGATTTTGGTTGAAAGAGGCTGGACACCTCCTTCCGTCACCATTGACTACGTGATAAATTTAAAATATGTGACTGCATGGACTGAAGATGAATTTAGATTGTTATCTTTTAACTCTAAAGGTCTTAGTGCTACTTCTGGATCCGTCATAGGTGAAGAGTTCCGACGGATAATGACGTGCACCACGTCAAAAGAGTCATGGGATGTTTTATAGCTTACCCATGAAGGAACTAATGGTGCGAAAGAGTCTAAATTGCAAAATTTAACAACCCAATTTGAGACTATCACCGTGCTTGAGTCTGAATGTTCTGATGAATTCTATGCGATTATTTGATATTGTTAACACTAGCTTTAATCTTGATGAACACATTCTTAATGCTAGAGTTGTTAAAAAGATTCTAAGATCACTCCCTAAAGTCACTGTTTTAAATTCTATGGGTAATTTAAACACGATTAAATTAGAGGAATCGATTGGAGACTTACAAACCTTTGAAATTGACATGTTTCCTAAGTCTGTTTAACTAAAAGATAAAGGAATTGCACTTAAAGCCCAGGCTAGAAAGGGTGAGGGGTCCGTTATAAGGAAATAAGTGTCTAAACATATAGAGATAGAACCGTCTGATTCTGAGGGAGAATTTGATTTAGATAACTTGGTTCTTTTTGCCAAAAACTTCAAAAAAAATCTCAAATTAAAAAATGGCAATTTCAAAGATAGAAAGAATTTTGAGAAAAATAAATATGGCAAGAAAGATGAAAAAGATAAGAAGGACAGCCCAAGAGAGATGAAGAGAGATTCTACGAATGAGACGGTAGAGTTCATAAGTCTTTTGAGTGTGCCACTAGGTTGAAGCGTCAAGGAAAGGGGAAAGTTGTCCTAAATGCCACATTGAGTGACAACAGCGAGGTCGAGTCGGTGGATTCTGGAGATGAATCACCGCATGAATGCAACTTCACCGCATTCATGGCTAGTCATGGAGGTCCTCCCACTAGATCTCACGATGATGATTATGACACCTCACATGGACACCTTGACAGTAATGAGAGTGACGGAGAGGATGCTGGAAGTGAGAGAAAGAGTGATCTTAGATGCGCCTACTCCAATTTATATGTCGAATCATTCAAAACCAAAAAGCGTAACAAAGCGTTACTTCTTAGGATCATCGTTGTTGAAAAGTAATTAGGAGAGACTAGAGAGAGACAGTCGTCATTTAGCTCTACCTTGAGAGAGAGAGAGAGAGAGAGAGAGAGAGAGAGAGAGAGAGAGAAAAGATTTTTGAGAAAGAAAATGAGGACTTGACTAAACAAGTGGCTAATCTGATGAGAGACCTCTGTGCATCTGAAGAGGTTTGAAAGATTCTGGAAGCCCTTGTTTCCCAATTCACTCATGATCTTGAGAGAGCACGAAAAGTCAAGGTTCAAATCGAGGATAGATCTGGTAAGATGGGAAAGATGTTCCTCACCCCCGCCTTGGGATTTTGTGAAAGGCCGAGAATTGGTTTTGATGGTGCTTCCACCTCTCAGATTGCACCTATACCAGTCCCTAAATTTACGACTACTCCATATGGCCGCCCATTAAAGCCCAAGAAAAGATTTTGGTCGAGAAAATGAAACCAAGGTGAGCTTAAAAATGTGTTCTTTTGTACATACTACAAAAGAAAATGCCACCTAAGAGAGTATTGCTATAGTTTGGGTCGAACTTCACGTAAATATCCTCCACCACATCGTACTGATGATTTTACCAGTCTGAGAGAGTGTGTTGAGTTTTTAGCCACAACATCACAGATTTTGATGGAGGAATTCCGACGAATATCTTTGTCGTTAGTGAATGCTTCACGCATCTCGGCTAAAACAAACAACAACAAGGGTGAACAAAAGGTTATCACTTCTTAGGTACCTAAGAAAGACAAAAAGGCCCTTGTTGTTCATGTCTCCCTCAAGGCACATAATACCTCCCAATGGTATTTTGACAATGGTTGCTCCAAGCACATGACTGGTGACGTATCCTTCTTTACTTATCTCAAGGATCGAAAGGAAGGCAAGGCCACATTTGAAGATGGGAGCAAATCTAGCATACTAGGATGACGGACTGTAAAGATACCTAGATTTCCAAAGCTAGATAATGTTATGTACGTGGAAGGTTTGAAAGCTACTTTACTCAGTATTAGCCAGTTGTGCGACGCTGACTTTGTAGTAAAGTTTGACCGAAATGAGTGTAATGTCTATGATCAAGCTGGTAAATTATTATTGCAAGGGGTGAGGACCGACGATAACTGCAATGGGATTATACCCAAGTCCTCATTTGTCTACAAAAGCACAACGATCACTCCTATGGATCTGTGGCATCATTGTCTAGGTCACGTGAACTTTAGAGATTGAGATCGTCTTGTTAAAAAGGACCTAGTACGTGGCTTTCCATCCCTTGGAAAGCCAACTTCTGCGATTTGTGGACCCTGTCAGTTGGGAAAACAAGTTCATAGTCCCCATAAGAACTTGCATTCCATTACCACCTGTCGTGTGCTTGAGCTGATTCACATGGATCTTATGGGTCCTACTCGTACTGAGAGTCTGAGTGGTATAAGGTATATTCTCATGATGGTGGACGATTTCTCCAATTATTCGATTGTAGGTTTTCTGAGAGAGAAATTCGATGATGTAGAGTTTTTAACGACATCATGTCCTGCAAAAATAACACGGAGTCACTATTAATAGGATACGTAGTGACAACGACACAAAATTTACGAAAGCAAAGCTTGATCTTTATTGTGATAGCCTTGGAATTAAACTAGATTTTTTGGCCATAAGGACTCCTCAGCAGAATGGTATTGTTAAGAGGAAGAATCGAAAAATTCAGGAAATGGCTAGATCTATGCTTTTAGGTCCTAAGGTTGCTAGGATATTTTGGGCAGAGGTGGTGTCTACCGCATGCCACATGGTCAATAGGGTTCACCTGCGTCCACAAACACTTAAAATGACTTATGAATTATGGACTGGTAAAAAACCAAACCTTGCATATTTTCATGTCTTTGGGAGTAAATGCTACATCCTACGGGATAGAGAGCAATTAGGTAAGTTTGACTCCCTGAGCGACGAGGGATTTTTTCTTGGATATTCATCACATAGTAGAGTATACAAGGTTTACAACCTAACTAGATCTAAGGTTATGGAGTCAATAAACATCACCATTCAAGATGACGAACCTCCGGCGTTTGTTGATCCTAGCCTTCTTTGTGAGGATGAGAATTTTTCTGGCAGCGATTTACTTATCCCTCATATACACCCTGTGGACCTTACTCCTGTGTTACGGGACATACCTGCTTGGGTTCACAAGAGCCCTTCCACCATTGTAGGCCATCCAAACTTAGGGTTAAGACTCATTCTCAGCTAGAGAACGTCGTTAGTCATTTTTTCTACATGTCCAGAGTCGAGCCCAATAACCATAAAGAAGCACTCAATGATGAACAGTGGATATCTGTTATGCAGGATGAGTTGCTTCAGTTTAAAAAGAACAATGTTTGGGGACTTGTTCCCCAACCTAGTGAGACGAATATGATAGGTACCAGGTGGTTTTTTAAGAATAAAATGGATGAAAATGGTACCATAATAAAAAACAATGCTAGGTTGGTCGCTCAAGGCTACTCACAGATAGACGGTGTAGACTTTGGGGAGACATTTTCTCCTATTGTGAGGCTTGAGTTCGTCCGCTTACTACTCGCCATTGCATGTCATCTGCGCTTCAAGCTATATTAGATGGATGTCAAAAGTGCCTTTCTAAATGGCATTCTACAGGAGGAGGTTTACGTGGAACAACCAAAAGGGTTTGAAGACACTAAGCACCCGGAGCACGTCTACTATCTGAGGAAAGCCTTGTATGGTTTGAAGCAAGCACCTCGTTCTTGGTATGAGAGGCTTACTTCCTATCTCTTAGCCCATGGCTTCAAGAGAGATGGAGTTGATATAACATTATTCGTCAGGAGAGATGACATTACTATTTTGGTTTCCCAGGTCTATGTGGATGACATAGTCTTTGGATTAAAAAAGTGAGTTTGAGATGAGCATGGTAGGTGAGCTTACTTTCTTCCTTGGTCTCCAAGTTCGTCAGCTAAAGTATGGGATATTCATATCCCAATCCAAGTATGCTAGAGACCTAGTGAAGAAATTTGGTTTAGACTCCGCTAAGCATGCACGTACACCTATGAGTACTTTTACCAAGATTATTAAGGACCCTTCAGGCAAGGACGTAGAGCAAACCTTGTATCGGAGTATGATAGGTAGTTTTCTCTACTTGACTGCGAGTCATCCCAACATAGCCTTTAGTGTTGGAGTCTGTGCGAGATATCAGGTGTCCCCGAAAGAGTAACACTTACTCGCTCTAAAAAGTATTATCAAATACGTGAGTGGGACTCTCTCCTATGATATTTGGTATTCCTTTGATATCGACGATCGTCTGTTCACCTATTCGGATGTCGATTGGGCCAAGGATGCAGATGGTTATAGGAGCACTTTTGGTGGGTGTTTCTACTTTGGTTCTGATCATCTCCTGGCTGACCAAGAAGCAAAACTCCATCTCTTTATCCACTGCGGAGGCTGAGTACATCGCCACCGAAAGTTATTTCATGCAACTCTTGTGGATGAAGAAAATGTTGGAGGATTATGGAATTTCATAGGACATCATGACCATCTCCTGTGATAACATGAGCGCGATACACATATCTTGTAATTCGGTCCAACATTCGCGCACAAATCACATCAGGATACGTGACCAATTTATACATCAGTTAATTGAGGCTAAAGTCGTATCCCTGAGTTTCGTACCCACTGACCTTCAGTTAGCCGATATTTTCACGAAACCTTTAGATTCCCTTAGATTTGAGAGTCTTAGGAATTCTTTAGGGATTTTCATAAATGACTGAGGGGATGGTTAGTCTCTAGTATAGTATGCATCTTTTTCATGCTCACATAATTATGCTCCTATTTCTAGTTTGTATCATTTTTGTATTTATATACATTTTGTTCTTTTCTTATTTCTTAAAAAACTTGAAAAATACAAAACGATTTTCTTTTATTTTGAGAAAACCACAAAAACTCACAAATATTTTTATAGTTTGTTTTGCACCGTTTATGAATAAACACCTAGGATGACCAAGTCACAACTTCATGCCATATACCATGCGACTGTTTGATAGTGATTTGAGACAATATGTTATGTCATTCATGTGCTTTACAAAGTTTGGAGCCTTTGAGTTGCTATAATGTTGCTACCTACATGGTTGACTCTCTTTGCCCTTTATTGCACACATGCACGAATTTGTTTGATGTTTTTTCTTGACAAATCACATGATGGTTACGTGTGTTTCATCTCAATTTTGTCTATTAAAACGAACCAAATGCGATAAAACAAGATCATAAAAGGTGGCCATGTTTTTACTGTTTTGCCGTAAGTTTGTGTGAATTTTATAAATGGTGAAGCGCTATGAAAGCTACTCATCTATCCTTTGCGATTAAGCCGCCATTTAAATTGAACCTAAAAAATTGAGGAATTTTAATTATTCGGGGTCCAAAGAGGTTTAAAAGAGCCCGAAAATATTGAAAGGCAATAAAAATAAATACATGCCAATAATGGGCCATTAGGTTTATTCGACAATTCTCTAATGTTTGAGAATTTAGATCACCTCAAATAGAAAATATATATGAGGGAGTTTGGTTGGAGAATTAAAACGGCTTTGCACATCCTTAAAAAATCTTACAAAAAGCATGAAATCGTTTGGACGTTATTGGTGTGAAAATCATGTTGACTTTGATTTGTTGACTTTGATTTAAGACGATGTCATCTAAATTCAATAATTTTACACCAAAGGACTATTTTCGATGTTCATTCGTTAGGAGTACACTTATACATCTTGCACATATGATATGATTGAGTTGATTTTCCGATCGAATTTGTTCACACTCATTCATTCCATTTCCATGATTCGATCGTCTTAGTATCAATTCATGGTGCGTGATTTTTTGTAACATCATTTTTTATAAAAATTTGAAAAATAAAAAATAGTTGGTTTGTTTTGTTTTTCGTGACACCCCAATTTTCTTTATGTGATTTATTCTATTCCTTGTCTATTTAGGAAAAATAAAAAGGGGGAGAACGAATTATGATATTGTGGGGGAGTTTTAGTATGGGGGAGATTTGATTGTGCTAACATTCATTATGTTTATATCATTTTAACTCAATACTTCACGAGGGTTTGTTGCTTTATCTCATATGTGTAGGTACGAATATTTAAGATCAAATTGTTGCACACCCTGATGAGAAAAGCTTGGAGTTTTGAAAAAATTGATTGTTGAAGCAAAGTTTGGAAGTTTGAAGACTTGTCATTTTATCTTTACTTGATTGTCTTGGGAGGGTGGATTTGTATAGGTGATTCTTGTGATTTATAATTCGGATTTTTTATTTTCTATCGGCGTACACATAGGGGGAGATTTGTAAGGACATTGTCCGTCACATTTAATTATGTCATATACCGCTACAAGTCACTAAAGAGTCGAGGATAGTAACATCTACAAACTCCGGCTCCGAATTACAAGTGCACTTCAATACTCAAGCCCCGTCGAGATAATTTTGGTAAAAATATGTTTAAAGTTCCATGTGCATTTTATATTTAAAGTGTTAGGATTTTTTTATTTTTTTTAAAAAAGGTTAGAACTTTTATTTATAAAATTTCTTTCGAATAAAAGAAGTTTTATTTAACAACAAAAAGAATGGAAACAAAAGTTTTTTTTTTAAATCAAAATGAGTTGGCATTTAATGATTTTTTTTTTAAAAAAGGAGCTTTTCTTTACAAAAACTGCTTCGTACAGTTAGTAAAATAAAAAAAAGGGGGGAAACCTTCTTATCTTTTGTAAAGGCCAACTCGCCTAATGAATGGCAGATCCTGTTTTCAAGAAAAAATAAAAATAAAAAGCCAACTCTTCGTCACCTCCTCAGGTATCATCTTCATGCTGATTTTGCCAATGATTGGCAAGTGTGTAACACGCCTAATGATACAAGTTTTTTTTTTATTAAAAAGGGAGATGACACTCCTTATCTTTTACTTCCTTACGCCTCTATTTTTTTTGGATAACCTGCGTGCCAATATTTATCACCTTAACTCAATCTTTGCTATATAAAGGAAGCACGTACATTTTATCAATCAGAGAAGAAAAGTTTGTTTCTGCAGAACACTTTCTGAAACAGAAAAATTTTGTGTTCAATATTTTCGATATGCCTTCTTCTCACAGTTAAGGGTTCAAAACCTTTTGTCCATTTAATTCATAATCACAACTATTTTTTATGAATTGCTTTGTGGAACCCAAGACATATCTTTGCTGAAATAGAACTGAGTGTTCTTGTGGAGCTGTTGAGGTTGTTCCATTGCCGACGATGCCGACCGACGCCTGCGGGTATTCGCGTGTCAAATTATTTCATTGTAATCCGTGTAAGTTATGAATTACAAAATTATAGTGAAATATATGGTTTTTCCCTTCGGGGATTTTTTCCTCATTTGTGACTGTCTTGCATGCTTTGATTAATTTTTTTAATCAATCTCGTTTATTTGCAAGAGTTAAAAAATTGTTAAGTCTGAAATTGGAATTTAATTAAATAATTAATTCATTTGAACGCACGCGCACTCTCAACGACTCAAATTTAGAAAATATTAGACTTAGGATTAAAAACATGTCGTTAGAGGGTGGGAACGTAAAATAGCTACTAGACGGCCCCATGAGAGGGACGAATACCTCGCACGGGACCAATGTAACTGATATGAACCGATCGCATAGTCACAGGACCCCCGGTTTGAGAGGACAACCAAAATTTATAAAATGTTAGACTTAGGCTTAAAAACTTGTCGTTAGAGGGTGAGAACATAAAAGCCTCGTGATAGGCATGAACACCTTGCACGGGAGAAATGTTACCCTCAAGAATCGATTGCATAGTCATGGGACCCCCCATTTGAGAGCTCGGCCAAAAGTTGCAAACTGTTAGACTTAAGCTTAAAAACTTGCCATCATAGGGTGAGAACATTAAAAACTACTAGATGCCCCATGAGAAGCATTTACACCTTGCACGAGACTAATGTAACCCATAGGAATCGAGCGCATAGTCACGGGACCCCCGATTTGAGAGCAGGACCAAAATTTGCAAACTGTTAGACTTAGGTTTAAAGAAATTCCATCAGAGGGTCAGAACGTAAAACAGCCACAACATGGACCCATGACAGGAACGAACACCTCGTACGGGACATTGTAACCCCCACAAGCCGACCTCGTAGTCACGACACTCCCGATTTGAGAGCACAACCAAAATTTGCAAACTCTTAAACTTAAGCGTAAAAACATGTTGTCAGATGGAGAGAACCTAAAACACCCATTAGACAGCCATGTGGGAGGCACGGACACCTCGAACGGGACTAATGTAACCCGTAGGAACCGATCGTGTAGTCACGGGAATTTCGATTATAGAGCACGACCAAAATTTGAAAACTATGAGACTTAGGCTTAAAAACATATTGTCAAAGCGTAAGAATGCAAAACATCCACTAGATGTTCCCATGAGAGGCACGAACACCTCGCACGAGACCGATGTAACCCGTATGAACCGATCGCATAGTCACGGGACCCCCAATTTGAGAGCATGACCAAAATTTGCAAACTATTAGACTTAGGCTTAAAAATATGTCGTTAGAGTGTGAGAACGTAAAATAGCTCCTAGACGGTCTCGTGAGAGGCACGAATGCCTCGCACGACACCAATGTAACCCACAAGAAACGACTATAATGTCACGGGACCCCCGATTTGAGAGCAGGACTAAAATTTTCCAACCGTTAAACCTAGGCTTAAAAACATGCTGTCAAAGGGTTCGAACGTAAAAGTGACATTATATTGGATCGTGAGAGGCATGAACACCTAGTACGGGACTAATGTAACCTGCATGAACCGACCACGTAGTTACGAGAACCTCGATTTAAGAGAATAACCAAAATTTACAAACTATCAGACTAAGGCTTAAAAACATGCCGTCAGAGGGTGAGAATGTAAAGCAGCCACTAGACGGCACTGTGAGAGGCATGGACACATCGCACAGGACTAATGTAACTTGTAGGAACTAAATGCATAGTCACGGGATCACCGATTTTAGGGCACGACCAAAATTTGCAAACTATTAGACTTAGGCTTAAAAACATGCTCGTGAGAGGCACGAACACCTCGCACGGGACAAATGTAACCCATAGGAACCGATCGCGTAATCATAGGACCCCCAATTTAAAAGCACGATAAAAATTTGTAACCTTTTAAACATAGGATTAAAAACATGTCGTAAAGGGTGAGAACGTAAAACAGCCACTTGACTACTCCGTGAGATGCCGGAATACCTCGCAGGGGACCAATCCAACCCATAGTAACCGATCATGTAGTCATGGAACCCGCGGTTTGAGAGCACGACTAAAATTTGGAAACTATTTGACTTAGGCTTAAAAATAAGTCGTCACTACTTGAGAATGTATAGCAGCCACTAGACAGCCCCGTGACATGAGCAACCACCTCGTACGGGACCAATGTTACCCGCACAAACTGACCGCATAGCACGGGACCCCCGGTTTGAGGACACAACAAAAAATTGCAAACTTTTAGACTTAGTCTTAAAAACATGCCGTTGGAGGGTGAGAATGTAAAATAGACATTAGAACGCCCCATAAGAGGCACGAATACCTCACACAGGCATAATATAACCCATAGGAACCGATCGCGCAATCACGGGTCCCCCGGTTTGAGAGCATGACTAAATTTTGCAAATTGTTACACTTAGGATTAAAAACATCCTGTCAAAGGGTGAGAACGTAAAACAGTCACTAGACAGCCTCGTGAGAGGCACGAACATTTCACACGGGACCAACGTAACGCGTTGGAATCGACGGTGTATTCACGGGACCCCCGATTTGAGAGCACAACCAAAATTTACAAATGGTTTGACTTAGGCTTAAAAAATGACGTCGGAGGGTTAGGATGTAAAAATCGTTAAACGGCCCCGTAAGAGGCACAAACACCTCGTACAGGACCAATGTAACCTGCAAGAACTGACTTCGTAGTCACGAGACCCGCGGTTTAAGACAACGACCAAAATTTGCAAACTTTTAGACTTAGACTTAAAAACATGTCGTCAAATGGTGAGACCATAAAACAACCACCATAGGGCCTCGTGAGACGCACGCACACCTCGAACGGGATCAATGTAACCCGCAAGAACTGGTTATGTAGTCACGGGACCCCCAGTTTGAGAGCACAATCGAAATTTGCAAACTGTTAGACTTAGCCTTAAAAAATTCCCCAGAGGGTGAGAACATAAAATAGCCACTAGACGGACCCGTGAGGGGTATGAACACCTCACACGGGACTAATGTAACCCGTATGAACCGAATACGTAATCACGGGACCCCTAGTTTTAGAGAATGGTCAAAATTTGTAAACTATTAGACTTAGGCTTAAAATCATTCTACCAAACGGTGAGAACGTAAAAAAAATCCACTAGATGTCCCCTGAGAGGCACGAACACCTCGTACAGGACCAATGTAACCCGTAAGAACCGACTGCGTAGTGACAGGACCCCCCATTTTAGAGCATGACCAAACTTTGTAAACTGTTATACTTAGGTTTAAAAACATGCCGTTAAAGGGTGAGAACGTAAGACATCAACTAGACGACCCCAAGAGAGGCGCAGACACCTCGCACGGGACTAATGTAACCAGCAGGAACCTACTGCATAGTCACGAAACACCCGATTGAAGAGCATGACATTGTAAACAGTTAGACTTAGACCTAAAAACATGTCGTCAGATGGTGACAACTTAAAGCAGCCACTAGATAGCCCGTAAGGGGCATGAATACCTTGCACGGGACCAATATAACCCCCTGAAACCAATCGCGTAGTCACGGGATCCCCAATTTGAGAGCACGACCATAATTTACAAATTATTAGCCTTAGGTTTCATAACACATTATCAGAGGGTTAGAACGTAAAATATCCACTAGACGTCCCTATGAGAGGCACAAACACCTCGCACAGGACCATTGTAACCAACAGGAACCGATTGAGAAGTCACGGGACCCCAAATTTGAGAGCTTGATGAAAATTTGCAAACCGTTAGAATTAGGCTTAGAAACATATCGTCACGGGGTGAGAATGTAAAACAACCACCATAGGGCCCCGTGAGAGGCACAAACACCTCAAGCAGGACCAATGTAACCCGTAGGAACTAACCGCATTATCACGGGACCCCCACTTTATTTACAAGACCAAAATTTGCAAATTATTAGACTTAGGCTTAAAAACATGTCGTTAGGGTGTGAGAACTTAAAATAGCTACTAGAATGCCCCAGGAGAGGTACAACACCTCTCACGGTACCAATGTAACCCGCAGGAACTGATAGTGTAGTCACGGGACCCCTAATTTGAGAGCACGACCAAAATTTGCTAAATGTTAGACTTAGGGTTAAAAATATGACAGCCACTAGATGGCTCTGTGAGAGGCACGAACACCTCGCACGGGACCAATGTAACCCCAATGAACCAATTGCGTACTCAGAGGACCCCCAGTTTGAGAGCACGACCAAAATTTACGAGCTGTTAGACTTTGGCTAAAAAACATGTCGTCACAGGGTGACAACGTAAAATAGTCACTAGACAGCCCCGCGAGAGGCACGAACACCTCGCACGGGAGCATAGTAACCCTTGGGAACCAACCGCGTAGTCACGAGACCCCCAATTTGAGAGCAAAACCCAAATTTGTGATGAGTTAGACATAGGCTTAAAAACACACCGTCAAAGGGTGAGAACATAAAACTGGCACTAGAAGGTCCCGTGAGAGACACGGACACCTCGCATAAGACTAATGTAACCCAAAGGAACCGATTGTGTAGTCAAGGGACCCCCGATTTGAGAGCATGACCAAAATTGTAAAAAATTTAGACTCATGCTTAAAAACATGTCGTCATAGGGTGAGAACGTAAAACAACCATTAGAAGGCCCAGTGTGAATCACGAACACCTTGCACGAGACTAATGTAATCCACAGGAATCGATCGCATAATCATGGTACCCCCCGGTTTGAGAGGATGAAAAGAATTTTCGAACTATTAGACTTAGACTTAAAAACACACCGTCAAAGGGAGAGAATGTAAAACAGTCCCTAGACGGACCCGTGAGAGGCACAAAGCCTCGTACGGGACCAATGTAACCCGTAGGAACCGATCGAGTAGTCATGGTACGCCAGGTTTAAGAGCACAACCAAAAATTTCAAATTTTAAGACTTATTCTTAAAATCATTCCGTTAGAGGGTGACAATGTAAAATAACCACTAGACAGCCCAGTGGGAGGCACGAACAAATCGCACAGGACCAATGTGACACAGAGGAACCAATCGCGTAGTCACGGGACTCCTGATTTAAGTGCATAACCAAAATTTGTATTGTTAGACTTAGGATTACAAAGCATACTATCAAAGGGTGAAAACCTAAAACATCCACTAGGCGCCCCCATGAGAGGCACGAACACCTTGCACAAGAACAATGTAACCCGTAGGAACTGACAGCGTAGTCACGAGACCCCCAGTTTGATAGCACGACCAAAATTTACAAACTGTTAGACTTAGGATTAAAAACATGTCATTAGAGGGTGACAATGTAAAACAGCTACAAGACCTACCCATGATAGGCACGAACACCTCGCACGGGACCAATGTAACCCGTATGAACCGATCACATAGTCACGGGATCCCTAATTTGGTAGCATGACCAAAATTTGCAAACTATTAGACTTAGGCTTAAAAACATGCCTTCAGATGGTGAGAACATAAAACAACCAATATGCGGCCTCATGGGACGTACGCATAACTCGCACGGGACCAATGTAACCCGTAGTAACTGACGTCACGGGATCCCAAGTTTGGGAGCATGATAAAAATTTGCAAATTGTAAGACTCGGGCTTAAAATTATGCCGTCGGAGGGTGAGAACAGAAAATATCCACTAGACGACCCATGAGAGGCACAAACTCCTCGCACGGGACCAATGTAATCTACAGGAAATGGCCGCGTAATCATGGGAGATCCGATTTGAGGGCACGACCAAAATTTGCAAACTGTTAAACTTAGTCTTAAAAACATTCCGTTAGAGGGTGAGAACGTAAAACAGCCACTAGACGGCCCTATGAGAGGCACAAAAACCTTGTACGTTACCGATGTAACCCGTAGAAAATGACTGCCCAGTCACGGGACCCCTAGTTTGAGAAAACGACCAAAATTTGATAATTGTTAGACTTTGGCTTAAAAAATTCCTTCAGAGGGTGAGAACGTAAAACATCCACTAGAAGACCCCGTGAGAGTCACGAACACCTTGCATGGGACCAATATAATCCACAGGAACCGACAGCGTAGTCATGGGACCCTCGGTTTGAGAACACAAAAATAATTTGCAAATAGTTACTCTTAAGCTTTAAAATAAGCCGTCAGACAGTGAGAACGTGAAATAGGCACTAGACTGCCTTGTGAGAGGCACGAACACCTCGCAAAGGCCAATGAAACCCGTAGGAACCGATCATGAAGTCACTGGACCCCGGGTTTGAG
Source organism: Sambucus nigra (assembly GCA_949130495.1). Taxonomy (NCBI): domain Eukaryota; kingdom Viridiplantae; phylum Streptophyta; class Magnoliopsida; order Dipsacales; family Adoxaceae; genus Sambucus; species Sambucus nigra. The sequence goes on along the minus strand of OX422207.1, from coordinate 636,412,670 downwards.
AGAAAGACAAAAATTCTCAAACCATAAGACTTAGCCTTAAAAACATGTCGTCAGAGGGTGAGAACATAAAACATCCATTAGAAGGCCCCGTGAGAGGCACGAACACATCGCACGTGACTAATGTAATTCGCAAGAATCGACAGCGTAGTCACGGGACCCCCGATTTGGGCACACGACCAAAATTTGAAAATTGTTAGACTTATGCTTAAAAATATGCCCTCAGAGGGCGAGAACGTAAAACATCCACTAAACGGCCTCGTGAGAGGCACGAACACCTCGCACGGGACCAATGTAAACCGCAGGAACCGATTGTGTAGTCACGGGATCCCGTGCGAGGTGTTCGTGCCTCTCACGGTTTGAGACCATGACCATGACAAAAATTTGTAAATTGTTAGACTTATGCTTAAAAACATGCAGTTAGAGGGTGAGAATTCAAAATAGCCACTAGACGGCCCCGTGAGACACACGAAACCTCGCACGGGACCAATATAACCTATAAGAACCGACCACGGGGTCACGGGACCCCCGATTGGAGAGCACCACCAAAATTTGCAAATTGTTAGACTTAGCCTTAAAAATACTTCGCCAGATGGTGATAACCTAAAACAACCACTAAACGAACCAGTGACAGGAATGAACACCTCGTACGGGACCAAAGTAACCTAAAGGAACCGACCGCATAGACACGGGACTCCTGATTTGAGAGCACAACTAAAATTTCAAACCCTTAGACTTAAGGATTAAAAATATGCCTTCATAGGGTAGGAACCTAAAACCACAACTATAAGGCCCCGTGGGAGACACTAACATCTCGCAGAGGACTAATGTAACCCGTGGGAACCAATCATGTAGTCATGGGACATCCGATTTTAGATCACAATATAAATTATCAAAGTGTTAGACTTAGGCTTCAAAATGTGCCGTCAAAGGGTAAGAACGTAAAACAACCACTAGACGTCCCCATGAGAGGCAGGAGCACCTAACACGGGACCAATGTAAGCCACAAGAACCGACCGCGTAGTCATGGGACCCCCGTTTTGAGAACACACCAAAAAATTCCCAACAAGTACACTTCAGATTTAAAGCAAGCCGTTAGATTGTGAGAACATGAAGCCATCACTAGACTGCCCTGTGAGAGGCACGAACACCTCGAATAGGACCAATGTAACCATAGGAACTAACCACACAATCATGGGCCCCCCAGTTTGAGAGCACGACTTAAATTTGCAAACTGTTAGACTTAGGCTTAAAAAGATGTCGTCAAAGGGTGAAAACATAAAACAAGAACTAGAAACCCCATGAGAGGTATGAATACCTCGCACGGGACCAATTTAACCCAGATGAACCGATCATATAGTCACAAGACCCCCAGTTTGAGAGCACGACAAAAATTCTCAAACTATAAGACTTTGGCTCAAAAACATGCCGTCACAGGGTGAGAATGTAAAACAGCCATTAGACGTAAAACATGCCGTCACGGGTTACATCAGCCCCTGTGAGAGGCACGAACACCTCTCATGGGACTAATGTAACCCGAAGGAATCGACTGCATTGTCACAGGACCCTCGGTTTGAGAGCACGACCAAAAATTGCAAACTGTCTAACTTATGCTTAAAAACATGCATTCAGAGGGTGAAAACGTAAAAAACCATTAAATGGTCTTGCGAGAGGCATGAACATCTCGCACGAGACCAATGTAAACCTAAGGAACCGACTGCGTTGTCATGGGACCCCCGATTTGAGAGCATGACCAAAACTTGTAAATTGTTAGACTTATGCTTAAAAATATGATGTCCGAGGGTGAGAACATAAAACAGCCACTAAATGGCCTCGTGAGAGGCACAAAACCTCGTACGGGACCAATGTAACCAATAGTAACTGACCGCATAGTCACGGGACCCCTGATTTGAAATCACAACCAAAACTTGCAAACCGTTAGACTTAGGCTTTAAAACATTTCGTCAGAGGGTGAGAATGTCAAATAATCACTAGATGGCCCAAAAAACTCATACAGGACAAAAGTAACCCACAGGAATCGATCGCGTAGTCACGGGACTCTCAATTTGAGGTGTCAGAGGGAGGGAACCTAAAATGATAACTAAACGGCCAAGTGAGAGGAACAAACACCTCGCAGAGGACTAATGTAACCCATATGAACCGATCGTGTAATTATGGGACTTCTGATTTTAGAGCACGGCCAAAATTATCAAACTATTAGAATTAGGCTCAAAAACATGTTGTCAAACGGTGACAACGTAAAACAGCCAATAGACATCCCCATGAGAGATACGAAAACCACGCATGGGACCAATGTAACCTTCATGAACTGACGACAAAGTCATGGGATCCCCATCTTGAGAGCATGGTGAAAATTAACAAACTCTTAGACTTAAGATTAAAAATATTCCTTCAGAGGGTGAGAACATAAAACAACTACAAGATGGCCCTGTGATGGGCACGAACAACTCGTACAGGACCGATATAAGCCATAGTAAAGGATAGTGTAGTCACGGGACCACCAGTTTGATAGCACGACCAAATTTTAGAAACTGTTAGGCTTAGGATTAAAAACATGTCGTTAGAGGGTGAGAACGTAAAACAGCTACTAGATGGACCCATAAGAAGGACGAACACCTAGCACGGGACCAGTGTAACCCACAAGAACCGATCACGTAGTCCCGGGACCCCCGCTTTGAGAGCACGAACTAAATTTGTAAATTGTTAGACTTAATCTTAAAAACATTCCATCAAAGAGTGAGCACATGAAACAACCAGTATACGGCCCCATGAGAGGCGCGAACACCTTGCATGGGGCCAATGTAATCTGCAGGAACTGACCGCAGAGTCACGGGACACCCGGTTTGAGAACATGATCAAAATTTGCAAACTATTAAACTTAGGCTTAAAAACATTACGTCAGAGGGTGAGAATGTAAAACACCCACTAGACGGCCTTATGAGAGGCACGAAAACCTCGCACGGGACCAATGTAACACATAAGAACCGATCGCGTAGTCACGAGATCCCCGGTTTGAGAGAACGACCAAAATTTAAAAACTATTAGACTTAGGCTTAAAAACATGTCATCAAAGGGTGAGAACATGAAATGACCACTATATGGCCTTGTGAACGGCACGCACACCTTGCATGGAACCAATTTAACTCGCAGGAACCGACTGCATAGTCACGGGACCCTTAGTTTGAGAGCACGACCAAAATTTGCAAACTATTAGACTTAATCTTAAAAACATTCCTTCAGAGGGTTAGAACATAAAACATCCACTAGACAGCCCCGTGATAGGTACGGACACCTCGCACCCACAGGAACCGATCGTGTAGTCACGGGACTCCCGATTTGAGAGCACAACCAAAATTTGAAAACCATTAAACTTAAGGATTAAAAAAATGTCATTAAAGGGTTGGAACCTAAAACAAAAACTAGACGGCCCCATAGGAGGCACGAACACCTCGTACAAGACTAATGTAACCCGAAGGAACTGATCGTGTAGTCACGGGACATCCAATTTTTGTGCACGACAAAAATTTGCAAACTGTTAGACTTAGATTTAAAAACGTGATGTCAAAGGGTGTGAGCGTAAAAAAATCACTAGACGTACCCGTGAGGGGCATGAACACCTCGCACGGGACAAATATAACCTGCAAGAATCGATGGAGAAGTCACGGAACCCCCGATTTGAGATCACGACAAAAATTTCCAAACTATTAGATTTAAGACTAAAAACATGTCATCAGATGGTTAGAAGTAAAATATCGTCTAGACGGCCCCCTGAGAGGCACGAACACCTAGAGCATGACCAATGAAACCCGTAGGAAATGACCACCTAGTCACGGGACCCCCAGTTTGATAACGTTAAAAACATGTCGTCATAGGGTGAGAACACAAAACAACTACTAGACGGCCCCATGAGAGGCACGAACACCACGCACGGGACTAATGTAACCCGCAGCAACTGACCGCGTTTTCATGGGACCCCCAGTTTATTAGCACAACCAAAATTTGCAAACTATTAGACGTAGGCTTATAAACATGTCGTTAAAGGGTGAGAACATTAAATAGCTACTGGACGGACCCAGGCAAGGCACCAACACCTTGCACGGTACCAATGTAACCCCCAGGAACCGATCGCGTAGTCACGGGACCCCCGATTTGAGAGCATGACCAAAATTTGCAAAATGTTAGACTTGAGCTTAAAAACATACCGTTAAAGGTTGAGAACATAAAACAACCACTAGACAGCCCTGTGAGAGGCACAAACACCTCACATGGGACCAATGTAACCCAAAGGAACCAACCGTGTACTCACAGGACCCCCGATTTAAGATTGCAATCAAAATTTATGAACTATTACACTTAAGCTTTAAAACATGTCGTCACAGGGAGAGAACATAAAATAGCCACTAGACAGCCCCTTGAGAGGCACGAACACCTCGTACGAGACCATTGTAACCCGTGGGAACCAACTGCGTAGTCTCGGGAACCCCAATCTAAGAGCATGACCCAAATGTGCAAACTGTTAGACTTAGTCTTAAAAACACGTCATAAAATGATGAGAACATAAAACTGGCACTAAAAGGCCTTGTGAGAGTCACGGACACCTCGCACAAGACCAATGTAACCCACAAGAATCGATTGTATAGTCAAGTTACCCCCATTTTGAGAGCACAACCAAAATTACCAAACTATTAGACTTAGGCACGAACACCTCGCACGGGACTAATGTAAACCACAAGAATCAATCGCGTAACCATGGGACCCCCGGTTTGAGATCATGACCAAAATTTGTGAATTGTTAGACTTATGCTTAAAAACATGCCGTTAGAGGGTGAGAACGTAAAACGGCCACTAAATGGCCTCATGACAGGAACGAACACCTCGCACGGGACCAATGTAATCCGCAGGAACTGACTGTGTACTCACAGGACCCCCCGATTTGAGAGCACGACCAAAATTTGCAAATTGTTAAACTTATGCTTAAAAATATACCGTCAAAGGGTGAGAATGTAAAAAGGCCACTGGACGGCCCCGTGAGAGGCAAGAAGCCTCGATGAGACCAATGTAACCCGTAGGAACAGACCATGTAGTCATAGGACCCTCGATTGGAGAGCATGACCAAATTTTGTAAATTGTTAGACTTAGGCTTGAAAACATGCTATCAGAGGGTGAGAACATAAAATAGCCACTAGACGGACCCATGAGAGGCATAAACACCTTGCATAGGACCGATATAACCCGTAGGAAATAACCGCGTGGTCACGAGACCCCCAGTTTGATAGTACGACCAAAATTTATAAATTGTTATACTTCGGATTAAAAATATGTCGTTAGAGGGTTAGAATATAAAACAACTACTAGACCTCCCCGTGAGAGGCATGAACACCTGACACGAGACCAATGTAACCTGTAGGAACCGATAGTATAGTCACGAGATCCCCAGTTTGGAAGCTTGACCAAAATTTGCAAAATGTTAGACTTAGTCTTCAAAACATGCCTTCAGAGGGTGAGAACATAAAACGACCACTATAAGGCCTCATGAGAGGCACACACAACTCACACAACACCAATGTAACCCACAAAAACTGACTGCATAGTCATGAGATCCCCAATTTGGTTGCACGACCAAAATTTCCAAACTGTAGGACATAGGCTTAAAAATATGTCGTTAGAGGTTGAGAACATAAAACAACCACTAGACAGACCTGCGAGAGGCATGAACACCTCGCACGGGACCAATGCAATCCATAGGAAATGACCGCGTAGTCACGAGAGACCCGAGTTGAGAGCACGATAATAATTTTCAAACTATTAAACTTAGGCTTAAAAAAATCCATTAGAGGGTGAGAACGTAAAACAGCCATTAGACGGCCCTGTGAGAGGCACAAAAACCTCGCAGGTTACCAATGTAACACACCAGAACCGACCGCGTAGTCATGGGACCCCCAATTTGAGAGCACGACCAAAATTTGATAATTGTTAGACTTAGGCTTAAAAAAATCCATAAGAGGGTGAGATCGTAAAACATCCACTAGACGGCTTTGTAAGCGGCACGAACACCTCGCATGGGACCAATGTAACCCACAGGAATCGACAGCATAGTCATGGAACCCCCTGTTTGAGAACATGAAAAAAATTGCAAACAGTTAGACTTAAGCTTTAAAACAAGTCGACAGATGGTGATAACATGAAACAAGCACTAGACCGCCCTGTGAGAGGCACGAACATCTCGCAGAGGACCAAAATAACCTGTAGGAACCGACCGCATAGTCACGGGACCCCCAGTTTGAAAGCACAACCCAAATTTGCAAACCATTAGACTTAGGCTTAAAAACATGTCGTCAAAGGGTGAGAATGTAAAACAGGAACTAGAAGGCTCCATGAGAGGCACGGATTCCTCGCACGGGACCAATATAATACAGAGGAACCGATCGTGAAGTCACGAGACCCCCAGTTTGAGAGCATGGACAAAATTCTCAAACTATAAGACAGACTTAAAAGCATGCCGTCACAGGGTGAAAATGTAAAGCATCCATTAGAAGGCCTCGTGAGAGGTACGAAAACCGCGTATGGGATTAATGTAATCCATAGGAATCAACCGCGTAGACACAGGACCCCCGATTTGATAGCACGACCAAAATTTGTAAATTGTTAGACTTATGCTTAAAAACATGTCGTTAGAGGGTGAGAACGTAAAACAACCACTAAACGGCCTCGTGAGAGGCACAAATACCTCGCACGAGACCAATGTAAACCGCCGGAACCGACTGCGTAGTCACGGGATCCCTCGATTTGAGAGCATGACCAAAATTTGCAAATTCTTAGACTTATGTTTAAAAACGTTCCATGAGAGGGTGAGAACATAAATTACCCACTAGATGGACCCATGAGAGGAACGAACACCTGGTACGGAACCAAAGTAATCCCCAGGTACCGACCACTTAAACATGGGACTCCCGATTTGAGAGCACAACTAAAATTTGCAAACTATTAGACTTAAGGATTAAAAGCATGCCATCAGAGGGAGGGCACCTAAAACCATAACTAGACGGCCCGGTTGGAGGCACGAACACCTCGCAGAGGACTAATGTAACCCGTAGGAACCGATCGTGTAGTCATGGGACATTCGATTTTACAGCATGACCAAAATTAACAAACTGTTAGTCTTAGGCTTAAAAACGAGCTGTCAAATGGTGAGAACTTAAAATAGCCACTAGACGTCCCCGTCAGTGGCACGATTACCTCGCACAGGACCAATGTAACCCACTAGAACCGACCACATAGTCATGGGACCCCCGATTTGAGAACACAAAAAAAATTGCAAACAGTTAGACTAAATCTTTAAAACAAGCCGTCAGAGGGAGAGAACATGAAACCGTCACTAAACCACCCTATGGGAGGCACGAACACCTCGAAGAGGAAAATGTAAACCTTAGGAGCCAATCGCACTGTCATGAGACCCCCAGTTTGAGAGCATGGCTAGAATTTTCAAACTGTTAGACTTAGGCTTAAAATGATGCCGTCAAAGGGTGAGAATGTAAAATAGGCACTAGAAGGCCCCATGAGAGGTACGAATACCTCGCACGAGACCAATGTAACCTATAATAACTGATCGTGTAGTCACAGGACCCCCAGTTTGAGAGCACGACCAAAATTCTCAAACTATACGACTTATGCTTAAAAACATGTCGTCACAGAGTGAGAACAAAAACCAACCATTAAAAGGCTCCATGATAGGCACGAACACCTCGTACAGGACTAATGTAACCCGTAGGAATTGACAGCCTAGTCAGAGGATCCCGAATTTGAGAGCATGACTAGAATTTGCAAATTGTTAGACTTATGCTTAAAAACATGCCGTCAGAGGGTGAGAATGTAAAACAACTACTAAATGGCCTCATGATAGGCACGAACATCTCACATGGGACCAATGTAAACCACAGGAATCGACTTCATAGTCACGGGACTCCCAATTTGAGAGCGCGCCCAAAATTTGCAAATTGTTAGACTTATGCTTAAAAACATGACGTTAGAGGGTGAGAACGTAAAATAGCCACTAGGCGGCCACGTGAGAGGCACAAAACCTCGCATAGTACTAATGTAACCCGTTGGAACTGAACGCGTAATCACGGGACCCCCGATTTGAGATCACGACCAAAATTTGCAAACTGTTAGACTTAGGCTTAAAAACATTTCGTCAGACGGTGAGAACGTTAAACAACCATTAAACGGCCATGTGAGAGGAACGAAAACCTCATACGGGACCAAAGTAACCCACTGTAACCGACCGCATAGTCACAGGACTCTCGAATTGAGAGGGCAACCTAAATTTTCAAACTATTAGAATAAAGGATTAAAAACATAACGTCAAAGGGCGGGAACCTAAAACAAAAACTAGACGGCCCCGTGGGAGGCACGGACACCTCGTAGAGGATTAATATAATGCATAGGAACCGATAGTGTAGTCATGGCTAATCTGATTTTAGAGGATGACCAAAATTATCAAACTCTTAAATTTAGGCTTAAAAACATGCTGTCAAAGGGTGACAACTTAAAATAGCCACTAGACGTCCCTGTGAGAGGCACGAAAACCTTGCACGGGACCAATGTAACATGTACAAACTGACTACGAAGTCACGGGACCCACAGTTTGAGGGCACGACGAAAATTTACAAACTGTTAGACTTAAGATTAAAAACATGTCGTCCGAGGGTGAGAACGTAAAACAACCACTAAACGGCCCCGTGAGAGGCACTAACACCTCGTACATGACATGTCGTCCGAGATCCCCGATTTGAGATCACGACCAAAATTTGCAAACTGTTAGACTTAGTCTTAAAAACAAGTCGTCAAAGGGTGAGAACATGAAACTACCACTATATGGCCTCGTGACCTGGATGCACGTCTCGCATGGGACTAATGTAATCAGTGGGAATCGACCGCATCGTCATGGCACTCCTTATTTGAGAGCACGACCAAAATTTACAAATTGTCAGACTTATGGTGAAAAACATGCCATTAGAGGGTGAGATTACAAAACATCCACTAAACGGCCTCATGAGAGTCAAGAACACCTTGCACGGGACCAATGTAAACCACAAAACCTGTCTGCGTAGTCACGGGGCCCTAGTTTGAGAAAATGACCAAAATTTGCAAATTATTAGACTTGTTCTTAAAAACATGCGGTCAGAGTGTGAGAACCTAAAAAAGACACTAGATGTCTCTGTGAGAGGCACAAAATCTTGCACGAAACCAATGTATCCCATAGGAACCGACCGCGTAGTCACGGGACCCCCGATTGGAGACCACGACTAAAACTTGCAAATTGTTACACTTAGACTTAAAGACATCTCGTTAGAGGGTGAGAACGTAAATCAACCACTAGACACCCCTGTGAGAGGAACGAACACCTCGTACGGGACCAAAGTAACCCACAGGAACTGATCGCGTAGACACGGGACTCCCGATTTGAGAGCACAACTAAAATTTGTAAACTATTCTACTAAAGGATTAAAAAGATGCCGTCAGAGGGTGAGAACCTAAAACCACAACCAGACGGCCCCGTGGGAGGGACGAAAACCTCACAGAGGACTAATGTAATCCGTAGGAACCGATCATGTATTCACGGGACATCCGATTTTAGAGCACGACCAAAATTATCAAACTATTAGACTTAGGCCTAAAAATGTGCTGTCAAAGGGTGCGAATGTAAAACATCCACTAGGCATCCCCATGAGAGGCACTAACACCTCGCACGGGACCAATGTAACCCACGGGAACTGACCAAGTAGTCATGGGACCACCGGCTTGAGAACACAAAACAAATTTTGCAAACAATTAGACTTAAGCTTTAAAACAAGCCGTCAGAGGGTGAGAACGTGAAACCGACACTACACCTCCCTGTGAGAGGCATGGACAATACGAAGAGGACCAATGTAACCCATAAAAATCGACCGCATAGTCACAGGACCACCAATTTGAGAACACGATTCAAATTTGTAAACTGTTTGACTTTGACTTAAAAAGATACCGTCAAAGGGTGAAAATATAAAATAGACACTAGAAAGCCCATGAGAGGCACGGATATCTCGCACAAAACCAATGTAAACCATAGGAACCGATCGTGTAGTTACCGGACCCCCAGTTTGAGAGCAAGACCAAAATTCTCAAACTATAAGGCTTAGGCTTAAAAACATGCCGTCACAGGATGAGGATATAAAATAGTCATTAGAAGGACCTGTGAGGGGCATGAACACCTCGCAAGGGACTAACGTAACCAGTAGGAATCGACCTTATAGTCACGGGACCCCGGGTTTGACAGCACGACCAGAATTTGCAAATTATTAGACTTATGCTTAAAAAAATGCCATCAGAGAGTGAGAGTGTAAAACATCCACTAAATTTACTCATGAGAGGCACGAACATCTCTCACGAAACCAATGTAAACCGCAAGAAATCACTGCGTAGTCACGAGACCCCTGCTTTAAGAGCACGACCAAAATTTGCAAATTTTTAGACTTATGCTTAAAAACATGTCGTTAGAGGGTGAGAACATAAAACAACCATTAGACGGGTTCTTCAAAGGCACGAAACCTAGTACGGAGCCAATGTAACCCGTAGGAACCGACCGCATAGTCACGGCACCCCCGATCTAACAGCACGACCAAAATTTGTAAATTGTTAGACTTAGGCTTAAAAACATTCCGCAAGAGGGTGAGAACGTAAAATAACCACTAGATGGCCCCGTAAGAGAAATGAACACCTCGTACGGGACCAAAGTAATGCGTAGGAACCGACCGCGTAGTCACAGGACTCCAGATTTGAGAGCACAACTAAAATTTGAAAACTATTCGACTTAAGGATTAAAAACATGCCATCGGAGGGCAAGAACCTCAAACGACAACTAGACGTCCCCGTGGGAGGCACAAACACCTCGCAGAGGACTCATTTAACCCGTAGGAACCGATCTTGTAGTCATGGAAAATCTTATTTTAGAGGATGACCAACATTGTCAAACTGTTAAACATAGGCTTAAAAACATGATGTCAAAGGGTGATAATGTAAAATAGCCACTAGACACCTGTGAGGGAATGAAAACCTCGCATGGGACCAATGTAACATGTAGGAACTGACTGCGAAATCATGGGACCTCCAGTTTGAGAGCACAACAAAAATTTACAAACTGTTAGACTCAAGATTAAAAACATGCCGTCAGAGGGTGAGAATGTAAAACAGCCACTAGAAGGCCCCGTGAGAGGCACGGCCACCTCGTACAGGAACGATGTAACGCATAGGAATCGACCGTGTAGTCACGGGACACCCAGTTTGATAGCACAACCAAAATTTAGAAACTGTTAGACTTAGGATTAAAAATATGTCGTCAGAGGGTGAGAATGAAAAATAGCTACATGACGGCACCATGAGAGGGACAAACACCTCGCTCAGGACCAATGTAACCTACAAGAACCAATTGCGTAGTCCCGGGACCCCCAATTTGAGAACATCATCAAAATTTATAAATTATTATACTTAGGCTTAAAATCATGTCTTTAAAGGGTGAGAACATGAAATAGCCACTATACAGCCTCGTGAGAAGCATGCACACCTCGTACGGGACCAATGTATCCCGCAGGAACCGATTGCATAGTCATGGGACCCTCAGTTTGAGAGCACGACCGAAATTTACAAACTATTAGACTTAATCTTAAAAGTGTTCCATCACAGGGTGAGAACATAAAACATGTACTAGACGGACCCATAGAGGCACGAACTCCTCGCACAAGATCAATGTAACCCACAATAACTGATTGCATAGGCACAGGACCTCCGATTTGAGAGGACGACCATATTTTGCAAATTGTTAGACTTAGTCTTTAAAACATGCACTAGACGACCCCGTGGGAGTCACAAACACGTTGCACACGACTAATGTAACCCAGAGGAACCGATCGTGTAGTCACGGGACATCCGATTTTAGAGCGCGACCAACATTTGCAAACTGTTAGACATAAGTTTAAATACATGTTATCAGAGTGCTAGGCGTAAAACACCCACTAAACGTCCTCGTCAGAGGCACGAACACCTAGAAGGGGCTAATGTAACCTACGGGAACCGACTGTGAAGTCACGGGACCCCCGATTTGAGATCACGACAAAAAAATTCAAAATGTTAGACTCAAGTTTAAAAATATGCCGTCAGAGTGTGAGAACGTAAAACATCCAGTAGATGGCCTAGTGAGAGGCATCCACACCTCGAACAGGACCAATGTAACCCGTCTGAATCGACGGTAGTCGCCGGACCCCCAGTTTGATAGCATGACCAAAATTTAGAAATTGTTAGACTTAGGATTAAAAACATGTCGTCAGAAGGTGAGAATTAAAACATCTACTAGACGGCCCCATGAGAGTCACAAACACCTCGCACAGGACCAATACAACACGCAGGAACCGATCGCGTAGTCACGGGACACCCGGTTTGAGAGCATGACCAAAATTTGAAAATTGTTAGACTTAGGCTTAAAAACATTCTTTTAATGGGTGAGAATGTAAATCAACCACTAGTCAGCCCGGCGAGAGGAACAAACACCTCGTACTGGACCAAAGTAACCCATGGGAAATGATCGCGTAGACAGGGGAATCCCTATTTGAGAGCACAATTAAAATTTTCAAACTATTAGACTTAAGGATTAAAAACATGCCGTCAGAGGGAAGGAACCTAAAACCACAACTAGATGGCCCCGTGGGCGGCACGAACACCTAGCAGAGGAATAGTGTAACCTGTAGGAACCGATCGTGTAACCACGGGACATCCGATTTTAGAGAACAATCAAAATTATCAAACTTTTAGACTTAGGCTTAAAAATTAGCTGTCAGAGGGTGAGAACATAAAACAGCCACTAGACGTCCCCGTGAGAGGCACGGACACCTCACACGGGACTAATGTAACCCACATGAATCTACCGCGTAGTCATGGGACCCCCGGTTTGAGAACACAAAAAAAATTTGCAAGAAGTTAGACTTAAGGTTTAAAACAAGTAGTCGGAGGGTGAGAACATGAAACCGGCACAAGACCGTCCTGTGAGATGCACGAACACCTCGAAGAGAACCAATGTAATCGGTAGGAACCGACCGCATAATCACGGGACCCCCAGTTTGAGAGCAGGACTCAAATTTGTAAAATGTTAGACTTCGGCTTAAAAAGATGTCGTCAAAGGGTGAAAACATAAAACAGGCACTAGAATTCCCCGTGAGAAGCACGGATTGAAGCCCTTATACTTTTGACTCACTTGAGTCTATATTGTATAAGTGCTCATCTAGTTTGGAAATTGTGATAAAATTGTGTCCTCCCTAGAATCCAAAGAGCCTCAGAAGTTGGTTTGCTACTTCATCTCTCTATATTATAGTGATCAAGAACCTATTGCCAACACTCACACACGGTAGAATTCATTTATTACATAATAATGTGTGTACATATGATGGGTGTGTTTAAATCCCTAAATTGGTATTTTAATAATTTTTTGGGATTTTTTAAACATTTTTAAAATAAGGTTTTCTTAAATTGAAACTTGTTTTAAAAAGTTTGTGGTCAATTTGTAAATATAATTTGTTGATTATATTGGCTTAATGTTACCTTGGGTAGTTACCGAAAGCGGAGTAAACTTGAGGGTGTGGTTTTAATTAACTTTAGACGCGCGTTTGTGATCCTGTTATTGACCAACACCTGTCCTCGTCTGATTGGCTGAAGTTGTGTTTCTTTACTGAGTTAAAACAACTTTGTTCCTAGCCCTTGGATCATTAGCTATCAACGATCTTCATGTTATCTTGGTGAATCCCAGTACAAGACTTTAGACCAATCAGGATTCGTTTAATCACCGCCTTATTAGAACCCTTCGATCTAAGTCAATTTGGCTTGACTTAATCCAGGCCCTTGGTTCTGAGCCAACCTCTCGAACCTTCTCCTCACCCTATAAAAGGGACCCTATTCTCAGACTTTGAAAACTTTGCCATTTTCATTTCTTCTGAGAAATTGAGAGAGAAGAGAGAGAAGAGAGAAGATAGAAAACACGGACAGAAGAGAGAGAGTTAGAAACCCTAACCCTGTTCATCTAAACCTCTTCCAACTAAACTCAAACACCTTCATACCTCCATATCCAAAACACTTCTCTGAGTGTTCTTGAGAGTTTGAGAGTTCGAGTTGAGTTTGTTTTTGTTGTTGTAACCTCGTGTTCACTAGATCTTATTTTCAACTTAAACGTTTATTCAGATCTGCTTTCTGATTTCATAGAAATTTCAGATCTGAGTTATTCATGTTACATTACACTTAGGTTCATTCTTTATTTCTCATCTTGAGAAATATATTGTTGATTATTTTCTCTAAAACGTTTGCTTACTTTGAAATCAACAATAAATGTTTTATGTTTCTAGTTCTTGTAAAACTAAACCTTTGACCTAGTTTAGAATCTCACTTGGAGGTTTTCAATCTCAAAAAGTTTTCTAAATTCTGAGATTGATTAAGACCTTGTCTGTCTTCCTAGCAAGGTATCCGTGGATTCTGGGAATGATTTAAAGGTCAAATAAGGTGAAAAGTTTTGTAAGAAGAAAGAAAAAGAAAAGATCACAGCATATAGTGTTACTATAATTTGTTAGGACTGTTTGTACTTAATAAGTGTGTGTGTGTGCATGCATGTGTTAGAAAGCACTTCCACAAACACTTTCACCCTACAACACGAAAAGTGTTGGTAATAAGATCTTCTGAATAAAGAGTCGACATAAAGTGCTGGAACAAATCAGAAGTTAACAAACTGAGAGAACTACATCTACAATCAGAACTGCAGAGAAGTTTAAGGACACCAGAGGGTACATTCCTAAACTTATATAGGACTGAGTTGTTTGCATATTAGTTATATAGTTTGTAACTCATATATTTGTTTTAGTGGATTTTTCATTTTACTCTGTAGAGGGAGTCGTGGATGTTTCCTCAATTGGTGAGGTTTTACCACGTAAAAAATATCGTGAACATAATCTTTCTACATCTCCTCATCTAATTCTTGGTTGTGCTGAGTTTAAGATTTTTAAACTACTTTATAAACCTGTTATTCAATTCTTGAATAGATCTCATACATACTGATTTATTAAACACATCTTGTGTTCAAATAGTTTGGTTTTTACGAAAAGAGTTTCTTAAAAAAACAGATCGGAGTTACTTAAATAGTTTATTTTTAATAAACGGCTTTAGTAACATTTTTCAATTGGTATCAGATCTTTGTAAACTTCTTTCAAAAGAGATCCTGTGTTTCTGAAATTGTTTTCTGAAAATCAATTATGGACGAGAAAAATGAAAGATTTGGAAACTTAACCAAACCTCCAATCTTTGATGGAACCAGTTTTGCTTATTGTAAAGTAAGGATGATTGCTTTCATTCAAGGAACATTGGGAGATGATGTCTGGGACATTGTTGAAAATGGTTATATTTTTCCTACTAAACCAGCCTACGAAGGAAGTAATGAGAGGGTTAAGAAAGCTTTAAGTGAGTTCACTCAAGAAGAGAAACAAGTTTCTCGAAATAATAATAAAGGAAAGAATGCCATATTTATGTCTGTAAATGAACATGAGTTCAAAAGAATCTCATCCTGTACCACTTCTAAGGAAGCTTGGGACACTTTGGTCACTGCTCATGAAGGAGACACTAGAGTTAAGGCTGCTAAAACCCAAATGCTTATTCAGTAATATAACTCCTTAATTACGTCTGAGACTGAGTCATTTGATGACTTCTATATGAACTTGACTGATATTGTGACCAAACTTCATGCTAATGGGGTGACTTATGATAGACATGAAATTGTATCTAAAATTATAAGATCATTACCAAAGAAATTTGATAACAAAAGATATGCTATTGAGGAAATGTGGGATCAAAATCTCACTCCTGAATTACTAAGTAGTAAACTAAGAACTGTGGAAATGGAAATAGAATTTAAGAAATAATTGACAGAAACCCATAGGAAACATACTAGTTCCAATCTTAGCTTTTCTTCTAAGGTAACTAAGCCTGAACTTATATTCCCCACTTATGATTCTGATGAGGAATGCAATATAGAGAGTTTGGCCAATCAAATTGCCTTAATTACTATACAGTTTAAGAAAATTATTAAGTTTAGAAACAAAGTGGCAAATAAACAAGGCAATTCAAATTATCCAACTTCCTCTAATCACAGGCCTCATGAGAAAAACCATAACAAAAATCACAAGGACTCTCACATTAGACCTAATAGAGACCTTAAGAAGACTGAATGCAATACACATTGCACAAGACTGTAGAGTTAACTTGAACACTCAAAACAAACACACTAGAGCTAACATTTGCAAAACATGGGATGACTCAAGTGATTCTGAAAAGGAGGAACCTGAGTCATTTGATGTTTTTGATCCTTGCATGTCCTTCTTTGCCAAGATCATATATAATGATGACGTGCTTATGCCTATGTATGAGAATGCTTCTAGTAACTCTACTCCTGCTATTGAGAATCATGTTTATATTGTTTTAGATGCTTTGATTACTGAGAATGTTGCATATTCTTCCTTGGGGTGTGTGAGTCAAAGGGATAGCGATAATGACGATGTCAATGGGTTTGTGAAATGAATCTTTAGGTGTCACTCCACACACCACACTTAGTGACTCGAACAATGAAGATCTTCCTGACATTCACACACTTTATGCTAAAACTCTCAAGAAAAGCACTAGATTAGAAAATATTGTGAAAGATCTCACTAAGAAGTTAGAAGATCTAAGCCTAATGGTTAAACTAAATGCTGAAGAGTATACTACCCAATGTTTGACTCATAAAAGTGAAATCAAAATGTTTGACGAAACACTCAGAGATTTAAAAGAAACAAATGAAACTCTGGAGAAAAAATACAAGGGGACATTGTTAGAATTGGAGCAAACTAAAGAAAAGACAGCAACTGATTTCAAAAGATTTACAAAATTTAAAAATAATTCAAAATGTTTTGATGAATTTGTTGCTGAATCAAAAACCAATTCTGAAGATCGAACTGGAATAGGGTTTTGCCCCAATTTGAAAACACAAACAAAATCCTTTGAAACTACCAAGTTTGTGTCAGGTGGCAAAAGACCTATTGAAACATGCCCAGACTTTCATTCTCTAAAAACTGAGTTTGATTCAAAAAATCAAAATTTTAACATTGGGGAATCAAGTTGCTCTAAACATGAAAGTTCACCCAAGGCTAAATACGTTTGCCCTTCTCTTAGGAAGAGTGAGTCTGCATTCAAGACTGTCACACCTAGGAATAGAGTTCAGCCTCTAAACTCTTCAAAACCTTTATTTAGAGACTTTCCGAAGGAGACTCCAATTCTGAGCAATCTTTATTGCTCCTACTGCGACATTTATGGTCACTCTTTTGATGATTGTTATGCTAGGAGACTCGTAAAACCTACCTATAATCCTTATATCTATCAAAACTTTAACTATTCTATGAGGAGCCGCAACAATTATAAACTTCCTAGACAACCAGATAGAAACTCTAATTATAGAAAGAGAAAGATCAAGCCTAAAAGAACATTTACTAGAAGGAATCCTAAGCACTTTCCTAAACCAAATGCCCAAGCCTTTCACAAATTTCAAAATCATGTGCAAAATTTTTTTCAGCAAAAATCCAAAGGTCGCAAATTTTATCAATTAAGAGCTAATAAGCGCAAGATGAAAACTAAGGCAATTTGGGTTAGAAAAGATGATCTATTACCTCAGATGAAGTGTAATGTTGTTGTTACTGCCTTAAAAGCTGGACACACATCATCTGGTTGGTATTTAGACTCTGGATGTTCTAAGCACATGACTGGTGATGAAACTAAACTTTTAAACAAAACCAGATTTGCTGGTGGTAAAGTCATTTTTGGTGATGGAGTTTCATCTCAAATAATAGGCAAAGAAACTCTCCAAGAAGATGGGCTTCCTATTCTAGAAGATGTTCTTCTAGTCAAAGATCTTAAGGCAAATTTACTTAGCATATCGCAATTTTGTGACTCAGATCATATTGTTACCTTTTCAAAGAAAAATTGAAAAATTTTAAACGAAAAAGGTGAATGCATAATTACTGGATTCAGAACTCCTGACAATTGCTACACTGTCATGAACAATTCTGAAATCTATAATGTTGCCAGAATGGATGACAATGAGATATGGCATAACAGAATGGGTCATATAAATTACAATAACCTTAGTAGACTGACCTCTCAGGAAATAGTTAGAGGAGTTCCTAAAATCAAACTTATACCCAATCTTATATGTGGTTCCTGTCAAGAAAGTAAAATTGTTAAGGCACCTCATAAGAAAGTCAAAGATATTCTTACCTCTAATCCCTTAGTACTCATCCATATGGACCTAATGGGTCCCTCCCAAACTGTTAGTCTTTGTGGACACAGTTACATCCTAGTTATGGTTGATGACTTCACTAGATTTACATGGGTATCCTTCTTAAAACAAAAGTCTGAAACATTTCAAACTTTCCTAAAAATTCTTCTTAGGATTGAAAATGAGAAGGATACTCAAGTGAATAGAATTCGTAGTGATAGAATACTGTTGTAGAATACTGTGACTATAATGGTTATAAACACGAGTTCAGTGCTCCTAAGACCCCTCAACAGAATTGTATTGCGGAGAGAAATAATCGTACCCTTCAAGAGATGGCACGTGTTATGTTACATGCCAAGAATTTATCATTTGATTAATATAAAACTAGGTTAACGAATAAATAAACATTCACCATTCACACCAATTTCATATGATAGTAAATAGCTGCAATAATAAATGTAACTGGAGTAAACACTTCAAGTCTAAGACCTAAGTATAATAATCCAATAAAAATAAACCAACAACTGAAAGAAGTAAATAACTAAATCCAATATATCTGAATATCTTAATATAAAAGGGGCAACATGCCCTAATTGATGAAATAGCTCAAAAGGAAGAAATGATGGACATATAGGCGTCTACTACCAAGGTCATGTAACTTCCATAGAAGCTATAGCTCGTCGAGTGAATGGAACTCCTCTGCTTGGTGTCCCTGTGGCTAGTCACCTCAAATAATTTGACAATAAAAGAGATTTGTAGAAAGCGAGTCAGAGCCCGAGTTGAAAACAATTTAAAAATCAACATGTTCTTAAATGAGTTAATAGCATATATATTAGTCATGTTATATTATCGATCTCACTTGAGATGCTCACCTCTCATCTAATGTGCTCGCCTAACGTACTATCAAACCATACTAGTTTATATTCTTATGCTAACTAGCTATTTCCCATCTAATATCCAATCATATCCCAATATCGTCCCCATGTATTTCCCTCGCAATATACATAATACCCATAATTAATTTCTCTTTAACATGGATAAGCTCTTTTTCAATTTAATATATATAAGGTGTTCACCAACTTTATTCATTTCAAATTTCATTATTATTTATGTCTACTTAATTCACACGGTAGATTGTATCAGAAGTATATAAATACAAACTCTATTATATATATACAATACTGCATCCGAGACACAGCTGCGGTGCATGAATACTCTGCTATTATGTCCTGGTGCAACGCTCATTGCATAAAGGACTATAGGTTCAATTTATCTCAAACCTTCAAAACAAACACACGTATTGGAAGTGAATATAATTCCAAGGTGATGGGCTACACACATACCTACGCACCCATACGACCGTCATCATTATCATTCTCACAGATAGCTCGTACCTAGGTTCTATTCTCTAGTGGTACAAATCAAAATACCACCCGAAAGCTCCTCAAGGCATGATCGTCCACAACGCGCAACCTCCACCTGATGGCAAGCAGTGTACGTATGTTATAAACATAATAGTTAAACCAATAATTATACACACAACTTATTATATTCATTAAGTATATACGCAACCCAAGTCCCCAAATTTATATGTAGTATTATCGTCTTTACTACTCTCAATACTGTAACCGTACAATTTATCTCTCTATCGTATATACTCTTTAAGGCTCCCTCACTCCAACACGTTCCCTTTGTAGTTACATAAATCTTCTCACTACTAAACTATGAAATTAAGCTACTCTAGAATAACGTAGGTCCTATTCTCTCAGTTGAAATAACCTTGAAGGATTTTCAACTCGTCCGAGAAAAGATTAGAGTTTCTGAAATCTCATTAGAACCTGGGAATTCTCATTCAAAGGAGATCGTTCGAACAAAAATTTCACTTCGAATGAACTCTAAAATCTCGTTAGGAATCTCGTTCAAACGACGACATTCGAATGACCTGGGCAGGTCTTTGAACGAGAATTCAGGGTTCGTCTTCTACCTTCCAAACTTCGAATTTCAACCTTTTTCTATAATTCAACACCCATGCTAATTTATCCCAACATCAAATTAAAGGTTCTCAATCATCTCTTTACAGTATTAGGCACTATTTACCCCATTTTTTACATTAAATCCTTAGAATTTTAATAGGGGTTTAAATAAATTCCTCAAATCGTTAAAAGCCCTAAATTCATATGACCTCCATTAATAATAATTTAAACCCATATTAATAAAACCTATATTTATCATACCGAGAACATGGTTATTCAACTACATGCAAACCTATGCTCCCAATTAAAGATTAATACCCAATTTCAATCCCAAATTCATACTATCATGATTAAAACATCAATTAATCTAACATGGACATTATATGCTCTAAAATTAGGCAAGATAGACACTTTCCTTTTGATGAACTTCGGATTCGCTGAATGAAATCGGTATAGGGGTGATCCTCTCTTCACGATCTACGCATTGGTGTGGTTTTTGGTGTGAGAGCTTGAGTCTTTATCCCAGGTTACCTATGGAGTTCTTCTTCTCCTTCTTTGGTTCTCTTTGTCTCTCACTTAGGTTTGGAAACTAACAGATAGACTATTACCCACGTTAACTTCCTTTTTAATTTTCTATTATCATCCATTTTAATTCCCAAAAATCTCAAAAGACCAAAATACCCCTCTAGGGTGTCGGTTTTTCCAAAATTGCCTGAGAATTCAAATAAAACACCCGAGTAGAGTTTTCTGACTATCTCGACCCTTCTGGAATCATCGACACACTCTAAAGGGTAATACAACTTACTTAAAAATGAATTATCTTATAACCCAATAAAGTAATACCGACACAACTCACACAAGTGTCCCAACTTAATGTATTGCAACTGCCGTATTTTTCACTCCTGACCATAATAATATTTTTGTAATCATATATTACTTTACTCGCCAAGTAATATTCAACATAATTATCACCAATAAATATTAACTCTCGCCACGCTAGTAATTATTAAATTTTTAAATCCGGATTGATTATAAATAAATTTTCTCCATTTACATTAATTAACCCTAATTCCATAATTAAAATAAAATCCCTCAAAAATCTGGGGTATTACAAAGAGGTGCTTATCCAAGCATGAGTATGAGCATTTATAATGTACTTAATGAAAGTTTGATGCAAACCTAAAGTGGATCACCTTTAATTATTTATAATATCTAAATGCCAATGTAAATATGTTTTGTATTTTTGAAGCATTATATTTTTAGTGTGTATTTTTATATCCTTTATTTTATTTTCCCTTTTATGGTTTAATTAATTTCTATCTCATAGAAACTATTATGGACATAGTCCTTGTTAAACGTATAAACACAAAATGCATTTGATCATATAAAAGGAAGAGATAATGTTTATTTCGAAATGAGAAGTAACGAGTATTTTCAAATGCGACATAATTTTTTTGCACTTGGAAAAACCTTATTTCTCACTGTGAAATGAGAATTTCGTATTGTGAAATAAATATCTCGCGGTTAGAAATACATATGTTCCAATGTGAAATAAATCTTTCACAATGAAGAATATGTATTTTCTCAATGTGAAATGGTCATTTCGCATTGCGACATATGTACTTCAGAGTGCGAAAAAAAAAATCACTTATTGAAATGGTCATTTCGCAAATCTAGGAGGAAAATTATTATTTTGCAATGAAAACTCGAGCTTTTGTAATTTCAAATATGTATTTTGAAATCACATTCCCTCTTATTAGGACTAATACTAGACAAGGAAAGAAATACATGAAACCATAAATTTCAAAAAATAATATACAATATAAATGAAAAAATAATTATATTCTTTTAAATTATATAATATCTTGCATTTTTATGCAAAATATTATTCTTTTGTCCATTTATTTTGTTTGTCATTTAATATCATATGTAATTTTTAGTGCAAAATTCATCATCAAAATCATTATTCAACTGAGCTTGAAGTCCCCCTCTAATAATTAGAGTCTCCATTACATAGCAAACGGGAATTCCACAATCCACATTGCAAAACAAATCAAACTAATGATGCAACTATTCATTGAATCCCAATTGCCATTGTAGATGCAAAAAATCTCACCCGTCAGGGGGTGCCAATTCATCACGATACAAGTATAAAGATAAATACCAGAGATAAAGATTTACGTGGTTCGACCATGAATGGCCTACGTCCACGTGGCTACTGGTGTGTTTCATTAAAATGATCAGAGAGTTTTACATGATAGTGTTTCTCTAACTTCTAAGCCCCCTTTCACAATGGGGGGTGTCCCCTTTATATAGAGTTAGGGGTTACATTAGGGTTACAAATATGGATGAGTAACAAATATGGATGAGTCATATCTCCGTGGAGTATGATTCCAATCAGATACTGATCCTTGGTCTTCTAGTTTATTAAGGACTTTAGTCGTCCCTATATTGTTGGCACGTCACCATCTTGACCGGGTGCTCCCCACATATCATGCTATTACGTAGGCATATATATTGCCCCCACAATAGCCCCACGGGTCGCAGTTCAGCTGAGTTGATTCTAAGATGAGCTGGGAGCTGGTCCACAATCTCTTTAAACCTATGCAATTGTTGGTGTGAACTGGACTGGCATTCTTTAGTGTGTCGTTCAACTTTTAAACCTTCTTTGGTGGATCTTCTCGCCTTCATAGGTTTTTAGATGAATGCTTGACTTGAGTTGAGAGACGTTCAATTGATATGGGAACCGTACTCGAGAGTGTCGAGCTGCCTACGTACCCTCTTTGGATCAGGTCGAACGTAGTTCATTGTTCATTTTATTGCATGGCCTAATTCGTGAGGCTAACCATAGGCCTGTTCAGAATCAATTTTTTGAGGCTTTCTCGAGCGTGTATCAAGTTTAGGGCATCTCCATGTATTTTGATCGTGTATGGTCCATTTACTGAGGTCATCCAAAAGTCTACGTGTCGAGTCTTACTCGAGCATGTACCTAGTAGGGGTCAGACCCTGCATTAGGTTTTTTATATGGTCCAATTGGAGAGGCCGACCAAAAGCCTATGCGTCGAGCCTTGCTCGAGCATGTACCTAATAGGGATAAGACCATGCCTTATGTTTTTCATATGGTCCAATTGGAGAGGCCGGCCAAAATCTTATGTGTCGAGCCTTACTTGAGCATGTACCTAGTAGGGATAAGACCCTGCCTTAGGTTTTTCATATGGTCCAATTGGAGAGGCCGACCAAAAACCTATGTGTCGAACCTTGCTCGAGCATGTACCTAGTAGGGATAAGACCCTGCCTTAGGTTTTTCATATGTTCCAATTAGAGAGGTCGACCAAAAGCCTATGCGTCGAGCCTTGCTCGAGCATGTACCTAGTAGGGGTAAGACCCTGCCTTAGGTTTTTCGCATGGTCCAATTGGAGAGGCTGACCAAAAGCCTATGCGTTGAGCCTTGCTCGAGCATGTACCTAGTAGGGGTAAGACCCTGCCTTAGGTTTTCATATGGTCCAATTGGAGAGTTCGACCAAAATCCTATGCGTCGAGCCTTGCTCGAGCATGTACCTAGTAGGGGTAAGACCCTGCCTTAGGTTTTTCATATAGTCCAATTGGAGAGGCCGACCAAAATCCTATGCGTCGAGCCTTTCTCGAGCATGTTCCTAGTAGGGGTAAGACCATGCCTTAGGTTTTTCATATGGTCCAATTGGAGAGGCCGATCAAAAGCCTATGCATCGAGCTTTGCTCGAGCATGTACCTAGTAGGGGTAAGACCCTGCCTTAGGTTTTTCACATGGTCCAATTGGAGAGGCTGACCAAAAGTCTATGCGTCGAGTTTTGCTCGAGCATGTACCTAGTAGGGGTAAGACCCTGCCTTAGGTTTTTCAACATATGATACGTTTGCATTTTTCCATTTTCTAATGCTTCGCATGTAAATATCCACCTATTTTACATTTTAGGTTGTGCCGTCACACTTCCTTAGGCCTAAAAGGCGATGGAAAAAATGCACTTGGTTTAAGGGCAATCCACCCATTCAGGATTTTAACCGACCAACATAGTTGGCGACCAACCTGAGTTGGCTTTTTTGCCTAGGGATCCCCCGTAGGGCTTTTATTGTTGCCTGGGTAACTCGTGAGGCCATTTTTGTTTGGAGATATCAAAGTCCTATAGACGTACTTAATTTAGTGGGAACGAGCAAGAAGGTCGTTGTAACTAAATCAAGCTTGGTCTTGATCGTCATTTGAAAGACTAATTCTGGTGTTAACCATGTTGGCATTTGTCCTGAGTTGACCTCTTCTATCTTTTTTAAATGTTGTAGTGAATCTGTTCACGTGTCATCATTGCTATGGATCCCCCAACGGGCAGTGAAGAGAAGACAGTCTGACCGTCCATCGAGTCATTTGATCTGTATAATCGAGATGATAAGTGTGCCCGATCATTCCTCGGGCTTTATTGTGTCGAAGAGTGTCACATTGATCATTTGTCGAGCTAGATATAATTAAGGATTATCTTGCTAATATAGTTCCATGTAATATATCATTCCTCGGGGCGCACTTGTTCATCGACCATGCATGGTGGTTTCGGGAGGCTGTGGAAGAATCCATATAGCTCGTGCACCTAAAGAAATTGATATGAGTTCAAAGCGTCCCTCTGCAGAAATGCGTTGATCTGATATGG
Source organism: Sambucus nigra (assembly GCA_949130495.1). Lineage (NCBI taxonomy): Eukaryota > Viridiplantae > Streptophyta > Magnoliopsida > Dipsacales > Adoxaceae > Sambucus > Sambucus nigra. The sequence goes on along the minus strand of OX422207.1, from coordinate 636,387,651 downwards.
CGTTCAAGAAACATTGTTCCTCTAGAGTGGATATTTTAGTGTTGATGACGCGTTAATTCGTTGCTTGGTGATCGTCGATCATCGTGGGTTGTCTGACGATGTTCCTTGATACATTCAGGGTGGTCTAGTGTTGTTATCAACATATTTTGCTCGTTGACAATGAATTTGCTGGATATGTGACTTCTTACAGGTTGGATTCGTCCTTGTTTATAAATATAGTTGATCGTTGCTCCTCATGTTGATTTATGTGTTATCGAATCTTTGTTCTACAGATCACCTAACTTCTCATTCGCCGAGGTTGAATTAAATAAGAATTGTATTTCCCAACTGTCCTCTGGAGCTATAGACGTGACTACACAATGTCAACTATCCATCAAAGCTGAGGGACCATCGAGGAAAAGTTACAAAGGACCTTGTAGATGTTGTGAACGATCCATGCTCGAGCATCTGCCAGAGCGTTTATAAGATAAATGATGTCTGGATGCCTGTCGAGGCAAAAACTATAGAGGATCTGGTAGATATTGCGGGTGATCCATGCTCAAGCATCCGTCGAGGCAAAAAGGACCGAGCAAGTATTACGAATTATCCTATAGTGTTAGTGAAAACTAACTTTCCAATAAATGCAATGTCAATCATTAATCGATTGTGCCAACCATCTGTTGGGACTGAATATAAGAATTATCCTCACCAACCATTTGTTGGGGATAAAATGCGACATGTGTGGCAAATATCTTCGGGACTAAATATATAGAATTATTTTGCCGAGCATTTGCTGAGATGAACCTTGAAAATGCCTGATCGTCCTTCAGGTTAAGAATCATAGAGCTAAATAATAAATACTGAAATTGAAGAAATATCAACGTCCGAGCATCCGTCGATTATCACAAATAATGTTGCCCAAGAATTTGTTGGGTCCAAGGTGGTGTAACGTGATTAACCATTCATCAGATCATTAATTAAATAAGTGGTGCCTGGGTCGTCTGCCAGAGAAAGGTTATATATGTCCAAGTAGATATAGAGAGCAATATGTGCTCGAGCATCTATCGATGCATTAATAAGACTTCCAAGAGCCTAAGATTGTGGCTGAGCATTCGTCGAGACTGAATCTTATACCTGTAGAAGTTAATAAGTTGCTCGACCATTTGTCGAGGCTAATTCAAATAGAATTTATCATGCAATATGATGTGCATCTGTTCGAGCATGTGCCGAGGAAAATATTCATAGTATTAAATTAATGACATGAATGATCCCATAATTTTTGTGATAAAATCTCACGAGGATGGCCGTGCCCGAGCATCCATCGGGGCTACGTTAAGTATGAGTAAAGATATTACACCGACCATTCATTGGTATAACCAATAATAGCTAGACGGCAATATTGAAAATTAAATGACCGGATAAATGACATGAGTGCTTTTTAAGTGCGTCCCAATATTTATGTGGACAAAATAATTGTAATAAAGTCGAATGAAAGATGCAAAATTTATCAAATATATCCAGATGTATGGCACGGGAGTTAATTTGGAATTTGTGCAAATAGATTTAAGCAAATACTTAAAATTAGGTTGGTTCCAAAAAATTATTTTCACAGAAAATTTGTGCAGTGGCAATTAATTATTTTTCTCATGTGGCAATCAATTATTTTTCTCATGTGAAGTATAGAGTATAGATAGCCCCCTGCTAACAAATTTACGATGATAAAAATCGTGAGCATAATTTGTGAGCAAATAAAGTATTATGAGATGGAAACTAATAATGTACAAATAAATGTGTGTATCCATCAAGTGGGGTTGTGCTAAATACTAGAATTATCCTGACTAGCTATCCACTGGGGATAAAATGCGACATGCGAGGCAAATATCTTCGGGACTAAATATATAGAAATATTTTGCCGATTATATGCCAAGATTAATCTCGAATGTGCCTGACCGTCCTTCAGGTTATCGAATCATAGAATCCGAGCTTTAGTCGGAGTAATAATAATTTTGCCCAAGCGTTTCTTTGGGTATAAGGTGCTATAGTGTGCTCGACTATTTGTCGGAACATTAATAAAATGAATGGAGCCTGGATAGTCCACCGAGAAAAATTTATATAATACTAAGTAGATATAGCGAGCAATTCGTGCTCGAGCATCCGTCGAAACATCGATGAGATTTCCAAGGACTTAAGATTATTGCCGAGCATCCGTCGAGACTGAATCTTATACCTGTGGAAGTTAGTAAATTCCCCGACCATCTGTTGAGGCTAAATCAAAATAGAAGTTATTATGAAAATGATATCTTCAACAAAGTATATAAGATATGCATCCGCTCGGCCATTTGTCGACGAAAAAATTCATAGTCACGTATGAATGTAATAAAGATCCAATGATTTTTATCATAAAAATCTCACTGAGATAATTGTGCCCGAGTATTGGTCGGGGCTGAGCTAAATAACCAATAATATCGGTCTCGTGAGATTAAATTGTTGTAGCTGGATGACAATATTGAAAATTAAAATGTTCGAATAAATGACATGAGTGCTATATCATTGCACCCCACTTATTTATATAAGCAAAATAATTTGTAATAAGGTCGCATAAAAAGTGCCAACTAAAATCATTGTAATAAAATCACATGGTCCCTTAAAATAACTTTATTTTTAGGGAGAACCGAGCAATGCAAACATTAGTCAAATATATTTTCACATAAATTTGTAAAGTATAAAGTACGAGGGTAATGCTCAAATTTGTTTTCCACAAAAAGAAAAGTGAAAGGAATTAGATATTGTCTTCCCTGTTCATGGGTTTCACTTTCGAAAACTGCATTTGGCTTGATTTGTACCCAGGTCGTATGGGATATGCCCAACGTCCCCACGACGCCGACCAGCGAAAGCATTACTGCACAGTGGTCGTCGACCACTATTGGTGGTCCGGAGATGTTCGTTGAAGGTCAACCAGCAGGGGGTTTGTTTATAGAAGATCAGCGATGTTCGTTGAAGACTCATTGGTGCTCGTCAACTCCCCACAGAGAGCGCCCCGGGCGTGCTCTCCGTCGGCCAGTAGTTTAGCACAGTGGCACTGTTCGTCGATCTCGTCATTGTGGTGCTTTGTCCGCCGATCTCATTTCGTTATTAATGCCCTCTGGTCAACCAGCGATTACGATCATAAACAGGTCGCCGACCACAGGGTCCTGCTCGACCAGAAAGGTTGCAGGTCGGAGAACAATCGGAGGTGAGGTCGTTGATGCTCTCTGATGCTAGATGATCTGCATCGAGCTCTTCACCGTGGCTGCCGACCAGGCAGAGGAAAGATGGTGTTTTCGATTTAAATCATCCCCCAAGAGATTTTATTCCGCTGATTTGTAATGATGGTCGCCACGAAGAAGTCGGTGATCGCAGGCCGATCGAAAAATAGTGTTGGGTGCAAATCCCCCATAACTCCTGATGAGGATGGACGGCGCTGACCGTGAATAAAATCGGAGGGAAATTCTTATCGCACATAAAATCTGACTAGGAGTGGCGGATGATATGTAGAGTCGGTGATGAGGACTGGATCTCCATGGGATGGTGACGGTGGCTGTGATGGGCCAGTTTCCGACGATTCCCTTTTATCTCAAGTGGGTGTGTCCATGTACTCGGCTGGAAGATGGCATATCCAAGATGCCCGCCTCAAAATGGGGTGTTACGTGACCCAGTAATTGAGATCTTTGGTGATCCAAAAATCTCGTGAGAGAGAGAGAGAGAGAGAGCATGCCCAGATTGTGATCGTATGTGCTTGACCCTATAAGAGTCCAAATATTTGGAGACTCTTCTCACATCTTCAGTATTGAGATTCGTTAAAAACAAAGAATGGTTATGCAGACTTTCAGATGAATATACACCCAGTAAATAATTTATGAACATAAATATACGAAAACCAAACATCACTTAAACGATATTTGTACAAAATAAATAATCATATATGAAACGTATAACTGCTCGTGCATAGATTAAAATAGAAAACTTATCTTTTGATTATGTGCATAGCGTAGGCATCATTGTCCTTGAACGTAAATCTAGATCTCTTCTAGAAAGAAGGGGAAGGCTTTTTGTGTCGTTTTCCACAGACGGCGCCAATTGTAGATGCAAAAAATCTCACCCGTCGGGGGGTGCCAATTCATCACGATACAAGAATAAAGATAAATACGAGAGAGACAAAGATTTACGTGGCTCGGCCATGAATGGACTACGTCCATGGGGCTGTTGGTGTGTTTCATTAGAATGATCAGATAGTTTTACATGAGAGTATTTCTCTAACTTCTAAGCCCCCTTTCACAATGGGGGGGTGTCCCCTTTATATAGAGTTAGGGGTTACATTAGGGTTACAAATATGTATGAGTAACAAATATGGATGAGTCCTATCTTCGTGGAGTTTGATTCCAATCATATACTGCTCCTTGGTCTTCTAGTTTATTAAGGACTTTAGTCGTCCCTATATTGTTGGCACGTCGCCATCTTGACTGGGGTGCTCGCCACATGTCATGCTATTACGTAGGCATATATATTGCCCCCACAGCCATAATGTTTGATTAAATATAATTTCTTTTAGTAGTTTGTCATCACCTTCCTTGGGGTTGTTGAGGGTTCGTGTCCCGTTTTTAATTGGGCATTAGAATAGTTGTGTTTAAACAACTATTGTAGGAGAAATTCTTTTTGCTCTTTTTTCAGCGACCGATGTTCTGTTACTTGCCTTCTGGAAATTGTTGGATAAAAAAATCTAAAAAAATGAAAATAAAAATGTTTGTTGAACTAAAATAAACGTATAATGGATGTGAATTCATAAAGCAAAATTTATAATCATTTATCAAATGTTGAATTATGCATACCACTTCAGATGCATCTATAAGGTAGATATCTTTGGATTTCGCTTTCAAACGGAGGGAGTTCAATAAGGACCATGATCCCTCAAACATATCATAGAAACCTAATATCCATTGAGGTGTCATCCGCTTCTTATAATCTTCCTTATTGTGGATTGGAAGTAGGATATAACAAAAATCAGCATATTTCCCTTCAAAATATTTATTCACAATATCACACCGCCTTAGGCATTAATTTGGTGATAATCCTAGGAATGATTATAAAATTCATTATTATATTACAATGTGATACAAACATATAACAATAAAAACTTTGAAAAGTAGTTAAAATGACGATTATTACCTAAAATAGTGGACTAATTATGTAATAATTTTCTAGAAAATAATTGTCCGGTGGTTTTTCTATTCTCTTTTTCCCCATATTTGTTCGGACTCTTTGGACCACATATCTGCGAAAGCATCAATTACCTGCATCAATTTCATCACATAAACCATAAGATCAACTAAAGTAATAAAAAAACACTTCGCAGTGTGAAATCTCAAAAGTATTCGTATTTCGTAGTGCGATATATGTATTTTACAATGAAAAATAACAATGTGATTTCATAGTGTGAAATATCAATGCGATTTTACCGTGCAAAATAGCAATGCGATTTTACAGTGCAGCATAATAATGCAATTTTGCAATGCTATTGTGTAGTCCCAAATCATATGATCTATACACACAACACTTGACACGTCATTCGTGTTTATCAAGTGGAATATGTCATTAATACTAACTGGCAATTCGCCACATGTCCATATTATTGTCCTGTAAAATAATCACAATAAAAGTAATAATAGAGTACAAATATTAAATATAATGAATATTATTTAATGATAATTATTCTTACTCCTATTTAGTGACATAGCTTTTTCAAGAAGTATCTTGTCACCAACTGTCAAACCATTGTAGATGTTGTTAGACAGTGGATATGGAAATTCATATTTTAATATTGAAGAATGATCAACCTCAGATTGTTTCTTCTCACTATTGTTTACTTCTTTTTGGTTCATTTTTAGACTCTCTCACATGCACGTGTTTTCTCCCTTGTGCATTTTCCTTTTATAGTGAAATTATCTCTAATTATCTTAACAACGTGTCCTGGGTTACCTTCACACCAGCAACAATGGTATTAAAAAATTTATTATTGGCATTGTTTTTTTGTTTGATGACTTGGCTTCAGGTTTTCTTCCTCTCCGGACTTATTCATGCATTCTTTATTGAAAACAATTCTTTGTTATTGGAGAGCTTCCAATTTCTCTTTCTCTTTATTGTTGTTTACAAGATAATATTTTAACAAATCTATCTCAACTTTATATACTTCTAATTATTTCTTATACTTATTAATGATGACATTAGCATTAGTCATATTGCGAGTACATATTCTCCTTAATGATTCAACTTTTTCAAAGTTTTTATTTAATAGAACTATAAAAAAAATTAGTTGCGTATCCCTTGTTATTATTGATTGTTTAAACTCTTCTAATAATCACTCCTTATCTTTTATTTTTCTTCATTCTTATCCTTCTCTCTTACTAATTCTCTTATTTGCAGGAAGTAAAGATGCTCACACACAACATAAGGTATATGTGGTTCGACAATGTGCCTACATCCACGGAGAGGATATTATTCTTTTTAGCATCTCTCAAGTAATCAAAATTACATCCCCCTTTCCCTGGGGTCAGGGTTTACATTTATAGTGAAAATTAAGTGGTTGAATTTTACACGTATCTCTTCCATCTTATAAATAGCTCGTAGGTGTCCTTAAATATTTGCCCAAGATTATTGGTAACCAATTTGAGCCCATAGTAAGGTATTTAAACACATGTGAAATACATGGTAAAAGTTTAATGTTTTAATTGGGCCAGGCAGTCCACTTCATGTGCTGGGCTAGTCGGTTGCATGACCGGGCTTAGTCCATAAAATACCTCCCCAAAAAGTAATTATCGATTACATATGATGCTCAGACTTTTGAAGTCTTTCCTTATATGTATATAGGCTTTCCTTTAATTTATTTACATAGGATTCTTCATCTTCTGCGATGCTATGTTTATTATGGAGAACATCTACTTCTAACCATATAATTATCTCATTTTTATGGATCACCTCAGCTAATTATTTGAACTTTTTCTCCTCCATTTCCTTCTGCAAATCTCTTAATTGTTTTAATAGATCATCATTTATAGATTTAAATTTTTTTTATTTTGTTGATATCTTCTTCATTCTGCAATCTATGTTCATCGTTGTCTGTATTAAAGAAATTACACTCACTTGTTACATTTTCAACCTTCATTTTCAGATATTGTACGTCTGTTTATATTTTTTTTCAAGGTGTTTAGATTCTTCCCTTTTATTATTCTCGATGTCATCTTCCTCAACCTGGTTGTCAGTTGGGTATACAAAAATTTGGCATTCCAAGGCTATTTTTTGTCCTCCCATTATACCTTTAATTGCTTCAGGTATGTCTTCCTCAACATAATGTTCTGATATAGAAATAACATAACTCTTCAAGTTAGTCATGTGCTACTTCAAAATCATGGTTTGGGCTTTGATCGTAATCTATATTAGCCCCCTTCATGATATTAGTCATCATCATTTCTTTACTCATCAATATTTTTATTTACATCCCCCCCTTTAACCTTAACTTCACCCTCCACATCAGCTTCATTATCAACTTCACCTTCAATAGTCTTAGATTTCTTCCTCTTTAACTACATAATTTATATAAAATTATTTTAGTTGCTGCGAGAAAACACTGTGAAATCACACTATGAAAATAGCACTGAGAAATCACTTATCTCAGTTTTAGTGTTAAAATTCAAACTGAAAAATTGAGCTAGGATTTATTGATTAAACCTCAACATAGGCTTCAACTTTAGCTTCAACAGCCTTGTATTTCTTCTTCTTCAACTTCAAAATTTACTTTAATACTTTTTAATTGTTTCGAATTTTTCCAATGTGGAATAGCACTATGAAATCACAATGTGAAATACAAATGTTAATTTTTAGGTATCTGTTCCTGCCAAATAAATCTAATTCGACCTTCACTTTGCGTGAAATTATTGTGAATAATTTCTAGAGACCACTTCAAGGAGCGTGGTTCTTCTTATGGCAATGTTCCTTTTATGATAGTAGTTTTGTCACATAAACAGTGCTAAAATATAAAAATCGTACAAGTAAAATTTTAATTTGTAATAATTAAGGTTGAAGATATAATAAATTCACATAATCTTATACCATCAATACAGGAAGTAAACCTTTCACCCTTCCAGGTTGTTGATGCTGATTCCATTATAAAACTAGTCATCTCATTTGCCTAGTTATAATTTTTTATTTTACTTAGATCACTTACATATCTAATAAAACCCCATCCAACTGTTATTCCTAATATAACAAACAGAGCAATTTCTATCAGGTAGGTTGTCGATAACCTGACAACATCCTCAATGTAATCTTTAATAGTTGAATTTATTATTTCTTAAATCTTTATCTTGATTTAGGGTTATGTTACCCTTTTCTCATTGACAAAATATCTCTTCACAAACCCATTATCATTTGCCTTAGGTATATGTCTGCAATCTCACATACTCTCTTTTCCATAATCAATCCCAAATAAGTTTTCCATGTAATGGATTTTAAATTTCAAAGTAGAACTACCAATCACAAAACAATTTCTCTTATTGTTATATGTCTTAATTAACTAGCATGTATCTTCATCATACTTATTCACTGATTGAATTGTATCTTCCCTCAAATATAGCCTTGAAAATCTAATGGAATGGTGTTTGTTGTAGAGAAACTTTGTATTTATTGGTAAGATTCATCTTGCTCATTACCGTTATTACCCTAACCAAAGTTGAATGATAGACAAGTTCAAGGTCTTTCTGCTTTGATTTCCCTCGATTACATATCATATGAGAATGATAAGTACAACATTATTTGGCCCTAAAGCTATTTCTCATTTCAGAATGCTAATAACATTATGGTTTCACATTGTGATATATCATTGAGAAATATGTTTTATTATGAAAAAAACGTGTATCACGATATATTGTATTTCCTATATCTATATAGAAATATCAATCCAATCTCATGAAATTTACTAGCTACAAACATTTTTTATTATCAACGGATTAAATGTTTTCATAAATTAGAGTTGTGTGTAATTTCATATGAAAACAATGATGAAAAATAATTTAATCACTTTACTTACCGTTTGTCAAGGATCGATTATCAGCAGACTGTTTCTCTGATGAATCTTCCTTAAAAACAAGATTTCCACTTTTGGTTGTCCTTGCCATTTACTAAGATGAAAATTAAGGAATTACTGTTGATATTTTGCATCATATGAACACTATAAATATGGAAATGAGGAATATATTACAAACTTACATTTCAATCTTTAAAGGATCTTCTCACGAGTTGTATGAAAAATGGTAGTGCTACAAAATTCCAAGGTATAAAAGTGGAGAACTTTTTTGTTTCTTGGATCGCTCATGATTTTTGAAAATTCAATAAACATGTAACGGATAAAGGTTTAGTTATGGTAACTGCCAGTAGTCGGTTATCTATTTTAAGCTGTTAGTTTTTATGTAACATGTTGCATGCGTTTCATGGGTATTTTAATAAGTCGCGCGTGTAATTTTTATCGTAAAGGACCTTCGACTAAACATATTTTAATAAGGGACATTTATGTAACACCCCGTATTTTTTAGTATTTAAATTTAATTAATTTGGTTATTTTAAATTACACGTGTGACATAATTTAATTGAATTAAATATAATCTGTTTATTAAAATATTAATCGGGAGAGATAAAGATTAATATTCATGGAATAAAATTACTAAGTGAGTAGTAAGTAGTGATTTTACGTTGTAACGAGTGATATCGACGTAATTGTGTTATATCTCAACCGGGAGTCGTGTGTAGACCATATGAGGTTGAGATAGAAAATTATTATAGAGTGAATTGGATGGCAATTTTGAGGTCATGGTTGGTTCTGGATGGATCGAGATAGTCAAAATAGTGTACCCGGGGATAGTAATTGTGTTTCGGAGCCTTTTTAAACATAATCGGGACCACACCGGGGTATTTGGGTCATTTAGACTTGGTCCGTTAGCCTAATTTCGGGATTGGAGATTAAAATCCTATTTTTAAGAGTTTGAGGCAGTCACAATTGATAATCTAAACCCTGGAAATTAATAGAAGAGGGAAGGAAGAAAGAGGAGAGCTATATGTGCTAAATTCAAAGAGGAATTGGGTGTGCTATCGTCAATTCATCTTTTAGAATGCATAATCAAACCCTACGATCCTAGAAAGGCAAGTTATTAACTTGATTTCGATTGTAATTTGCAAAACCTCATGTTCATATCATGTTAGGTGTAGAAACATCCATTTTGGTGGAGGTTTATCACATGAAAATGGGTTTTTGATGAATGGGGCATTATGTTAGAATAAATGTTTAATTGGTGACGAATACTATCTAATGTTGTTGGAATCTGATTTATATTCAAAACTCGGTAGTTAATTTCATTTAATTTGGATTCTAGAATCGAATTTGATGAGATGATTGAGTGAAATTTAAGAAAACCCAATTCGTGAAATAATGGTCCTTAAGAGAAATCGGTGATGTTTGATGATTTATATTAGGATTAGAACCTATTTAGATGTGTAATAAACATTGGGTATGCTTAGTTTGAGATTTGGGAAGAATCCATGGAGGTCTGGGTGAACAAAAATGGAAGAAAAAAATTGGGTAAGAAGGTTATCGGAAGCAGCATCGATCGATCGATTTCATCGATCGATCTATGATGCCTGTTTTCTGACAGGTTTTCCTGTTTTTATTTTGGACTCTAGTTTTGTTGGGGATTGTTAAAGGGTTAATTATTTAGTGAAAATAAAAGGAAACCTATTTACCTAGGGATTTATAGGTGGATATATATGGACTTAGAAAAGTGAGAAAAGGTAAGGGACCTAAGGAACGAATTAAGTAAAATAGATTCATAAATATTTAAATACGGGCCGATTAGAGGAGTCCTGGTATTTTAGCAAGGTGAAGCTACGTTAATTATTTAATGGATGTGAATATTAATTAAATCAAGAGCGGGGGGATAGACTCGGTGATTTTAGGCTAGTGCTACAGGTGTTAGGCACGGTTTACTCGGATTTGTTTTATGTGTGTATATATATATATGTGTGTGTGTGTGTGTGTGTGTGTGTGTGTGTGTAGGTACTTTATAAATATTGGTGTGCATAATATTTATGTGAAAAAATACCCCTCTAGTGATATCATCAAAGGTTGTAAGATGTGGGTGAATCCCATGGCTAGTGAATGCAGGGAGAGTACAGTCCCCAGGTCATAGCACCCAGTATTTTATTATGTGATTTACTTTTAAGGTAAGATGCTTTGGGTATGATTCGGTCTCACTTTCGGGGAATATGACCGCCTCCACTATGTTTGCAATTTTATTTACCTATTTCGAGGTGAGTTAGCCGACTTATGGTAACTAGGTTAGAGTGAGTATACCTAGGATGTGATAGCATTATAAAGAGAAGAATCTAGTGTTTTTACTCGGGGGGATGGTTATTATACGCGACATATGTGTAATTGTTGTAGTATAATAATATGTATATAATAGAGTAATCAATTATATACGGGTCAAATATACACATTCTTATTGTATTACATATATAACGCATGTGAATGTTATATAACCAATTAAAGTGGAATTCATTAAATAAGTTAATGAGTAAAATAACTTATGAATCAAAGGGAGGAAGTACTCAATATAGATTAGGGTGATAAAAAGATTTGTAACAGGTCTAGTTAAGTGGGGTAATAAAACAAGTAAAAGTAGTGGTCGCTTAAATAAGCTCTGATACCAATTTGTAAAACGTATGACGGTGTGATAATTGATTAAGTTCACAAATTTTTACTTTGCCACATTTATTTAATTAGAGTCTATTTTTAAACCAAATCGATTTAGCTCCTAAACATGCAACTACGTGTGCGCGTGAGTCAACGCATAAATGAACAAAGCATGCGACACAAAATTCAGGAAAAATCCCCGCAGGGTAAAACCTTTTATTTCTAGAACTTTGAAAAGTTTACAAGACCATTGACTTACATACCATCTTGCTTTCGCCCACAAGAGTAACGCACGGTGTCTTCGTCAAACCTCTAAATCAAAGACTAGAAATCAGCAGTGGTTCACACGCAGTTATACCACAAGGACGTGCAGTCCAGACACACGGTCTAAGGTCTTCATAAGGACTCCCTCCATAATAGTACGCTGCTCTCTGATTGTAGAGTTCTCCCCACAAAGAATGATCAACAACAAAGTGTGTTCTTGAACACCAAAGCATATGGGATTTTTGTGAATTGAAAAACAAAAAGGGATTAAACCCTAAAAGAAGAAATCAAAAGGATTTTGTATTTCGTAGTTTTCTATCTTTCAAAACGCTGTGACTTCTTATGAAAACGAAACCATTTAATGATTACTTATAGAAAAATGCGCCGCCTCAGCCGCTCGAACGAAATAGGGATCTCGCTCAAATGACGTACACGTGTCATTTGAACGACATCGTGCGACATCAACATGTCGCTCGAACGAGATGACCATCTCGCTTGAACGACCTGGCGTCAAAAACGAGGTACGCTACAGGACTTAGAAAAATTACTCATTCTCAAATTTTGACGAAAAAGTCCGCTCCAACTCTTAGAAAATATTTTGAAAAAATATCCCAACGTTCTAAGTGCAAAGTTAAGCTATTAAAAACATAATCTTACCAAAATAAAATTTGCGGAGTCTTTTTGATGAAGAACCTTGACATATTCGGATCCGTATTGATGTAGATTACTCTTAAACTTCTTCGACGGTTGTAACGGTATACGACATAATTAATTGTGATGGACATTTATAAAAATATGTCCTTACAAATCTCCCCCTATGTCCATGCCGGTACAGACATAAAAATATCTGAATTATCAAATACCAAAATGCCTATACAAATCTACCCTCCCATGAATAAATTTGCAAGATCTCAAATTGTTCTTCAAAAATCTCAAAGATTTTCTCATCAAGGTGTGCAACATAATGATCTTCATTCTTTATACCTACACACATGAGATAAAGCAAAAACCTGTGTGATGCATCGAGTTTGAAATGATATAAGAATAAATCATTAATAAATCAAATCTCCCCAATAATGCAAAAACTCCCCCAAAACATGATAATTCTTTCTCCCCCTTTTTATGATGTCCCCAAATAGACAGATAAGAAGAAACAATCAAAACATGTAGTGTCATGACAAAATGAATAGCAAACAAGGATCAAACTACGTGCATGCAAAGGTATATCCCAAAAACATCCACAAACTATTTCTGAATTTTCAAATTTTTTTTAAAGCAAAAATAAGATACAAAAAATCACACACCATGGATTTATACTAAAACAACCAAGTCATGGAAATGGAATGAATGGGTGTGAACACATTCGATAGGTAAATAAACTCACACAATCATATGTGCTCGATGACTACGTGTACCCCTAACGAATGAACATCAAAAGTATCCTTAGGTGTAAAAATTGTTGAATTTAGATGACATCGTCTTATGCAAATCAACAATTGAAAGTCACAGTGATTTCCACACCAATAACTTCCAAATCTATGTAATGCTTTTTCAAGACTTTTAAGGATGTGAAAACACGTTTTAATTCTCCATCCAAACTCCCTCATATATATTTTCTTTTTAGAGGTATATAAACTAAATTCTCAAACTTTGGAGAATTGGTGCAAAACCTAAATGGCCCTTTTTTGGCATGAATTTATTTTTATTACCTTTCAATTTTTTCAGGCTCTTTTAAACCTCTTTGGACCCCGAATAATAAAATTCCTCAATTTTTTAGGTCCAATTAAATGGCGGCTTAATCGTAAAGGATAAATGTAAAGCTTTCGCTGCCCTTCCCCGTTTTCAAGTAAAGCATACAAACTCACAAACGGCTCTTACATGCACAAATTTTTTATCAAATTTTATCGCGCTTTGATCATTTTAAGGACAGGATTGAAGTGAAAACATCCAACCAACATGTGATAAGACAAGCACAATAATCAAACAAATCCGTGCATGTGTGCATTAAAGGAAATCATGAGTCAAACATGTAGGAAGTAACACTTAATTATATCTTAATGACTCCAAACAGGATAAAGCACATGGATGAATTGACTTGTTATCTCAAAACACTATCAAATAGTCACGTTAAAAATGGAATGATGTTGTAACTTGGTCATCCTAAGTGTCTATCCATAAAAGGCCTAAACAAAATACAAAACTCTTTTTGGCTTTTTTCAAAAATTTTATCAAAATAAAATCTTTTTGTATTTTTCAAAAGCAAAAATTTATACAAAAAGTACATGCCACAACGCTAGCAAACATAAATATCATGAAATAAAAAACTAGCGTATGACAAACATGCGAACACAATCATCTATATGATATGGCAACAGAAGAATTATGTACAAGCAAACGGTAATCAACTTGTCTATAATCTAGTGTATCCAAAAGTGATGTCCTAACCCAAACGGATGCAACACGTCGACATGGGGTTTTGGGAACCAACAAAACACTAGACTTCGACTTCCAAGGACCTCTTACAAGATCAAAACAAAATCTCCTAAGGTGACCTTTCCTACCACAATGTGAACATGTGTAAACAGGTGGAACGACAACTATGGGTTAACCTTAACTGACTTCCTTAGGAATGTTTGACCCTCTAAAATAAACTATGGTTTTGTCTTTATTACTAGAAGCATGAGAACAAGATGATCCATTACCATCACTATCAAATCTACTTGAATCGTTTAAATCATTTTTTAACTTCAAAATTTTTTACTCAAGCAAAGAATTAGACTCTTACAATTTAAGGGACACCTTTTTCAAATTTTCAACAATTCCTAAAAGCGTATCTCTCTCTCCCTCAATCAAAGCAAACTTTTCCCTAACAGTCTTTTCATGTGCCGTAAAATCATCGATTAATTTTTTATCCTCGATGGCACAAACGGGAACCCTAGAATTTTTTAAGTCCTACAATTCCTTTTCTAAAAATAGGATCTATCGTCACTCTCCTTCTTGGACAATTTTAAATCATTAAACTCTCGGTCCAAAGAAACAAATTTCTCACGATAAAAATCTCTTTGATTTTGAACCATTTGCAAAATATCCATCGCGGATTTAAAACGAAAATTTTCTTTTTCCAAAACTTCAATTCTTTTCGCAAACGTCAAATTCAAACTATTTAAATCATAAAAACTTTAACTCGTGTCAATAGGAGGGGGCATCAAACTAGACAAGTGATCCATTGAAAATTGCGAGAAAATTTCAAAAGTCAGATTTGTCAAAAAAATCAATATCACACATTTTTTGCGAAAAATAAAGATCACGCGATAAATTAGCATCACCCGCTCCGATACCAATTTGTAAAAGTGGTGGTCGCTTAAATAAACTCTGATACCAATTTGTAAAACGTATGACGGTGTGACAATTAATAAGGTTTGCAAATTTTTACTTTGGCACATTTGTTTAATTAGAGTCTATTTTCAAACCAAATCTATTCAGCCCCTAAACATGCAACTACGTGTGTGCGTGTGTCAACCCATAAATGAGTAAAGAATGCGACACAAAATTCAGGAAAAATACCCGCAGGGCAAAACCTTTTATTTCTAGAACTTTGAAAAGTTTACAAGACCATTGACTTACATACCATCTTGATTTCTCCCACAAGAGTAGCGCACGGTGTCTTCGTCAAACCTCAGAAGCAACGGCTAGAAATCAGCAATGGTACACACGCAGCTAAACCACAAGGATGCGTAGTCCAGACACGCAGTCTAGAGTCTTCACAAGGACTCCGTCCATAATAGCACGCAGCTCTCCGATTGTAGAGTTCTCCCCACAAATAATGATCAACAGGAAAGTGTGTTCTTGAACACCAAAATAATTCACCAAATCATATGGGATTTTTGTGAATTGAAAAACAAAAAGGGATTAAACCCTAAAAGAAGAAGTCAAAAGGATTCTGCAGTTTTGCAGTTTTCTATCTTTCAAAATGCTTGGACTGCTTAATGAAAACAGAACCATTTAATAAGTATTTATAGAAAAATGCGTAGCCTCAATCGCTCGAATGAAACAGGGATCTCGCTCGAACGATGTACACATGTCCTTTGAACGACATCGCGTGACATCAACATGTCTCTCGAACGCGATGAGCATCTCGCTTGAACGACCTGACATAAAAAATGAGGTACGCTATAAGACTTAGAAAAATTACTCATTCTCAAATTTTGACGAAAAAGTTCGCTCCAACACTTAGAAAATCTTTTTTAAAAATATTCCAAAGCTCTAAGTGCAAAGTTAAGGTATTAAAAACATAACCTTACCAAAGTAAACTTTGCGGAGTCTTTTTGATGAAGAACCTTGATATATTCGGATCCGTCTTGATGTAAATTTCTCTTGAACTTCTCCGACGGTTGTAAAGGTATACGACATAATAAATTGTGAGGGACATTTATAAAACTATATCCTTACAAAACTAGACAGGTTAGAAGGTAAGCATTAGACGTTCACAATAGTTAAGGGGTGAGTAATATCTCAAGAAAGTTAGACAACCACTTAAATTTGAAAAGTGGTAATGCATATACTGGCTAAATATTTTTCAAAGGGTTTTGGGCTCTGACCCGTGTCAAAAATATTTTTCAAACCCTTTTAGGTGTCCAACCACAGGGACGCCAAGCTTAAGGACTCATTCTAGGGATGCATAGCTGCAGCATTGTGGAGGCTTGAAGGACTTTGTGTAGACTCTTCAGTTATTCATTTCAAGACTAGGGCTTTGATTTAGTATTTCATTTGGGCATGTTGCCCCTTTCAGTTGATACACTTTTAGCATTATTTATCAGATGATGTATTTCGATTCAATTTTGTTTTCGTGGACTTATGGTTTGAATTTTGTTTTAGAACCAATGGTTTATTCGGCATTCATTATTTATCTATTTATCGTATGATGATTCAGAATATTATATTTGTTGTGGATGAGTTATTATATTTCTATTTTTCCTCAGGTGGTTACATTAATGAAAGATAAAATTGACACCTGACATAGGTAGTTAGCAATTTAAAAAGGTTTTCGAGAGTGATGCTAAGAATGAACTAAATGAGATTCCTATTTACTTTGATAAATGACTAATCACCCGAGATTAAAATAGGCAGGGTGTCATATTTAGTTCCAAAAGTTTCATGCCAAGGGGGAATCATTGGTTGCATCTTATTTTTATACGACGATATTATTCTCTCTCAATTAAGTGCAATCACTTGTTTATAAATGGGAAATATGGTGAGAATCCTTAGACTCTTTAGAAATTAACCGCAATGACAAACTAAAAATATTTTTTTCAATAAGTCCATGTGTTTTACAGTTATTATTGTAGATACAGTTACACTATTGAATATAAATACAATTACACTCATCAATGCAGATATAGTTACACTTATTACTGTAGATAAAGTTACAATAATGAAATAAAATTACAATTAAAATTGTACTTACATTTACAAGTGTAATTTAATCTACATTAATAAATGTATATATATCATTTGGACTTGTCATTAATTAATTAGAATCTTTAGGGGTTTAAGATATCAACAATATTTTCGCTTGAATTGATCATATATAAATATAATTTTAAAGTATTTATTAGTTGATGCCCCTTTATAGATACATAAAACAAATATAATTCATAAGTTTCTAAAATTAGATGATTTATTACAATTTTATATAACTTTTATTTACAAGTCAAACAATAATTTTTTTAGTGCGGCTTAAAATTTATCAACTAGGGAAAGTAAATTTAGTTTGTAATATTTTCTACCCATCACAAAATTCATATTCTTATAATAAAATCGAGCCTAATCTAACCCCTTTACGCATGTCAAAAAGCACAATGACTAATTAGGAATAATGCTTGAATCCCGAAATATAAAATGCAAAGAATTCTGAGTAGAGCTAGGTAGCAAAAGTTTGGGAATTATAATGAATTAGAGCCTATTGGGCCTGGTCCAATAGTTGAGATCCTATCATTTTAACTCAAATAATCAGGTGTGTAGTCATCAAGTAGCAATCAATTGGGGTTGTATCAAAGTCAAATCAAAGATGGAGCAGGCTTCAAACATTGGGTTGTCTGTACTACCCCGTAGTTTTATATTTATATTTAATTGGATTGGATATTTAAATTATGTGGGTGACACATAATTTAATTAAGTTAAGATATAATGAGAAAGAAATTAAATATTAGTTTAGATTGAAATGAATTAATATTTATGTGATTATGTATTTACTAATGTGCTTTTAGTAAATAAAATTGAATTAAGTCGTAAGTGAGTAAACGCGGCGGAATTTAATATTATCTCAACAGGGACACGTGTGATTAAATTATAATAGGTTGAGATGGGAAAATATTATTAAGTGGCTCGGGTGACGATTTCCCATGCACGGTTAGTTCGAAATGTGTTAAAATAGTCAAAATTGAGTACCCGGGTGCTGTGTTCGGATCTCGAGAGCTTTTTAAATTAATCGGGATTGTTAAGGTGACTTTTGGGCTCCATAAAGGCATGTGAAAAGTCAAAAACGGGATTTAAATCGTAAAATGAAAGGGTTGGGCCTAGGGAAGACTCATTTCACAAATCTAAAGGTTAGGAGAGTTATACAAAGAGTTAGAGAGAGAAAGTGAAGAGAATTGAAAAGAAATTTCTAGAGTCTAAAGAAAGAATTGAAGAATTTTTGCAAGAACATTATAGTAGTGAAGATTTGGGAAGGAAATCATTGAAGAAGTATCAATATCTTCACCGGATTCAGACCCTATGAACATCAAGGCAAGTAGTTAACTTGCTATTTAATTTGTATATTCAACTTTAGTCATATTATAGTTAGAAAATGATATTTTTAAATATTTTCATGTAAAAATGATGGGAATTTGGGAAATGATTTATAATTTTGAAATATTTATAATTGGGAAATGTTATAAATTATTTATTCCCGGAGAATTAACATTGATTGAGAAATCTTAATTTCCTAGAGTTGACGTTGATAGGGAATTGCGAAAAAAATGAATTAGAGTGATATTGTGAGAATTTTATGTTAATTGGAAATTACTCATAAATTTCATATAATAATCTTATGTAGTCGAATTCTAGATAAAATTGGAAGCTTTACACTTGGGATTTATATGAATTTGATATATTGGTTGTGATATGAATTGGGATTGAGGTAGTTGAAATTAAATGGAGAAAAGTCGATTTTGAGGAGTTTAGGTCTTCTTTTTTAGTTCTTTCAGGAGATATTTGAGAAAAACTCAAAGCACATGCCCAACTCAATTTTTCATGTAGGATCCAAATTTGAAGTCAAATTGGTGATTCAAATAATTTTTGGAATTTGATTTTCTAAATTTTTTAAAACAGATCTAAAATTAGGATTCTTTCAGGGTAAAATTTAAAGTGGTGAATCATACTCAGGGATTTATTCATGAATTGTGATAAAAATTTGAGAATTGGGATATAGGATGAGTGATTTAGTTGCATGAACAAAAATTCTATTTTGGATCTAAATTAATTAATTAAGTGAATAATTAATTTATTTATTATATAATGGAGCATTGGGTGATAATGCATTTTGTGTCAATTGTGATAGGCATAATTAAAGAAATTATTGTTGAATATATACATGGGTGAAAATTTTACGTATATATATTATATTGGTGTAGAATCCAAATCTGAAGTCGAATTGGTTGTTTAGATAATGTTCAGAGATAATTTGTTGGGTTTCCAAAATAGGCCTACAATGGTGGAATTTAACTCGATTGAGGTAGTCTCGTTCTCCCGTAGTTAATTTAGTTCACTACACTTATTCAGTCTTGATTGTATATCTATATAATAAAAGAGTGGGGTGTTTCAATAGTGCCAACAAATTAACGGTTGCGATCGAATTTTTTTAGTCGATCTAAGGGTTTCAGATTGTGCCATGTCACCATTTACCAATTGCGACATGGCAAATGAAGTGAAAAATCCTTGAATCCCAAATCCTTCCCCGACTCCCACATTCGCTTCCCTCTCTCAGTTATGTTCTCTCTCTCGCTCAGGGTATTTTTATAAACTATCCTCAATGTACTATCCTCCCAAAACCTAACAAACTTTCATTCTCCTCCTCTCGCTCATCCTTTCCTCCCTCTTCTCTCTAGCTACATCCGCTCTCTCCCTCATTCGCCTCTCTCTCCCTCATTATTTTTTCCGCCACCTCACTCATTCTCTCATGCAGGTAATCTCCCTCACCTCTGTAACACATACACACTCGCACATATATGTCACACACACATCTATATTTGTCAAACCCACACACACATGCACACAGATCTATCATTTTAAAGCTTTTGTTTTGAACTTTTTAGGATTTAAAAGTGAGGAATCGAGATAAGGGTTTGATGGATTTGGGTTGTATGTGTTTGTTTTGAACTTCCTTGCAGATCTAGTATTTTCGATTTTGGTACCTCACATCTCAGCCATGAAGGTAACTTTCTCTCTACAAGGAAGGTAACTTTCTCTCTATGATGAGTTTCTTGTTTTAACCCTACATATAACTGCATATGTAGTGTTTGTTAAATTACCTTTAACACATAATAAATACATATAGAGTTTTGACTTTTAAATTTTATATCTATTTTGTTTTATCATACCTTTGATCATATAATTGTGTATGTAGTGTTTGTTAAAGCCTTATAGGGACGATTTAATGCTATCGTAAGTATAAACATGTCATTTATAAATATCAACATATCAACATTTACATATTTTAATATGTGTGTGTGTGTGTGTTGATTATTTGTTTGGTCAAAGAAAAAGATTATATTTTTTGTAATATTTTTTTAACAGTGATATTATGCATTATGTTCGGCACAAATATTTTTTTCAGAATGTATGAAGTTTTTTTCATTTTTTTTTGTGAATCCATTTGAGAGATGAGTTGAAATAGTGTCTCTATATGAGAGGGCGGTAGATATCTATAATCAAGAACGTCTTTATTGGCTCTTTTTACCTCTGTATTTGTTTAGAGATATGTTTTCCATGTCAATTAGTTTGTACATAATGTATATGATCGAATTTCTTTTGAATTGTGTTAAAAAAATGCAGTGCGCTGTCTGCTCAAGTCTTTAAGGGTCCCGAAGCTTTTTATTGAGATTGCAGAAACTGCAACAATTGGTTCTCTTAAGGTATGTTATTATCAATCTAACAAATTTTATAGAAAGGGAATGTCTTCACATATAATTCATAGTTTTTGTACTGGTGTGGCTTGAATCTTCTGCAGAGGACAGTGATGGATGTAGTGTCTGCTATACTTAGAGGTGGACTACGTGTTGGGGTACTTCTTCAGGGGGCACAACAGCCTGAACAAAAGTGGTTTTTAAAGTCAAAATATCCCTTTTCCCACATGTGGAAGCAAGAAATGTTTACGTCGGCTAATTTATTGCACATGTTTTTTTTTCAGGGAACATGGCGTGATTACGTATACAAACTTGACTAAAGCTAATTCACATGCTCCATGCTTTTGTCGACGTTTTCAAAATGTGCCATATACTTATTTCCCGATTTTGCATGTTCCGTCATTATCCATGTACCAAAGGTTAAATCACCACTCTTATACTACAACAAAAGTCTTCAAGAGTACAACTTTGTTTATTTCTTCCAATTTTGGTGTGAGAGGATTCTACTTCTCCAATCACAGAAAGGTTTGGAGGGAAAGATTATGTGTATATGCAGGACTTGATGTTGCCAATGCTGTATTTTTTTTGCTAGATTTGAAGGGAAGGGAAGAGGTGTTGAATACAGTTAACATATTCATTTCTTAATTCAATTATTTTTTTTTCTTCTACATATTCATTTCTTAATTCAATTATTCCTTTTTTCTTCTACTAATTATCATAAAATATAATTTGTGATTCTACTAATTGTCAAGTACAAGCAGTATTGCTTCATTTTTATTTTCAGTCGTATGCAATTTGAGTAGGACTCCATTATTAGATCCTAGAATTCTTATTTGTCAATTGTGTTTTTTGTTTGAGTTTTTGAAGGTAGTCGATTTTTCTGTTTGAGTTTCTAAATGTGTGAGTTTTTGAAGCAGTATTTATTTTGTTTGACTCCATTATTAGATCCTACACTATCTTGAATGAATATTTGAATTAAATTTGGTAGATGGATCAAAGTTTTCTGTACGTAGTTACCACGCCTAAACAAATGAGGTTGTTTAATTATCTTCCCTGTTTAATGCTCTGCCATGAATGGGGATCATAAATGAGGTAAGGCTGCTTACCGTATATATATGTGAATGATGATTTCATTATCTTGATAAAATATCTAAGCAATGATTTGATTCAAAGAGAAGAATTGACTTGTTTTGAATGAGCATTAGGAGGCTGATTCTAAATACATCCACTGATTTGTGTTTTTCAGATATTATTGAGTTTGATCATGATTTTAAGTTTGATCATTGTTGTTAATATGGAACTGGAATTATTAACATTTATTACACAGATAAATTAATGTATTTAGATATTATTAAATTTACTTTCAAGTTGGATTTGTTGGATTTTGGATTTATTACACAGGAAGAGGTAGAAAATTTATGTAGCACCGATTAATTTTGATTTTTGGATTTGTTGGCATAAGTCAACTGCATCAGAATTTATTGATTTTATATAACTTGCATCCTACTATTATTCAAGTTGTAGCTGGGATTATTATCCGCAGACACTTTGTTTCACATATAGATTCATCATATTATTTGATGGTGTGAAATATTTCAAATTTGTGATAGTGAATTGGATTCTTGACATAAGTTATTGTATGATATCAAATTTTTTATTTCAATTTAGATAAGTATATATTATTTACAAGGATGTCACTTTTTTTGTGGGTCATATTATGTTATTATTTCTTGAGCTGACATTGGGGAATTCTATTATTCATATCTAGAGTTTTCATGAGCTGACATTAGCAAATTTTTATCTAATGGGTCATATCTTTTTGCACTCAAGGTTCATACCTTTTTGCATTTTTATAAGCTACAGATATGTCAAGCACGTGATTGAAACGATTTATTTTGGTTTAATTGTACTGATCATATATTTATGTTTTACGATTGGATTTTGTGGTTCCAACACCTATTAGCATTATGTCTACCTATTTTCACCAGTAAATATTAAGGATATTTTTGTGTTTGAATATTTACACATGTTTGACAATAAAAGTGGGGTTGTCTTTTACCCAACTGATGATGTTGTTTTTCCACAAATTGCTAAGAGGAAAGTTTCTTAAACGGAGCAAGTGGAGAATATTCTTCTTGCTGATGTACTTTCTCAATGGAATAAGAAGTTTGTGAAAAAACATACAGGTCAACGTTTGGTTCCAAATCCCACACCAACAAATTCTTCAGAGCGAGCTCAACATGTCGAATCTACAGATGAAGAGGTAGATGTTTATACTCCAGTTGGTCCATCCATGCCTTATCATGAGGGGAAACAGGTTAATGTGTATTTCTATTTAGTGTTTGAAATTTCTTAAAGTGTTGCGCAGTTTCAAACAATGTTATTATTTCATTAGGATCCTCCTCCTCCATCTGCGAAAGTTATCTATTCCTGATGAAAGTCGTTCCATGAAAGGTTCTTAAGGCATGTACTTACTAACTATGGCATAAACCAATGGCACATGCATGCACAAAGAAGATATGTAAGTATTTAATTTTACCAAATTTTAAGAAGTCCTTTCTTAGTTTACTCCTAATTCCTTGATTCCCTTTTATCATCCATCATATGTATCAACTGTGGAACCTAAAATGCTTTTCAGAAAGAGTGGTATTTAGGGATCTTGTGAATCATTTACTGTTCCACATTCTTCATCTAATTGATTTACATCAGCATTATTGGGAGTGGTTTATATGCAATATCCAAGAAGTGGTTTATTATAGACCAAGAACTTAGACCAGTAACTTAAAAGTGGCCCTATGTAAGTTCTATCAAGATATCTAACCTTGGGCATTATCCTTTTCATTATCTTTGAAAATTTGTTGAACAAAGAATACTTTAGTGGTACCCGATTTAACAATTAGATAATGTAGTCTTTGTTCTGTTGAAATCAGGTATCTTTAGAAGAAACCTAAATCATCTAAATTTCAGGAATCTATTAAAAATTTATCACAAATAGGAATATTTGTTTTGTTGACCATATTAACTTTAACGGTACCTGATTTGACCATTAGATTTTAATAGTAGTATTTCAACAAGATCTGGAGAAAAAGGATACAAAAAATAGGGTCTTTGTCAGGTATTATTTACTATTTAGATGGTCATCTTTTAAATTAGATATGGTCATCCAAATTTATTCAGTTGAAATTTGTTAACGGTGCTTCTATATAAGGATGAAAACTATACTTTCTCAGTTACTATACAATGTTATTGTTGCAGTTATCGAACATCATCTGTCAAAAGTTTGTGCTTTTTATTTTCAGGATATTGTGTTGCTTGGGGAGTCGAGGATCCTAACGATGGAAATTATTCGGGACTTGCCACATCGATGGGAACTTAGATCCAAGCACTAAAGGTGAGTTTAACACTGAGGATGTCTCTTAAGTCTGTGAGGTGGAAAATTATCGCCAAACACTAAGTAGACGTCAAGAGACGTTCATGATAGGAGGGAGATACTCGCATCTGGCCCTGAGAGTACTGCGGGCAGCATTATAGTCGTTGAAAGCATGTTGCCCCTCCATATAGGCAGCGTATATCTGGTCGACCAACTTAAACAGAGATATGCGGTGTTCAGGGTGTTCTTCCCAGTTGCACCACCCACGGCCACAGTTTGAACGGTCAGAGCATAGTAGAACCCATAAGCAAATGCCAATACATCCATGTTTCTCTCTAGGATGTTCTTGATGAACGCAAATGTGTTTTTCCTTTAAACCACATATGCAAGGATACTCTCGGGCAGACCCAGTGTATTCCTACAACGAGGCCCCTGTGTGAGAATAACTCAGAAGTAGCCAGAGCATCCGTATTGATACAAATGGAAATAAAACTGTCGTAATGAGGCCATTATAGTTGTGATTTTCGTATTGACACAAATAGAAATAAGCTCACTATTATATGTACTTATTTTAGTACTGTTATTTTAGTGATGCTAAATGACATGGTTATGAACTTACTGTTTCTCCAGCATTTTAGTGTTGTTATATTAGTTATGTTAAATGACATGGTTTTAATTTCCATCTTATGATTAAGGAAATATTGGCCACATACGCGATAAGCTACATCATCATTTCGGATCTGAGGCACTCCTCATATATGCATACAGCAGCTGTATGCATATATGTTGCTGCATTATGCTGCAGTAACGCAAAATACACATGTTATTTGTATGAATTTTCCCGAGGTACTTTTTTCAAATTATTTCATTCTCTGCTCTTTATATTCTAATTCCTTATGTAACTGTTGTTTTCATTTTAGCTTTAAAATTGCATTAGTGAAGTGGAATGTTTTGTTTTTCTTGAAGCGTATTCTTCTATTGAAGTGGTTTATATATCATTTACATTTTTAATGGTTTATATATCATTTACGTTTTGAAGTGGTTTATATCTTTACAGGAGGTCCTATCAAATACCCAAAAATGTGAAGGATGTCCTATATTCATTATCGTCATAGCAGTACATTTGAAGCATGATAGAGCAACCATATGGGTTGGTCAGGCCTGCAACATTAAGAGAGTGCAAGTAGCAATAAAATGTATGGAAAAATGGATCCAAGTAGCAGCAGTAGGCCATAAGTTGTCCATAGTGAAGATTGAGCAAGCAAACAACAATTTGATGTTTCAAACATCAAATTTCATTTTCCCAATTGCCATGTAATGAGAAGCAGGGCAGGACATGACTCAATTTACTTTATGATGAAAGTATCCAGACCAAGCTATAAGGCTCAAGGAGGTTTAAATTTTTATTCATATCAAGGCTAGATAAATAAGGAGAGGCTGGGCCCAAGTAGCAGCAACATCAGACTTTAAAATTGCATGATAAAACCATTGTTTGAGCACTAGGGCAGCATTCCAGAATTATAAATGTGTCCAACTCGGTCCATATCAGGTCATTATAGTTGAGGGGATCAATAATCATCAAATCTTGGAAGAGGACCATATGTAGAACCTATCATTTACTTAAATTATAATTATTTGAATTTGATGTGAACACTTTGGGAATATAATGTGTTTATTTGAATTTGATGGGGGGGTTTGTTCATTTAGGATACTTTGGGTTTTATTCGTTTGAAGATTTTATTCATTAGATGTGATGCTATATGGATACTTTTAGATTGCATGTTGTGGTTATGGCAACACTTTTGAAGGATTTGCAAGTTCTTTTTATTTGGAAATTATGATCAATTTTTTTACACTTTGTTTTACCGGGGAACAAATTTTTTTTTCGCTTGCAATTACATACTAGGGAAATGTTCATCGGTTCACAATTACGCACTTTGAAAATTTTTGTCGTGCCTTCAGGACCAGGAATACACTAGTATATATATATATCCATGATATGTGTTGCATTTATATGTATTGTATGCTCGTATAATATATTTTTTATTTCACCCATTTTGTATGTGTAATTTTCATGTCGTGTAGTTTGGGTAAGGAAGCTAGTTGATTTTACGAGCATGTTGGGTGATAGAAATGGGTAGAAAACATGTAAACGTGATATATGGAAATTTAATTTGAAATTTATTTTAATTGTGAGAATGATATTATGATGATTTATTATCCAAAGACTAGACCATGGACTCCGGTTGACGAGTATGCCAAGTGTTATTATGGCGGTGATGCTAGGTTATGATGGGTCGTGTGCCTGAGTTATGTTATTTATTTAGGGGGGCATTTGATTTTTCTGAGGTTAATTGACAGGATAGTGGACAGCAGTACATACCGTATTGTGGGAAGTGCGGAAAAATTTGATATAGGGTCTTGGGGTGTGTAGTGCCTGGATGATTATATTATTGGAATTTTTTTGAGTGTTCATATTGCATACACTCTTGTCTATGATGCATGCATACATGAGTATGTGTAGTTACACTCGGACCATTTATATGAATTACTGAGTTTTCTGCTCACCCTCACATAGTTTGTTATTTTCAAGTTTGATGCGAGATGATATTTATGGCATCTTTGGTATTGGGATCTTCATTAGAGGCTCTGGATATTTATTTTAAAAATTTTAATGTAAAGATTTATTTATTGACACCTTTTGAGGCTTGATGTGGGAGGATTTATCATCCAACCTATGGTTGGGTGGGGAAATAATCAGTTTCGTAGGTCGGACTTAATTTAGAGTCGGGCAGCAGGGATTGATATAATTGAAGTTATTTTCTTATAGTTCAGAAACGTCGTAAGAGTTACGTCATCGTGAATCAACGAGTTAAAGACTGGCATTATTGGGGGTGTCTCCCATGAAGGGATTTATGTGATTTGGGCAAGAAGGTAAGTTGGCACCTAAGAAAATGGGGCTTTTTCCAACATCAAGCTGATAGAGCCAGTGGAGTATAGGCTCGTCTTATTAGAACATTATTAGAGGATTCACGATAGTTTTGCATATCACTATATAAGAGAGACCTTACGAATGAAAGAGTATAACGGTATGAAATGATTTGAATAAACTTGTTGTTAATAGTGGGCCGTAGCAAGTAGGCCTTTAGAGAGGAAGATACTACTAGTGAGTGAATAGTGGAGGCACCAAAATGTTATCAGATGTTGATTATGAGTACGTATGGATGCCAAGTGGGTAAGGATCCAATGTTCTTCATACCAGACTTACTCGAATTTCGAGGACGAAATTCCTTTTCAATGGGGGGAGTATTTAATACCCCATAGTTTTATATTTATATTTAATCGGATTGGATATTTAAATTATGCGGGTTACACATAATTTAATTACATCAAGAAATAATTAGAAAGAAATTAAATATTAATTTATAGTGAAATGAATTTATATTTATGTGATTATGTATTTACTAGTGTTCTTTTAGTAAATAAAATTGATATAAGTTGTAAGTGAGTAAATGAGGCGGAATTTAATATTATCTCAATCGGGACACGCGTGATTAAATTAAAATAGGTTGAGATGAAAAAATATTTTTAAGTGACTCAGGTGATGATTTTGAGTGCACGGTGAATCCGAAATGAGTCAAAATAGTCAAAATTAAGTACCCGGGGGTTGTGTTCAGGTCTCGGGGGCTTTTTAAATTAATCGAGACCTATTAAGGTGACTTTTGGGCTCCTTAAGGACATATGAAAAGCCAAAAATAGGATTTCAATTAGAAAATGAAAGGGGTGGGGCCTAGGAAAGAGTCATTTCACAAATCCACTAGTTAGGAGAGTTATACAAAGAGTTAGAGAGAGAAAGTGAAGAGAATTGAGAAGAAATTTCAATAGTCTAAAGAAGGAATTGAATAATTTTTTCAAGAACATTCTAGGAGTGAAGATTTGGAAACGAAATTCTTGGAGCAGTATCAATATCTTCATCAGATTCAGACCCTACGAACATCAAGGCAAGTAATTAACTTCCTATTTAATTTGTATATTCAACTTTAGTCATATCATAGTTGGGAAATGATATTTTGGAATATTTTCACATAAAATGATGGGATTTTGGGAAATGATTTATAATTTGAAAATATTTATAATTGGGAAATGTTATAAATTATTGATATTTGGGGAATTAGCATTGATTCAGAATTCTAAATTTCCAAGAGTTAATGTTGATGGGAAGAACTGAGAAAAAAATGATTTAGTGTGATATTGTGAGAATATTATATTGGAAATTAAGCATAAATTTCATATAATCATCTTATGTAGTTGAATTCTAGATAAAATTGGAAGCTTTATTGAATTTGCATGGTTATATGAATTTAGTTCAATTTCGTAGAATACACCCATTTGATATAAATACTAATTACACCACCAAGTTGACACTTTCCAAATTGTAATTTTACTTACTAAATTCGAAGGGAGCATGCAAGATTATAAATATGCAACAATAAAGCACAACCACAACACGTCAGTAAATGAGGAAAACCCAAATAGGAAAAACCTCGGACGGCTAAGCTAGACAAATCCACTATGAATATAGCTATACAGAAAGATACAAAAGACTTACATACTTGTCACAATAAGACCAGTTGATGCCGTCTTTAATACCTATGTTCTTAGTACATGAAAGTCCAACACGTTGCACAACACCTTCAGTGTCTCGATATCCACCAAAAGCCATCTACAATTCAAACTTTTGCGGAGATCCACCACACCCAACCAGGGATGAATGTATTAGAGGATATAATTGGGGTTTTTGGTCCTTGATAAATGATCAAAAGATCATATAAATTGTTAGAGATTTTTTGGTAAAAGTATATGAGTTTTCTAATAAAGTTCAAGAAGTGTTCAATTCCTGATTTTTGTCCCTAGTTCAGTTACTAAAGAGAAAGAAGTGGATCAAGGAAGTTAAGGACAAAAACTGCACGAAAACTAATTTTTTTTTTTAAAACTAACTGGTCATTCGAATGACTTAACAGCCTCATCCGAATGACGATGTTTGAACGAGATTACTAACAACAATGCAGACAAAAATACAAGGCAAGTTGTTCGAAAGTCATTCGAATATACTAGTTCGAACGACCATGTTCGAACGAGACTTCGAACGAAAATTCAAACAACTCCATAAGTGAAATCATTCAAAAGTTATTCGAACATGATCGTTTGAACGACCTGGGCAATTTTGGAAAATAAACTTTAACTTTAAAAGGCTTAAATTGATTGAAGTTTCCATCAAAAAGCATTTAACAATGTGGAAAATGTCTCCAATAACATATAAAAGAACCGGGTCATATACCTTTGGGAAAAAAAGCAATTGGATGAAAATGTATTGATTTTTAGAATGATGAAAGCTCCAATGCTCAAATTCTTCATCGATGATATATGTATGACACACAATGACACTAAATGTTTTGTCCAACGGGATTAGCCAATATTACAAATTGACTCAATTGGAAATATGTCCTTACAAATCTCCTCCTTTGGCTATACCGGGACAAATCATAAAATAAAAAAAAATAAAAGGACTCTGAATTTGCTATGCCAAGCCGTCAATCCGATCATAATGCCTATCCCCCAAATCGAAAAACAGGACAGACTCAATTGACAAAAAAGCTACTACATGAAGATATTTGAAAGTATGCAAGAATCTGGCAGATAAATAAATAGCCTACACACATGAAACAACAAACATATAAAATGCATGGGTAAATTAAGATTTAAATAGCCAAATTTGGATACTCCCCCTAAACATGTTATCCCCCTTTTTGCCTGGAAAAGACAAAGGGATAGAACTAAACCTACAATGTTATTGAATACATAATGAACCAAAAGATAGACAATTTTATGGCCAATAGGATCAAGATAATATCCACAACATAATAACTACTGAAAATCATCCACAAAAACAATATAACATAAAATAAAGCATGAGATGATTAACATTAAAGACATAATATTTAAGATGTTCCACTAGCGATATCCAAATATAAGAACTAGAAAGGGAAATACAAATATCTGGTACAAATGAGAGTAACACATAAAGAAAATAGAAATATCCCTCTAATAAGTACACAAAAAGAAACAATAAGAAAACAACAAAATCATGGAGTTGGTGCATCAGTAGAATTGTAACTAGGAGCGGCTTCGGCACTAGAAGATCCTGCACCATGACGCATCTCAAAACAATGAAGCTCCTCAAAATGTTGCATTAAAATTAAGTCTGTCCGAGCCTAATCCTTATCTCTACGAGCCTGGGCCTCCTCTATACGAGTCTGAGCCTCCTCGGCTCTCTCTCTCTCTATCTATCTCTCATCATAGTGGATAAAAGCTCCTGCAATATAGCTCATTCCTAACGACAATCCTCCTGAATCAGCTCAACCTGTAAATGCAAGTACCTAAGATCCTCTGACTCTGTAGGGGTGATGACGATAAGTAGAGGTCTAGACTGAGCTAGAGTGGGTGAGGCTGTAGTGGCTGGGGAATCATAGTGGGATGGAGTGGGCTGAGGTATGTCTCTAGGAATGTGACCTCAGAAACGACCAATGGATGAGCTATCAGTGGTTTGATGCGGGTGACAGGAACATCCGATGGAAGGAAGGGGCAACCGACCTCTAGACCGTGACGAGTAACTACAATCGCAAAAGGTAAGACTTGCCTAATTGGATTAGATGGATATATATATATGGACAATCTTAAGAACTCCAAAAATGAAATTGGGAAGATCATTGGAAGCCCTAATGCTAATAGCATACATCAAATCCATATGATCCTTGGAAATCTGGTTTTTGTTTGCACGTAGAAGGAGGCAAGCACAAATGATACAATTAAAGATCATAAAAACAGCATTAAGGTTCTTATGATATAAAAGGTGAAACCAGGCTGGATCACACAACAAACTGTCTCTATAATAAGACGAAAAGCAGGACTAGCATCCTTCAACCAAGAAAAGGCAGGGTTGGGTACTCGAGGTAAACCTGTGAGACGTGCAATGGAGTCGGTCGTGATGGTAATTTCCCTACCACAGACTATGGAACCTATATAGCTATCAGTCACGCGCATTGCAAAGAAAAACTCAGGGATAAGGTCGGGATATATAGGGTTGCGAAGATTAAATATGGGATCCCAACCAAGAGTAGAAAGCCAAGTGTAAACAATGGTGCTAAAAAGAGAGGCTATGTTGACAACTTTTTCTCAAACAAAAGACCTAGTCGCGAATCCTAGAGTATGGTGGAGGGTATGATTAGCATGAGTCCTCCAACACAGTCGAAGGTTGGTAATGGACGCATCTTCACCTGAGGAGTGATCCTCATCGGATGAATCAACATGCCGATAACGTCTACCTGCTTTATACATATAGACGTGAATATAGGAGAGACTACAACAAACCTAAAAACAAATACCAACCGAACTTCCACAACACCAAAAACCAACAACACTAACACAAATCCCATACTCCATCACCAACGCAAAATGGAGATATATAAAGCGTAAAAATATATTAAATGTAATGCCAAGAATTTTTTATAGAAAAAATGAAGCTTTGTTAAAAAATTGTCAAAAATTCATGAGATAACATTTAACAGGGGCATGACAAGAATTTTTAAAAATAAATTATATAGCAAAGAGAATACATAGAATATACATAGCCCCCAAAAAAATTTCTTCGAATTATATGAAATAGGTAAGAAAACGATAACCCAAAAATGTTACATGATTTGAAGAATACCCAAATCATATATGCTCAACCAAGATAAATAGAACTAAATGAGATGAAAACTAAGAAGATACCTGATAAAATATATGACTGGAGGAATCCAACACCTTGAAAATATATGGAGCTGTAGAAAATAGGGAATGGAGGTTTAAAAATGAACTATCCTGGAGGAGAGGAAAGGAGAAAATGGAGAGTGTGGATATGGGGAGAAGAGAGGGAAGATGGAGGGAGTGGAGATATGGGGTTTTGAAAAAAAAATATGGTTAACTAGGGAGGGAGAGAAAAGAAATGTGGATGAAACGGTAGAAAAAATGAACTCAATCGCCCAAAAATAAGTCCGCTCATTCGAACAAATTTTGGGACTCTCCTTCGAACAACGTCGTTCGAATGACATATGGACGAAATGTCAAACGAGAAAGGTTTGAAATCTCGTTCGAACGAGAAATCCAACGAGAATTTGGGCTTTAAAAACACTACCAAAACCAGAAAAAATTGCAAAAACAAATAGTATAAAGGCCTAAAAAGGTTAAAAACACATAAAAGTTGATTTTCAATCGTCCTATGTAGCATAGACATATTTGAACCGTGGAAGAGAAATTAATGTGTGGGAACAATGCGAGTGAGAGCATTACCTAAGACAACGCACAAGTACAAAATGACGAACAACATATTAACACAATATACACTCACATATACCTTGTGACAGTAAAAAGGAATACGATTGGACACTAGCCACAAAAGCAAAAACGCTTAGAAGATTGATGATTCTCTTGCCAATAGCGTCACATAAAAAAAGAAATATAGCGATTTATTGTACAAACCCATTGATCTTCAACCTATGTCTCCCATCAATATCAAATATTCTTTTGAATTTCTTTCTTTTGAAAGATCAAACATGCTAAATAAGGTTGGCCTTGGCTACTTTTTTTCTTACCACACTTTTTTAGGCTCTTTTTCTTTTTGCAAATGGAGGCTATTCATGCAAAAACAATTTGTTTTTTGCAACCAGAGTGCATTATTAAACAAAACTTAACCAGATGAATATTCTTTTAATTTTTTGAAATCGGGCAATGGTTTTACATGCACAAAATCAATTGCTTATAGAATGTGGTGACAAAATTGATAAGACAACACCTTACTTCACCTAGTGTATGCAAAGTGACGTAGACATCTACTAGATTTCGTAAAAGGTGTGTGTAAAATAGGCAAATATACGAGGCAATCATAAAGGAATATATCATAAATACGCATCAAGGTGCACAAGCAAGACAAAGCCCGGACTAGGTACTCATCGAAATCCACATGGGCAAGGAATGAAATATTGATCCAAAAATATCACACACATAACCTATATGGATAAAAGTTTTATGAAGGCCCTTCTACTCAAAGAAAAATGAAAATATTTTGGGAATTTTTGAAAAATATATGTACAAAATATAACCTAGTTCATAGGTAAAGAGATAGACATGAGGCACAACCTAAACTAGATAAATGACTCCAAACTCAATCAATGGAGAAAATCCCAATGAATTTCCTAAGATTTTC
The DNA here is from genome assembly GCA_949130495.1 of Sambucus nigra. Lineage (NCBI taxonomy): Eukaryota > Viridiplantae > Streptophyta > Magnoliopsida > Dipsacales > Adoxaceae > Sambucus > Sambucus nigra. The sequence goes on along the minus strand of OX422207.1, from coordinate 636,353,803 downwards.
AAACCTGAGGGCATCTAGAGGTTTGGTTAAGATATCGGCCAATTGATGATCACTTCCTACAAAGCTCAAGGAAGTGACTTTCTCTTCAACTAACTCTCGAATAAAGTGTTCTCGAATCCTTATGTGCTTTGTTCTATAGTGTTAAATGGGATTTTGGGAAATATGGATTGCACTCGTATTGTCACAATAAATAGTCATTGTGCCTTGTGGAATACCATAATCCCCCAAAATTTGTCTCATCCAAATGAGTTAAGTGAAACAACTCTCGTCGACTATATATTCGGCCTTCGTCGTAGGCAAAGAAATGGAATTTTATTTCTTGCTCAACTATGAGACAAGTGCACTATAAAAATAGAAATATTTTCTAGATATATTTTTACATCCATTTGCATCTCCTGCCCAATCGGCATCCGAATATGCCGATAGACAATCATTAGTGTCGAAAGAATACCAAATCCCAAAAGACAGGATCCCACTAACATATTTAATAATTTTCTTAATGGCAAGTAAATGAGACTCTTTTAGGGCGACTTGATATCAAGCACAAAATTCCTACACTAAAGGAAATATTTGAACGACTAGCGGTTAAGTACAGTAAAGTACCTATCGTTCTGTCAAAAAGAATGTGCTCTACATGGTTTCCTTCTGTGTCCTTACTAATTTCTAAGAGATGAACTCATTTGAGTATGTGCATGCTTGGCGAAGCCTAGATTGAATTTCTTCACAAGATCTTTTGCATACTTAGTTTGGGTTAAAAACATATTGCTATCGAGTTGACGCACTTGAATACCTAGGAAGAAGGTGAGCTCACCGACCATACTCATCTCAAGTTAATTTTACATTTATTTCGAGAAGAGTTGAGTATGTTTATCACATGTGGATTCGAAAACTATGTCATCAACATACACTTGGGCAACTAAGATTGCACCATGATCTCGACGAACAAATAATTTCATATCTACTCCCCACTCGAAAAGTCGCGAGTACGGAGACAAGAGGTAAGCCTCTCATACCAAGCACGGGGTGATTGCTTCAAACCATATATAGCTTTCGTCAAATAAAAGACATGATGAGGATACTTAGGGCTCAGACCCTTTCGGTTGTTCCACATAGACTTCCTCCTGAAGAATGGCATTTAGGAAGGCACTTTTGGCATCCATTAGATAAAGTTTGTACCTAAGATGACTTTCTATGGCTAGTAAAAGGAGAACAGACTCTAACTAAGCAACTGAAGAAAAAGTCTCATCAACCTTTTACTTGGGTATGTCCTTGGGAAATTTACCTTGCTTTATTATGAACAATGACACAATTTTCATCCAATTTATTTTGAAAAATCCATTTGTTACCAATGACATTAGTATCACTAGGCCGAGGAACTAATTCCCAAACATCATTTTTCTGAAATTGAAGCAACTCTTCTTACATGGAATTAATCCAATATTCATTTTCAAGTGCTTCTTTGAAATTTTTAGGTTCAATTTTAAAGGTATAACATAAATAAGTAACCTTATTTTATAATTGTTCCCTAGTCTTGACACCTAATTCGGGATTCCCAATAATTGTTTATAGGTCATGACTTTTATAAACACAGGGAGATGGATCATTTTTCTCAATTATGGGGTCCACTAAGTCATTGTGAGACTCAAAGTTTCAACATCGGGAGATTCATCACACTCATAGGAGAAATATTCCTCATCACCAACAAATGTAGCTAGAGCATCATCTTTTATGATGACATTTATTGGTTCCATAACTTTAGAACTCGCAAAGTCGTAAACTCTTAAAGCTCTATTATTTTGTGAATACCCTAGGAAAATACCTTTATCACTCCTTCAGTCAAATTTACCTAGAATATCTCTATACCTAATAATGTAACAAGGACTCCCAAAGACTCTAAGATAGGCTAGGTTAGGTTTCTTACCGGTCCATAATTCATATGGAGTTTTATTAGTATTGGGATGCAAGTACACCCTATTCACGGTATGACAAGCGGTGCTTACCGTTTTTGCCCAAAACCTACGAGGAACTTTCCTACCAAGAATCATGGACCTTGCCATTTCTTGGATTGTTTGATTCTTCCTCTCAACTATACTATTTTGTTATGGAGTTCGAACAACCTAAAATTCATGCTTAATTCCAACTTCATCACAGAAAGCATTCAAATCAGATTCCTTAAATTCAATTCCATTATCACTTCTAAACCAATTTATGGTAACACTATGTTTATTTTGAAGGACTTAACATTTAATCGTTGAAAATTTAATAGCATCATAATTTTCTCTTAGAAATCCTACTATAGAATATCTTAAAAAGTTATCTACGATCAATAGGATATATCTTTTTCCTCCTATACTCTCGATACGAGTGGGACCCTTATGGTCCATATGAATCAATTCTAAGACACTAGAGGTGGTTATAGATTTCAACTTCTTATGAGGTCTCTTAATTTTCTTTCCAAGTTGATAAAGTCCACAAATTGAGGAGGATGGTAAGACTCGAATTAGGTCTTTCTTCACTAAACGATCAAGATCTTTAAAGTTTACATGACCTATACGTTGATGCCAAAGATCAACAGATGAGACCTTCGCACTATTGTAAATGAAAGAGGACTTTGGAATGATTCCATAACAATTATCACTAGTCCTCACACCTTGTAGAATAGCCTCGCCTGATTTATTATAAACGGTGCACTCCGATTGGCTAAACTTAACTGCTATGTTTTCATCGCATAACTGGATAATGTTGATCAAATTAACTTTGAGTCCATCAATATAAAGAACATTTTCTAGATTTGGAAAAGTCAGAAACTTCAATGTTGCATCTACCCATGATTTGAGATTTGCTCCCATCGCCAAAGGTGATTGTACCATCTTTATAGTTTTCAAGAGTGGTAAAAAGAGATTTATCACTTGTCATATGTCTATAGAATACACTAGTAAAATACCATTGGGAGGTATTTTGAGCCTTAAGTTCAACATGAACAACAAAATCCTTATTGGTCTTATCATTCTTAACCCAAGATGGAGTTGTGTTCTTCCCTTTATTGACTCTAGTATTTTGGTTAGAACCATTTCCTTGGGACATAGAAAATCTTAGAAACTCTTCCATTAAACCTTTGGAGCTGTTGACTAGATACTCAACTTGGTTTTTAAGGCTAGCTAAGGAGTTATCGTGTGGCCTATGAGTTGTGAAATAAGAATTCTTCCCAAGCATGTAATAGAAATCTCTAAGATGACCCCTTTTATGGCAATAAGTAGAAACATAGGGTTGATTTGGAGTCACTTTCATAGGTTGCTTAGGTTAACTTCTCTTAGGTGGGTTAGGCTTAGGAGGGTTTATTTTGGTAACAAACTTAGCTACAAGTTCGAATTTAACATTGGATAACTCACCATCTTAATATCATATACACTTTTTCTCTCGGTAACCTTTCTCCTTATAACGTAAAACTGGACCTAAGAATAACTTTCCCATTCTTTCGAAATTATCTTCAAGTGTGACTTTAACTTCTAGAGAGGACTAGATATTTTCTCAAGTTTGACAATTTTTGCTTCAAGTGTTTCTCTAATCTCCAAGGATTCATGAAGATCTTTGTTAACACGAGCAAGAGATTCACTCAAATCACATTTTTCTTTACCCACCAAAATAATCTTCTTAGAGAAAGAAATCTTAATTGGCTCAAGTTGACTAACTAGAGCCTCCTTATCCTTTAGGCTTTTTAACTACTTTCTAATGTCAACACCTTAAAATCTAACCTTTTGTTTATATTTTGAATACACGGACTCGGTGTACAACTCAGAATAGGCGAATTTCAATTCACTTTCATTTACATCACTCTCACTTCCTTTTTTATCGCTACCTTCTGAGTGAGTGGATACAATCTCAATATCATGCTCAAAAATGTCAACTCTAGGATGTGACTCACTTGAAGTTCTAGCATGACTCTCCATAAAGGCAGTGAAGTTATTTCCAGAAGGAATGGAATCACCAGAGTCCTCACACTCATTCTCACTATCGTTAAGAGTTACATTATAAAATAGCTTTATCCTTACCTTGTCTCTTAAGCTTAGTGGGGAACTCATACGCTTTATGACCTCATCCTTCACACTCAAAACATCTCTCTAAATCGTTCTTTTTAAAGTTATCTCTTTTAGAGTTTTCATTTTTAAACTTTTTTTGATCCTGACTATTAAAACTTCTAATTGCCTTATTTTTATTTTTCTCAAACTTAGGTTTTTTCAAATTTTGAGTTTTTCTTTTTAAACTTGAGAAAATTTTTATATTTTTTAGCAAGTAAGGCCATATCATCAGAATCCATATCGGACTCTTCAGATTCATACATTTCTTCCTTCTTAGACTTTAGATTTACTCCCTTATCTTTATTTTTGATATCTTTTAGATACATGTCTAATTCATATGTTTGGAGATCACCTACAAGCTCTTCGAGTTCTAGTGAATTTAACACTCCTAAAGAATTGAGAACGGCAACTTTTGGAATGAAATGACTAGGGAGAGATCTAAGAATGTTCTTGACTACTTGATTTTTAGGTATTTTATCACCTAAGTTGAAACATGAGTTTACAATATCGGAGATATGGGCATAAAATTCATTAAATGTTTCACTTTATTTCGGGGTGATTGTTTTAAATTGATTCATTAAATTTTGATGTTTAGATGCCTTAACCACATTCGTTCCCTCATGAGTAACTTGAATAATGTTCCATGCCTCCTTTGAAGTTTCACAAGTCATGATACGACAAAACTCCTCGACAGTAACAATAATAAATAATGTAATTAAACCTTTGGAATTAAAGTTAAACAATTTAAACTCATGCTCACTCCATTCCTCTACAAGTTTTAAAATAATTTCTTCTCCAATAATACAGTAGGAGGGGACCACCCTTTTTTAACAGCAACCCAAACACATTCATCAGTTGATTTTAATAAAGATTTTATACCTGTTTTTTAATAGGCGTAGTTTGTTCCATCAAATATAGGTGGTTTGTTCAATGAAAACCTTTCAATATAACCTCCAGTGTTCATCTAAATAACTTTTAGAAACAAGCTCTTATACGAACTTGAAGTTTCATGGTTATATGATTTTAGTTCAATATCATAGAATACACTCCTTTTATACAAATACTAATTAGGCCACCAAGTTGATACTTTCCAAATTTTAATCTTACTTACTAAATCCTAAGTGAGCATGCAGGATTATAAATATGCAACAAGAAAGCACAACCACAACATGCTGGTATACGAGGAAAACCCAAATGGAAAAAACCTCGAACGGCTAGAAAATCCACTACGAATATGGTTTTACAGAAAGATACAAAAGATTTACAGACTTGACACAACAAGACCCGCTGATGCCATCTTTAATACCTTCATTCGTAGTACACGAAAGTCCAACACGTTTCACAACACCTCCAATGTATCAGTATCAACCAAAAGCCAAAACTTATCTCCAATACAAAATTATGCGAAAATCCACCGTACCCAACTAGGGACAAAAGTATTAGAGCATGTAATTAGGGTTTTTAGTTCTGAAAAATGATCAAAAGATCACATAAATTATTGGACACTTTTTGGCAAAAGGATATGAGTTTTCTAATAAAGTTAAAGAAGCATTCAAGAGAAGATTTTTGTTCCTAGTTCAGTTACTAAATGGAAAGAAGTGAACCGAGGAAGTTAAGGAGAAAAACTACACAAAAACTGAAATTTTAAAAAAAATTAACCAGTCGTTCGAACGAGATTACTAATGACAATGCAGACGCAAATACGAGAGAAGTCGTTGGGAATTCGTTCGAACATACTCGTTCGAACGACCATATTTGAATGAGACCTCGAACGATAATTCAGATAACACCATAAGTTAAATCTTTTGAATATGCTTGTTTGAATGACCTGGGAAATTTGGGAAAATAAAATTTAACTTGAAAAGGCTTAAATTTATTTGAAAATTCCATCAAAAAGAATTTAACAATATGAAAAATGTCTCCAACAACATATAAAAGAATCGAGTCATATACCTTTGGTAAAAATAGCAATCGGATGGAGATGTATCGATTTGTAAAATGATGAAAGCCCCGATGCTCAAATTTTTCATTGATGATAGATGTATGACACACAATGACACTAAATGTTTTGTCCAGCGAAATTAGCAATACTACAAATTGACTTAATTGGAAATTTGTCCTTTCATTTTACTTGGGATTTATGTAGATTTGATATATTGGTTTTTATATGAATTGGGATTGAGGTGGTTGAAATAAAATAGAGAAAAATCGATTTTGGAGAGTTTCGGTCTTCTTTTTGAGTGCTTTCGAAAGATATTTGAGAAAATTTAAGAATTGAGATATGGAGTAAGTGATTTATTTATGTGTTCAGAAATTGTATTTTAGATATAAACTAGTTAGAAACCCGCGCGATGCGCGAGTTATACGTTAGCATCGAGGCAATTGAAAAAACGTAAAAAAGGCTAAACGAAAATAGGAAGTCGATTAACAGTCCCATTTCTCATCTAAAATTCAATAGTTGTTAAAAACTGTAAAATTACAACTAAATTCATATAGTGACAATGGGTAGAAATATATGATGCACATCTCTTGGGTAAAAAACTAATAAAGTATTGGAAATGGTGTAGGATTGTAAATACAAATAAATAAATCAATTAAAATTTATGCAAAAATAATTCAACCTAATTTTAACTTGTACTGTAAAATAAAATAATTTAAGGGGTTGGTGACTAAAACTTACCAAAAATTAAATTATAATAAGCAATTTAACTTAACCATTCATGTTTACAATTAAATTACAATAATTCACATCTACAACAACAAAGATTTAATAAAAAAAAATGGGTATGACAATATTAATAATAGAATAATGATATGAGTACAAATAACTCCCTCAAATCTCCGCCAAATCTCATGTGGACGCTACATCATTCTCTCACATACCTATAAAGTATTATCATATGGTGCGGGTCTCACCAGACACAAAAACCAAGTCATTTTGGGGGAGGTTTAGGAGATTTATTTGGGTATGTAGCATAGTGTATCTTCAAACCCACCTTCAAGTCTCAAAAACCCATTAATATACACCTCCATGATATCACCAATCTCACCCACCAATTAAATTTTGCAAATGGCCAATCTCACCTAACCAAAACTCATTCAAAAATCCAATCTCATTCAAACCACAGCAAAAACCCAAGAAGTATAATCATAGATTCTCAGTGAATTTGAGAACCATTATGTCCGTTCAAAACATTTCTTCTACACACCATACTCCACTCAGAATGGGAAGTGAATGAACCAAAAGATCTGAACGGTCCAAACTGTTTAGTGGGACTGTAGCAACCAGATGTGTTTTGGAATGATTTTCGAATTTGGACAGCTGCGGAGTCTCTCCTCACGTGACGGACTCCACCATCATTCATAACATCAGAAATTGGGTCTTTGAGACTTGGAACATGATATTGGGCATATTAACTTAGGTAGACTGAACAATAAGATATAGTCTATTTTAGTCTATATCTTCATACAGAAATCTAATCAGAATATGATCTTAGGCATATCAAGGGAGGTTGCTCTTGGGGACTCCATCGTCGCTCATAACATCAGAACGTAATATTGGGATACCTTCTAGAAATCTAATTAATTGTTGTTGACTTTAGATATATATGTATAAGAGCATATTTTTTCTGAGAAATCTCAAACAAAATTAGAACTGTGAGAAATCTTTGAAAGGTAGTGACGATCTGCCCTTCAAAGGCCCATCTTGTATATTTTCGGACCTATTTGTACCGTCGAAAGAATTTTGACCAATTGCAAAATGAGTTGAACATTCTCCTGCGTGGTGTTCTGTCTACCTTCAGAAGATATTTCTCATAAATAGTAGATGTATATTAGGTCCGGCTATACAGAAAGAGAAGGAGAAAAGCTCAGAAGAGTAAAAGGTAGCGAAAAGGGAAAGACGGACAACAGGAGTCACGTGATTAATATCCCAATTTATGTTTAACAGATGACGTGGATAAGCTCTATGCTCAGAAGTCTTAACTTCTTGTAAAGTCAATATCTACAACTCTACAACTCTCCAAATCTCCACATCACCTTTTGAAGGACAATTTGTATCATTATCAATACCATTATCATACATTGTTTCCATAACCTCTTCATCTTAATCATCATTCTCCCTTAATCATTTTCATTCGTAGTGGACTATATATAATAAATAATGGAGAGAGAGAGAGAGAGAGAGAGAGAGAGAGAGAGAATGCTACACTAATGTTGCCAAGAAGAGTATTGACATTGCACACATAATAATGTACCTTTTTTTTAATTCTATTTTGTATATGTTGACATATGATAATTCTGTCCCAAACAGATGAAAATCAATAGTTTTACTCCATAGCCAAAAGTAATTAAAAGTATTCAAATCAAGATTGCTCCAAGGAAAAATTCTATTACCAAAGTAGAAGTGACTTTTGGGAAATCATATGATGCTTTAGGCAACTGTCCAATTTATTTTATGCATTGCATTATTTTTATTTTAAAATGACAATAGAGAGAATATTCAATTAAAAAAATATTCTTCCACGAAATATCGAAATTCTCAAAAAGATAAACTATATAAATGAGTTCTTGGTAACGCATGGATCGTCAGTAAAATCAAAATCAGATGCATGAACTGATCACCATCTAGCGATTTCAATCTCACGCGCTATTCATCTGTAATTTATGGATATTCTTCATTTGAAAAAGTCTGTTTCCATGTGGTGTATGCATTGAAGAATCATGGTTTATATATAATAGAATAAGGTAAATGAATTGATGCCATGGTGGTGGTTGGTGGTTTGTACTATTGCTATAAAACCTTCACAAAGGGCTATAGTTCCTACTCATGTACAAAAGGGCCACATGTTTCGACACTCCAATTTAGCCCACTGCTATTGACATTAGATTAATTAGTTTAACTCAACCTATCATGTTTTTGAAATTTAAAAAAATAAATAAATAAATATTCACAACATCACAAAAAAGTCATTTATTTTCAACATATTGGAAGTCACTACTCACTTTTGTTGATTGAGATTTTGAGATAAGCTTGATTTATTGACAATTTACTTATAAAAAAATGTTATTGAAGAGAGAGAGAGAGATTAGAGGAAGAGGCAAATGTATATCAAAGAGGTTAAAAGAAAAGAGTGAAGGTAAATTGTAATAGCTGCCACGTGGATATCCTAATTGAGAGGGAGCATTAAATCTCTTGTATAGCAATTTATAGTCCATAAAAGATTAATTAATGAAGTGAATAATTAATTAATTGAGTATATAATGCAGCATTTGGTGATAATGCATTTTGTGCCAATTGTGATAGGAATAATTAAATAATTTATTGTTGAATATATACATGTGTGAAAATTTTGCACACATATATGTATATATATATATTATACCGGTGTGAAAGATATAATTATATGGATATAATGACATACCCCTCAAAGGTCTATCATCGGAGGTTGCGCGAGTGAGTGATCTTTCCAGGCTAGCAAATTTATGGTTAGTATCATTCTTAGGCCATAATCCCCATTCACGTGCCTGTTAAGGTTTAGTACAAGGTGAGGTAATTATGGGTATGGTTATTGTTCACTAATTGGGGAATTTATGGCTGCCTCCACCATCATTGCTTGTTTTCTATCATCGATCAGTGTGAGATCCCGACGCGGTAACTAAGATGATGTGACTATTTCCTGGATTATGATAGCATTAGAGACCCACATCCAATAAATTGATTATGGTTAGGGATGGAGGTTATACACATAAAGTGAGTGTAGAGACCCGCATCCAATATATATATATATATATATATATATATATATATATATATAAGTGTGTGTGTGCGTGTGTGTGTGTGTGTGTGCAGAAAAATATATATGAGCATATTGAATTAAAATGTGAAAGTTATTGGAAATGGTTCCATAAATTATAATTAAGAAATATAATGATTAGCGAATGTGAAAGCTAAATAAATAAATTACGCGGGATGGAATAACATATATAATTTAAGGATACTTGGAAACTAGTTAAGCGGGTAGCATAACTAGGTGATTAAAATGCATACGTTATGTGCGCACTTTAGATGAGAGGTGAGTACTATCTCATGAGAGAGTGTGGTACCAATTTAAATATGAGTAAATGGATATACATTTATTTATGCATTTTAATTACTTATAAAATATTTTCAAATGGATTTGGCTCTCACCCGCTTCAAAATATATTTTCAAAACCTTTTAGACGTCCAGCCATAGGGACGCCGGGCATGATCATCTTCCTAGGTACCGGAGTTGCGATAATTGTGGGGTGTTGCAGAATTTGGGGTAGTCGTTTCTATTCGCATATTCTAGATAGGATCGGTTTTCATATACGGGAATGTTGCCCATGTGAGTCGTATTTATTTTATTTTATCTCACTGTTGGGATTTATTTTATGGATATTACACCGATTGTTTATTCAGTTATGTTTTGTATCTAATGGATTTCTCTTTCAGACTTAATACGTGATTGTGGATTTTGATTAATATCTGAATGAATTTTGGTTTGATTATGGTGTTGTTGTGTCACGTTAATTAAGACTAAAATTGACACACAACTTAATTTAATAATAGGTGGTTAGTAATCAATTGGTTTCGATAGTGATACTAAGAATGAGACAAATTACATTAAATTTTATTTTAGTAGAGGGTTGTCCACCCATTATTTTAATAAGCGGGGTGTCACATCATCCATAATTCTTACCCTTTGATTGTGGCCTTACCTTTCCTATTCTAGATATTGGGCATTTACCATTTTATATTTATTTCATTATATAATTTATCATTCTGACCATCTTTTAGATTTACCTCATAAAACTCCAATCAAGGATTAGGGGTATGCCATTGAACGGGATACATTTTTATTATTAGGATAGCCCAGTATAACTTTTACATTTCTTTTAGGTTGCGTTTGGAAGATGGGAAAAGTGATGGAATGGATAAGAAAATGTATTTTCCATTCCTTTTTTGCTCATTTGATTTGCAGGAAAATGTGGGACCCATCCGAAAATAACTTTCCTTCTTGATATATTTTCGAACAAAACTCATCGAACCAAAATGCTTGGATTTTCCATCACGGAAAAATGTCCTTGCGTTAAACAAACTTTTAATAAATCACTCTTAAAATTGTAAGAGGTCCCTCTAAAATCAAAGTTACAAAGAACCATATACACATTAAAAACATAAAAAAAATCCACCAAATTGGAGGTCAATTTTTTCCAAAAAATCTAGAAGAATCCCACAATCGGTTGACGTCATTGAACTTGTGTAACTATAAATGTGACCTAGGAATTCCCAATATATTGCTCACTGGAAGATGGAGTTTACCAAACCAGAGTTGAATACCTTTGTAAGTGATAAACACACACACACACACACACACACACACACATATATATATATATATATATATATATATATATATACACTAGCAAAATGCTTGTGCCTGAAGGCACGGCAAAAAATTTCAAAATATGTATTCGCAAAACGATAAAAATTTTGTTCCCCGACAAAATAAAGTGTAATTTTTAAAATCGGCCATAATATTATTTATTTATAGTACTATCCACTCCGTTTAACAAATAATAAATGATCCAAAAACTTATATGCAGAGTTGAATCAACTACCACGGGACGAAATCAGAATAGGTAAAAATTTAACGAAAAACCATACACAAACCAAATTTAATAATGAAAAAATGGAATTGTTGACTTTAATGTTGATTTTGACACCATGTGAAAAACGTTACTAATGCCGTTTAATACAATGATTAAACTGTATAAGCAACTCTGAGATGTTTGTTGAAGAAACCCTTTTCTTTTGAAAATAAAAAAAAAGATAAACAACAAGATGTGTTTACAAAAACTTGTGTACGAGAATAACCAAGACTTTGTAATCAGTTTTTTTTAAAACTAAGATAGTTTCAAAATATCAGCACACTATAGAATGAGATGAGGAGATGAAGATAATCAGAACACACTATTTTTAATGTGGTAAAACCTCTCCCAATAGAGGAAACATCCACGGTGACTTCTAAGTCACGAAAGTAAAAATCCACTAAAAACAAATAACAGTTACAAACAATACAACATACATGCACACAACTCAGCCTATTCTAAGTTTAGGAATATACCCCACTTGGTGTCCTTCTAACTTCTTGTAGATCTGATTGTTGATGATGTTCTTCCAGTTTGATAACTTCCTTTGCTTTAGCTTTCTTTGCGTCGACTCAATAATCTTTGATCTTATTCACAACACTTTCAGTGTGGTAGTGTATCAAGTGTTTGTGATGTGATTTCTATTCACATGCATGAACTCACACACACTTAGTTTTTACAGACAGTCCTAGAAAATTACATATAAAGACTATATGCTGTGACTTTCTTTTCTTTCTTTCTTACAGAACTTAAAGCCTTTTTGACCTTTTAATCTATCCCAGATTCCACGGATATCTTGCTTCAAAATCGGTCAAGATCTTAATCAATCTCAGTTTTTAAAAATATTTTCGAGATCGAAAATCTCCAAGTGAGAATCCAACTAGGTCAAGGTTTAGGTTCGTAAGAACAGAAAACATAAAACATTTATAGATCTAAATCAGCAAAGATTTTCTTAAAACGAGAAACAAAAATGCAGATCTAGTGATATGTGACATGGAAAGTGTAGATCTAAGATTTCTATGATACAGAAATACAGATCTCACCAAAAATGTCTAAGTTGGTAACAAGATCACAAATCAAGAGGTTACAGCTACAAACGAACAAACCAGTAACACCAATCTCTCTCAAACACTCAAGGTTGTGTTTGGGGTTTAGAATATACGAAGGTTTGAAGATGGTTTGAAGTTGTTTAGGGTTAGGGTTAGGGTTTCTCTAACACAATTTCCCTTTCTCTCTCTTCTCTCTTTTCTTTTCTCTCTTCTCTCTCACTTCTCTCTTCTCCCTTTTTTTCTCTCAATTTGGACGACTGCCAAAAGTTCCTAAAAGTTGAGAATAAGAGGGTTTATATAGGAGCCAAGGAAGGTTCTGGATTGCTGATCGAAATCAACGGTTGAGATTCAGTCTTCCTTATATTGACTTGATCCAAGGGTGGTAAAACAGCGGTGGTTAAAATGAAGGTGATTGGACCAAAGTGATAGCACATTGATAGACTATAAACACATGCAGGCCATAGATAAGGCTTGATCTAACGATCCACAATACACTAGGCAGTTCTCTCACAAAACAAACACAAAATGAGATAACAGGAGCATGACAAGTGTTGGCATTCCATTGGCTGGCAAACGCGCGTCCTAAAATAATTACAGGCAACACCCTGAAGTCTCTGGCGCATTGATATTCTACCCAATCAAACATTCTAATGAAAAACTGATTTTTCATAAAAGCATTTTAACCCCACAAAGTTTATAAACACACTTTTATTTAAGAAAACATTATTTTAAAAATGTTTAAAAATTCCGAAAAATTATTCAAACAACATTTTAAGGGGAATTTAACACACAATCAATTATGATAAATATATACACATGTATGCACTTCTAATGTGTGTAGTGTGATTCAATATATACCTTGTTTGGATCATTGAAGAGTATTAGAGAGTGAATAGTGCTGAGGTTCTTTGGATTCTAGGTTAGACAACAAATTTTGTCACTATTTCCAAATTAGATGAACACTTATACAATATAGACTTAAGTAAGTCAAAGGTATAAGGTGCTTCACCATGAACAGCGCCGAACGTAGCCCAAAACATCATTAGCTAGGCACGGTCCATATGAATTCAATGGTGCTAGAATCGCCTCATTTTGATTTACAGTTAACAAGTTATGGCATTTCTCCCCAAACGTACTATTTTAACTTGAAACAAAATATTATTAAAACAATTCAACAACTACCCCCACCAACTAAGAAATAATGGTAGGAATTTTAATGAGTGTATAAAGATCTAACTATTTAAGATATCATTGACAACATTCACAAAACATATTACTATAGTCATAAATGGAATGATACAACACACATAACAATGATGAATTATTTTGGACCCACTTTATGCTTTCCATTTATCATGCTTTGGAGCTAATTACCTACTTAACATCATTTAAGAAAGAAACTTCAGCTAAGAAATCAAAATGTTTTCCAAGTTCAAAAAGGAACTCTTTATTATTAAACATTACTCAGTACTTAATGTTTAGGACTAAACATTATCACTTTAAAACTAACAACAATTCAATACAGGGGGTAAGAAATAAGAGGTGAAACTAAGTACATAAAATGAACTTGAAATAACAGAACATGAACTTGAAATAATAAACATGAACTTGAAATAACAGAACATGTGACAAATTGTTGTTCACCACAAATGAATATATCTCCATTTGAGATAAAAAGAAAATGGAAAAAAATAAGAAATAAACATGGACCATAGTTCTAATAAACACAATACAAAACTCGATGTGGACCAGCTTTAATCATCACCCATCAATTCATCTATTACCAGTTTGTTGTCTCCTTCCCAATTTAAATTCAATTCCATCACTGATTTTGTGGTATTAGTTTTGGCGTGGGGCATTTCTAGCGGTTGCCTAACTTTTAGGCATATCCGCCAAAAGAGCTCATTTGTTACCACAGACTACTGCATCAATATCAATGCTCCTATTGTCCACAAAAACCACTTGATCAAAATTTACTTCCACTCCCCGTTTATTATCGGTATCCATATTACTGATGTTGGAGAAATCAAAACATATACTACCTTAATTGCTCTTGAATATACTGTTGGAATGTAGTGAAGCCTTTTCATAAATTTCCTTTCCACCGAGTCTAGTCTTGTTATGAAACTTTGCGTTGCGATTTCTGAAAATGGCCCAAGTCACCACAAAGAAGAAATCAAATTGATTTTTTGGGTGAAAAACCATCCAAGACCTCTGGCCTCTCGAATAGCAGCAAGTATGATTGCGTGTGACATAAAGTAGGGTCAATTTATGAGGGACTTCACACTCCCAAAACTCGTTGTCATGCAGAAATATTTGGTAGTCTCAACAATATGTTTAGAGAGTGCCATCGTAATTAACCTTCTTAGATGGGAGGACATAAACTCAACAATCTTTTGTGCATTATCATATTGCTTCTCAATGCGGAAGGCCATTATCTTAATGCCTCTTAAATAGATCCAATAATCGAATGGCGCCAGCCAGAGCTCTTTGCATTTTGTAGGAAAAATAGAGGCGGTTCCAAAACTATTTAAGGCGTGAAAGATAAAAAAGTTCAATACTACAAATCCCAAAAGTGTACCTGATCTGACTGTATCCATACCCAAAAATTTACTCCACGCGAATCCTTTGAACTCGGTCATCCCTTTTAAAGTTTCTGCAATAAAGCCAATCGTAGTGACAAAGCCGAATATGAGAGATCTGCAAAACCAAGATTGTCCCCCCGCCCAAAACTTAGATGAAAAATGTGACAACCGGCTCACCAAAATAAGGAGTAGCCAGCCCGATTGTTGATGTAAAAAATTAGATTGTATCTAATTATTTAATCACAGATAAAATAAATGAGACAAAGAACTTTTAAAGTGGTTCATCCTTATAAGAATGGCCTACGTCCACTGTTTCTGTTATTGATGATTTTTTGGGAATTCTCGATTACAAGTTCAATCAAGAAATTCCGGTCCCCTTACGATGAGGATTGTACAATGTATTTATAGCCCTGAGGCTGTAATGTGAAAGGGTAATACATTCAATGTTGTACATGTGAAAGGGTAATATATTAAATCCCCCTTAAGCGTATACATCTGAAGGATAAGCATTTAATAAACAATCAAACTCTTGATTATCCTGCTATTAATGCTTTGTTCGAGGTGCATCTCGGACCGCCTAAGTTGCTCGGACCGCCTAAGCTGCTCGGTACTCAAAAGTTCCTCGGTACTCAAAAGTTCCTCGTAGAGTTCTTGTTCCTCGAAGCATCTGAGTTCCTCGGGGAAGTAGTGTTCCTCGTTGTAGTATGGTTCCTCAGAGCGTCTGAGTTCCTCGGAAGTGCTTTTTGTTGCCACATAGATTGCCACGTGTCTTCATTCAATTGGGCCATGTCAGCAGACCAAATTTGGTATCAACAGAAGCCCCCAATGTTTCATAGTTCAAAATTTGAGGAGTGTGGAACATTCTTTCTCCGAATATGGTAGTTTTAAATGGTCCTCCTGATTTTTAAGAGTGTTTCCTTTGTATTTATTTTTCCCTCCAAGTTCGTAGAATCAGGCTTTTTTGAATTTTTATAACCGCCTCGATCTTCGCGTACTTTTTGTCCTTCTAGCCACCGGTAGCGTAATCGTTTCTTTTTGTAATCATTAACTTTACCATTTCCCAAGGCAGAGTATTTAAGCGTCACAGACAATACCATCGTTTTTTGCTTTTTTAAATTTGTATCTTCGAATTTTCCATTGTCTCTTTCTCTACTGTGCACTCATCTCTTCCATCGTTCGTTGTCAACAGATCCATTATTTTTCCGTAAGATCTTCTTCCTTCTTATTCATTCCTTATTCATCATGGTTTACCTTGTTGAATCTCTTGATAAGTTTCATTTTGATTTTTCCATTCCTCCATGGGTTGTTCTGGAGGAATTTTCTGAACCTTATGATTATTTTCGTTTGGTTGAGGGACATTGGTTCCCCAGTCTCTTTGTTGCTGAGTGTGGATTTTCTTTTCCCCCAAACCCTCTATGTCTGGAATTCTATCAATACTTTGACGTGGTTCCTGCAAAAATAGCCTCCAATACATGGAGAATAGTTAATGGGGCTCATAGACTAAATCAAATTCATGGAACTCGCATAGGAATTCCAGAAATCATGTTTTATTATAGATGGGTTGTTAGTGATAATACTTTTTATTTAAAAACTAGATTTTTAAATAGGGCTTTAGTGGTCAATCTCCAGGATGCCAATAGGGATTATTTTGAGCACGGGGTTGTTGTAAAAAATTGACAATATGCTCCTTTCTCTGGAGATGAAATGTATCAGGGTCTCAGAGGCCCTCCCTATGGCAATGGGATAGGTTATTTTTATTTCATTTTACTTATTTTGAAATCATGCTTCTTCTGTGTTGATAAAATGTGCCACTGATATTTTAATTTTGATTTATTTGCAGTTGATAACAATATAAAGTGTCCAAAAGAAGCAGACGTTAATATAAGGAACTTAAAACTTATTTGGAGTTTGCATCAGACTGTTGCCGACGAGCACATTAGGTCAGCTTCATATTTGCTTCAATACAAGAGTTACACAACTTCTTTTACTGCTCGTCCGGTGATAAGCGACGCAGAGCCAGTACCAGCTTCTACCTGTTCTTCGCCTGAATCACACGTTCCTTTAAGTGAAAGGATGAAGAAAAGAAGACCTCCCACCCTGTTCGAGAAACCTGCCTCTGGTGCTGGGGAGGCAAAAATAAGTAAACATGATGTCCCAGAAGGGACAAAGAAAATTGATGCAGCCCCTCCAACTGCTCCTATGAAGGTTGCTAAGAAGCCTTCAGTGGCCCCGAGCAAGGCTGCTTCTCCAGGCGAGGTGATTGTCATATCACCGACTAAGAGTTCTTCATTGGTCGAAACTATTCCTGTTCCTCCGAGGAGGCTGAAGAAGATCTCCTCGGTCAATTTGGCTGACACCGTCTCTCAGCCCCCGACTAGTGGAGTTCCCAC
The DNA here is from genome assembly GCA_949130495.1 of Sambucus nigra. Lineage (NCBI taxonomy): Eukaryota > Viridiplantae > Streptophyta > Magnoliopsida > Dipsacales > Adoxaceae > Sambucus > Sambucus nigra. The sequence goes on along the minus strand of OX422207.1, from coordinate 636,336,029 downwards.
TTTTGTTCCCCCGAGCTCTTCCATGAGCTCGGTGAAGACTTGGATCATTCCCAAGATCCAAGGTATCGAAGAAAACCTTTCTTGGGACACAGTTACCACATTGGAAGCTCGCCACATTGCTTCTGTAAGTCCTTTTATTTTGAACTTTTCATCTTTCCTTTGTTATATTTGTCTCTAACTTTCTTTCATTTTCTTTTCATAGTTGGTGAGCTGCTTTAATACAATCTTGAAGAAAGATGAAGCTATTAAAGCTTCAAGCTCCTCATTTGGTGTGGAAGAAGCTTTGATGGGCCTGAGGCAGTCTTTGGAAGATTCTCGTCAGAAGTACGATACTGACAAGGTTGTTTGGGAGAAGAAACTTACCTTCATCGAGCAGGAGAAGGCTCAGGTTGTTGAAGTCTCCAAGGGGTTGGAGAAAAAAGTGAATGCTTTGGAGAAGCAGAATAAAGAGCTTGAAGGGAAGCTAAAAAATGCTGGAGAGCTTGAGAATAAGCTCAAGGTTGCTGAGGAAGAATTAATCCAACTTCACGAAGTAAGTCGCCAGAAGGAAGAAGTTGAGAATAAATTAAAGACTGCTGAAAATCTTCTGTCCGAGAAGCTTTCCTCGGAGAAGTTAAAGAGGAAATTGGATGTGAAGAAGTCTTTCAGCACTGGCTGGGACAAAGGTTGGAACAAAGTCTTGGCTGCCATGATATCGCAAGTCGAATATGGCAGCCACAAATACTTTAGAGATGGGTGGGTCACTGCTCTACAAGAAATAAAATCGATGAAACTTCTGAACTCTTTCAGCGACACATCCATGGTCCTCCTCCAACTCCCGAATACGAAGAAGAGGACGAAGCTTCCTCCGAAGAGTCTTCCATGGTGATGGGAGATCAAGTTTCTCATCCCCCAGCCATCCAGCATACAAACGAGGAACTCGCTACTTCCTTCGAGCAACCTCCAGCACTTCCCCAGCTACTATCTGCTCCATCCGAGCAACCTACCTCCTCGTCCCAGCCTCCCGAGAAAGTTTTGGGAGATAAGGAAAAGGTGTAGAGTTGTTTGGACTTCTATCTATTTTATTTTTCTTTGACAAATGTAATCCTGAACTATGTAACACTGAACTTTGTGATCTAATAAAACTTGAACTTTTATTTATGCATACTGTTGTTTCTCTTCTTCATGCTCTGTTTAAACTCTTATTGATTATTGCTTTTTCTTTCTCTACTAGTTTCTGGACAGGATGGAATTATTGTCTGCTCATGATACCAAGCTGTTACGACAATGCAATGAGTATTTTAAGGCTGGTCACACAGATCTGAGTGCAGCGCAAATCGTCGACATCCTCGGCCAAGATGCTTCGGAACAGGCAATTTAGGTCTACTAATATTTTAAGTGTCTGCTTGATCGTGCAGTGGCTAATAATGTAGCTTATTATGATATGATTGAGGATCTCCAAGGCACCCTTAAACACCTTCAGCAACAATATAAGGAATCCACTGCCCTCTTGCACGAGGTGTATGAAAAAAAGTATCAGGAAATCGTTGCCGACAAGGGATACGAGAAGCGTTTTGCTGCTTACGACGTGCGGGAAAGAACTTTGAAAGCCGAGGTCAATGAGCACAGGCAAATAGTCGAGTTGTTGGAGCAAGATAATAACAACTTGCAAAGAGAAGTATCTCAATTAAAATATGTTGCCTCCACCTCGAATGCTTTGGTCCCAGTGACAGACGAGGGATTCTCGTTCTTGGAGGTCGAGAACGCCAACTTGAGGGACGAGATGGAAACCTTGAAAAGGTCTGGGCCTTCTTCTTCTACCCGTGGATGAGCAAGAGCTCCTCGGGGACGAGCAAGAGAAGCTCGGATTCCTGTCGAGGAACAGAGGACTCAATCTGCTATAGAGAACCAAGCCTTTTAGCTGATGGTGAAGAACCAGGCATTGGCTGAGATGTTTAAGAAAATCAGGGATCTGCAAGAGCAGCTTTCTGCGCAGACGTCTATATTGGAGAATAAAGAACTCTTCATCAAAAATCTCCACGAACAGTTGGAAATATTGACATATCAATTCCACAAACAGCCCAGGGAGTTTTGGATGGCTGGGTACAACGAGGCTCTCTACCACTTGGACGATAGTATCCAGAATGCCAATAATGAGGGCTACAAACAGGGCTGGTTGAATGCCTTAGGTGTGCTGCAACTGGAACAGGGTCATTATCTGTGGGATTACTATAATCCTTGGTTGCTCGACCTTTCAGTTCCACCATTCAAGCTCGACATGAGTTGGATCCCTGCTCGGGCCATCCCTCATTGCTTAATTTCCAAGTATCTCTGCGACTACAATCTCCATTCAAATGTCGAGATATCTCGTCCCGAGCACCTCCTAGATCGACCATCCGTGATGAATATTAGGATGTTAAAAGATCTTAATTTCATAAATTCTCCTCTTGCTTTAAATGATCCGCCTACTGGCGAGGAACCTGTTTCAAAAGCAGAGGGGAAGAAACCAATAGAGTAGGAATTTTGATGTAATAGTTAGTATACATTTCATTATCAATGTAATCTGTTCTACATATAATGAAATAATTTTATTTGGAAATCTTGAATGTTATTGTTTTATAACACTTTACATCTGTGCATGTGTATCTGTTAAAAATATAATAACATTGTGTTATTTGACGATCAACTTATTGTCGACTAGTTTGAATTTGTGGTAGTCATTTTGCAAAAATAATGTTTTGTTTCTCGACCAACTTAGTAAAAAGTTACGAGTATCAAAAATGTTGCTCTATCACTTTCTCGTCTTCATAAAATGTTTCCGACCAACCAAGGTCGGTAAATTTCCCTTTTCGACCAACTACAGTGAGTGGGTTTTTATTCCCGACTATCCATAGTTAGTGGATTTTTCCTCTACGAGCAACTTTGGCACTTTTTGGAATAGTTGTACCTTCCGACCAACCTTAGTTGGCTTTTTGAGAATATATTTACTTCCTAACCAACATAAGTTGGCATTTTTAGGAATACTTTTACTTACATAGTTTTACTTCCCGTAGGAATACAAGTTTTACTTCCCGGAGGAATACAAGCTCTACTTCCCGGAGGAATACAAGCTTTACTTCCCGGAGGAATACAAGCTTTACTTCCCGGAGGAATACAAGCTTTACTTCCCGGAGGAATACAAGTTTTACTTCCTGGAGGAATACAAGTTTTACTTCCCGTAGGAATACAAGCTTTACTTCCCGGAGGAATACAAGTTTTACTTCCCGGAGGAATACATTTGTTTCTCGACCAACCTTAGTTGGCGTTTTCGAGAAAAATTTTAAGTAGTCCGAGTTTTGTCGAGTTAGTTTCGTCGAGTAGTGTGTAGCACTAGTATTCCCCGAAAAACTTTCAATAAAAGGAGAGAATATACATCACTGATAATACTTGCGCAGGTGCTCTGCGTTCCATGCATTCTTAAATTCCTCTCCCTCTAAAGTTGTTATTCGGTAAGTTCCTGGTCGAACAACTTCTGTAACTCGGTATGGTCCATTCCAGTTTGCCTCTAGTTTGTTGTGCTTTTGAATCACTTTCTTTAGCACATAGTCTCCTTCTTTCAGGTCGCACTTCTTCACCCTCTTATTGTAGAACAAATTTGTTCGTTGTTGGTATGCAGCATTCCTGATGGCTGCTTCTTCTCTAACTTCCTCGAGCATGTCTAAATCCAATCTTCTCATTAAGTCGCTGATAGGGGAATTGAAATTCAGTGCCCTGTGTGTTGGGAGACCCAACTCGGCAGGTATAACAGCTTCACTTCCAAATGCCAGCATATATGGTGATTCTCCGGTTGCTGCTCGGGGAGTAGTACGATAAGCCCACAGTACTGACTGTAACTCATTAATCCAATTTTCTTTCGCATCGTCCAGTCTTTTCTTTAAGCCATTCAGCATCGTTCTGTTTGTCACTTCAGTTTGTCCATTACTTTGAGGATGGCCTGGCGCTGAGTGGATTTTCAAAATGTTTGACTGATGACAATAGGCAGCAAACTCCTCGTTGTCAAATTGTGTTCCATGGTCTGTGATGAAAGCATGAGGAAGACCATATCGACAAATGATGTTCTTCCAAATAAATTGGTACACCTTCTCGTACGTCATATCAATGAGAGGCTCAGCTTCTACCCACTTAGTAAAATAATCAACTGCGATGATGAGGTACTTGAACCTTCCTCTGGTCATTGGCAGTGGCCCGACCAAATCTATTCCCCACGTGGCAAATGGACAAGGGTAAGTGATGGGTGTCAATAATGCTTGTGGAGTTCTTCGGATGGAGGAGAAGCGCTGACACTTATCACATTTCTTAGCATAGGCTATACAATCGTCCCTCATCGTCGGCCAGTAGTATCCCTGAGTCATCATTCTTTGCAAAAGTGTCCGACCTGCTACATGGGCTCCGCAGGACCCTTCATGGACCTCTTCAATTAAATCTTCCACCTCGGTTGGATGCACACATCTTTGTAAACCTGCTATCATTCCTCATCTGTATAGGATGCCATTAGTCAGTACATAACGAGCAGCCTTGAACTTCAGTTTCTTGGCTGCAAGCTTGTCAGTTGATAATTCTCCTGTCTCAATATATGCCCTGATGGGATCCATCCATGATGATCCTAAATCGAGGGTAATAAATTTCATCATCAGATCTTCATCTATACTTCGACCAGCAAAAACTTCAATTGGGATTGTTCTTCGTAGCTCGGTACGTGTAGCTGATGCTAATCCAGCTAGGGCGTCTGCTCTCACATTCTACATTCTTGGTATTCTGACCAACTGAATAGCAGCAAATTCTGATACCAACTCCATCACCTTAACCTGATACTTGATCATTAAATCTCCTTTGGCTGCATATATTCCCAACATTTGATTTATGATCAATTGAGAATCGCTGAAGGCAAGAAGCTGCTGCGCCTCCATAATTTTTGCCAAATTAAGACCTGCAATCATGGCCTCATACTCAGCCTCATTATTGGAAGCTTTGAATTGGAAATGTAGGGCGTATTCCATGTCTACCTCATCCGGGCTATTCAAAACTATCCCTTCCCCACAGCCTGTTGTGCAAGATGAGCCATCTACATATAGCCTCCATATGGATAACTCGTCTTCAAATTCCTAATCTGACAGAGTTCCTCGGTGAAATATTTGTTGCTTCCTTTCATCCTCCCTTGATATTTCTTGCTCTTTGTCGATCATCTTTTCTCTCCCTTTTACCAACTTGATTTGGTCTGGGCTTGAATTTGATGATCATGCAACATCCACTTGCCCTTTTACCAACCTGAGTTGGTCTGAGCTTGTGTTTGATGATCCTGTAACATCCACAGGTTGATCAGCGAGCAACTTTTGCTCCTCGGGGATATCAGGATAGGTGAACTCTGCTATAAAATCTTCTACAGCTTGCCCTTTTAGCGATGATCTGGGTTCATAGACTATATCGTATTCACCGAGTTCTATTGCCCAGCACATCAATATTCCTGAATTTTCTGGTTTATGAAGGGCTTACCTCAATGGCATATCAATATATACTACTATCGTATGAGCTTGAAAGTATGGCTTCATTCTTCTACTTGCCTCGATCAATGCTAGTGCCAATTTTTCCAGCCTTGGATATCTGATCTCTGCTCCTCGGAAGGCCTTACTTGTATAGTAAATTGGTTTTTGTACTCCATTCTCCACTCTTATCAATGCCGAACTGACTGCATTCTCGGACACTACCAGATACAAGTATAATTTTTCTCCCATCACTGGCCTGGATAATAGTGGAGGTGCTCCCAAGTATTTCTTCAAGTCTTGAAAAGCCTTCTCACATTCATCATTCCACTCAAAAGTCTTTCGGAGTGTCTTGAAGAACGGGAGACATCGATCAGTTGCTCGCGATACAAATCTGTTGAGTGCTTCTACTCGTCCTGTAAGACTTTGCACCTCTTTCTTCGTCATTGGAGATCGCAACCCTAATAGAGATTTGATCTTTTCAGGATTTTCCTCGATGCCTCGTTGATTGACAATGTACCCGAGAAACATGCCTTCTCGTACTCCAAATATGCACTTCGTCGGGTTCAGCTTCATTTGATATTTATCCAGTTGATCAAAAGTCTAACTTAAGTCAACTAGATGATCGACAACTTTCTTTCTCTTTGTCAGCATATCGTCAACATAGACTTCCATATTTCAACTGATTTGTTCAGCAAAGACCTTGTTCATCAACCGCTGATATGTCGCACCTGCATTTTTCAAAGCAAAAGGCATAACATTATAACAATAAGTTCCCCTAGGGGTAAGAAAGAAGTACTCTCCCTGTCTTCAAGTTTCATTTTAATCTGATTGTAGCCAGAATAAGCATCAATGAAGCTCAGCAGCTCGTGTCCCTAGGTAGCATCCACTAGTTGATCAATTCGGGGCAACGGAAAATGATCCTTTGGACATGCTTTATTGAGGTCAGTGAAGTCTACACACATCCTCCATTTGTTGTTCTTCTTTTTCACCATCACCACATTTGCTAACCAGTCTGGATATTTAACATCTTCAATGAAGCAAGCTTTTTGGAGCTTCTCTACTTCCTCCTGTATAGCTTGATTCTTCTCAGGACTGAATACTCTTCTTCTCTGCTTCACAGGCTTGATCTCCTTATTCACATTGAGTTCGTGACATAAGAAATTTGGGTCTATCCCGGGCATATCCTCATGTCTCCACGCAAAAGTTTATTTTTTGCTTCTTAAGAAAGTTATCAATTCCTGTTTTAGTGAGGCTTCCAACGATGAACCTACTTGATTAGTTCGTTCAAGGTGCTCGTCGTCTAGAATGATGTTTTCAGTATCTTCCACCACTTGACCCTTTATGAGTTGCGACTCATCTCTAGGATCCAATGTTTCAATTTCGGCACCTTCATCCACTTGATAGGTAGTAGTCTTTTTCTTTGATTCCTCCAGTTCCTCTTGCTCGGCGGATGAATAATAGCATTCCCGAGCTACTTTCTGGTCACCTTTCACAACTCCTACTCCAAAATTTATTGGAAATTTTAGGCACTGGTGTACTGTAGATGGTACAGCCTCGAACTTCTTCAATCCTACTCTTCCCATGATGATATTGTATGATGATTGAACATTCTTATCCATCACGAAGAAGCATATTCTTTCTGTCCAACAAGCAGGCCACGTACCAATGAATATATCCAAATTGATCGTCCCAAGTGGAAATACTTTCTCGCCAGTAAAATCGAGGAGGGGTCTATGATAAGGCTCCAGTTGAGGTAGCTTGAGATTTAAACTGTCGAAGCACGAGTAGAACATGATGTCTGCTGAGCTACCATTTTCTACCAGTACTCTTGAGATTATTACCTCTTTCATCCTCATTTTGATCACCAATGGGTCTTCATGAGGATACAAAACTCCTGCAAGTTCGTTCTTTGAGAAACCGATGACCAATTTCTCTTTGTTCACCTTTCTCGGGCGATCCTCCTCAGCTAGATTTATTCGCTGAATGTACGAGCAAGCTTGAGCCTCACAGAGGTAAGCTTTTCTCTCTGCAGTAAGGTCTCCTCCTCCTGCATCTCCACCTGTAATAACATTACAATCAAATGACCCAAAGCGTATTGAAAATACCTCTCTTTCTGGCTGCCTTGGTCTCTTGGGAAGATCGGGGTCGTCTTCTGGATCAACTTTATGGTTTCTTTTCGTGTTCTCCTCTGCTCGACGAGGAGATCTAGACCTCTCTCTTGTTCAGTCATTGTTCCTTCTTTCGCTTCCACGATTAACATACTTTGCTAGTTTTCCTCGTCTCATGAGTGTTTCAATCTCATTCTGAAGAGCTATGCAATTTTTGGTCATATGGCCATGATCTTTATGAAACTCTCAAAACTTTGCTTTATTCCTCCGATCAGGGTCTGCCTTCATTTTATCTGGCCAGTTTAATTCCTCGTTGTTCTTGATTTCTTCTAGAACATGGTTGATATCCTTCTTCAAAGGAGTATAATTATCGAATTTCTTCATGACGTCCCATACCGACCTAGTTTTTGAATGTTTGTCATTACCATTGTTCTTATGCTCTTTCTTCTTAGCTTTATCACCTTCCACCTTGGTTTCTTTGGCATCCATGTTCTTCTTCACAGCCATAGCCTCCTCGGCATTCATAATCTTGGACGCTTTTCGCATCAGGTCTGACATGGTTCTAGGTGGATCTTTGGCCAAAGTGTAGTACAACTTGTTGGGCAGTAGTCCACTCATCAAGGCGGTAATCGTTGTCTTCTCCTCGTAATCAATTACTTCAAGTTTCTTATTATTAAAACGAGTTATATAATCTCTGGTACTCTCACCAGCCTTTTGTCTAACACTTAACAAATGCGCTACTCGTTTAACTAGCTTTGCCCCAAAACAGAAATTCCCAATGAATAACTCGGCCAGTTGAAAAAAAGTTAAGATCTTACCCCTAGGAAGATTATTATACCACATTTGAGAAGATTCGGTAAGAGTTCCCGAGAATGCTCTGCATCTCATCTCATCTAGAACAGCATAGATGTCGGCTGCATCTTGGTATTGTTCTATATGAAGGGCAGGGTCAGTCTTTCCATCATATTTGGTGGTCACAACAGGTGCTTTAAACTTTGATGGTGTTGGAAAATCTACAATGGCCTGGATAAAAGGTGCTCCTCGAACAAAAGTTCGTTGCAGAGGGTTCTTGGCTTTAGCCATTTCCCCTAATCTATCCTCCAACCTCTGAATAGAGCCTTTCCATGCATCATTTCCTTCCTCGGGCCTGTTGGTTCGAGCAACTGATCACGTTGATGTGGCTTCCTGGGACCTATCTTGACGAGCAGTTGGTCGCGACTAAGCAGATCCATCCCTTAAATCTGATGGTCATAGAAAACTTCTCGATGCGACTATTGGAGGACTTCTACTCCTTCTAGGTCCTAATCGATCAAAAGGTAATACCCTGCTTAACCTCTCTAGCGTACTAGTCCTTTCTGGAGAGAGAGTGATACGTTGTTCAGTATCTGTGGCCCGCACTGACGAAGTTCGTCCAGGTTGATAAGAAAAATCTTCAGATTCCTCAGTACGATATGAATCAGTACACCTAGTACGTGAAAAAGGTAAACGGGTATTTCTTTGAATACTTCGCAGTCCTGAATGGGTTGGTGCACAGCCGTGGAGGGTTTGTATGAGTTGTCGCATCGTTTCTTGCATGACTGTCTGGCCCTGAGCCAGATTTGTCATTATTCCAGCCAGATCTGGAATATTAGGCGGAGCAGATGGATTTGGAGGGCTTCCAGTGTTTCGATGGTTGGGTTCTGGAATATCAGCCATTTGTGATGAGTTATTTTTGATGAAAAACAATATTACCAGTCGTTTCCCACAGACGGCGCCAATCTGTTGATGTAAAAAATTAGATTGTATCTAATTATTTAATCACATATAAAATAAATGAGACAAAGAACTTTTAAAGTGGTTCAGCCTTATAAGAATGGCCTACGTCCACTGTTTCTGTTATTGATGATTGTTTGGGAATTCTCGATTACAAGTTCAATCAAGAAATTTCGGTCCCCTTACGATGAGGATTGTACAATGTATTTATAGCCCTGAGGCTGTAATGTGAAAGGTTAATACATTCAATGTTGTACATGTGAAAGGGTAATATATTAAATCCCCCTTAAGCATATACATCTGAAGGATAAGCATTTAATGAACAGTCAAACTATTGATTATCCTGCTATTCATGCTTTGTTCGAGGTGCAGCTCGGACCGCCTAAGTTGCTCGGACCACCTAAGCTGCTCGGTACTCAAGAGTTCCTCGGTACTCAAAAGTTCCTCGTAGAGTTCTTGTTCCCCGGAGCGTCTGAGTTCCTCGGGGAAGTAGTGTTCCTCGTTGTAGTATGGTTCCTCGGAGCGTCTGAGTTCCTCGGAAGTGTTTGTTGTTGCCACGTAGATTGCCACGTGTCTTCATTCAATTGGGCCATGTCAGCAGACTAAATTTGGTATCAACACCGATACTCCAATGATAATGGAAATCATAGATGGATCATTCTCAGCGTCACAATGATACAATAAGTATACGGGATAACCACCCTATATTTCAGAAAAATTGGTTGCCAAAAATTTTATTTTATAAGTTAAGGAAAGAATTTAAACAACCCCATTTGAAAAGAAAGTGGAAACCCAAAAGAACTTATATTACATCCATATCAAATATACAATAGGGGGACCGAATATGCTATCGTTCAACAGTCACAACAACGAAATACAACAGTTTAATTTAAGTTACATAATACATTACAATAAGCAAATACAAAAGCTTGGGCCACACACCCGAATAAATGACCCGATCGTAACTAGAGTACAATAATGAAGGTGTCTATAAAAACATATCCCATAATATCCGCAAAGTATCACGGCTCCCCGAAAACACCGGAATAGAAAAATCAGTACAGGCGTCCCTGCGGCGGAGCACCTGAGCGGATACAAGATTCATGTACAACAAGAAATATGGACGGGTTAGGGCCCAGTTTTATACGATCACCAGATGAATAAAGAGTATGACAGTTATGAACAGATAATCATGCTTGACAGTAACAAGAATCTACCTACACAATTCAATGCATAAACTAAGACAATTTAAATAATCATAAGTTTTATTCTGTTATGCAAGAGAACATGAATGATTAACATCATCATTAACACTGATTCATTTCATCGTTCCGTTCCTTATCAGGAAACATAGTCACAATTATATGCTCTTTGTGGCATTTATCATAAATCAAGTCCAACTTGAATAAGAATAGTTATATTCATATACATATAATGATTCTACGATCGCCCGTCCGAGTTTCTCCAATGTGCGCGCCCCTAAATGACCATCAGCTTCCAAGGCCTAACAACCAGGACAACTTGGGCACCTATAATGCAAGACGTCAGGAAGCGACCATATGCCTGCGGGAGAGTCATAACCACACCTGAAATTACCTCACCATCGCAGAAAAACATGCAATAATCTCTCATATGGCCTAGGACTATATCCACCCTGCATTCATTAGCCAGGGGGCTACACCTCACGCACGCAACATCCCTTATGATGGCATTTAGAGAGGTGTGTTTAAATAAATTATCATTTACCATATTCATGATTAAGTAAATTATCATTTACCATTTTCCATTTCCGATTCCATTTTAATAGAGGCATCATATTTATCCGGAGCCATACGTAATTCATATCATCATTATAACCCCAACGAATGAATAAACTCTCAATTTATTCTCCAAACATTATTTTGTGGTGTTATTATAAACCATCAAGACTATCATACCTCAATTGAGCCTCTAAAGTCTCCCAACATGACCCTAAAACTCCTAGACTCCTAATAATTAACTAAAGGAAAAGAATGCCCTATCATTAATGCGTATACTCCAGGAATAAGCCCCATTTAACCTATTTCTAATGTCGGGTAGTAACTAACTCATCTAGGAATCTAGGACTCTAATTTTACTTCATACAAGAAGGTTCCTAAGTCCTAACCCTAAAGAAAAAGGGAGAAAATTGAGTTGGAAAAATAACTCAAAACAGCCTGATTTCGGATCGATTTACCCTAGGGCCAAATCGATTCGCCCTAGGTAGCGAATTGATTCGCCCACAAGCGAATCGATTCGGATGAAAAACCCAACATTCTGCTTCAACCGAATCTATTTGGCCTTAACCCTAATCGATTCGGGTTTGCATACCTGTAGGTTGACCCCTTAGCGAATCGATTCGCCCTAGGGCCGAATCGATACTCCCCTGCGATTTTGCTAAGAAGGGGGCTACGGGTTATGAACCCTAGTTTTCCCCAAATCCTAATTCTTCTCCATTTTTACACACATCCATCAACATTAATCTACCCCAAATCATCCTACATGATTATCAACTACCATAATCCACAATATCATCAACATAAACTATGATTAGGGTTCAAACACCATAAAATCCATATTTGTTCCATTAATTCCAATACACAACAATCAATACAATTTATTCATCTTAAACCATACGTTAGCAAGTAAAAAACTTGCCTTGAAGTAGAAATCTCAGATTTCTTTGTGGTAGTAACAATCTCAAGCCTCAATCTTCAATCTCTCTCTTTTTCTCCTCTTTTCTCCTCAATTATCTTCTTCTCTCTTTCTCTCTAGGTTTAGTAATACACAAATAAGAAATGAAATGAGGTGTAAGACTTAATCATGGCTTTAGTATAATTCCTGAACTTAAATGGTTAATAATACATTAAAATGACTCGCAACTGCACATTTATGTTAAAACCAGTCTAAAGTGCCCGAAACATAAAAATACAATATGGCACTCATTTTGACTATCTCGCACATTTCGGGACTAACTACGCCCTCTAAATTGGCATCGGGAAAATTTTATAAATTATTTCAAGTTTCGATTTCCTTTAAACCATAAATGTCATTTAAAACATATGACACTATAAAATGCCACATGATGATATTTACTTACACATACAGTAAATATGCAACAATCTAGTAAATATTAACTTTCAACTTATTCAATTAATATCTACTCTCATTTCCAACATTTTATATAATTACTTCACACAGTAAATTAATATAAAATAAGTTCTCAAAAGCGAGGGTTGTTACATACTCCCCCCCTTATGAGGGAATTTTGCCCTCAAAATTCAGGCGTACCTTGTATAAAGAGATGCGGATACTTTTCCAGCATATCGTTCCCACGTTGATTCCTTGTCGTCGTGATGACCCCATTGAACTTCCCCCAAGGGCACCACTCGCGATCTCAATTTATGCTCTCCGTGCTCTAATATTGCAACGGGTTGTTCTTCATACAAAATATCGAGTTGCAAATCAATATCCTCCAAAGGAATATGCCAAAGGACTCCTTCAAACCTCTTGTACTTCTTCAAAGAGGAAACATGGAACACATCATGGAGTTATTGTACGTGTTTCGATAAGGCAAGTTGATACGCCACTGGACCTACCTTGGCAATAACGGGAAAAGCTCCCACATAGCGCGGTGTAAGCTTCCCTTTCTTCCCAAAACGCTTTATACCTTTCATTGACGATACACAAACCAAGACTTGATCTCCAACTTCCAACTCTATATGCCTTATATTCGCATCGGCATAACTCTTTTGGCGATCTTGAGCTATTCAAATGCGATTTCCGATGAGCTCAATCTTCGAAGAAGTATCCTGGATCATTTCAGGTCCAAGAAACTTATTATCCCCCACCTCCAACCAACAAGTGGGCGATCTACAAGGTCGTCCATAAAGTGCTTCATAGGGTTCCATCCCAATAGTAAATTGGTACGAATTATTATAGGCAAATTCGACCAAAGGGAGATATTGTTCCCAACCACCCTTGAAATCAAGCACACATATTCGGAGAATATCCTCCAACATTTGGTTGACTCTTTCTGTCTGCCCATATTTTTGAGGCTGATAAGAAGTGCTCAATTTCAATTCGGTTCCCATAGCTTCTTGGAAACTTTGCCAAAAGTGGGAAACAAAGATCTTGTCTCTGTCGGAGACTATATTTATTGGCACCCCGTGGAGTCTAACAACCTCCGCAATAAATAGACGGGCATAACGAGCAGTATTGTAATCGGTGTGTACCGGTAGAAAGTGTGTAGACTTAGTCAAATGATCAACGATAACACAAATAGAATCGTGACCACTTTGCGACGTTGGCAAGCCTCTGATGAAATCCATCGATACACTCTCCCACTTCCACACCAGAATTTCCAAGGGTTGTAACAAACCCGTTGGTCGCTGATGATCTATCTTGACCAATTGACAAGTAGAGCATTGGGACACAAATTTAGAAATATCCCGCTTCATGCCCGCCCACCAATACTGCCGGCACATGTTTTAGTACATCTTGTCCCCACCAGGATGCAAAAAAATTTAGACCCATGAGATTCCTGTCATCACGGCCCGTCATAAATCCCCTTCGTCTGGGATGATGAGTCTCCCTTGGAAACATAATCCATCCTTTGAACTTATAGAGTAGGTTCTACTCCCTCGGTCAACAATTGGCCTATACGGTCCTGACAACCTTTATCCCTTCCAAGAGCTTCTACAACCCTTTCCACCATGGTATGCGTAATAGTCAACACCAACATAAATGCCCTGGTAATCGCGTCTTCCTGACTAAGCTCCTTCCATTTGGCTTTCCATACCTCCGCTAGTTCCCCCTCGGGCTTTCTAGTCAAAGCATCTGCCACCACATTCGCCTTGCCAGGGTGATAGTGGATGTCAAATTGATAGTCTTTAACAAACTCTAACCACCGGCGTTGTCGCATATTTAAATCTTTCTGTGAAAATAAATATTGCAACGATTTATGGTCAGTGAACAGACTAAATTTCTCCCCTATGAAATAATGCCCCCAAATCTTCAAGGCAAAGACAACTGCGGCGAGTTCCAAATCATGCACCGAATAATTCTTTTCATGGGGCTTTATCTTGCCGAAAGCATAAGAAATAGCCCGTCACTCTTGTTGAAGTACACCTCCCAATCCTTATAGAGATGCATCGGTAAAAACTAAATATTCCAATCTTGGCCTTGGTAACGCAAGGACTGGAGCAGAAGTCAACCTATCCTTGAGCTCGTCAAAAGATGACTGACAAGAATCATCCCATACAAACCTCACCTCTTTTAGGGTTAAATTTATCAAAGGGATAGCAATTTTAGAGAAACCCTTGATAAATCGGCGGTAATAACCCGCCAAACCCAAAAAACTACGAATCTTGGTAGGTGTCGTGGGATGACCCCACTCCCTCACCACAATAACTTTGCTTGGGTCCACTAAAATACCCTGGGATGTCACAATATAACCCATAAAATGTACTTCCTGCAACCAAAAACCACACTTCTCGAACTTGGCATACAATTGGTGATCCCTCAACCTTTGCGGGACCAACCGCAAATGAGTAGCATGGTCAGATTCTATTAGAGAATAAACTAGGGTGTCATCAATGAATACGATAACAAACTGGTCCAGGAAGTCCCGAAACACCCTATTCATGAGGTCCATAAACACGGCGGGGGAATAGGTTAGTCCAAAGGGCATAACCAGAAATTCGTAGGACCCATATCTCTTTAGGAAAGCGGTCTTGGACACATCTTGCTCCTGTATCCGCAACCGGTGATACCCCGTCCTCAAATCTATTTCAGAGAAGTAAGACGCTCCCCTAAGTTGATCAAACAAATCATCAATCCGAGGCAATGGGTATTTGTTTTGGATGGTGACTTTATTCAATCATCTGTAGTCAACGCGTAACCGGAGAGAACCGTCTCTTTTCTTCATAAATAACACCGGAGTACCCCATGGCGACGTGCTTCGCCTAATAAACCCTTGCTCTAGCAGGTTCTGAATCTGATCCCTTAACTCCCTCATCTCAATAGGAGCCATACGATATGGAGCTCTCACAATCGGTCGAGTTCCCTGTGCTAAGTCAATTACGAACTGAATCTCCCTACTCGGAGGCAAACCCGATATTTCCAGAAAAACATATTGGAAATCTCTAACAATTGGAATCGAATCTAAGGAAATAACTAAATCCCGAGAAGTCTCCTCTGCAATACAATACAAGTAAGTTCTAGTACCTCCTTCTGAATGAGGCATAACCACTAAAAATATTTATTGCCCCGGAATGGAAAAAACTATACTTTTCCCATAGCAATTAACTATCACATGATACTTCAATAGCCAATCCATATTCAGGATTACATCATACCCGGCCATATCCAGGGCGAGAAAATTGGCCTCAAAGCACAAATTACCAAGATTTATTCCTATTTGTTTACAAACAAAGAAAATAAGTGAACCATCACCCATTGAAAACTCAACACTAGTGAAGGTTTTCTCTGCAGATTTAATCAACTCTGTAAACTGATCAAAGCTTCTAGAAATAAACGAGTGTGTCGCACCCGTATCAAACAATACACGAACCATATGCCCCTGAATGAGAAACTTACCCTCAATAGCTGGCAGCGCTGGCAGAGATGGAGGAAGCATAGCATTTTGAATGTGGTAAACACGACCATACTATAGTTGTCCTTGTTGTGGAGGGACAACCGGATTAGGTACTTGTAGTGGTAACTGAGCCTGTGGCTGCTGTGGAATTCTTGGAAGTTATCCCCCAATCAAGTGAGGACACAACCTCTTGAAATGGCCCAAGTCTCCACATTGAAAGCATCGATTCGTTGCATTATCCTGATTTCATCCCCGATTATTTCTAAACTGCCCAACTCCCTGGCCTGGATGGCCTCTACCTCCATTACCACCCCTACCAGCTTATTGCGGTTGTCGTCCACCTTGACCTTGCCTGTTGCTATTGCCACCAGCAATTAACCTACCAAAACGTTATCGTTTAGACAAGTCCCCTTGCTGGGGGTTCCTTTCTTTTTTCTTATTTCCCAAAGATTGGGATGAGGGAAATGCTCCTCCTCCAGTCCCATTGCCTCCGGGTTTTCCCGCTTGCCCCATCATTATAGCCTTCTTGCTACTCTGGACATACAACCGATGTTCTTGACAATGAAGTAACGCCGCATTCATCACATCCCCAAAAGTCTGCAAAGCTGGATTGCCCAGCAAATGTTGTCATATCCTCCAGTGCAAACCTCCCATGAACTTTGATATTTTCCTCTCTTCCGAATTCACCTCGTCCGGTACAAAACTTGCCAAAATAGGGGGTGGCAACCAAAATAAGGGGTAACCAGCCCGATACTCCAATAATAATGGGAATCATAGATGGATCATTCTCAACATCACAATAATACAATAAGTATACGGGATAACCACCCTATATTTTAGAAAAACGGGTTGCCAAAAATTTTATTTTATAAGTTAAGGAAAGAATTTAAACAACCCAATTTGAAAAGAAAGTGGATACCCAAAAGAACTTATATTACATCCATATCAAATATACAATAAGGGGACTGAATATGTTGTCGATCAACAGTCACAACAACGAAATACAATAGTTTAATTTAAGTTACATAATACATTACAATAATCAAATACAAAAGCTTGGGCCACACGCCCGAATAAATGACCCGATCGTAACTAGAGTACAAAAATGAAGACGTCTATAACAACATATCCCGTAATATCCGCAAAGTATCATGGCTCCCCGAAAACACTGGAATAGGAAAGTCAGTACGGGCGTCCTTGCGACGGAGCACCTGAGCGGATACAAGATTCATGCATAACAAGAAATATGAACGGGTCAGGGCCCGGTTTTATACAATCATCAGATGAATAAATAGTATGACAGTTATGAACAGATAATCATGCTTGATAGTAATAAGAATCTACTTACACAATTCAATGCGTAAACTAAGATAATTTAAATAATCATAAGTTTTATTTTGTTATGCAAGAGAACATGAATGATTAACATTAATTAAAAACTTCCATCATTTACACGATTCATTTCATCGTTTCGTTCCTTATCAGAAACATAGTCACAATTATATGCTCTTCGTGGCATTTATCATAAATCAAGTCAACTTGAATAAGAATAGTTAAATGCATATACATATAAAGATTCTAAGATCGCTCGTCCGAGTTTCCCCACTGTGCGCGCCCCTAAATGACCATCATCTTCCAGGGCCTAACAACCAAGACAACCTGGGCACCTACAACGCAAGACGTCGAGAAGCGTCCATATGCCTGCGGGAGAGTCATAATCACACCCGAAATTACCTCACCATCGCAGAAAAACAAATAATAAGAGCTCATATGGCCTAGGACTATATCCACCCTGCATTCATTAGCCAGGGGGTTTCACCTCACGCGCGTAACTTCCCTTATGATGGCATTTAGATAGGTGTGTTTAAGTAAATTATCATTTACCATATTCATGATTAAGTAAATTATCATTTACCATTTTCCATTTTCGATTCCATTTTAATAGAGGCATCATATTTATCCGGAGCCATGCATAATTCATATCATCATTATAACCCCAACGAATGAATAAACTCTCAATTTATTCTCTAAACATTATTTTGTGGTGTTATTATAAACCATCAAGACTATCATACCTCAATTGAGCCTCTAAAGTCTCCCAACATGACCCTACAACTCCTAGACTCCTAAGAATTAACTAAAGGAAAAGAATGCCCTACTATCAATGCGTATACCCTCGGAATAGGCCCCATTTAACCCATTTCTAATGTAGGGTAGTAACTAACTCATCTAGGACTTTAGGACTCTGAGTTTACTTCATATAAGAAGGTTCCTAAGTCCTAAGCCTAAAGAAAAATGGAGAAAATTGAGTTGGAAAAATAACTCAAAATAGCCTGATTTCGAATCGATCTGTCCTAGGGCCGAATCTATTCACCCCAGGCAGCAAATTGATTCGCCCATAAGAGAATCAATTCGGATGACAAACCCAACATTCTTCTTCAGCCGAATCGATTCGGCCTTAACCCGAATTGATTCGGGTTTGCATACCTGTAGGTTGACCCCTTAGCGAATCGATTCGCCCTAGGGCCGAATCGATATGCCCCTGCGATTTTGCCAAGAAGGGGCTACTGGTTATGAACCCTAGTTTTCCCCAAATCCTAATTCTTCTCCATTTTTACACACATCCATCAACATTAATCTACCCCAAATCATCCTACATGATTATCAATTACTATAATCCATAATATCATCAACATAAACTATGATTAGGGTTCAAAGACCATAAAATCCATATTTGTTCCATTAATTCCAATACACAACAATCAATACAATTTATTCATCTTAAACCATACATTAGCAAGTAGAAAAATTGCCTTGAAGTAGAAATCTCAGATTTCTTTGTGGTAGAAACAATCCCAAGCCTCAATCTTCAATCTCTCTCTTTTTCTCCTCTTTTCTCCTCAATTCTCTTCTTCTCTCTTTCTCTCTAGGTTTAGTAATACACAAATAAGAAATGAAATGAGGTCCAATTCCCCATGGATTTAGTAAGACTTAATCATGGATTTAGTCTAATTCCCCAACTTAAATGGTTAATACTACATTAAAATGACTCGAAACTGCACATTTATGTTAAAACCAGTCAAAAGTGTCTGAAACATAAAAATACAATATGGCACTCATTTCGACTATCTCGCACATTTGGGGACTAACTACACCCTCTAAATTGGCATTCGACAAATTTACTGAGACGCAACATAGATGTTTTCACTTGGGAACCATACGAGATGCCTGGAATCGATCCTAGTATGGTCTTCCATCAGCTGTACGTCAATCCTGCCTTCAAACCAATCACGCAGAAGGCACGGCGAACTGCACCCGAGAAGGCCAAAGTGGTAGAAAAAGAAGTTGAAAAACTGTCGGATGCAGGGTCCATACGGGAAGTATAATTCCCCAAGTGGTTATCCAACCCAGTAGTAGTCCCAAAAAACAACGAGAAGTGGAGAGTTTGCATCGACTTCACTGACCTCAACAAAGCGTGCCCTAAAGATAGTTTCCCCCTACCAAAAATAGACCAACTAGTGGACGCCACTACAGATCATGAGTAAATGAGTTTTCTAGACGCATACTTAGGGTATCATCAGATCCCCTTGTATGCCCCAGACCAGGACAAGACAGCGTTCATCACGACAGTTGGATTATACTGCTACAAGGTCATGCCCTTTGGGCTCAAGAATGCAGGGGAAACATATCAGCGGCTGGTCACCAAGATGTTCAAGGACCAGATGGGAAACACCATGGAGGTCTACATCGATGACATGCTCGTTAAAAGTAAGAAAAAGGAAAATCACCTCTCAGACCTGTCAAATACCTTCGAAATCCTCAGGAAGTACCGAATGAAACTTAATGCAAGCAAGTGTTCATTCGATGTCCAGTCAGGAAGATTCCTTGGGTACTTAGTCAGTAAGAGAGGCATAGAAGCTAACCCAGACCAGATCGATGCAATTAACATGGTACAACCTCCTCGAACAATTCGGGACGTACAAAAGCTCACTGGTATGCTCGCTGCCTTAAATTGCTTCATCTCTAAATCCTCCGAGAAGTGCAAGCCTTTCTTCCAGCTTTTAAAAGGGAATAAAATGGTAGAGTGGAGACTAGATTGCTCGCGAGCATTGGCTGAACTCAAAGCTTACTTAATCTCTCCACTACTGCTCGTCATACCACGGCAAACAGATTCTTTGTTCCTATACCTCTCCGTTTCCAACCACACTGTCAGCTCTGCGTTAATATGCGAGGTTACAGGAATCCAGCACCCTATTTATTACGAGAGCAAGACCCTACTCGATGCCGAGCAGAGGTACCTACCGCTGGAGAAGCTCGCCTTCGCTCTGGTAGTGGCCTCGAGGAAGCTGAAGCACTATTTCGAAGCCCACACTATCATCGTCCTTACATCGCACCCCCTTAAGACAGTCCTGAGGAAAGAGGATTTGTCAGGCAGGCTGTCTAAATGGTCAGTCGAACTTGGGCAATTTGACATACAATTTCAACCAAGGACCGCGATCAAGGGACAGATCCTTGCTGATTTCATAGCCGAATTCACGGGCGAGGAACCTTCCAACCAACCTCAACCACCAACTCAAAAGGAGAACCAAGCGACAGTGGAAACCTGGAGACTGTTTATTGATGGAGCCTCCAATTCAAAGGGGGTAGGAGTAGGCATTGTCCTCGTTACCCCAGAGAATACAATCCTTGAACAAGGAATCAGGCTTGGATTTGCAGCCTCCAACAACGAAGCAGAATACGAAGCTTTAATAGTCAGCCTCCAGAAGGCACACACTTTGGGAGCAAAGCATTTACAGGTGTTCGGCGATTCCCAATTAGTCTCCAATCAGATAAGTGGAGATTACAATGCAAAAGATGAAAGAATGGCAGCTTACCTCGCCTTAGTGAAAAAACTAATGGCGAGCTTGGAAGAGATCAATGTCTGACAGTTTCCTAGAGGGACAAATATCCATACTGATGCCCTAGCAGCCCTGAGTTCGGCAGTCGACTTCGACCTAAAAAGATCCATCCCCATCGATTTCCTCACTCATCCGAGCATCCACGATAGCAGGCTACCAGAAGGGAAATAGGTACTCCAGGTGGGATCAGTTGGGAGCTGATCGTTGTTGGAAGCCTCAGCTTGGCCATTGCTCTGAGGGTAGGCCACTGAACTGAAGTGGTGTCTGATACTGTGTTCGTTATAAAAAAATCTGAAAGCCTCATCTTGGCCATTGCTCATTCGCATCCAACTCCAATAATTGCTAAGGGATGGCATCGATGGGGATCCATCGATCATCCCTCCGGAAGGGGTTAGGCATCAGGGTAGAGGGAGAAATCTCATGGCGATACCAGAGCATTGAGTTCCTCGGGACTTGCAGCTCCTTCAAGGCACTCAGCCACCCCCTGACAAAAGAAAGCTCTTCAAACTCTGACAACCTTGTTGGAGCATCTGACCAGCCCTGGTCGTAGTCGTCAGCCCACACTCACCGAGGACCTTTTTTAAACAGGTGTCGCAGTCGAGTAACATCCCTTTAAAGCCCAACAGCGATCACATATGCTCGCTGGACATCACCACGAAGCTCTACCATCTCCCTCTCTTGAAGCTCTTCCATTTCCCTATCTCGGCACCTGGTGCTCCTGCCAGCTCGCGTCGATGAAGAACCTCGCAGCACAGGGTGAATATCGCTCGAGCCAGCCCTAGCTTGCGTTGATAAAGAGCCTCGCAACACTGAAGGGGCGATGCCTGGCGCGTGTTCCCTAAGTCCCGAGACCTCTTGCCTTAAAGCTTCATTTTCTTGCTAAAGCATCTCACCAACCTGGTTAATCTCGGAAGCATCGAGAAGCTTTGCTCTCAATGCATTCACTTCTTCTTGCACTGAAGCACTAACCTCTTCCATCTCCTGGAGCCTATCCTTTAACTTGGCCACAAGTTCAGATTGATCCTTATACTTCTGATTCCTAGACCTAAGGGATTTGCAAAGCTTAACGAAGGCCTGGTGAACCTCAGGACTCGCATTAAGACCAAGGGTCTTGCCAATTGAGATGTGGCAGGAATATATTCTTCTATATCAACCAACTACAAGATATAAGAAAGCATCGAAAAGATAGACAGAATCAGTGCGCTGGGAAAAAGAAACCTTTTCATTAATAAGAGTTGAAATTACATCGAACAGCAAAAAGAAAGTTTACAGACAGAAAAAGCAAAAATACAAAGTAATCCTAGAAGATGACTAGTTAGCAACCTCAGGTTTCCCAGAGGTCGATGGTTGTTTCCCTTTATCAGCATCAGCGGGAGCATCGCCCCCAGTGGGGGTAACCTCTGTCGCCACAACAAGGGAAACATCAGCAGGGGTCGACTGGGGGGACAGAGTCAGCAACTTTAATAGCGGGGGTAGGGACTTCATCCACAGTCATCTTCGGACTCGGGTCATGCTCATCGAACAGTAGGGAGTCGATATCAACACCGACATCCAATAGGGACTTATTCCAGCCCTTCTTGAAGTTCAGACGGCTAATATAGCTTATCTGAACCTCAGCATCCTCGTATGCTACAGCCCATCCAGAATTATATGAGTCCTCTTTGGCAATGACAGCCTCAGACTCCTTCTTCAACTCCTCAGACAGCATTCTGTTCTCTTCCACGACAGTAAGTTTGCTCGATCAAACCAGGTCGTAAGCCTGTCGCGACTCTTTCAAATCCTTGACTGTTGCGTCCTTCTCCCGGTTGGTTGTAGCAAGAGCCAGGTCGGATGATATCCGAGCAGTGTCAACGGCTTTAAAACCAGCCTCAAGCTCTTTACCCTTCAACTTTAAGGCAGCATTCTCTTTCTCCAGCTTGCTATTTTTCCTCACCAGCACATCGCGTGAATGATATAGCACGGCGAAGTCGATCACAAACTGAAAAAAAAAGAAGACATTAGAAGAAGGAAATGATGGAATTCATAAAAACATGGGAGAAAAGGAAAAAATCTTACCAAAGCTAGCCTCTGGCTAGCCTGAAGGGCCAATTGCTCAGACCCCAATGCCCATTGGCGATCAGCATGGAGAACTGCCCTCTCGAGCAGTGCGGGGGCCAGCTGAAGGGAAATTGCGATTGAAGCTCCCTCAGGCAGGGCAGACACTGGGACCAAGGCTTTCCCAGCCTTCGTCCTAGCCTCCATATTCCTCCTCTCTTCCTCTTTCTCTATCTCCATCCTTCTCCTCTGATCTATCTTTTTCTTTTCCTCCACCTTCTTTCTCTCCTCCTCCTTTTTTCTCTCTCTCTCTCCCTTACTTATTCCTCTTCCTTCCTCTTCTTCTCCTGCTCCTGAGCAAAAGACCGAGAACCAGTAGCCACGGCCCCAGAGCTAGACTTCTGCTTCTTCGACCTCTGTGCAAGAAGCATATGGTATTCATCATCATCATCCCGAATTAAGTTCTTCCTTGGGGGAACCATTTTCTCTCTCAAACTACTGGAGGTACTCGATGACTTTCGAGCTTCAGAAACCTCCCCACGATCAGAAGAACTGCTAATACTGCAGCTCCCTCCACCCAAATTGCTTACAGCACCTACGATGTCACTTTTAGAGCTGCTCTCCTCCTCATCCAACTGGATAGGATCCGCAACAGTCTCTTTGGAGGTATCAAACTCTGGGATACTGTCCACAGGACTTGCTATGAAACTGGAGCCAACGTTCTTGTACTCAAGCAGAAAAGCAGCAAACTTGGGATACTCGCCGTCACCCAAAGGCTCCCTGATGTTCCAAGCCTTAACCAGTTCAGAGAGACGAACCTCGCTGAGAGAAGGCTCCAAGTTCTTTGACCTCGCTGTGGAAGGAAAATAAAGAAGAATCAAAAAAATCACAAATTAACAAAAATTGAAACAACGGAGCAAAGTCTACCTATGTATTCTTCCCCATAAAAGGGAACAGAGAACCTCTCAGACCTCAACCCTTCAAATTGGGGAGAAAACTATCAGTTTCTAATAAGGAAACCTTCTTGCCAATAGTCCTTATGGGAATCAGGTAGATTTACTACCAATACCCGGTCAGAGATCCTAGCTTTGAGATAGAGGACACCAGAGCTAGTTCGAGAAAAGGAATATCAAAAACAGAACTCGGCGAGCCCTAACCTAGTACCATACAACTGATTTATTCTATGTACGCCATTAACTATTTTCCATACATTGGGCAAGCATTATGCAGGAACAATATTAAAATAGCCAAAGAAATGCAAGAACAAATCGTTGGGAGGGAAAGTGAGTCCCCCCAGGAAAGCAACAAAACATGGATCCAGTGGGCGTCATCTATTTCTCTAACATTTCTATGAGGGGAAGCGCAGCACTCAATATCTACCCATTCAGGGATGTTATTAAACTTCCTAAATTCAGAGACCGACCTATTCCCAATCTTCGCCATTGGAAAATCCTAGAAAAACTACAAACTCGAAGAGAAAGTACAAAGAAAAGGCACGGGAAACTTACAAAATAGAAGATCGATTCGAACGATGAAGAAGCACGGGCCCAAACAACAAGGAAGTAATGAGAATGGAGATTGAGAGAAGAAGGTACGAAGTGCTAGAGCTCACAGAGAATGGAAGAGTGCTGGAAAGATTGAAACGGCGGTAAAAAAGTGACTATTCCAGAAAATCTTTAAATTTTGCTAATCATAGTGCACCAAATACGAAGCGAATGCCGCCAAAATCAGCTTCACAACCTTCGGAGAGTTTCACAATGTCCAAAAAAGCCATTATGACTAATCATTTAAATTTTTTGAGCCCAAAACATGGCCCAACAAACTTAGGGGCAATTGTGGGTACCCAAAATTAAGATCATGGACCTGGACAAGTAGCCTAATTCTGGTGGCCCAAAGTCCAGGCCCCCCATCTCTTATTTGATTATTCGATCTCTTCCCACGTCCCCATTAAGGGAGGTTATAGGGAGAGATGGAAGACGTGGGAGAATCCAACACCCCCACTTACCTTAATGTACATGTATATATTGAACCCTAGGTCTGGGGCAAAAGGACAAGTTGTATTCTCTGTAACTGCTCTCCGGAGTATATAGAAATAACACCGACTGCACTACCGTGGACGTAGGCACATCTTTGCTGAACCACGTACATCCTTTGTTGTGTGATTGTCATTTTGCATTCCTCGTTCTTCCTTGGTAATTGCCTCTCCTGTATTTACTTGTGTTGCATAATAATTGCTTTCACACCAATTATAAACATTAAACACAAATAAGAGGACTAAGTAAAATCAGTTTCTTTAATTCGTAGGTTACAAACTAAAAATACAAATACATGTCTAAAAATTTTCAAACCCTTCCAAACCCACGAAATCACAGCTCAAACCCTTCCAAACCCACGAAACCCCAACATTTATAAACTAAAAACTTTGCCCTAACCTTGACATCAACGCATACCTTCCATTGCTTGTGTGATATATGATCACCGAGAAAGAGAAAGAGAAAGAGAAAGTGTGGAGATGAACAAACCTAAAGAAAAAGAAGCGGTGGCTGAGAAAGAGAGGGAAAATTAAGCATGTGCGTGAGAGGATCTGATGGAGAGGTGCATTGGAAGTGGGTATGAGTGGGAGATAGGTTGGATACGGGTGTTTAAAAAATTACCCCTTATCTTTAATTAAAGTAGATTTTAGACTTGGAAACGAGGGGGGAAACATCCAAGTTAATCTCCACCCTTGATTTTTAAGCCTTGTTGGCAAAATTGTGACCTCTAATTATCTTATCCCCTTACGAAATAGTAAAACTATTCTACTCCATATTATATAGATGTTTGAATAAGTATGCACATACAGTGGTAGCTAAAATTTATTTTGGGTGGGGATCAAAACCATTGCAGGGGTTTGTGAGCAGGAGCCCCTGATTTTTTTAGGGTTATTTTAAGTTTTTATAAATATTTAATTATAATTTGTATTTTTAGACAATTATAACTCAAATAAAATAACATCAGATATAATAGCACAAATTCAAGGATCCATTATGTATTTGAGATATTGTATTTGATTAAAACGATAACCAAAATCATTCAAATTAGTAATTCATCCCTTCAAGTTGCAAAATTCTAAACAAATCAACATTACATCAAACCATATATCAAATATTAGATCATATACTATTTAGGCTAAATCAAGCCTTATATATTTGAATAAATCATAAATCATAACAATATTTACCTAAATATTTACCTGAACTATTTAGGCTAAACAAATAAACTAACCATAACAAATAGACAAACAAACGAATAAGATAATCATAAACTAACCATAAGAAAAAAATATTTACCTAAACTAACCACTCGTGGTTGGAGGCAACATAGAAGCACAGTGACGGAGGTGTTAGTAGTGTCGATGGTGGAGGAGAGTGTCGGAATGGTGGGACAGAAGCGACGTTGGCGAGAGATGGTGGCAACACAGCAGCGTCGACGACGAGTGGTGAGAGAGGGGGTATTTGGGTTTCGATTTTTTTTGTTCGGTTTGATTTTGACAGAATAAGAGAGAGTGAAGATAAGAGTGAGGGAGTTTCTTTGTTGATCTTTTAGTGGTATAAGTTTTATGTATTTTTATTTTTGGCCCTAACCTATTATTTTTGTTTATTATTGCATATTTACCCTGAACTTTATAAAAAAAATCAACTTTCTGGGTGGGGAACTTGCCCTCCTTTACAAAATACCTTTTCCATTGTGCACATATAAATTTTGTACTTTAGGAAGCTTTATGGTTAACTGTGCAAGTACATAGTACAAGTATATAGTGCAAGAAGCTTTACGTTTGCAAGTGTACTTTAGAAAAAAAAAACTATCTGAGTGTACTTGATGAAAAGATAACAGTGTATTTACTAATTGAAATGTAACGGCCTAATAAATAGACATATCGAAGCTTTAGTTGTGGATTAGATATAAGGACATATTACTTGTAGCTTTATAAAAAAGTAAAGGTTTCTTTTTACTTTAATACATTACTAACCTTCAATTTTAGATTTTAATACAACATTATCAGTTTATTAGACTTTAGTACATTAATCGTTGCTAAATGACATTTGTTGTTGCTAAATGTTAGCAAATATCACTTTTAGTGGAGAAATTTTGACATTTAGCGATGAAAAATTTATTAAAGTCTAATAAATCGATAAAATTGTATTAAAGTCTAAAATCAAATATTAGTAATGTATTAAAGTAAAAAACTCAAAAAATGACTTGTTATGTATTTGGTGGATAACAATGAAATAATATAGCTATAGGTATATTATTTGGTTGTTAGATAATAGTGTGATGAGCATTTGTTAACACTAGTTGAATCAAAAAAAAAAAAAAATATATATATATATATATATATATATATATATATATATATATATATATATATATATATATATATTAGTTTTCTTTAATAATTTTTTTTATCACCAAATGAAGTTTTGAAAAAGTAAGTTCCTAGGTGGAATAGATAGATGACGTGTTGAGACTCAAGAAAAACATGACAAAAAACTATAATGGGCGAATATGGTTTTATGTTTTCCTATATTAACAAATGATATCATTGAACTTTTTTCCCGTTTAGCCAAAAAAAACTAATAAGTTGTGTTGTAGCAGCAATTTAAATAATTAAATGCAGAATCAAAATTAGGAATGAAATTACCCAATTTGGAGCAAATAAATCTGGGGCAGAATAAATATAAGAAATCCCGAACTGGACAGTCAAGAACACGGCTGAGTCGCGGACAATGTCGCTATCTTTAAGGTGTTTCGCGGCTCTGCCCAAAGCGTGCTGACAGTGTACAGCCCGTCACCCCCAGGATAAAACAGCCTCCAAAATTAAATTACGGATTGATGAAGCACAAAAATCAATCCGGTCTGTATACACCCATTCTGTATTAACTGCTCGATTCTAAATAATATAATTAATCTGTATTAACGAACGAGATTAATTATTCTGGGGAAAAAATATTCTGGGAGAAAGGAAGAAGTTATTTTGGGAGAAGATTTTTTTTTCAATCAGAACTGTGTTGAAAAAACTGTGTAGAAAACGGAGGTCTCAACCTCTTTTTATGCAAAAATAAATTACCGTTGGTGGGCTAAAACGTGGAGAGAAATCTGGAAACGTGGGTGGAACAATTCAATCAGTTAAAGGCCCACGTTTTTTCGAAATTAATTACCGTTAAGAAATTAATTTTTAAAGCCCAAAAACGTTAATTTATTTGTCCAAAAAATTAATTCTTAATGAGCCCAAGCCCAAGACCCAGGACCCGGACACGGGCACGGGCCGGGCCGGACGGACGGCGGTGGCGGCGGGCGCGCGCGTGTGTGACTTGGCCCATTGGGTCTGCCCCACATACCCACAAAAACTTGAATTCCCAAAGGGCTGAACCTTTGTCCCAAAAAATTGTAAATATACACAACACATTTCTTTCAACCCACCGATGTGGGATACTGCCTAAAGGCAGTTTAAAGTTTTTGCAACTCTTATAACAGCTGCCAGAGACGACAGCTGTTTCCAACAATCCCCCACTTGCAAAACTTGAAAACATTTTATCGAGCAATAATTCATAGAATTGTGCATAAGCAAAGGTGTCTTTCGACTTGAACCTTTACGTAGTAAAGATGATTCAGAATATACTAGAGTAACCGTAGTTTTGAACTCTATCTCTGACAACATCCCACACACAACCCTACTTGGGTGTAAGTCTAATAGCTAGCACGTTACGGCCATGTGCTTCTATCCCAGTATAGTGAACGCTTTAGGAATTTGCCCAAAATATCCATAGGAAGCGGCCACACTTCCACATTCACATAGGTGAGTCTATCAAGAATACTCCTGTAGCTAAGTACCCCACTCGAAATAAAGTTATAGATCTCATTAAGAGTTATCATAACTCATCCTTAACTCGCTTCAGGATATCATGCTCCATAGGGATGGACTCGGAGTAAAACCCCGTTCTATATTAATTAATAATCGCATGATTCAACACATATCACTTGTGACTTGTTATTACCCTTTGAACATATTTCTTGGGATCTCCAGTCTATATGTTGGGTTACCATCACAAATGACTCATTTATCCAAGGGCTTTAGTCCCATCCCTTTCGTGGTGTTCCACACCTTCTCCCTAGCTAGTCCTTTCGTCAAAGGATCAGCTAAGTTCTGTTCAGACCGTATATGATCCACCCTCACAGCACCCGTAGAGATAAATTCTCTAACAGTACTGTGCTTACGACGTATTTGTCGTTTCTTACCGTTATAATAACGGTTCTCAACTTTTGCAATAGCCGCGGTACTATCACAATGAATCAAAACGGCTAGAATCGGTCTTTCCCATAATGGGATATCTGACAGGAGGTTTCTTAACCAACCTGCCTCTTCACTAGCAGCAGCTAGCGCTATCATCTCAGACTCCATAGTGGATTGAGCCAAAATAGTTTGTTTCTTAGATTTCCAAGAAACTGCACCACCAGCGATGCTAAATATATATCCACTAGTAGCCTTAGAATCATCAGATAGGGTGTTCCAATCAGCATCACTAAATCCTTCAAGGACAGCGGGATGCTTATTATAGTATAATCTGAGGTTCATCGTCCTTTTAAGGTACCGCATGACCCTCTCAATAGCATGCCAATGCTCCATACTAGGTCTACTAGTAAATCTACATAGTACTCCCACAGCATAAGCTATGTTAGGTCTAGTGCAATCTGTAGCATAACGTAAGCTACCAATAATGCTTGCATAAGCATTTTGGTTTACACTGTCGCCAGTGTTCTTAAATAACTTTACACTAGGTTAAAATGGAGTACTAGCAGGTTTACAGTCAAAGTAATTATATTTCTTTAGAACTTTCTCAATGTAATGAGATTGATCCAAAGAAAGTCCCTTTTCTGACCTAGTAATATTAATTCCTAATATTACACTAGCTTCACCCAAATCCTTCATTTCAAAGTTGGCACATAATAATAATTTAATATTTTCTACGGCATGAATATTGGAACCAAATATAAGCAAGTCATCAACATAAAGACATATGATAGTGCAAATGT
Organism: Sambucus nigra; assembly: GCA_949130495.1. Classification (NCBI taxonomy): domain Eukaryota; kingdom Viridiplantae; phylum Streptophyta; class Magnoliopsida; order Dipsacales; family Adoxaceae; genus Sambucus; species Sambucus nigra. The sequence goes on along the minus strand of OX422207.1, from coordinate 636,306,052 downwards.
TCTCAATATATTTATAATAAATGCATTTGTCACTTTCATTAATTTTAAACCCATTAGAGATGACTAGGCTATCAAATTTATCATGCCATTGTTTAGGTGCCTGTTTGAGTCCATAAAGAGATTTATCTAATTTACATACTTTATTTTCTTGACCGTGTACAATAAAACCTTCAGGTTGATCCATATAAATCTCTTCTTCTAATTCTCCATTTAAAAATGCAGTTTTAACATCCATTTGGTGTACAATTAAATCATTTAAGGCAGCTATAGCAAATAGTACATGTATAGACGTTATTCTAGTCACGGGTGAAAATGTGTCAAAAAAGTCTACATTTTCTCTTTGTCTAAAACCTTTAGCAACAAGACGTGCCTTATATTTTTCAACAGTGCCATCAGGTTTTAATTTCTTTTTAAGAATCCATTTACATCCAATAGTTTTACATCCAGGAGGAAGGTCCACTAAATGCCAAGTTTTATTTGTTTCCAAAGAATCCATTTCATCATTAATAGCCTCTTGCCATAAATCGGCATCTAAAGAAGATAAGGCTTCTCGAATAGTGTTAGGATCCTCCTCTAAGGTGTAAGCATAAAAGTCGGGACCAAAATCTTTTTCTACACGAGCCCTTTTACTTTTTCGAATTTCTAAAATGGATTCATTATTTTCTTTATTTTTATTTAAAGAAATATTAGTAGATGACTCGCCCCCACTATTCCTCAATTTAAAAGGAAATTTATCTTCATAAAAATCGGCGTCATTTGATTCAATAATAACTTGATTTTTCAAGTCATAAAATCGGTATGCTTTGCTATTAATAGCCTATAAAAACGCACTCATATGCTCTACTTGCCAATTTAGACCTTTTAGGGTCGGGTATACGTACATAGGCTAAGCACCCCCACGTTCTAAAGTATGACACGTTGGGCTTAATATTTTTCCAAATTTCATAAGGAGATATTTTCATTTTAGTCTTAGGAATTCTATTAAGCACGTGACACACAGTCAAAATAATTTCACCCCACCAAAATGAGGCAGCCCCTGAATTTAATAAAATAGCAACAACTAATTCAGTTAATGTCCTATTTTTTCTTTCGGCTTTACCGTTCATTTCGGGAGAATAAGGGGCAGTTTTTTCGTGAATAATACCGTGGGTTTTATAAAATTCAATAAATGGTCCAGAATCATATTCGGTGCCTCTATCACTACGTAACCTTTTTATTTTCCGATTAAATTGATTTTCAATTTCATTTAGGAAAATTTTAAACATGTCAAACGCTTCACTTTTATTTTTCATTAAATACACAAATGAATAATCGGAACAATCATCAATAAAAGTAATAAAATAACGTTTGCCATTTCTAGTTGTGACACCATCCAATTCACAAATATCCGAATGAAATAAATCAAGTGGTTCAGATTCTCTAAAAACAGATTTATGTGGTGTCTTAGTAATTTTTGCTTGACTACACCATTCACATTTTTCAAAATCATTTAATGATAATTCGGGAATTAATCCTAAAGTGCTCATATTTTTAACAAGTCGTTTATTAACATGACAAAGCCTAGCATGCCAAACATTAAATGAACAAGCAATATAAGCAGAAGGAGAAATTTTATTCATTGCATCAACATTCAATTTAAACATCCCATCAGTGGCATAACCCTTGCCTACAAAAATTCCATTTTTGGTCAAAGTAAATAAATCAGCACCAATAGTTTGAGTAAAGCCAGCTTTGTTGAGAAGATAACCCGAAACCAAATTTTTCCTTATCTCGGGAGTGTGAAGAACATCTTTAAGGATAACAGTCTTTCCCGAAGTGAATTTCAATTCCACATTTCCAGTACCAGCAACCTCAGTGGAGTGAGAATCACCCAACAACACCTTCTTATCTGCAGTCTCAGAGTAAGTCTTAAACAGACTACGGTCATAACAGATATGGCGGGAAGCGCCAGTATCCAACCACCACCCTTCGGCACCGCTAACCATGTTGATTTATGAAATCATAGCACATAGGTCCTCTTCGATCAAATTCACTTGTGCTTGTGGCACATTGCGACATTTGCGAGTCATATGGCCAAGCTTGCCACACTTGAAATAGAGAAACTGTCCCGAGTTGCTAGACTGTCCATTTTCAGGGTTCTTATACTTATTCTGAGTCTGAGTCTGATTTTTAAAATTCTGGTTGTGGCTCTTTTTCTGATTTTTCATATTTTTCCCGTTTGCCTTTAAAACAACTGGAGTGTGGTTCTTTTTCTGATTTTTGTTGTTAGACACAACAAGAATTTCATCTTTATAGTCCTGTTTTCGGGATTCCTCCTCAATTCTCAATTTAGTAATTAATGACTCTAGTGAAAATTCTTTAGACTTATGCCTCAAAATATTTTTAAACTCCTTGAACAGTGGAGGCAATTTATCAATAATTACAGCCACCTGAAATTGCTCATCTAAAGCCATGCCCTCAGAAATAATTTCATGGGCAATCATTTGCAAATCATGGGTTTGAGCAACAACAGATTTGTCATCCGTCATTTGAAATTTGAAATAACGGCTGACGGCATATTTTTTTAGCACCCGCCTCCTCCGTGTCATATTTTTTAAAATGTGCATCCCAAACATCTTTCGCTGTTTTATAATTGGCATAATAGTCATAAAGTTCGTCACTTAGAGCATTCAGAATATAGTTCTTGCACAAAAAATCATTTTCCTCCCAATTTCTAATTGTTTTGCTTTCCTCAATAGTTGGTGGATTACTTACTACGGGTTTGTCAAATTGAACACATGATGCGACTTTTTTCGTAGTTAAATAAAATAGCAATTTTTTTCTCCAACGTTTAAAATGAGTGCCTTCATATTTGAAAGGCTTGTTTAGGTTACTAGAGTTAATTTCGTCCATGGCAGAATATAGAACACCTTAAAATTGTTGTAGCAGCAATTTAAATAATTAAATGCAGAATCAAAATTAGGAACGAAATTACCCAATTTAGAGCAAATAAATCTGGGGCAGAATAAATATAAGAAATCCCGAACTGGACAGTCAAGAACACGGCTGAGTCGCGGACAATGTCGCTCTCTTTAAGGTGTTTCGCGGCTCTGCCCAAAGTGTGTTGACAGTGTACAGCCCGTCACCCCCAGGATAAAACAGCCTCCAAAATTAAATTACGGATTGATGAAGCACAAGAATCAATCCGATCTGTATACACCCATTCTGTATTAACTGCTCGATTCTAAATAATATAATTAATCTGTATTAACGAACGAGATTAATTATTCTGGGGAAAAAATATTCTGGGAGAAAGGAAGAAGTTATTTTGGGAGAAGATTTTTTTTTTCAATCAGAACTGTGTTGAAAAAACTGTGTAGAAAACGGAGGTCTCAACCTCTTTTTATGCAAAAAGAAATTACCGTTGGTGGGCTAAAACGTGGAGAGAAATCTGGAAACGTGGGTGGAACAATTCAATCAGTTAAAGGCCCACGTTTTTTCGGAATTAATTACCGTTAAGAAATTAATTTTTAAAGCCCAAAAACGTTTAATTCTTAATGAGCCCAAGCCCAAGCCCAGGACCCCGGACACGGGCCGGACGGACGGCGGCGGCGGTGCGCGCGTGTGACTTGGCTCATTGGGTCTGCCCCACATACCCACAAAAACTTGAATGCCCAAAGGGCTGAACCTTTGTTCCCAAAAAATTGTAAATATACACAACACATTTCTTTCAACCCACCGATGTGGGATACTGCCTAAAGGCAGTTTAAAGTTTTTGTAACTCTTATAACAGCTGCCAGAGACGACAGTTGTTTCCAACAAGTTGTTTCTTTGTGTTTTTCTATATAATTTTATCGATATACGGTAATGACTTTAACATGTGAATAGATTGATACAATTAAAAAGGTAAAATAATTTAAAGCTTTTTCTATGGAATTACACTTTTTTATATATGTTAGAATTATCGAATTTTTTTCAAGCATGAAGATATTTTACCAATTTTTAAAAAAAATAGTCTTTTATTGTGCTTCCGAAGGTCTTCTACCATATGAAATTAAGGAAACGCATTCATGGCATATCCTAGAGACTTATGAAAAACTGAACTTGAATTTAAAAAAATCAAACGCAAAGAAGACTCATAAATTGAACCGCAAAATTGAAGATTATTTAGTAAAAAAATGAACCAATCAAACAAATTGGGAAAAGCTCATGAATTGTGAGTCAGGATCTATAACAAAAAGAGAGAGAAAAAATCTGTGACATGTCAAAACATAACCATACCCATTTTCCTCCTCATCATTAACCTCTAGTAGAACTACCATTTCTTTTTGTTCCCGTCAAAACATGCCAATGAATTAAACACCCAATTAAAATAATGTTATTGCAAAACTGTGTGGCCACAAAAAGAAATTAAATTAAATTTGTGTTGACAGAATCATCACTGGAAATTCAAGCCCAATCAATTGACATGGGATCAAAAACATCAAAACAACTTCTTCACGTGATTTATGATATTCAGTACGTCCTCAACACCAATGTTTTCCTGTGCATGAGAAGGGGCAAGAAAAGGTTTTGGCGATCTGAGGAAGAGGAAGTGTGGTTGTCTATATTGTCTGCAAAATGTGTAATGTTTTGTTTTTATTCAATAAACCCTTTGAGTTGGGCCTGATGAGTGGATTTAAACCTATTCACGTGGCTTTAAAAATAGCTTTTTTTATTTCAATCCACTTATTTTCTCTACCCACCTCGTTTTTGTTGCACCCTTGTTATTGGGTTGAAAACCTTGGGATGGTTGAAAAGAAAAATAAAATTTAATTTAAACACATTATAACATATGTTATTTAAATACACTACTAGTCTTCTTTCTTTCAATATTTTTGGGTTATTTTATCTTATTAGTCATTTATTATTAAATCAAATTCTCATAATTTTCACTCTTTAGGATTTGATTCTCATTTTAACGATATCTGTCAGTTGATCGTTGACTCGTTTATTTGAAACCTAAAATATCTTATATTACCACTCACTCATTACCTAAAAACCCTTATTAATGAAAAATAAAGCATACTTCAAACATCCTACAATACACATTATTTAAACACACTATTATTGTTCTTTCCTTTCTTGTTTTTGGGTTATTTTCCCCCATTAGTTATTTATTATTAAGTCAAACCCTCATAATTTTCCTCTCTTAACTTTTGATTTTCATTTTAACGGATTCTATTAGTTGACCATTAAGTCACTCATTTCAGGCCTACAATGTCTAATATACTACTCATTCATTACTTAAAAACCCTTATTAATAAATACTAGTTTTGTATTGAAAAAAATGTTTTATGATAACAAAAAACTATTTTTTTACACAAAAACAATATCTCTAAAAAATAAAAGTTACATTTTTATTTTTAAAAAAAAAAAAACTATCTTGTATTTTTAACTTTTTACGAATTTTGACTTTTTTTTATAAATAAGTTGTACATTGTTTATTGGAAAAAAACTTTTTTAACGTTTTACATTAATAAAAACTGGGAAAAATAATTAGAACACTTTTTCATTTTAGAAAGTTAAAAACAGTGATAAACATTTTATGATGGAAAAAAGTTTTCTCTAAAAAGTTTTCTTATTAAAAAAATTAATCTTGAAGTTTTTTTCTTTTATGAAAAATAGTATTTTACTTATTATCAAGGTTCTAAAAAATGCGGAGCGTAACCAAGTCGTGGAAGCTAGGCCTTATTAAGCCTTAGAAGTCTAGGTGGGCCTTAGGCGTGAAAAGACATTTAGGCATTTTTTTAATATATTTTAACATTTTTAACTATAACAAGGCTATTAAAAATACTAAAATGGTGCATGCCTTAAAATATATCTCAATATATGCAAACTAAAATACTATTTTTTTTATACTATGAAAAAATAAAAAACACAAAAAACGCACGTTTTTTTGGACGAACGGTATAGAGGTTTGGGATACTATTTGTCTTTTAATTGTTTTGAATGAGATATTGATACCGTTTTTTAAAAAAAAAAGGTATTTAAAAGGTGATATCGTTTCACTAAAGCGTTTTTGTTTAAAAAAAAAAGTGCGCCTTAAGTCTTTTATCAAGAATAATGCGTAAAAGGCTTAAGGCAGAGTGTTTTTCCCAAGCCTTAAGTCTAGGCGCGCCTTTTAGAACATTGTTTATTATATACATTTTTTTAATTTTTTGGGTGGGGACCAAACCATAATTGGACTTAACTCGGGCCTGCCCAACCAATCCCAACAATGCTTGAGGCATGTCGGATCTAGTGTAATAATAAGAAGGATTAACACAAGTATTTATAATGTGGATAATTGCAAAGCAGTTTTCATTTGATAAAGCTCACATCGAATACCCAAAATCTCGGACAAGATATTCAGGGAATCACCACACGAGCCAATTGGAACTCTTATGCAACTATAAATACATCCCACACCCCAGGGCTAAGGGGGATATAATTTTTATACTTTGAGAGAAGAAAATAAGAATCCAGTGACCTCTTCGTAGACGTAGGCAATTTATTGGAGTACGTATATTTGTGTGTTGTGTGTGACATTTGCATGCCCTTTCTTTAATTGCTTTCTAGCATTCATTAGTTGTGATTATTTGCACTCACATTTGGCGTCATTTGTGGGAAATGACTTCCTTTATACAAAAACAATCCCAACAAAATAATAGCTACGATGTCTCGCTATCCAAACAGTCCACCCCAACCTGGAGATATACAAGCTTACCTAAATCCACTAAGGGTCGGGTCTGAAGTCCGTTAAGATGGAAACCCAAGGTTTAGACCAGAGCAACAGCCTTATAAAGAAAGTCACGAGAAGCTTAGATCAATCCAGATCTCACCGTTGATCAGCGCGTACGAACCAAGGCTTCAACAACAGGAGAAGGCAACTCACCTCCAGATTGAGGAGAATTATCGCCTCTAGAGGCGATTAGAAAAAATAAAGAAAGAACTTTGCCTAGCCCAAAAACTTCATGGTCGGAATCCTATCCCTCAAGACTCGCAGCCAAGGAAGGAGCACCGTGCGCAATCAAAACCGTTTAGAACATATAAGTCATCAAGGGAAGCGCCACCGAGATAATGAGCACCACGGGGATAACATAAGGAGTTTTATACGAAGGGAAATGGACTAGAACCCCGCTCATCGAGGAGCTAGGTCTACGAAAGATCTAGCAAGGAGAACTCTAATTACCCAGATGAAGTCTCATTTTTCATGGGATATTGAGGAGGAAGAACCCCCAAAAAAGTTCATAATCCGTAGGTTCAAAATCTACAATGGAAAGACTAACCTTATAGATCATATTCGGCAGGCTATGGCATTATGGAATCATAACAATGCTATGATGTGTCGTATTTTCCCTTCCAGCTTGGGCGAAGTTTCCCAGAAGTGGTTTGAGAGACTTCCTCATAGATCCATTAAGAGCTTCAAGGTCCTCACTAAGATTTTCACTACTCACTTCAAAACTAGAAACTCATACCCTAAGAGGATGGATTCACTGCTCACAATGAGGAATAAGCCACAGGAGACTCTGCTCGAGTACGCCAAGCGTTACTAGGAAGTGTTCGAAGTGTAAGACTGCTCAGAGCAAGTCACCGAGGTGTCTTTTAAAACTAATTTACTCCTACTTCCATGCTGCACTAGTCTCTCACTGAAAAGGAGGCTAACACCATTGATGATCTCATGTCGCATATTAAAAAGTACGCGAAGGTGGAGGATGTGGTCCAAAAAAGCCAAATAAAAACTGGTCGCGAAAAATCAAACAAAGGGAGTAACAAGGAGAATAATCCCAAGAAGGAAACAACAAGCAAAACGGTGCCAAGAATGGGGAAAAGAAAATTCATCCAAAGCTTATAAAGCCATCAACAAAGTTTTTAAGTAATTGATATATAAGATTTTGGGGAACATTAAGGATCAACAATTCCTCAAGTGGCCAAAGAATATAGGAGGGGATCCGACCAAGAGGAACAACACGCTCCGGTGTGCGTTCCATAAAGAAAATGGGGACATAGTGAAAACTGTAAGGCACTAAAATCCCACCTAGAGGAGTTGGTCCAGACCGAGCATTTGAACCGGTACATAGAGATGAAGTGGGAACAGGTTGTCGGCAATGGCAACCAAAAACCAAATAACGTCCTTGTGGCACCCCACCTATTCAAATATCAGGTGATTAGTCCTTTATTAAATTTAAAATAGAATATCCAGTTGGTTCAGTCTTAGCATCACTGTCGAAAATATTTTATTGATTACTAACCACCTAATATCTAAAAAGTGTGATGTCAAATTTTATCTTGAATTAACATAAAACCAAATAAATGAATAAATAAACATTCATTATCATATTAGGTGGTTAGGAAATGAAATGGCATAATGAATTATCTCAGTCTAGAGTAAACATTTCCAGAAAAAATCCCACTACAATAGTTTGATATGAAATAAAGCTTAATAAGACTGGCAACATCCCCTAACTGAAGGAAACGACTCTGAGTGAATCAATGATAAGTGTGGATGAGTCTACTTTCGATGTCCTATAACTTCCACAGCAACTACAACACGTCAACTGATGGGCACTCTAAGCTTAGTGTCCCTGTGGCTGGGCACCTGATGTAATATATATATATATATATATATATATATATATATATATATATATATATATATATATATATATATATATATATATATATATATATACTAGCGGATACCGTTGCCGAGGGCACGACGATAAATTTGTCCCCGCGATAAAATCCAGCAAATAATAACCCGTCTTTTTTAAAAGAAAAACAACTTTAAAAAAATAAAATGAAAAAAAAAAGTTAAAAAAATGGAAAATAAATATTTTTTTTAAAAATATATTTAATAAAAAAATAATTAAATTTAATAGCACGTATTTAAGAAAAATTAATAACATGTATTTAAAAAGTAATAGTATATAATGGTATATAATAGTATATATAATAGTATAGAATATATGCTTTAGCATGATATTTCATGCATGCCCATGCATGCATGAAATATATGCATGTTATGTAGCATAAAACATATAAAATATCATACATAAAAAAGTAAAAATATCATACATATATTTTATATCATACATGGGTTATCAGATTATATATATATATATATATATATATATATATACACACACACACACACACACATAAAAAAAAGGAAGAGATTTGCAAGAAACGGGTCAGAGCCCGAGTTGAAAATAGTTTTAAAATAGCAAGTGTTTAAATTGCATTAAACAATAAATATTCTATACATGTTAGTTACGTGCTCTCACTTGAGATTCTCACCTCTCAACTATTATGCACGCCTAATGCATTATCCTAACCCATTCTAGTTACGCTATCTCACCTAACTTAGTTTGAATCAAGTCCTTCTATAATCTCAAAATCATTGTGTCCACCCGCATTACCCGAATCATACTTATTAGAATTTGCAACGATTATTAATTGGTCACAAGTAGTTTAATAATCAATTAAGTTCCCACATGTTCGCATTCCCATTAATATCACAATCTATCTCATCTACTAAGCAACAGTAGAATAATCACCGGTGTATATATATATATTTCACTATAATAATATATACGAATACCACACCACACATAGGCAAAACTAACGGTGCGTACATACTCTGCTATCAAGTCCCGGTACATCACTTTCGTAATAAGGACTATGGATTCTGAATCTCTCAAGAATCATATCAAAACAAATCACACAAACTGGAGGCGAACACGGACCATGGTATAATGGGTTACGCACATACCTACGTACGCATATAACCTGAACTTATCCACTCACAGATAAGTCCTCCTTAGGTCCTATGCTCTGAGGTACAAATCTGTAATCCCCCACGAAGGGCTCCTCAAGGTAAGACTGTCCCCTTCAAGACCTCCCGGCGATAGCAAGTATGGTAGGTATGTTATACACATAATCATCCATATACTAACCTAAGTATTTATAAAATTCAATATAGTTATGCTCATGTCCCATATTACTAACATCAAACGTTCAATATTTATATCCTGAATATCCTACGTAACATCCAATTACGTCTTAACTCTCATCATAAAATTTCATTTACATATCCTTATCCCAAAAGGTTACTAGGTCTCCCATTTGTTCATAAGGTTATTTCAGTAATTAATGTCCCCCTTACTACTGGTACTAACCTTAAGTCATTAATTATCACGTTTAAATCCCAATTTATATAATTTCTGATCGTAACTCATTCGATCAATAAACTTGTAAATCTATCATTTAATCCCATACATAATAACACTTTTCGAGCCTTAACTACAACCCTACTGACCTTCCCCAAGTCCCATTATTTTCAATTAATCAACACTAAGAATTCGTGAAAGTTGGGATAGCATCAAACCCTAAAAGAAAAATAAATCACAAAAATCAGAGGAGCTGATCGATCGAAGAAATGGGTCGATCGATCGATATGTCAATCAATTGACATTCATAGATCGATCGATCGATCAAGCAGTGATCAGCCTACGTTTCATGAATATTTTTGCCTATGGGTTTCTTCAATTTTAAACCTCAAATCCACCAATACAATGTCCTAAACTCCCAAATAATCATACTAACTATTATACCAACAAAAACACATAAGTTCTAACGTATAAGAATCATCAAATCATCATGGGGGCATCGATTTATGGGATTAATTGTCATGAATATTTCTACAAACCCTAGTTCTTCAATTTTTCTTCAAGAACACCATAAATCTCAGATAAATTTCATAATTCCTAACACTTATTTCCAGAAGATTATTTCTTTCTTTCCAATATTTCCAGAAGATCATCTACATGCAAGACCTATCCATATTCAATGTTTAATTCTCCAAATTCATAACTTTTCAATTATTCAAGATTTGTCTTCAAATATAAACTATCATGTATAATATATGCACTGAATCATTGAAAGATAAAACACTATCCTTTAAATAGAAGTTTTGATCCTTTGACGAAGATGGTATGGGGTGATGCTCTCTTTCCGGTCATAAATCTGGCAGTGGTGATGGTGCAAGGTGGTTGTTTGGCCTTATAATCCCTTGGAAACCCATTTGTTCTTCCTATGTTATTCTCTTTTGTTTTAGGCAGCCAATAATCCTAATGACCCTAAGTGTTGGCTATTATAATCAACCTAATTTTCGTAGATAACTATTCATTAAAATTTAAAATGACTAAAATATCCTCTCGGGGTGACAGTTTGGCCTAAAACTGCCCCCAAGACCCAAACTAAACCCCCGGGTAGACTTTTCTGACTATCTCAACCCTTCTGGACACTTTGACACACTTGAAATGACCATATGGATGACTTAAATTTAATTACTTTTTTCATTTCAATAAATTACGACCCGATACATTTGACACGTGCGTCCTGACTAAATGACCATAACTGTCGTATTTCTCACTCACAATAATTTTAATAAATTCATAATCCTATATTACTTTACTCACTAAGTAATATTCAACATAAGTCACATCAATAAATACTAACTCTCGTCATGCTAGTATATATTTATTTAAATTTAAATTAATTATTAATTAATTTTCCATATTTAATTCAATTAATTCCATAATTAAATATCATTAAAATTACGGGGTATTACATACTTCCCCCCTAATAACGGAATTTCATCCCGAAATTCAGAAAATAAAGGTATACCTAGTAAGAATAACCCTGAATATTTTTCAGGCATCTCATCCTCGCGCTCCCAAGTAGATAGCTCAGCATTATGATGTCGCCACTGAACATGTACTAATGGAACTATCTTTTACCTCAGTTACTCTCTCTACGGTCTATCATAGTAATGGTCCCCTCCTCATGGGAACTATTGGGTTGTAAATCAATCTCCTCTAACATAATATGAGTATGGGCTAACCCATCCCGAAGATATATCCTCAACGAAGAAATATGGAAAACGTCATGAATCCTATGCAAGTATTCCAATAACAAAGGTATATAAGGCACTGGTCCCACATACCTCGGTGCCAACTTCCCCTTCTTCCCAAACTTCATTATCCTTTTCATAGGGGAGACTTATAACGACACCAGGTCCCCCACAGTCAACTCTCTAAAAAACCTCTTGGCATCGGCGTATCTCTTTCATCTATCCTGAGCAACCCTAATATGGATTCGAATCGTTTCTATCCTTGACAAAGTATCCTGAATCACTCCCGGCCCAATTATCTTATTGTCCCACACCTCTAGCCAACATGATGGAGAATGACAAGGTCTACCGTATAACGCCTCGAATGGATCCATGCCAATAGTAAACTGGTAGGAGTTATTATAAACAAACTCCACCTGGGGAAGATGCTTCTCCCAGCCCCTGCTAAAATTAAGGATACACACCCGCTACATATCTTCTAACATATGATTCATTTATTCAGTCTGACCATCAATTTGTGGGTGATTGGACGTAATCAAACGTAATTATGTACCCATGGCCTCTTGCAAACTCTGCCAAAATCGAGACATAAAAATTTATCCCTATCGGACCCGATATTAAGGGGTACTCTGTAAAATCTCACTCTCGCGGTGATAAAGGTTTGGGCGTATCGCCACGTAGTATAATCTATACGAATTGGCAGAAAATGTATTACTTTAGTCAATCGATCCACAATCAACCATATGGAATCGTGACCCCTCTACATTGTAGGCAACCCTGTGATGAAATCCATGGAAATGCTCTCCTATTTCCTTACAGGAATCTCTAACAACTGTAGGAGTTCTGTCAGTTTCTGATGGTCCACCTTTACCAGTTAACAAGTGGCATATTTTGAAATGAACTCAATAATATCCTTCTTCAATGCACTCCACCAGTACTATCACCGCATATCTTGGTACATCTTATCCCCTTTGAGGTGTACAGCAAAACGTGAACTCTGCGATTTTGTCATCACTGCATGTCGTAAGTCCTACCCTTTTGAAATAACCAATTTCCCGTTGAAGTGCAATCCTCCATCTGAGCCCACTGAATAAGACTCTGCTCCCTCGGTTAAAAGTTGTATGATCTGATCATGTCATAACGAGTCTGTTGCCTAAGCCTGTATGTCCCTCGCAACTATTTAGGGTGTAATGATCATAACTGACACAAATGACTGATCAACTGCATCCTGGTAGCCCAACTCCTTCCATTTCACCTTTTACACCTCGGCCACCTCACCTACTAGCCTACGGCTCAATGCCTCTACTACCACGTTAGCCTTCCCCGGGTGGTAATGGATATTGAACTGATAGTCCTTCATAAATTCAAGCCACATTCACTGATGAATATTTAGCTCCCTCATAGTGAACAGGTACTGTAGTGACTTGTGATTCGTGAACAGGCAAAATTTCTCTGCCAAGAGATAAACACGACCGTTGCTAACTCCAAGTAGTGGGTGGGGTAATTCCTCTCGTGAGGCTTAGGCTTACTGGAAGCATAAGCTATAGAATGATCCTCATGTTGAAAAACACCCCTAAATCCTAGTAAGGACGCATTAGTATAAACCAGGTACTCCACTCCCGATCCGAACAGTACTAGAACTAGCGTTGAAGTCAACTTGTCCTTCATCTCATCAAAAGCCAAGTGGAAAGCATCATCTGAGATGAATGGCACATCCTTACGAGTTAAGTTTATCAATGGACCCGCTATCTTCGAGAACCCCTAAATAAATGGCCTATTGTATCTTGCTAGTCCCAAAAAACTACACACCTTTGTTGGTGTTGTGGTCTATCCCCACTCCTTCACCGCTGACACTTTACCTGAATCTATGGATATCCCTCTGTCAGGCATAATTTGCCAAAAAAATTGAACCTCTCTCAGCCAAAACTCACACTTCTCATATTTTTCATATAACTGATTCTCCCGCAGTGTCGACAAAACCTATCTCAAATGCTCGACATGATCCTCCACATTCTGGAAATAAATCTGGATGTCATCTATGAAGATAATGACAAACTGATCTAAAAACTCCTAAATACCCTTCTCATCAAGTCCATGAATACTGTTGGTGTGTTGGTTAGCCCAAATGGCATAACCTAAAATTTATAGATCCATATCTCATCAAGAAGGCAGTCTTAGACACGTCTTGCTCCCTGATCCATAACTGATGGTATCCCGACCTCAAGTTTATCTTCGAGAAGTATGCAGCACCCTTCAACTGGTCAAATAAGTCATCGATTTGGGGCAACAGATACTTATTCCGTATCGTGAATTTATTCAAATCCCAGTAGTCAACACATAACCATAATGACCCATCATGTGAGGTACAGAAACCTCAGTTATTTACGGTGCGTATACACCTTATGCTCCGTGCATTACTACATCATTATCTGATTGTAATATACTTACCTTGTACTAAGCTTTACGTACTTGGCACAACTATTCAATAAAGTTATGCTCCATTACCTTTTTAATCGCAATTATATTATTCTCCAGTGCTCCACCGATCTACTCATGATGCCAAACATTCTACCACTTTTCTTACGTCGTACCATACGGCTCTATCGGCCTCATATATAGCTATTTACTTAAAGTCACATTATCATTTACGTATGCTAACTAGGTTACTAAACTCATGTAATAAAGGAAAATCTTTTCCCCAGTTCTCGACGTTCGCTAAGGTTCATGCGTGGGATGTCTGGTAAGGAGAAATCCAAGCAAGGAACCCCCCCCAATACACTATTACCTAATATTTTCGATTAACGAGGTTCGTGAGCCCTCAATACCTGACCTGTACCCCGCATTCCTGTTATAAAAGATGATATACAATACATTATTCTTACTATCACAAGGCATTTGATGCGCACATTAATAATGAGCAGATCCCCATCCTCGGAAATAATTTATCATATCTTGAATCGCTTTAGTAAACATCCTTACTCAACGGGATTAAATATAACTAGATGAAATACGATTTAATATATTCATTTATATAGATAGGTTTTGCCTTCCCTCAGGTGACACTTTACAAAACACATTCTACCTTGAACATTGATTACAATAGTTTTTTCACTATAACGGATTACTGTCACTCAAACTATCATTACCTAGTAGAAATCTCAGGGAAATAATACTCTATTACTTTGATATTTCTCAAAGTAGTACAATTAAATTGTAACGAGTTTAATTTTCCTCATATCATAAAGGACACCATAAATAATGAAGTATCGTACCTCCAAATGCGAGAGATGATTGCGATATTAGTGGCATGACCGCATATAGGACATTATAGGCACATCCATACTGTACTTCCTCCTGCTTCTGTCGAGTCGGTGCTATTGGGATAAATATCCCTGTTTCCCTAAGTTGGGCACTTTGTGGTTTGGGATGGGAACTCTGTGGTTCTGAGCGGGCACCCTATTATTGCTGCAGGATCCTGCCCTTCTTAGGGCAAACATTACGACGATGGCCCCATTTGCTGCAGCTAAAACATTTACCAATAAAGTTTCTTCTCTGATGACCCTATTGGCCTTGTTGACTTTATTGATTTGATCGAGATTGCCCTACGACTTGTTGCAGATAGGCATGTCATTTATGGTCAGTATTGCCACACTTAAAACACCTTTTTATGAGAGCTTCCTATTTTAGGCTTTTTTGGTCTTCACGAGTTTGGCTATGTCCACCATTTCCATCATCCCCTTGGTCCTGACGACTTTGAGGAACTTGTCGCTGCTGTAACGGTGCTCCCCCATTATTGTTACCCCTTATCCTATCAAATTGGCTAACTCCCCTTGTTCTTTTGCCGCTATAAGCTGGACACAATGATCTTGAAAGTTCAATATTGTTTTAGTAACATCTTGTGCAACTATACTTGCCACCTCAACGACTGTTACTGTTCCCTGGGTACCTTTTGATCTTGTCCAGTATCAATTTCTTCGGCGGTGTTAGTTTGTTGCTTTTTCCTAAGCGACATCTAAAAGTCAAATGAATTATATAAGTTCACAGTCGATGAAAAACATAATCATAGATGTACGTAAGCTCCAATACGTAGCAAAGAATACAAAAGTCATAATAATAGGGATCTATATCAAATAACGCTACACTTAAAGCATAATAATCCGCAAAGATCCTAAAGAATCTAGAACCTGATGCTTTGATACCACCTGTGACACCCCGCCTAATTAAATACTGGGTGATAAGTCCTTTATTAAATTTAAAATAGAATATCCATTGGTTCAGTCTTAGCATCACTGTCGAAAATATTTCATTGATTACTAACCACCTAATATTTAAAAAGTGTGATGCCAAATTTTATCTTGAATTAACATACAACCAAATAAATGAATAAATAAACATTCATCATCCAATATTATCTCATAGGAAATGAAATGACAGAATGAATTAACTAAGTCTGGACTAAACACTTCCAGAATAAAATCCCACTACAATAGTCTGATATGAAATAAAGTATAATAACTTAAATAAAATTGAATGTCTAAAACCACTATCTCTAAATAAGAATGGGCAACATTCCCTAACAAAAGGAAATGACTCGGAGTGAATCAATTATAAGTGTGGAGGCGTCTAGTTTCGAGGTCCTGTAACTTCCACAGCAGCTACAGCACGTCAACTGATGGGAACTCTAAGCTTGGTGTCCCTATGGCTGGACACTGATGTAATATATATATATATATATATATATATATATAATACATAAAAGGAAGAGATTTGAGAGAAACTGGTCAAAGCCCGACTTGAAAATAGTTTTATAACAATAATTGTTTAAATTGCATTAAACAGTAAATATTATATACATGTTAGTCACGTGCTCTCACTTGGCATTCTCACCTTTGAACTATTGTGCACGCCTAATGCATTCTCCTAACCCATTCTAATTACGCTACCTCACCTAACTTAGTTTGAATCAAGTCCTTCTATAATTTATAAGTCAATGTGTCCACCCCCTTTACCCGAATAATACTTATTAGCATTTAGAATGATTATTAATAGATCACAACTAGTTTAATAATCAATTAGGTTCCTATGTGTTCACATTCCCATGAATATCACAATCTATCTCAACTACTAAGAACCAGTAGAATAATCACCATTGTATATATATATTTCACTATAATAATATATACGAATACCGCAGCACACATAGGCAAAACTAACGGTGCGTACATACTCTGCTATCAAGTCCCGATACATCATGTACGTAATAAGGACTACAGATTTTGAATCTCTCAGGAATCATATCAAAACAAATCACATAAACTGGTGGTGAACATAGACCACGGTGTAATGGGTTACGCACATACCTATCTATCCATATAACCCGAACTTATCCACTCACAGATAATTCCTCCCTAGGCCCTATGCTCTGAGGTACAAATCTATAATCCCCCCCGAAGGGCTCCTCAAGATAAGACTCCTTTAAGACCTCCCGATGATAGCAAGTATGGTAGGTATGTCATATACATAATCATCCATATACTAACCTAAGTACTTATAAAATTCAATATACGTATACTCACATCCCATATTACCAATATCAAACGTAGTATATTTTATCCCAAATATCCTACATAACATCCAATTAACGTATTAACTCACGTCATAAAATTTCCTATACCTATCCTTATCCCAAAAGGTTACTAGGTCTCCCAATTGTTCGTAAGGTTATTTCAGTAATTAATGCCCCTCTTACTACTGGTACTAACCTTATGTCATTAATTATCCTGTTTAAATCCAAATTTATATAATTTCCAACCGTAACTCATTCGATGTATACACTTGTAAATCTATCAATTAATCCCATACATAATAACACTTTCCGGGACTAAACTAGAACCTTACTACCATCCCCAAGTCCCATTATTTTCAATTAAACAACACTAAGAATTCGTGAAAGTTGGGATTGGATCAAACCTTAAAAGAAAAACAATCACAAATTTCAAGGGAGACGATCGATCGACGAAATGGGTCAATCGATTGAAATTCATAGGTCGATCGATCGATCAAGCAGTGATCAGCCTACGTTTCCTGCATATTTTTGCCTACGGTTTTTTTTAATTTTAAACCTCAAATCCTCCATTACACTATCCCAAACTCGCAAATAATCATACTAACTGTTATACCAGCATAAACTCATATGTTCTAACGTATAAGAATCATCAAATCATCATGGGGGAATCGATTTGTGGGATTAATTGTCATGAATATTTCTACAAACCCTAGTTCTTCAAATTTTTTTCAAGAACATCATAAATCTCGGATAAATTTCATAATTCCTAACATTTAGGTTATGATTTATTTCTTACAATATTTCCATAAGATCATCTACATGCAAGACCTACCCTTATTCAATGTTTAATTCTCCAAATTCATAATATTTCAATTATTTAAGGTTTGTCTTCAAATCTAAACTATCATGTATAATATATGCACTGGATCTTTGCAAGATAAATCACTTGCCTTTAAATATAAGTTCTCATCCTTTTATGAAGATGGTATGGGGTGATGCTCTCTTTTTTATCACAAATCTGGCGGTGGTGGTGGTGCAAGGTGGTTATTTGGCCTTATAATCCTTTGAAAACCCTACCTTTCATCCTACGGTGTTCTTTCTTGTTTTTGGCATCCAATAACCCTAATGACCCTATGTGTTGGCTATTATACTCAACCTAATTTTCGTAGGTCACTATTCATTGAAATTTAAAATGACTAAAATACCCTCCTGAGGTGACGGTTTGGCCTAAAACTTCCCCAAGACCCAAACTAAACCCCCGGGTAGACTTTTCTGACTATCTTGACCCTTCCGGACACTTTGGCGCACTCAAAATGACCATATGGATGACTTAAATTTTTTTAAAAAATTATTTCAATAAATTGCAACTCGACATGTTTGACACGTGTGTCCCGACTAAATAACCATAACTGTCGTATTTCTCACTCACGATAATTTTAATAAATTCATAATCTCATATTACTTTACTCACTAAGTAATATTCAACATAAGTCACATAAATAAATACTAACTCCCGTCATGCTAGTACATATTTATTTAAATTCGAATTAATTATTAATTAATTTCCCATATTTAATTCAATTAATCCCATAATTAAATATTATTAAAATTATGAGTTATTACATACTTTCCCCTAATAACGAAATTTAGTCTCGAAATTCGGAAAATAAAGGTATACCTAGTAAGAATAACTCTGAATATTTGTTGCGCATCTCATCCCCGTGCTTCTATGTAGACTCCTCGACATTATGATGTCGCCACTGAACACGTACTGACGGGGCTATCTTTAACCTCAGTTCCTCTCGCTACGGTGTAGCATAGCAACGGGACACTACTCATAGGAACTATAGGGATGTAAATTAATCTCCTCTAATTCAATATGAGTATGGGCCAACTCATCCTAAAGATATCTCCTCAGCGAAGAAATATGGAACACGTTATGAATCCTATGCAAGTATTTCGATAACCCAAGCCTGTAAGACACTGGACCCACATACCTCGGCGCTAATTTTCCCTTCTTCCCAAACTGTATTATCCTCTTCATAAGGGAGACTCATAACGACACCAGGTCCCCCACACTCAACTCTCTGAAAAATTCTTGGCATCGGCGTATATAATCTGTCTATTCTGTGCAACCCGAATATGGCTCCGAATCATTTTTATCTAGGATAAATTATCCTGAATCACCCTCGGCCCAATTAGCTTGTTGTCCCCCCACCTCTAGCCAACACGATGGAGAACTACAAGGTCGACTGTATAATGCCTCAAACGGAGCCATGCTAATAGTAAACTGGTAGGATTAATTATAGACAAACTCCACTAGGGGAAGATACGGCTCTCATCCCCTGACAAAATAAAAAATACACATTTGCAACATATCCTCTAACATTTGATTCATACTCTCAGTCTATCCATCAATCTACGGGTGATAGGACGTACTCAAACATAATTCTGTACACATGGCCTCTTATAAACTTTGCCAAAACCGAGACACAAAAATTTGTCCATGTAGGACCATATAATAAGGGGTACTCTTTGAAGTCTTACTATCTCGACGATAAAGGTCTGGGTGTACCGTCCTCTAGTCTAATATATCCGGATTGGCAGAAAATGTGCTACTTTAGTCAACCGATCCACAATCACCCATATGGAATCATGACCCATCTGCATTGTAGGCAACCCTGTGATGAAATTCATGGAATGCTCTCCCATTTCCTCATAGGAATATCTAACGACTGTAGGAGTCCTCCCAATTTCTGATGGTCCACCTTTACAAGTTAACAAGTGGCACATTTCAAAATAAACTCAACAATTTCCTTTTTCATCCCACTCCACTAGTACTGTCGCTGCATATCCTGGTACATCTTATCCCCTCCGATATGTATCATAAAATTTAAACCGTGCCACTCTGTCATCACCGCATCTTGCAAGTCCTCCACCTTTGGAACAACCTATCTCCCGTTGAAGCGCAAGCCTCCATCCAAACCAACTTAATAACACTCTGCTCCCTCGGCTAAAAGTTGTATGGTCCAATCCTGTCAGAATGGGTCTGCTGCTTGAGCCTGTACGACCCTCAAAACCATCTGGGGGTAACGATCATAACTAACATAAATGACCAAGCCACTACATCCTGGTGGCCCAACTCCTTCCATTTTGCCTTCCATAGCTCGGCCACTCACTTGCTGGCCTACGGCTCAACGCGTCTGCTACCACATTATCATTACCCGGGTGGTAATGGATATCAAACTGATAGTCCTTCACAAATTCAAGCCACCTATGCTGACGCATATTCAGCTCCTGATGAGTGAACAAGTACTGTAGTGACTTGTGATTCGTGAATAGGCAAAATTTATCCCCCAAAAGATAATGTCTCCATATCCAAAGTGTAAACAAGACCACTTCTTACTCCAAGTCATGGGTGGGGTGATTCCTCTCATGAGGATTAAGCTTACGGTAAGATTAAGCTATATCCTGATCCTCCCGATGAAGCACACCCCCAAGTCCTAGTAAGGACGCATCAGTATAAACCAGGTACTCCACCCCTCGCCCAGACAGTGCTAGAACCAGTGCTAAAGTCAACATGTCCTTCAGCTCATCAAAATCCAACTGGCAAGCATCATCTCGGATCAAGGACCCATTATCTTTGAGAACCCCCAAATAAATCGCATATAGTATCTTGCTAGTCCCAAGAAACTGTGCACCATTGTCGGTGTCTTGGGCTATCCCTACTCCTTCATCGCTAAGACTTTACCTGGATCTACGGATATCCCTCTATCGATACAATGTGCCCAAAAAACTGAACCTCTCTCAGCCAAAACTCACACTTCTCATATTTTGCATATAACTAATTCCCCCACAGTGCCTGCAAAGCCTATCTCAAAGGCTTAGTAAGCTCCTCCTTAGTCTGTGAATAAATAAGGATGTCATCTATGAAGAAAATGACAAACTGATCAAAAAAACTCCTTAAATACCCTGTTCATCAAGTCCATGAATATTGTTGGAGCGTTGGTTAGCCCAAGTGGCATAACCCAGAATTCATAGGATCCATATCATGTCAAGAAGGCAATCTTAGACACATCCTGCTCCCTGATTTGTAACTGATGGTATCCCGACCTCAAGTTTATCTTCGAGAAGTAGGAAGCACCCTTCAATTGGTTGAATAAGTCTTTGATTAGGGTAAATGGATACTTATTCCATATCATGACTTTATTTAACTCCCGATAGTCAACATATAACCGTAATGACCCATCATGTGAGGTACTGAAACCTCATTTATCTATGGCGCCTATATACCCTATGCTCCGTGCATTACTACATCATTATCCTATTGTAACATACTTATCTTATACTAAGCTTTACGTACTTGGAATGACTATTCAATAAAGTTATGCTCCATTACCTTTTTAATTGCAATTATATTATTCTCCAGTACTCCACCGATATCCGCATGATGCGAAGCATTCTACCACTTTTCTTATGTCATACCATACGTCTCTACCGGCCTCATATATAGCTATTTACTTAAAGTCACAATAACATTTACGTATGCCAACTAGGGTACTAAACTCATCTACTAAAGGAAAATATTTTCCCCACTTCTCGATGTTCTCTAAGGTTCATGCGTGGGATGTATTGCAAGGCGAAATCCAAACAAGGAACCCTCCCCCCCCCCCCCCCCCGATACACTATTACATAACATTGTCGGTTAACGAGCCCCGTGGGCCCTCAATACCTGACATGTACCCTACATTCTTGTTATAAAATACGATATACAATACATTATTCTTACTATCACAAGTCGTTTGACGTGTACATTAATAATGAGTTAACCCCCACCCTTGGAAATAATTTATTATATCTTGAATCGCATTAGTAAACATCCTTACTCATCGGGATTAAATATAACCAGACGACATACTCCATGAAGTCGACCATACAATTTAATATATTCATTTATTTAGACAGGTTATGCCTTCCCTTAGGTGACACTTTACAAAATACATTCTACCTCGAACATTGATTATAATAGTTTTTTTTCACTATAACATATTACTGTCACTCGGACTATCGTTACCTGGTTCAAATCTCAGGGCAATAATACTCTTCTACTTTCATATTTCTCAAAGTAGTACAATTAAATTGTAAAGCATTTAATTTTCCTCATATATTAAGTGACACCATAAATAATAAAGTATCGTACCTCCAAACACGAGTGATGGTTGCAGTATTAGTGGCATGACCCTATATAGGATGTTGTAGGCACGTCCATATTGTAATTCCTCCTGCTTCTGTGGAGTCCATCTTGTTGGGGTAAATACCCCTATTTCCCCAAGTTGGGCACTCTGTGGTTCCGGGCGGGCACTCTGTGGTTCCGGGCGGGCACCCTACTACTGGTGCGAGATCTTTCTGTTATTAGGACAAACTTTACGACGATGGCCCCGTTCTCTGCAGCTAAAACATTTATCAACAAAGCTTCTTCTCTGCTGATCCTGTTGGCCTTGATGACTTTGTTGATTTGACCGAGACTTTCCTACGACTCGTTGCGGACAGGCATGACATCTATGGCTAGTATTGCCACACTTAAAACACCTTTTTTTGAGAGCTCCCTATTTTTGGCTTTGTTGGTCTTGGTGGGTTTGGCTTTGTCCACCATCTTCATCATCCCTTTGGTCCTGATGACTCTGAGGAACTTGTCACTGCTATAACGGTGCTCCCCCATTATTGTTACCCCTTGTCCTATCAGATTGACTAACTTCCCTTATTATTTTTCCCACTTTAAGTTGGACACAGCGATCTTGAAAGTTCAATATTGTGTTAGTAACAACTTATGCAACTATACTTTCCACCTTAACGACTGTCACCATTCTATGGCGTACCTGTTGATCTTGTCCAGTATCAATGTCTTCGGCAGTGGTAGTTTGTTGCTTTTTCCTAAGTGACATCTGAAAGTCAAATGAATTATATAAGTTCACCGTCGATGCAAATCATAATTGCAGATATACGTAATCTCCAATACGTAGATAAGCATACTACAGTCCTAATAATAGGGCTCTATATCATAGAACACTACGCCAAAAGCATAATAAGCCGCACAGATCCTAAAGACTCCAGAATATGATGCTCTGATACCACCTGTGACACCCCGTCTAATTAAATACCGGGTGATCAGTTCTTTATTAAATTTAAAACATAATCTCCATTTGGTTCAATCTTAGCATCATTGTCGAAAATATTTAATTGATTACTAACCACCTAATATTTATAAAGTGTGATGTCAAATTTTATCTTGAATTAACATACAACCAAATAAATGAACAAGTAAACATTCATTATCCAATACAATCAAATAGGAAATGAAATGACATAATGAATTAACTAAGTACGGAGTAAACACTTCCAGATTAAGATCCCACCACAATAATTTGATATGAAATAAAGAATAATAACGTAAATAAAACTGAATGTATAAAACCAATATCGCTAAATAAGAATGGGAAACGTTCCTTAACTGGAGGAAATAACTCTGAGTGAATCAATGATAAGTGTTGAGGTGTTTAGTTCCGATGTCCTACAACTTCCAAAGTAGTTACAGCACGTCAACTATATATATATATATATATATAAGGAAGAGATTTGCATGAAACGGGTCTGAGCCCGAGTTGAAAATAGTTTTAAAACAGCAAGTGTTTAAATAGCATTAAATAATAAATATTATATACATGTTAGTCACGTGTTCTCACTTAAGATTCTCAACTATTGTGCACGCCTAACGCATTCTCTTAACCCATTCTAGTTATGCTATCTCACCTAACTTAGTTTGAATCAAGTCCTTCTATAATTTCTAAGTCATTGTGTCCACCCGCATCACCCGAATAATACATACTAGCATTTCCAATGATTATTAATCTATCACAAGTAGTTTAATTATAAATTAAGTTCCCATATGTTCACATTCTCATGAATATCACAATCTATCTCATCTACTAAGTAACAGTTGAATAATCACATTCCCATATGGATGACTTAAATTAAATTACTTTTTTTATTTCATTAAATTGTATCCTGACACGTCTGACACGTGCATCTCGACTAAATGACCACAACTGTCGTATTTCTCACTCACGACAATTTTAATAAATTCATAATCCCATATTATTTTACTCACTAAGTAATATTCAACATAAGTCCTATCAATAAGTACTAACTCCCATCATGCTAGTACATATTTATTTAAATCTGAATTAATTATTAAGTAATTTCCCATATTTAATTCAATTAATCCCACAATTAAAGGTCATTAAAATTACGGGGTATTACAATCCTGGATAATGAAACTAGACATGAGTTTGCGATGATTCATGGGGCATCCAACGCCAAGAAAATCCAAGGAAATTTTGTTCACATGGAGCTCAAGAATGTCACAACCAAGATGGAGGCCTTCCAGATAAATCCCTCCAAATCCAGGTTGGCAAGCGTTGGGGACCAGAAGATGTTGACTACAATAAGAATATAGTCCTTATGGAGGAGGATTTGGTTAGGGTAATAACCCCGCCCCATAATGAACTGGTAATCACTCTCAAAATTGCGAATTGGGGTGTGGAAAAGTTACTAGTGTACCAGGAGAGCTTTTCGGAGGTGATGTAGCTGGACCTCTTCCACGAGCTTAAGCTAAAGATGTCAAATCTAAAGGAATCAATTGTCCCTTAGATCGTCTTCGCATGAAAAATAACCATGCCATTAGGGAAGGTGATTCTGCGAGTAAGGGAAGGGAATCTTTCAAAGCTCATAGAGTTTTTTTGTGGTGGATATTAATTAACCCTATCACGCTATTATTGGCAGGGGTGACTTTCACACCATGAGAGTTGTCCCTTCTACTTAGCACTTAAAGCTCAAATGTGTCACATATAGGGGCATAATGAAGATAAGAAGTGATCAAACTGTCGCTCAAAAAGTGTACATCATCGCCATTAGACCCAAGCAGGAAAAGAATAAAGAGAAGGAAGTTATTTCAGAGATGACCTGAGATGGGTCCACTCCATCAAAATAGAAGTTACAACACGACCGAATAGGAGTAGAGGAGACCAGGATTCACCCCATTGACAAGGTCCTTAAAAACCTGGAGGAGGTTATTTTGATGAAAGACGATCGGAAAAGAAATTTTTAGTCGAAACGATTCAGACCATCCATGAGAGAAGGGAGTTGATTACCTTCTTGAAACACAACTTAGATGTATTTGCATAGAAACCATATGACATGATAGGTATTGATCCTAGGATTTCCTATCATCGTCTCCACGTGGATCCAGCATTCAAATCGATCATGCTAAATGCTCGTCGAATAGCCCCAGAGAAGGAAATGGCTGAAGAAAAAGAGGTAGGTAAACTTTTAGAGGAAAGGTACATCAGAGAATTTTAATTCCCAAAATGGATCTCCAATCCAGTCGTAGTTCGCAAGAGAAGTGATAGATGGAGAGTCTGTATAGACTTCACCGACCTTAACAGGGCCTGTCCCAAAGACAGTGTCCCCATAATAAAGATAGATTAACTGGTCGATGCCACTACAGCCCATAAACGGATGAGTTTTTCTGGATGCTTACTTAGGATAGCACCAGATTCCTCTATTCATCCCCGATCAAGACAAGACTTTTTCATAACACCATTAGGCTTATACTATCATAAGGTTATACCAATCTACCTTAAAAACGTAGGAGCTATGTACCGAATACTATTCATGAAGAAGATTGACTTTACATGGAATGATGAGTGCTAAAGGTCCCTCAAATAAATAAAGTCGTACTTGAGAAAATCCCTGATGCTGTCAATTCCAGATCAAGGTGACCCCCTCTACCTCTACCTTGCAGTTTCAAGATACACTGTCAGCTCAAACTTGGTATGTGAGAAAGAGGCAAAATAGTGTCTCGTTTACTATGCCAATGAAATGCTCATGGAGGTTGATCAAATCTACTTGCTATTGGAAAAACTGGCTTACGAATTGGTGATTGATTCCCAAAAGCTTAAGCGTTACTTTGAGGCCCACTGCACCACTGTCATTACTTTTTTCCCCTCAAGGCCATCCTTTGCAGAGTTGATCTCTCTAGGAGAATGTCAAAAAGGTGAGTAGAACTTGGAAGGCTTGGCATTCACTTTTAACAGAGGATGGCAGTCAAGGGGAAGATACTATCCAATTTCATAACAGAATTCATAAGAGATGGTCTGACTGACCAACAGGTGATCGAGCAATCAAAAGTAAATGTGCAGAGTCAATTTGAGAGATAAATGTTATATGAAAATAGTGCCTCCAATTCCAAGGGAGCAGGCATAGGAATTAACCTCGTAACTCTAGAAAACTCAATGACCGAGCAAGGGATCATGTTAGGCTTCGAATCCTCCAATAACGAGGTCGAGTACAAAGCACTTGTAGCTGGCCACTGCAATGCCCATTTACTGGTGGCAAAACCATCTCGAAGTATATTGCGACTCCAAACTGGTGTCCAAACATGTCAGTAGATATTTCAACACCAAGGGTGATAGAATGGCAACCTACCTCGCAGTGGTGCGAGAGCTGATGAAATTTTTTTAAAAAATCCTCGTTCAACAATTCCCCTGGGGGAACAACAGTCATGTGGATGCCTTACCAACCTTAATCTCAATAGTAGACTCTTATCTCAGAAGAACAATTGAAGTGGAGTTTCTCGCCAAGCCTAGTGTTGACAAAAAGATGGCCTTTGAGAAAATTCTCTCCATTGAGAAAGGTCATAGCTGGATGGACCCATTCATTGCATGCTTACAAAATGAAACAGTGTCGACCGATAAGAGATTATCCCATCAAGTCAGGGTGAAAGTTGCTCACTTTTACCAAGACCCCGGAAGAAAACTTTACGAGAGATCTTTCACGTGACCCTACCTTTAACGCGTATATCCAAAGGATGTTGACTAGGATCTTTACAAACTTTATGACGGGATTTATGGAAGTCATGCAGGAAGAAAGACCCTAGTATTTTGAGCAATCAAAGAAGGCTTCTAGTGGTCGTATATGTAGAAGGACACGAGTGTTTATGCTTAGAAGTGAGAGAAATGCCACAAATTCTCTCCCATGCTCCATCAATCGACCAACGACCTGAGGCCATTAAACAGTTCATGGACATTTTCATAATGGGATATATATATCATAGGACTCTTACCTACTGTGCTAGGGAATCATAAATACTTGTTGGTCGGCATAGATTATTTCACTAAGTGGATTAAGGCAGAGTCTCTAGCGAACATCAGAGATGCTGACATGATAAGGTTTATTTGGAGGGAAATTATAACTCACTTTGGGGTAACAAGGGCCATTGTAACAGACAGTGGCACACAAATTAAAAGTGGGCCTTTTTAGGTCTTCTGTGACCAGCACGGAATCAAGCACCACTCCAATTATGTGGTGTATCCTTATAGCAATGTCTAAGTAGAAACCTCCAATAAAATGATGATCGATGTCCTGAAAAAGAGTCTAAAAAGGAAAAAGGCACTCGGATGGATGAACTCCCTGATGTCATATTGCACCATGCCGAGGAGATCTATCAAAAAACACCCTTCTTACTCACATACCGAATGGAAGTTTTAATTCCACTTGAGGCTGGCCTCCCGACCATGAGAACAAAGTTTACCAAACAAGCATTGAATGACAATGACCTTCGCGCTGAACTTGACCTAGCCAATGAACTAAGAAAGCAAGTCATGATCAAGTTGACCTCCTACCAGTAACAGTTGACAAAGAAATAAAAC
Source organism: Sambucus nigra (assembly GCA_949130495.1). Classification (NCBI taxonomy): domain Eukaryota; kingdom Viridiplantae; phylum Streptophyta; class Magnoliopsida; order Dipsacales; family Adoxaceae; genus Sambucus; species Sambucus nigra. Next base: position 636,277,803 of record OX422207.1, on the reverse strand, counting down.
AAAGGGGTCAATTTGAGGAAGTTCCAGGTTGTGGATTACGTCCTCCAAAAGGTTCTCGGTAGCACCAAACGATCGTCAAATGGCAAGCTAGGACCTAACAAGTGTGACACCCCACCTAATTAAATACCAGGTGATCAGTCCTTTATTAAATTAAACCAAAGTGTCTGGTTGGTTCATTCTTAGCATCATTATCGAAAAATATTTTTCTTTTTTAAGCACCTAATAAATAATTAAGCTACGTGTCAAAACATTTAATTTTATAGATTAAGTCCTATTGTTGTGATTTAATATACGAAACCATTTTCATGAACACGGATAATCATATTAAAAAACCCAAACAATCCCAATGAAATGACCAGACTAGATTAACCAATCCAAATAAAGTATCTCACAACGAAGGACAATGAAATAATAAAAACAATCCCACTAAAACTAAAGACTGGAATAATAAAGAGTACAAGTCTCTATGGACTAAATAAAAACTGGAAATGGGCGACACATTCCATATCTAATAATGACTAAATAGAAGACCGAGGAGACAAGGATGAAGTCATCTACTGCCAGTACCTACAATTCCCACACTAGCTGCAGCACATCAACAGTCCAAAGATATAAGCCTGATGCCCCTGTGGCTAGGCACCTGTAATATATATATATATATATATATATATATATATATATATATATATATATATATATATATATATATATATATATATATATATATAAAAGACAGAAGAGATGACAAGAAATGGGTCAGAGCCCGAGTGTAAAATATCTTTTAAAATATTGTAGCAAGTATATAAAAAGCTTACCAGTTGATATTACATACCTATTAGTGCCTCGACACTCACTTGGTAATTCTCACCCCTCAACTAGTGTGCACGCATAACCTACTACTGAACTAATCTAGATAAAGCTAACCCAATTCACTAGTCTCACCCAATTTCCCTTCACCATATCCTGATTCAATTGATCGCATGACTATAGTTTATATTTGATACCCTTTCCTTATGAATTTATCAAGCCAGCTATGTTAATCTCAATACAGTCTTAAGTTCACAACCACTTAATTCCTTTAATATTAATTTTTTAAACTTATCTACTTACAAGCACGGTATATTAATCACAGGTATAAATAGTTATCACTCATAATATATATATATATATATATATATATATACTAATTGGGCACCCCACATAAATCTATGGTGCTAGCATACTCTGTTATCAAGTCCCCGTATCTCTCGTATAAAAGGGAAATACTAGTTCGGAATCAATCCCGTACTGTATTAACACAAAACACACATATTGGAGGCGAACCATAACTCTCAGACACTAAGAGGTCAGCACATATCCTCACGTCTCTTAGGACCGTCTGACTATCATTCTTAGCCTGTACCATGGATCCTATGATCTAGGGTACAAGTCAATATCCCCCGTAAAGGTCACATCAAGATAAGACTGTCCCGATGCGGAAACCTCCATGATAGCAAGTATCGTGGGTATGATTGAACATAGATGTTCACATAATATATATACAAACACTCATATATGTAAAATTACATTATTGAGATAGGTACACCCATGACCCATAACATATTCTACCTATATGTAGTACGTAGCGCTCGAATCCTAAGTATAATTAATTCATTCTTTTATTTTCTCATTTACCGCAAGTTCCTAAGTACTTCTCAATCCCCAAAGTATATCATCTTGATAAATGTAAAATCAGTCGGAGTACGCTCTCCACCTTACTAGTCTAATCCACTCTACTGGTCTAAGTCATTCTTAGATCTCACAAGACCGAATTTAACGTACGCGCAATTTTCACTCCATTTCATACCCTTGAAATCCCACGGTAAAATTTCATATAAAGTCGTGTTACCCGAACCTTGAATATACCCTACTAGTCCTTCCCAAGTCCGATTATGATATTTAAATTATGTACAAGGGTCCTTACACATTGGGACCGGATTAACGTAAAAAGGGGAGAAGCTTCAATTTCTAGGAGGAGTCGATCGATCGATCCAGTATCGAGAAGTTATTGGCCCAGTTTCTGTAATTCTTTGCCTATGGGTTTCATCAACTTAAATCCTCAAAACCACTATTAATATGTCCCAAACTCCCAAAAATCAAACCAAAAGTTGTATTATCCAACATACATGATTTCTAATGTAAAACATATACAAATTCATCAAGGGCCATCAATTAAAGGGGTTAATTCAAGTTAACTAATCAAGAACCCTATTTTTTATCATCATCATCAATGTCTTCCTAATTATTGCAGAATTCAACCTCTACTAGACATCAGTTTTGTAGTTAATCATCTACATATATCAATAGAGTTGTCCTAACATGGTTTCTACTCATAATTTCAATATAAATCTCCCAAACATCATTTAACTTTCATGAAAATATAAAACCATTAGCATGGATGTGTTATCAACTAAAGAACAGCAAGTTAGATACTTGACTCAAGAATTAAAGTCTGAATTGTAGGAGATGATGGGTATGATCCCGCTCCTCATTCCCAGATCTATGCGTTAGTGGTGGAATTGGTGAGAATGGTGTAGGGTTAGTGGTTCTCCTCCTTGGAAACCTTCTCTCTTCTCTCTTCCTTAGCCTCTCTGTAACTCCAGTGTTTTTAACCCTCAAGGATTCTCACTTCCATTAGATATAACCTCTCAATTTTCTTTATTAATTAAGGCCTAAAATGGGAAATTATCGAAATGCCATCCTAGGTTTTCGGTTAGGCCTAAAAATGTCTCGAGTCCCAAACTAAACCCCCGGGTATGAAGGTCCCTATATAGAGAACACCTAGGGTTTGATTTCCGTGCTTTAGCTATATAGGAATTCATCTAGTTGGACTCGAATTTTGACAAAATATGTTTGTAACTTAGGATTGCGTGTCCCCCTATCGACGCCAAGCTCTCCTTGTTTATCTACATCAAATGAGCACTCGATTCAGTCCACCCTCTCAGAAAAAGGTAATTTTCATTTTCTACGGCTCATAGGAATTTTTGTCACGTAGGACACGACACTACGTTGTATCTGCATTTTTGTTTATCATATCTTATGATAGTATTTTGTTTTGATTTGACCTGATAAGGTCATGTAGCTTTCACGACGTCGGTTCGATTATTACCACCCACGATTTTTTGTTAAAACCAAAAATGGTTTTTAGTTTATTAAAAACGACACCGCGTGGCTTTTATCACTCAACGGAAATATTTTTTTTCGCGTTTTGATTATGCTACTGTTTTAACAGCTGGTGTTCAGTTTTTCAAAATGACTGTGTTTTATACAACTGAAAGTTACTATTTGATTCTTGATCTTTTAGTGTATTACAGCTTGCACTACACGTGTCACATTCTTAACACAACACTTTGTGTTTATTTGTGAGCCCTCAGATCTATGTTTATCTACGGTTGTGTGTATAATTTTTGTAATCCATGTGATTCCTTTTTAAACCAATCTGCACACACTTGTGCACTCTATAAATAGAACCCTTTGTGTATTATTTTTACAGAGCTGAGAAAATAATTTTTGTAGCAGAACTCTGTCAAAATTTTTAGAGAGAGAGAGATTAAACTAGACTATTTTTATGTCATCTTCAAGTGTTGATTTCTGTCAAAACGAAAATGAAGATTGGACTTCTCTCTTTGTACATCTGCACTTATGAATTTTCAAGAGTACATTATTTTTGTAAGTGAGTTCTCTCCTCTTTGTGTGTATTTTTAGATCAATCTTTCGATCTAATATTTTTACACAAACACACACTATTCACGAAATTAATTTTTGTGTGAATCTTCTGTTTGTGACTTATTTGTGAGATCTTGAATGTTTTTAAAACGTTTTGTTTTAAAACAGATTGTTCAGAAAATATTTGGTAATATTCAGATTTGTATTGTTCGTGGTTTAGAAAGTTAAACCTAAGATTTTTGGGATCTGATTTATAAAGATATAAAATCTTGACTGAATATTATTTTCTTGAGTATCTAAGACTATTTTGATTTAATCTGAAATATTTGTGAAAATAGTCTTGATAAGATTTTAGATTAAAATCTGATTTAATCTAATATTAGTTTTCTAAAAAACAACATTGTGAATATTTGACTGTCTGATTTTATTGAATATATTTGAAGTCATTATTCTGTGAACATGATTACTTGATTGTGTAAGTGATTTTATGGATCTGTTTACATATCATATCACTCACACATAATTATTCACGTTACATTCACGTAGACACATTTATTGTGTAAATATTCGAACAAGTCTAGTGTTCAAGATTTGAAAGAAAGAAAAGAAAGCTTTTCAAAATTGTATTCAAAGTCAAGAAGACTTGATTTGAATGATATAAGACTTGCAAAGATATATAGGAGATATAATCTGTTGCATTGCATTCTTTGTGTATTCATTAAGTGTGGGTGTGTGTCATATAGGATAGTACACCACACACTATAACTTCACTAGAAAATAAAACAATAGGCACTGAGCTAATATTAAGCTAAGAAGAGCAAAAGGGAGAAGATGAGAAGTGAAGAACACAAGATCAAGTGAGGACATTTTAAAGAGAGAACAGAATAAGCAACCAGTCAGGAGTTTTGGTCGAGTGGAGTAATCGCTATATCTTTCTTCTTTATTTGTCGAGTGTGTTGTTTGTAAATCATTCCTATTGATTTATTGTTTTAGTGGAACTGGATTAGGTAACTCCTAGAGGAGTTCGTCATTTTTCCCAGGGAAGGGTTTTTGCAACATAAAATAAACACAGTGTGCTTTATATTTTTCATATATCACCTCATATGAAAAAGGTAGGTTTAAATAAATAAAAACTCACCTAAAAATTGAATTGGTTATTATTTTGTAAATCACCTTGATTTAACAACATAATAATTTGGACTGTTAATTAACTTTGAAAATCAAATTCATTTTCATAAAGTTAACAAATTAAGTAAAAGTTTAATTTGGTCCCCTTTGCATCATTCATATAAACTCGTAGGTTTAAGGTATGTATTCAACAATAAGTTTACTTCCGCACGTTAAAGTCTAACGCAGTCGCACGCTCAAGTGGTATCAGAGCTAGACTTTTAAAGATCTTTTTCAAAACTTTTGTTAAACTCCTTTTACCTTGTTTTAATGGATGATTCAAGTGAGTTATTTAGATTGGGTAATATGAGTAGGCCTTCTATTTTTTATGGTTCTAATTTTCCCAATTGGAAAATCTGTATGGTTGCATTTATTCAAGGCACACTAGGAGATGATTTTTGGGACTTGATAGAAAATGGTTATACACATCCTACTGTTCCTATTGCTGATGGTAGTTCTACACTTAGAAAACTCAGAACGAATGAATTGAGTAATGAACAAAAGAAAATCAGCAACTATAACAATAAGGGTAAGAATGTTATTTTTATGAGTGTATGTGAAAACGAATTGAAGCGCATATGTCACTGCACCATGAGTAAAGAGACTTGGGATACTCTAGTCACCTCACATGAGGGTGATGCGAGGGTTAAAGCGTGTAAGAGCCAATTGCTAGTTCAACAATATAACATGTTAGTAATGAACGATAACGAAGCTTTTGATGACTTCTATATGAGACTAACTGATATCATTACTCAACTTCACTCTAATGGTATTGTGTACACTAGTAAAGAAATCTTCTCTAAAATTCTAAGATCTCTAGCGCCGAGATTTGATCACAAGCGGTATATAATTGAAGAAATTAATGATCCGTCACTCACAACCGAACTTCTCAGTTCTAAGTTAAAGACCATGGAGTTAGAGTTGGCTTTTAGGAAGAATTTAATGGATATGTCTATGCATGATTCCCTTTGTAGTTCTAAACTTGCATTTAAGACTTCTGACGTTGTTAAAGAAAAATTTAAACCTGTTTTTATTCAATCTGAACCTGAAAATGAGTCTGATGACGAGGTTAATGATTTAGGAAATATTGATAGTGAGATTGCACTCATTTAAAGAAGTATTAAAGGTCTTATGAAAAAGAGAAATCTTCTTGCAAAAAGGTGTGTACAATCTGACTCCCAATCCAACCAATCAAAAAAGCCTCGCAACAGAAACACTAATCAGATTGGTTATTATTGTGATAACAGCAAATCGGAAAAATCTGCTTGTCGTACATATGGTAATTTAGGCCGCTTCATTAATGACTGTTGTGTAAAATCACAAATCACACACAATAAAAATCACAACGCCCATTTAACCCCAACTTGGGATGAATCTTCTAATTTGGAAGATGACTAGGTCAATACTGAATCACAGTACCTTGCTTTTATTGGTAGTGTTTATAATTGCTGTGGTGATAAATATATTGCTGGCCTAAATAATCTAGATGATTCTGATGAAGAATCCGATGAGATTTTAGATTTAATTGAATGTAAAAAATAATTATTAGCTACTCAATCCTCCATGCATGAATTAACTGCTCCTTTTGATGCTAAACATGCTGCTCGCTATGATATTTTTGTTTTAAATGGAACTGATGGCACTTCGCACACTAGCACTGATGCTTCATGTGATGTTGATGTTGTAGGCTATGATGACTATGCTGAAATGTATGTTAGAACTCTACGAAACAAAAAAGACTTGTCAAATATGGTGAAATCCCTTAGTGAGACCTTAGAAAGTCAATATGGGATAGTTAAGCAAACTGAAAAGGAGATGATTGATATCAAATCAAATTTTGAAAAAGAAAGAAGTGTTTTTGAAAAACAAAAATCTGATTTTGAAAATGAAACTTTTGATCTTAACGAAAAGAATGATGTTATTGAACAAAGATACAAGGACACATTGGTTGATCTCGAAAAATCTAAAGAAATGTGTGTCGACGCTTTTAAAAGGGTTCGAGAACAAGATTTAGAGAAATCTAAAGAATATTTTGATTTAGATAAATTTTTGGACTCTATGAAATATGATTTTAATACAAATGGACTTGGTTATGATGCGAATGCTAAGAATAGTATTTGTATTAAACCTACTATTTTTGTTAGGGATAGTACCCAACTTAAGAAAAATTTGAGTAGTTCAAAAGTTGATAAAGGAAAACAGATTTTACATGAAACTACTTCTGAAAAGGAATTTGATCTCAAGTATCCTCCTATAAGGTATGTTGATTCTCCTAAATACATTCCGCTACCTAAAAGGACAAACTTGACTACTAAACCTGACTTGGGTGTTTTAAAGTCTAGGAAGTCTTATTCTTATGTCAAAAAATATGTTATTAATTGCTATTGCAGTTTTTGTGATGTTTTTGGACACCAAAATTGGGAATGCCTTGGTAATCGTAAGAATAATGCTCATTTTAAAGTCTTTGACAAGAAAGTGAACCGATTTACAAATTTTCATATGCATCGACCCAATAATAGGTGGAACCGTTCCTTCAACTACTCTAGGCCTCAGACCCATAAGAAAACATACCATCCTAGATTCCAAAAGGCACAAAAACCTTTGAAAACATTGCATATTTGGGTCAGGACTTGTGATTTGAGACCTCAGTTGGACTTTTTAAAATCGAAGGAATGTCCCCCTAATATTTGTAACGATGTCCCTATGAAGGAAATTACTAAGTCTCCTCACCAACTTGTGAAAGGCAAAAGTACCATTGCCCCTTTAGAGTTATTCAATGATGGGGGAGATGATTTTAAAGAAATTGGAGTTATTAATTCTTGTGAGACTAGTGGTACTTCAAATCAGTTTAGTGCTCCAAAAGGCATCCAACATAATGGGGTAGTTGAACATGTTACTAGTGATTGTAGACTGGATGATATATTTTCGAATTCTTTCGTTAATCCCTTGTTTGATTGGAATGGTGTGCTCGATATTTAAAACTTGTATATTGTCTGCATCATGATTTCACGATCTCTGAGGTTATAGGATAAATATATCTACTAATAACGGTATCTCTTAGAACCATGTTTAATGTAAGAGACGCTTATTTTGCAGATTATAACTTGTTCTTATGATAACTTTCAACTATTGTCTAATTTAGACAAAATGGGGGGAAGTTGAGTACATATTCTAGTCTTGTGTTCATACATATCCTGTCTTATAATTTCCTGGGCATTTAATTCTGTCGTATTATTATTCTGGTGGAGCAAATGCTATTAACTTGGTTTCTCTCGGCAGAAAGTGTATTTATGTTTTGCAGGTTTTCATCAACCGTGCATCCGTGTCGTGTGTCTTTTTCTTTTCTAGGATGGTTGGGTAGTTAGATACTCTTTTGTATAGGACATATTAGGAATTATTATTCCTTAGTATATCATTTTATGTACTCAAGGGTTTTATCAAAATTAGTCCAATGGGGGAGTTTGAAGTTCCCTATAAAGAGCACACCTAGGGTTTGATTTCCGTGCTTTAGCTATATAGGACTTCATCTAGTTGGACTCGAATTTTGACAAAATATTTTTGTAACTTAGGATTGCGTGTCCCCCATCGACGCCAAGCTCTCCTTGTTTATCTACATCAAATGAGCACTCGATTCAGTCCGCCCTCTCAGAAAAAGGTAATTTTCATTTTCCATGGCTCATAGGAATTTTTGTCACGTAGGACACGACACCACGTTGCATATGCATTTTTGTTTATCATATCTTATGATAGTATTTTGTTTTGATTTGACCTGATAAGGTCGTGTAGCTGTAATGACGTCGGTTTGATTATCGGTTTTTTGTTAAAACCAAAAATGGTTTTTAGTTTATTAAAAATGACGCCGCGTGGCTTTTATCTCTCAACGGCAATATTTTTTTGGCGTTTTGATTACGCTACTGTTTTAACAGCAGGTGTTCAGTTTTTCAAAACGAATGTGTTTTATACAACTGAAAGTTACGATTTGATTCTTGATCTGTTAGTGTGTTACAGCTTGCACTACACGTGTCACATTCTTAACACAACACTTTGTGTTTCTTTGTGAGCCCTCAGATCTGTTTTTATCTACGATTGTGTGTATAATTTTTGTAATCCAAGTGATTCCTTTTTACAGCAATCTACACACACTTGTGCACTCTATAAATATAACCCTTTGTGTATTATTTTTACAGAGCTGAGAAAATAATTTTTGTAGCAGAACTCTGTCAAAATTTTTAGAGAGAGAGAGATTAAACCAGACTATTTTTGTGTCATCTTCAAATGTTGATTTCTGTCAAAACGAAAATGAAGATTGGACTTCTCTCTTTGTAAATCTGCACTTACGAATTTTCAAGACTACATTATTTTTGTAAGTGAGTTCTCTCATCTTTGTGTGTATTTTTAGATCAGTCTTTAGATCTAATATTTGTACACAAACACACACTATTCACGAAATTAATTTTTGTGTGAATCTTCTGTTTGTGAGATCTTGAATGTTTTTAAAACGTTTTGTTTTAAAATAGATTTTTCAGAAAATATTTGGTAATATTCAGATTTGTATTGTTTGTGGTTTAGAAAGTTAAACCTAAGATTTTTGAGATCTGATTTGTAAAGATTTAAAATCTTGACTGAATATTATTTTCTTGAGTAACTAAGACTGTTTTGATTTAATCTGAAATATTTGTGAAAATAGTCTTGATATGATTTTAAGATTAAAATCTGATTTAATCTAATATTAGTTTTCTGAAAAACAAGATTGTGAATATTTGGCTGTCTGATTTTATTGAATATATTTGAAGTCATTATTTTGTGAACATGATTACTTGATTGTGTAAGGGATTTTCTGGATCTGTTTACATATCATATCACTCACACATAATTATTCATGTTACATTCACGTAGACACATTTATTGTGTAAATATTTGAACAAGTATAGTGTTCAAGATTTGAAAGAAAGAAAAGAAATCTTTTCAAAATTGTATTCAAAGTCAAGAAGACTTGATTTGAATGACATAAGACTTGCAAAGATATATAGGAGATATAATCTGTTGCATTGCATTCTGTGTGCATTCATTAAGTGTGGGTGTGTGTCATATAGGATAGTACACCACACACTATCACTTCACTAGAAAATAAAACAATAGGCACTGAGCTAATCTTAAGCTAAGAAGAGCAAAAGGGAGAAGCTGAGAAGTATAGAGCACAAGAACAATTGAGGGCAGTTTAAAGAGAGAACAAAATAAGCAACCAGGCAGGAGTTTTGGTCGAGTGGGTTAATCGCTATATCTTTCTTCTTTATTTGTCGAGTGTGTTGTTTGTAAATCATTCCTATTGATTTATTATTTTAGTGGAAGTAGATTAGGTAACTCCTAGAGGAGTTCGTCATTTTTCCCAGGGAAGGGTTTTTGCGACGTAAAATAAACACAGTGTGCTTTATATTTTTCGTATATCACCTCATATGAAAAAGGTAGGTTTAAATAAATAGAAACTCACCTAAAAATTGAATTGGTTATTATTTTGTAAATCACCTTGATTTAACAACATAATAATTTGGACTGTTAATTAACTTTGAAAATCAAATTCATTTTCATAAAGTTAACAAATTAAGTAGAATTTTAATTTGGTCCCCTTTGCATCATTCGTATAAACTCGTAGGTTTAAGGTGTTTATTCAACAATAAGTTTACTTCCGCACGTTAATTTCATGCCATTTACCATGCTTTCTAGCTAAATTAAATTAGGTTGATATGATTGAACTCACCTTGGATTATTTGGTTACTTTGGTATAGTATAATGTATTAGGATAGTTTTTTAGCTTATGTTGTTCTTGATTTTATCCCTAGGAAACTTAATGGTGTATATCATATATGCGCCATGTTTGCAACCTTTCGTGTGTAATTTTGAGAATATTATTACAGGCAATGTCAACGTAGGATTTTTTAGAGGATTTATGGGGTGACAACTCTAGGTTTTATTAATTGTCAAAATAAGATTTAATCTTGACAAAGCTTTTCTTACCATGTAACCATTTATGCTAAGTAGTGCAAAGTGAGATTTATCATTGATATGCCCAAAGTTCACCTTCCTACTCAGAGACACTAACCTCGACCTGTCTCATAGCCGAAGTGGAAGAAGCTCAAGATAACCGTCAGTAATAGTCTCGCGTAAGGTCGTCCATGGTAGACGCATCATCAACCCCAATACATCAACCTCGGTTGGGTGTCAGTTGAGATCAGCAATGACATGGGTTCAACCATCCATCCACATCAGCCACAGCTGACGTTACATTTTATCACCCGATCAGCAGAGCCTCAGGGGCTCAATCATCAATTAGTATGTCACCATCGACCCAGGCCGACGTTGCACCTCGTATCCAACCTCGGCCAGCCATCCTGGCCAAGGTCTTCATGGATGTTGATCTCGAACAAGGCAAGGGTCGGACCTCACCATCCTCATACTCGTCTAGGCTGAGGTTGGCACTAATCAAATATAACCAAGCATTTACATACATATGTATGGCTTGGAACACGTGGACAAATTTGTTATAACTAAATCATTCCCACCACGTGAGGGAATATTGAGGTCATCATTGTTTAGTTAAGATCAGCCAGGTATCATCCTAAAACTGGTTGGATCTTCATGCACATGCTCATTGCATGCTTGGGGGGTACATTACACCCCTTAAACATTATATATAGAGAGGTCATCCTCTACCTTGTAAAAGGATCCATAATTGCAACCCTAGCTGAAACTCTGTTAATTCACACGGCAGAGAGAGAAATCTTGAGATATTGTATCTATGGCCCTTAGTGCCTTCATATAGTGATATTAGCACTCACCTGCACAGTGGACGTAGGCCAGATTGGCTGAACCACTTACATTCAAGTGTTCATCCTCTTCTCCTCACCTCCTTTTACATATATATACATATATTCTCATGTGCTGCCATTGTTATCACTTGCTTGAGCTTGTCAACACCTTATCTCGTGTTGTTGTTTCCAGCATCATTATTTTGGTGCCATCTGTGGGAACCAGAAGATTCATCTCTTCCTTTCCTAGCTTAACCTCACCGGAGACTCTGGTGGTAAACCAGGCCTCACCCTTCTCGTGAAGCTGTTTCACCATTGAAAGAGGTCCTTTAAGGTATTTAAGCTTTCTAATACTTTCATCATAAGGTATTTAGCCCAAATATATGGCACTGGAGTTACCACCATCGCCTCCTCCAGCTGGCATTGGAGGACCCAGTCCCATCCAAGCACCACCCCAGTCCGATATGGCTGAGGTGGCAGCAGCCTTGAGGTCGTTGGCTGTAACACGATAAGCAATGAAGGAGAAATTTGTCCAGACAAGCCAAAAATGATGAGGCCACCTGGGATCTCATCAAAAATGATTACTCCGGTGGTTGTTCAACCACATCCAGAGGCCATGGGACCACCTCGGGTACCACAAAAGGACCAACTTACACCTCAGTGGAGGAGGGACATTACTGACCCTAGACGTTTGTGTCTAGGGAGGTAAGGAAACCCTTTCCGTGAGGATAGGTACGATGATATCGAAGCAGATGATGATCCAGCAGACTTCTGGGAGCCATATGAGGTTTCAGACAACACAGTACATCCTCTACAGCAAAGCTGAGATTACGGGGCAAAAAGGGCTGATGTTGGTGAGGCCCAGCCAAGAGGATCAGCTTTTGATCGTTTGAGTTGAGGGTCGGCCTTTGAAAGGCTCATCCCAGTTAATGATCTAAGGAAGAGGTTATCCAGGTCGAGAAGTGCAGATGGCTAACAGAGGGGAGATGGTGAACATCGTCCATGCCATGGCCGACCCCTATATGGTCGAGAATATGGCCAAGAGGTCAACAACCGATGTTGTGCTGGAGCTGGGGAACCCTCAGTCCACCCTTTGGAGTTGGCTAGGGATAACCTCGGCCAGGACGACATTGCTAAACCATGGAATAACTCCATCTAATATCTCTAAAAGAATATAGGGAACCTCATCAAAATCCGAGACCCACTACAAAGAGGGTTCTCAGAGAGCTCCCCATTTGTGGCAAGAATTATGAACTTCCCAACCCCTGCAAAATTCAAACCATCAATGGTGTCTCCCAAGTATGATGGAAGTACCAACCATGTACATCACATTGTGATGTATCAGTCTACGACAGACATCTATTCAATTCCTGATGAGATGAGGAGCCGAGCTTTCTCAGGCACTTTCACGGGAGCTGAACATATTTGGTTTACTTCTCTTCTAAAGAACTGTATTGAGAACTTTAAAGGCTTGGCTAAATTGTTTATTAATAACTTCTGTTTTGGGGTAAGACATCAAAAGAAGACCACTCATCTGCTGTACACCAAGTAGGGAAAGAATGAGAGCCTAAGAGACAACATTATAAGATTTAACAAAGAGAAACTGGAAGTGGGAGATTACGAAGAGAATATAGCTATGACAAATCTAATAGGAGGATTGCATAAAGGGAAGTTACTGTGTAAGCTTACAAAATACCCTCCCAAATCCATGGATGAACTATTAGCAACAGCTGGAAGGGTTATGAATGCTTAAGAGGCAATGGCCTCAAAGTATGAAGATGAGAACAGAAGTAGCAATGGAAAATTCCAAAGGAAGAAACACAGAAAAAAGAGGTTTACAGACGACAAGTTTGCACACTACACTCCTTTAATTATGAGCTGTGAACATATCCTCATTGAAATAAATAATGACCAGTCCCTGAGATGATTGGAGGAGCTGAAGGCTCCTCCGCATAAGAGAAACAAAAACTTATGGGGTGAGTTTCACCAAGATCACGACCATGTGACAGACAAGTGTTTTGCCTTGATGGATAAAATTGAGAAGATATAGAAGTCTGGAAAGCTCAGGAAGTATGTCGATGGTAGAGCATCTAAGGGGAAGAGACGACCCTAAAAAGAAGAAAAACAACAGGTGTCAGGAAGATGCCCCAACCAGGAGAGCTGAGGATGAGGATGATGAGGATGAGGATGACCCTGACCTCCCACTAAAAGACGATAATGCCCTTGTAAAGAGGGTTAGCATGATCTCCTTTTGTGTTAACACCATCTGTGGAGGACTAGCAGGGGGTAGCTCAGAGGTAGCCGACCGCGAAGCTCATATAGCAGAGGCTAAGTCAGTAACCAAAGTAGAGGTTGTGAATTTGGCATCTTCAAAGGGTAAACAGAAGAGAAAGAAGGTAGATATGGATAATCTTATAGTTGGGTTCTCCCAACTTGAATTTAAAGGTATCCTAGCTCCATATGATGACCCTTTGGTAATCATTACAAGAGTTCATGGATGTGAGGTGCAAAGAATCCTCGTGGATGGATGAAGTTTCGCAGATGTAATGTTCTGGCCTTTTTTTAAGAGCCTGGGCCTCAGTAGCGCTAGACTTGTACCCTATCATCATCCGTTGATTGGCTTCAGTGATGAAAAGGTCCATCCATTGGGAATGTATGATATGGATGTACGAATGGGAGATGAGTGGACTAAGAGGTTGACCCAAAAGATCAATTTTTTCGTGACGGATGAAAATGTCTTCTCGGCCTACAACCACTACTAGAAATAGTCATTGTTATGATGGGTAAAAAGGGTCATAAAAGGTTATTTATGACAGTTTTCGAAGCTTTAAAAACCGTCGTAATGTTGTGTGTCATAATAAATTAGTGTTGACAAAACCGTCATAACAAACCATCCTATTACGACAGTTTTTGGTGCAAACCGTCATTAACAATAATGTTGTGTGTCTTAATAAAATTGGTGTTGACAAAACCGTCATGATAAACCATCCTATTACGACAGTTTTTCGTACAAACCGTCATTAACAATAATATCATGTTTATTGAACCGTCATTATAAACCTATGAAAAGTGACGGATATTAATAAAACGGTCATAAAAAGTACGATTACTTTAATAATTATAATGACAGCTTACATAAAACTGTCATAAAACATACGGTCATAAAAGTTATTTCTTTTCTTTCATTTTTTTGCGATGAATTCTATTATACTATTACAATATACCAAACATGTTATGCATAAAACTACGAATTGCCAATTCAAAGCACAAATTTTCGTACTCAAAGTAGCAAATTCCAAGTACCAATATAACTGAACCATAAGTATAAAAAAATGTCATTAATATTTGAAATTAAAGAAAATAAAAAACAACAGCAGTTCCCAATAGACTTCTGGACAACTCAAAAATAAAAAGATATCTAAAATGACCTATACTATAGACATAAAAACTATCAAATTAAACTGCAACATTAGTTCTATTCGTGTAGCATGGAAACCCAATTTAGCAACAGCTACACCGAATACGCAATAGGCAACATCCGGATCGATACCTGAATAAAAGGAGGAAACAAATAGTCGTTAACAACTAAAATAGATTCACCATATAAAGAATATAACTCGAACAATAATGATATTCTAATATAATATTGTGCATCAAAAAATAAACATTTGCATAATATTAAAGTTAATTTTACTTTCATTCTTTATTAAGGCGTGGAAGAGATAAATGGGGAAGGTTTTATGGAAATTTCGGCAAAATTTTCTTTGTTTTTTTAATAATCCAAAATTAAGCATGGCATGTTTAACAACCACAACAATATAAAGCCCACCTCGGGAATTCAGTATCATCATCAACAACAAGAACAACATTATAAAAATTTACTTGAGAGATAAATGAGGAAGGTTTTATAAAAATTTCGGCAGAGTTTCCTTTATTTTTTTAATAATCCAAAATTAAACTTGACATATTTAACCAACAACAACAATATAAAGCCCAACCCGGGCATTCACTATCAACAATATAAAGTCCACCATGGGAATTCACCATCAACAATATAAATCCCACCCCGGGCATTCAACATCATCAACAAAGTAATTAATTAGATTGAAGAAGAAAAAAAAAGGTACCCGAAAAGATAGGCCAAAATTGTCCACAACTGCAGCTCACTAAAAATAGTCCTGAATGAAATCGATGAACTCATGTTGAACTTCTTCTATCTCATGATTTTTATAGGTTACTTTTTCAGCCAACTCTTTCATCTAACAAATCAAATAACATAAGTTGTATTCAATCTTTCCTTATAAAAGTAATTAGCAATGAAACAAAATGTTATAAAATAAATATTTATTACCTTTAGTTTAGTAGATTGAGACGGTTTCTCCATTAAATCTCTCATGAACTTTAATATGTAAAACCCACATTCAACATTTCCCGGTTGTAGAGGGCCCTATAGAATGATATGTTGAAGATAATAGTTATATTAAGATTTAAGATATAAGTCAGTAATGTATATTCATTAACATCATCGTACCTTAACATTCTCCCAGTTTGAACCTGAAACTCTTCCTCCTTTCGATACCACCAACGCTTTAAATTCACTTTAAGACAAAGATTAAAATGAAAAACATGTGTACAAAGACAATGTGACTAAAGGTATATATATATAAGTCATTACTCACGTGCTTGTAAAGAGTTTCAAGTCTCGATCTGGCGCCTTATGTAAAGAATCTAAATACAATATATTCCTCGAAGAGAAATCGATAACTACTAAAGACCAATGAAACCTACAATGTAATGAGTTGTTAACATCAATGATACAAGCATGTTTTGATATAATTATAACAACTTAAGACAATAAATAAACTTACCCTATGTTAATTGGCATAAAATATGTTTGGTTCTCTTTAGCATCTTTCATTGCATTCCTAATAAAAATATGCATTTCTTTCTTCAAATAAGCTTGTTGAGCAGCCCCGGGATTAACAAATACAGTAAAATCCCGATTATTTTGAAATTTCTCGTACAAGAATCTAAAAAACAAAATAAAAATATATTAGAAAGGAGTAGCCAAATAAAATTAAGATGAAAACAACTTATTCTCACACCTCATGTATCCGATTAGACAACTGGCATCAAGCTCCTCCATTTTACAAAAACGCACCAACTCATGTTTAGGAATGTAGGTTGATTGAAGTTCGTCTCCAAAAATCCCAACTGGAATTTTTACGGTATCACTTTTCATGATTGAATCTAGCATGCTTGCAAATACCATAAGTGCCCCTCTCTCAACACCATTTTCTCTATCTTCTTCGTGGTTTGCATTGGTTATAAAATAGTTAAAAATATTAACAATGGTATCTTTAATATAAAAGAAAACTGCTCACAACTTTACCTCTGCGTCTACTATAACAAATTCTTTAGGCCATGTAACATGTGAATTATGTGCATTCATAACTGTTACTAACTCATCACCATAAGGTACGGGAAGGGGGGCATCCGGAGTGTAAACAGTATCCACAGACACTCGCACGTAATTGTCTCCTAAATGTTTATGGTGCACTTTGTCGTCTGGCCCAACCCTCTCAAAAACACAACCCTTAGCGACAATATTGGTACGTGAATTTAATGCCAGTTTACATGGTTTGCCCATGCCATTATGAAGTGTGGGATTCAGAGATGTCATGTGAGCGGATCTCTTTCCATCATCTTTCAACTATTTATACGTAAAAAATAAAAATAAAAACTCAAATCAATAACATTTATATAATATAAAAAATAAAAAGTCAACACCAATAATATATAATATTTATTTCTTACATTGCTATTTTTCTTCTTATTTGTCTTCTTGGCACGTGAATCACATGATGCACTTACATTTGATGAAATTATTTTGTGCAATCCATTGCCACTTTTTGGGGTGTTCAGTCCGACTTTCGTCATTGCCCTCTCGTACTCCGACACCTTTGCCAGCAATTCTTGCATCCGCACATCTTTTTCTTTGCCTATTTCTCTTTCCGCATGCAACTTAGACTCCAACTCACTAATATGCTTCTTTGATCCTCGCTTAGTGAGGTTAAAAAAGGTTGTGGGGGTGACTCCATGCCCTTTACCCCTAACACGACCCGGATGCTCGGGTGTCCCTAATGCCAAAGTTAAGACGTCTGAGGTTCCTTCGGTGACCAAGCTCCCAGCTTTAATCTGACAGTTTAGCACATCCTGCAAAAAAAAATCAATCAAGTTAAGATATATAACATTAACAATAATTCAATTAGATGTATTTGATGTTGAATATTTATGTAAACAAACTCATAAATAGAAACTCACAATTTTATCCGCTATTTCCCTAGTAGCCTCATCACCAAATCGCCCATTTTTATCTTGGCGACCTTTTTTCCACAGATAAGACCTATCGTCATCATCAAACTTATCACCTGCCTCTTTCTGTTAACATATAAAAAATTGGGTGAACTTAGAATGTGTAGTTTAATTCATAAATATCAATGTTTGTCAACTAAGAAAAACAAGTACATACAAGGTCTTCGATAAGTCCAGAATAGCCTTTCTTACTCATCCGATGGTTATATATATTCTTCCCCCATCTTTCAGCTTGTACCGCGCTTAGCACCTTATAAATACATAAGCATGAGCAACTTATACAAATAACTTTGAAAAATATATGATTTTAACCATTTGCTATATACCTCAAACCCCTTTGAGATTCTCACTTTTACGAATTCCTCCCAATCCACCTGTTCAATATATTTTTTATACATCTCAGGCCGATGCTTGAGTTGATCAGGTTCATCTCTGAATGGTCTGACGTAAAGCCTAGTCAATTCTCCTTTAAAAAAATTCCACTGAGCCGACATATTAGATAGCACTTGTTTCTTTGTCTTCGGATCCATATCAAATTTAGACTGTGAATTAAAAATGAAAATAAATTAAGGAATATAAGATAAATGTGCGCACACAAGTGTCGTGCAAGTAATAAGAGAGATTCCTCTCATATTAAGAAAGAGGTGAAAGGATGTTCTCCAAACCAAACTTATTTGACATGTAACAAGTGTCTCACTTGACTCTTACGCATTAGGATGCTTGCAAGAAAGGAATGGATTACTACATATCAAGTCATATTCAAAATTTTATGCTACAATATTTTTTATTAACAAAAGCCTAGAGTGGATTAATAAAATCTCGTTAATTAAGTCCTTATATTTTGCTTATAAGAAATTACAGAGAGATCATCACTACATGATTCTAGCAGAGGCAGCATTTAAATACAACAAAAAGTGAAGAGACCAGATGGAGCATATTACTAATCTTAATGATAATTCAAGTACAAGACTAAATTTTTTCCCCTAATGCAAGATGGTATATTAACGCATTCATGCCAAATGGAGTCTAAACTTCATAATGTAGTCACCATAGATAATAGTGGGGATGTATAATAACGGGGGATGCAAACAGAAAACCAAGGTGTGAACAAAAACACCCAAAAAGAAAGTCAAACTGTAACCAACAGTGCAGCTGCAAGTCTAATTTAGACATTCCTCATTGGTATCTTAAGTCTTAAAATAACCCAAACAAATCAGCCCACATCTTTATTCTTATCCTCTAGTGCATCGACACATTGAAAATAAACTATAAATATCAAAACTATCATCCTATCCAAATACAGAAAGTCAGTGACAGAGAAATGAAGACAATTATCTCTTGGTAGAACAGGACACAACAACTAGATGGTATATTAACGCATTCATGCCAAATGGAGTCTAAACTTCATAATGTAGTCACCAGCTACACCGAATACGCATTAGTCTTGCTTATTATTCATTATTGCATTCACGTTATTTGTTAAGAAGATAAAGTACTAAACTAGCCCATATCTAAGGTAAACAACTCACAAATGTCCTCAAGAGTAATTGAGATCTCCCCCAAGACATGATAAAATATTCGAATCCATTTGAGATATCAAAGAATCTGGTGTAAAATTATTATTGTTTATTTTTAAGTTTGAGTGGGAATGAATGCAACAAAACATTCCTATAATAATATGTATTGACGTGAAGAATTGTGCCATCACTTCTCTGTCTAGTTAAATGATTATAGTATAGTTTCATATATTCTCTTCATAATGTTAAATTTATGCGTGAATGTGTGACGTCTATAATTACACATCTTTAATCTGAACTTTCGAATCATCTTATGATTACCATTCTTGTTTGTATACAGTGACGTTCGGGCAGAAGGATTGGAGACACGATTATCTTGACAATTTGCAGAATAAGGAGCGATTTACTGAACAAGGGGATGCTATAACTTTTGAACAGAAGTAGGTTTGGGAAACGATTCTTCTATTTCTTCTTTCCCTCTTCTACAAATTTTTTTAATACTTACAGTGCCATTTCTTCTCATCAAGTGAACAAAATATATCTCAGCACACCAACTAAGATTGCAATTCTGGATCATGAAAAGAAACGATCATTTGTGATTCGCAAATATGGACTTCCGGATGCTGGTGAGATATTCTTACGTTCCCAAAATAGAATCCAAATGACTTGATCATGATGGAAAAGCTGTTAAATCCTCGAGAAGACAGGAGCAGTACGAGTTCATGTAAGACGCAAAAAAAAAGTTTATGTTACAAGCAGGTCTAATCTTAAAACTCCTAGATTAAATTTCCTGCTTACGAAGGAAATATCCGACATATGTCCATCTGATCTCTCTTAATGGTCTTTCTTCCATACATTTGAACTACGGACAGTTAGATAGTCCCTTTTAAGTACTTCATCTAACTTGACTATTCTAGGAGGTTAATATTGTAAAGTGCATTTGATATCACATACTAAGCTATCACGAAACAATAAGTAAAAAAGCCTGAATTTTGAAGTCAGAGACTAGAATTATTAACTGAAAACTGTATTTCAATTCTGAATAGGTATGTCTATGATTCATTTAATGCTTGTAGATTAATAATGATTTTGTTTACAATACAATTTACTGTAAACAAACTAACACACACAGTTAGATTGAAATTGTAAACAAACAGTTTGTGAATGCAATACAATAACAAGCTGGTGGCAAATAAGTGCGCTTACCATTATATTGTGGTGCCAATTCATTCCGGATTCCCATGTCTACAAGATCAAGACGACTCTTAACTCCATCTTTTGTTTTTCCAGGAATATTAAGTAGGGTCCCTATGATGCTGTCGCAAACATTCTTCTCGATGTGCATGACGTCCAAGTTGTGTCGACTAAGCAAATGCTGCCAATACTCAAGCTCAAAGAATATGGATTTTTTCTTCCAACATACGAAACTAGCATTATCATCTTTGGAAGAAGCACTGCGCTTTCTCTTTGATTTTACAGTCTTTTTCAAACCCACCTTCTTTTTCAAACCCACCTTCTTTTTCAAACCCACCTTCTTTCCCCAAGATGCCCTAATCCCTACCAATTTCTTTAGTACTTGTTCACCACTCAACGGTTCAGTTTGTACTCGAAACTCCTGCTGACCATTGAAAGCCTTTTTTTGCTTTCGAAATGGATGGTCATGTGGAATAAATCTTCTATGCGACATATATATATTCTTATTAGAATTTTTTAATCTAATAGAATCGGTTTCTTCCCCACAAATTGGACATGCATAATATCCCTTTACAGCACAACCGCACAAATTCCCATATGCAGGAAAATTATTAATAGTCCACAAAAGTATAGCCTTTAACGTAAAAGATTCTTGTCGGTAAGCATCATAAGCCTGAACACCTTCACGCCATAAAGTTTGTAAATCTTCAATTAATGGTGCCAAGTAAACATCAATATCATTGCCTGGTTGTCGTGGACCAGATATCAACATTGTCAGCATCAAAAATTTTCTCTTTGCGCTCAACGAAGGATGAAAATTGTAGATCCTTAACATAACTGGCCAACAACTATACCTACTGCTAAGAGAACTATGTGGGTTGATCCCATCAGCTGAAAGTGCTAACCGAAGGTTTCTTGCTTCCTTCCCAAACTCTGGCCATTTCTTGTCCACTAACTTCCATGCCGGAGAATCTGCCGGGTGACGCAATTTATAATCAATTTCTCTTTCATCTGCATGCCATGTCAAATCTTTTGATGTTTGAACAGATTGGTACCACCGTTTAAACCGTGGAATAGGCGAAAAATACCACAACACTTTTGCAGGCACACCCACCTTTGGCTCAGTTGTGTTCTTTCTTAACTTATACCTCGAAGTTCCGCATGTAGGGCATATAGTAGCATCCGCGTACTCTTTCCTGTAAAGTATGCAATCATTGGGACATGCATGTATTTTTTCATATCCCATTCCAAAAATCGATAATGTTTTAACAGCTTTTTTCGTAGTTATAGGCAATTCATTATCTTCTGGAAGCATTTTTCCTAACAATTCCAATAACTTCGAAAAGCTTGTATCAGTCCACCCACTCCTTGCTTTCAAGTTGAAAAGATTTACCAATGCTGATAATTTAGTAAACTTTTTGCAACCCCTATATAAAGGCTTCTGAGCATCGTCAAGCAACTTTGCAAAGCTTTCAGGATCTCCCATAAAATCCTCCTCTGTAGCTTGAACCATCTCCACTGTGTTTTCAAGATCCTCTGGAGTCTCCATCACATAATCTTGAAGGTTTGGATCACACGTGTCGTCATTAGGTGGGGCAGCACTTTTAGCGACTTCTCCATGCCATATCCATGTACGATAAGTTTTATCAAAACCATTCGCATATAAATGATTTTTAACCACTTTTAGACTCAACTTACATCCATTCCCACATTTAGAGCATGGGCATGGGATGGAGTTACTCCCCTTTGCATGTGCTTCAGCAACTCTAAAAAAATCCTTAATCCCTTCTTCATATTCATTTGATAATCTACTCATGGAAATCCAAGATCTATCCATCGCAAATAGACTGTGATCTCAATGCGCACCTACTCACATACAAGAGAGATAACATATAGTTATGTTGTGATACATTAATTAAGTATTAAAAGGCAACCCATTAAAAACAATAGAAACTATGCCAGCTTGGCAGATCAATAAAATGCAAGTTGTCATGAATAAAGGGAAATATTAACTAAAAATTCTAGGTGTACGTTTAGTCAGAAAATAAAGAAAGTCATGATGATAGAGTGAATAATTTCTCTTATAAGGAAATATTGATATTTAACTAAAATATATAAATAACTTAGTCCATCATAACTAAACTTGTCATCAACTAGTATCGATAAACTTTACATGTTTTTTCAGCATATAATTGAACTGTACTTTTCAGTTTAGAAAACAACATTGAACAATATCTTTGCATATTTATACGCTAATTCTTCATTGTGCTTGGTTGTTGCATGTTGCTGGACCATTAGACCCAAAGGAGAGAGACGGTGATGAAGAGATACAAAAATTAGTAGTGAAACTAAGTACTTGATTATGTTTGTGTTTATATTTTAAACATTTATATACCGAATAAGATTTTATGGAATTGATTATGTGGCCAAATTATTTTAAAAACATGTTAGCGAAGTTCATATTAACAAGCCAATCAAGTTCATTTAATAAAGCGTGAAATACAGATACTGCACCAAAATTATTTCAGACATCCAAAGTTCTAGAGAACGAGAATGACATACAAAGTTCAGAATAACATGAATAACCCATGTATCCATGTCCTGAAATTAAATTTCCTAATAGTAGTAGCCATTATATAAACAAATGACAAACCATCACACATTGCACTCTTGTGACCATCATATCTTCCCCAAGAGGCCTACACCAATGTCGGGATCCCAAAAAATACAACGAAAAAAATAAAAAAAACGAAAAAAAGTGTGATATCTCTGTATATTCTCATAAGAAATAATTTTTCCCTTCTAAGGCCTCTTTTAGTACTTTTGAACATCCAAACACGGCTAAAATAACTGTAAGAACTAGTAACACTACACAATCATATAACTACACACAAAGGAGGGGGGAGAACCCAAAGTGAAATGCAAGCTCCTCTTTTGCATATCTCTGTCTACGGTTGAAGTTATAAGTAGAGGGTAAATTGTAAATTTTCAAACAAACCCTTAACTATTACTTTGACAACAAATAAGTATCCCAAACATAATAGATAATTGAAGAACTTTAACTCGATCGAGATAATAGCTTATAGGTTTCAATATTTGCAAATTTACCCTTAAAAAGTAATCTATTAACATAAAATCTATAAAGTTTTTTATCTCCTTCATAAGTTGCAAGTTAAGTTGTGGATTAGATGATGAAAAATTAACATAAAACAAAGAATCCGCCGCACGCCCCATACAGACAAAGAAAAAAATAATGATGTTCGAGATGTTTGGGGTATGTCTACTCTTATATTATTACTTTTGAGATTCTATCATTATATATTTGGAAACAATACTCATCGTCATTCAAGTGCAATTATTGAATTGTATGCATTGAAATTTTTCATGATTAATGTCATACTCTATTCCTCCCTAAAATTTGTGTCTAGATATTAATTTGGTATTTTCTAATTGCCTCGCTATTCGTACATTGATGAATTATTTGTATATAAATTTAATGTTGATTCTTTTTTTGTCAAGACTATTTGTAATTTATAATTTCGGTGTAAAAAATTGAAAATTATAGAATGACATTGTAAAAAAATCTAAATACAAAGTACACGAAAATTTTACTACTTTTAAAGGGTCAAAATATTCTACATGTATATCATTAACTTATATAATGTCATCCAGTACAAGTATATTATTTTTGCAAAAACCGAACACTTGTATATTATAAAGTTAACTGTGTCGCATTGTAGAACAAAACTATAAGTCGACAGGCATCACGCGGCGCTATTGACAAGTAGAAAATAGATGTGTATATTGTTACCTAAAAATAAATATGAGTAACAGATGAGAATTCAAAATTACCTCAATAGACTTCAGAAATAATAAAAAGCTGAAAATTGTGAGTCCTCAATCAAGTTGCGACAACGAGCACTCCCGTGAGTAGAAACAACTAATAATTCAACCACATAGTCTGATAAATTAGGTTAGGAATTGTAATGAAACCAAGTTATTAAATTTCAAGAAAAACATAAATGTAACAACAATAACACCTACCTACCTCTGTATTTAATTGATTCTCCAGATAGAAAAAGGTAGAACAAATTCTTCAAGCTGACTTGGGTGATGATAGCTGTACAGAATGGCATACGATTGAAGAAGAGGATGTGCAAGTTGAAGAAAAGGGTGGGATGCGGGTATAAGAAGAGTTGTGAGATGCGGCTTGAAGAAGAGGGTGGGATGCGATGGTTGTGGGATGTGGGATGCGGGGTGCGGTTGTGGGATAAGGGAAGACTCCATGATAATCGTAAGTGGGTATCTCCCAAAATCTTTGAGGTAGTGTTACGCACGCCTCTTTCCCTCCAAAATGCTTCACGCCAATTGGTATATTTTCTTAAAATGGGTCGTAAATAATCAAATAAATTTATTAAAAAAATATTAAAGGGGGTTTTGGGAAAAGGTCCTCGTAGTGCTCAAAGTGTATAAAAATAGGACACTCCATATAGTTTTATAAATTTAGTCCCTGTACTAAAAATACCAAGAAAAATGATGAAAAATAGTGCCGCTGGGGCGGACCAAAAAAATAAGGGACATATACCAAATAGTCCCTCAAACATTTTTTAATACTCATTTAGTCCAAGCCTTTTTATTTTGCCTCAAAAAGTCCTTTGCCACATATTTTGGAAAGGGAGTGCCGCTGGCGCGGACCTCTAAAAATAATAGAATATTGAGTGCTTGAGGGACTAAATGGGTTAAACTAAAAATATGTGTCCTTTTTAAAAAATATATATTTATAGTAGGGACTATTAAATAATTGACCCAAAAAATAAAGGTATTGTACCACAGGGACTATATTTATAAATGCTATTGTACCACAGGGACTAGATTTATAAACTTGAAAAGTATTGTCCTAAAAATCCAAATATAGGAAGGAACATGACATTTACCTTAATTCTCTATTTTATAAAATTATATTTAATATTACCATGTATATAAAACTGTCATAAAATTTAAATATATTATATGACAGTTAAAATAATACTGTCATAACATAACATATTAATATGACCCAATAAATATACATGGGTCATAATTATTTGTTTAAATGAAAAAAAAGGTCATAATTGTGAAATAATCATATTTATTATGACAGTTTACTTAAAATGGTCATAAAATTGAATTTTAAAACTGTCATAAAAGGGTATTTTTCTAGTAGTGAACCTTATCATAGGACGAGTATCCCTCA
Organism: Sambucus nigra; assembly: GCA_949130495.1. Classification (NCBI taxonomy): domain Eukaryota; kingdom Viridiplantae; phylum Streptophyta; class Magnoliopsida; order Dipsacales; family Adoxaceae; genus Sambucus; species Sambucus nigra. The sequence continues at coordinate 636,251,809 of OX422207.1, read as the reverse complement.
ACGCATTTGAGGTCATACCTTCAACGATCCACCAATTGATAAAATTCCTGACCTCCTATGGGGTAGGGGAAATGTAGGTTGACCAAACTTTGGCACGTGAATGCTACTTTAACTCTGCGGAAGAGAGAGAGGCTCATAAGAGGAGAACAACCACGTATAACATCGACAAACTTAATCCTAGGGATGAGACAAAGATCAAGAAGGGAGAAGTCGTGGAAGAGTTAGAATCGTCCTAATCGGAAAATCCCTAAGACCTGAGATTAAGGAAGAGCTGGTGAAGCTACTGAGGAAGAGGTAGAGTGTCTTTGTTTGGAGCCACGTGGACATGCCAGGTATTGACCCTGAAGTTATGTCCCACAAACTCAATGTTTTAGAAGACGCTAAGCCCATCAAATAGAGAAGAAGGGTTTACTCAAGGGAAAAGTATGATGTCATCAGGGAAGAGGTCAGAAAGCTTAAAGAGTCCAAGTTCATCAGAGAAGTCATATACCTTGAGTGGTTATCTAATGTCGTCATCGTACCGAAAGCTAACGAGAAATGGAGGATGTGCGTAGATTTCACTAATTTGAATAAGTCTTGTCCAAAAGATAGCTTCCTCCTACCATGAATCTATCAGATAGTGGATGCCACAGTAGGGCATGAGATCATGGCTTCATGGATGCCTATTCCGAGTATAACCATATTTTTATGGATCCGAAAGAGTCAGAGAAGATAGCGTTCATAACCGATAAGGGAATATATTACTACAAGGTTATGCCCTTCGGCTTAAAGAATGCAGGGGCCACTTATCAACATCTTGTAAATAAGATGTTCGAGAATCAGATTAGCACGACCATGGAGGTATATATGGATGACATGTTGACAAAGATCTTGAAGGCTGACACTCACGTGGCCGACTTGGAAAGGACCTTTAAAACCATGGATTTATACAGGATGAAGCTCCACCCTACCAAGTCCATCTTCGGAGTAGGTGCAAGAGGAGGAAAGTTCCTTGGGTTCATCGTCAATCAAAGGGGAATAGAGTCCAACCCCGAGAAGATCAAAGCTCTACTTGAAATGAAGACACCTAGAACTATCAAAGAGGTTTAGAGGCTAACTGGAAGATTTGTTGCACTTAACAGGTTTGTCTCAAGAGCTACAGATAAGTGTCTTCCCTTTTTCAAGGTGCTTAGAAAGGCCTTTGAATGGGATGAGAAATGCGATAAAGCTTTCAAAGATCTCAAGTCCTACCTCGGATCCCCTCTACTTCTATCTCAGCCCATTCTAGGGGAGAAGTTATATGTTTATCTTGCTGTCTCAGAGTCAGCCATTAGTTCTGCCATAGTAAGAGAAGATGGTGGAGTATAGAGGCCGGTATACTTCAATAGTAAATCCCTTCAAGGGTCTGAACAGAACTACCCTCGAATGGAAAAGTTATCTTATGACCTGATACACGCTTCCAGGAAGATGAAGCCATACTTCCAAGCCCGCTCTATTTTTATCCTCACTGACTCTCCACTAAGATAGGTCATCCACAAGCCTGAGAAGTCGGGCAGGTTGATGACTTGGGTCATCGAGTTGGGAGAATACGATATTATTTATCAACTCAGGGTTGCCATCAAAGGGAAAGCTCTGGCAGACTTTGTAGCAGAGTTCACATGGGAAGAGGTTGAGATTGATAATTGTCAAGAGATTACAGCTGAGCCAGACAGCAACGTCTTTCGTGGTCCAGACGAGGTTAGGTAAAGCAAGTCCAAAAAAAGTGTAGCTGAGAACGAGGAAGACACGTACCTCTTCAAGCAAGGGACCATGTCAGAGGGGAACTTCTCTTCAAATAAAGATGTTTGGAACCTCTTCGTTTATGGGTCTTCTTGTGAAAGTGGAAGCGGAACAAGGGTGATAGTGTCAGCACCAGATGGTACCAACATTAAATATGCATTAAGGTTCAACTTCAAGGTTTTAAACAATGAGTCTAAGTATGAGGCATTGATAGCGACTCAAGGCTGGTCGTCAACCAAATCTTGGGAATATATGAGGCCGAGGATGAAATAATGGCCAGATGCTTGAAGAGAGTGAGAACGATATTGGAAAGCTTCAGATAAGTGAAGATGAAGAGGATACCTCGGCTTGACAATAGTTGGCGGATGCACTAGAAAAGTTATCCTCAGAAACCAGGACAGACATCAGAAGAATAGTACCAATCAAAATTCTGCTCAAATCGACCATTAAAGAAGAAGAGGTTACTAGAACTTACCTCAATTTGAATCTAGGAGCCACATGGATGGACCCTCTTATCAGATATATCAAGCAGGGAGAGTTGCCAGAATCAAAATTGGAAAGGAGAAAGCTGAGGTTCAAGGCTGCCAAGTTCTCAATTGTAGGAAATATTTTGTATAAAAAAAGATTTCCTACTCCCTATTCTCAGATGCGTCCACCCCTCAGAGGTCCCACACATCCTGGAAGATGTACATGAGGGCTCTTGATACAGTCATATAGAAGGAAGACCCTTAGCTAAGAGGATAATTACTCGAGGATACTGGTGGTCGACTTTAGCCAAAGATGCTGCTACCTACAAGCAGAAATGCGATAAGTGCCAGAGATTTTCCACTATCCCTCATCAACCTCATCAACCTATGACGTCAATCAATTCTCCTTAGCCATTTGCAATATGGGGGATTGATTTGGTAGGACCGTTGCCAAGAGCTGCGAACAACTATCATTTTTTTATAGTAGCAATTGACTACTTCTCCAAATAGGTAGAGGCTCAACCAATGATCGCCATCACCGAGTAGAAATCCTTTCAGTTCATTTGGAAGAACATTATATGCATGTACAGTTTTCCAAACACACTCATCTCAAATAATGGAACGTAGTTCAATAATGCTTCCTTGGAGAAATATTACGAAAGAGTCAGGATCAAGCAATTCTTCTCTTTTCCAGGATGACCTTAGGCAAATTGGCAGACTAAAGTCACAAATCGAATGATCCTTGATGGGATTAAGAAGAGGTTGGAAGAATCTAAAAGGAGATGGACATAAGAGGTATACACAGTGTTATGGGCATATAGGACGACAGCGAGGATGCCAACGAGAGAGACCCCATTCATATTGGCCCATGGCTTAAAAGATGTCATCCCTACAGAAGTAAGACTTCCCACTCATAGAGTTCAGACCTATGACCCTGAGAGGAATATAAAAGAGATAAGACTTGATCTGGATCTTATCGAGGAAAGAAGAGAAGATGTTGAGATTAGATAGGCAGCCTACCAGTAGAGAACTGCGAAGTTCTACAATCAAAGGGTGAAAATGAGACCTATAGCTGTAGGAGACCTAGTCCTAAAGAAGATGTTACAAAAGGCAAATAAGATCCATCCAAACTGGCATGGTCCTTACAAAGTAGTTGACGAGGTTGTGCCCAGTACCTGTCGGCTAGAAAATCTCGAAGGGGAACCTTTCTCCAATCCTTGGAACGCTGACCACTTGAAGAAATATTACATATAATGTTGCAGTTGTTTCTTTATATTACATATATCTTTTTATGAAGAGGATATTAATGAAAAGAGCAATTCGTGTGTCAATACTTTATTTCATTATGCTTAAATAACATTAATTTGGTGGAATAATGAGGTAAAACATCATTGTATGGTGACCTCAGACCTTAAACATCATTAGTTTGGTGAAATTATGAGAAATATCATTATATAGTGACCTCAGATTTTAAACATCATTAATTTGGTGGCAATTTATGAGGGTAAACATCATAATTTGATGGCCTCATACCTTAAACATCATTAATTTGGTGGCAATTTATGAGGGTAAACATCATAATTTGATGACCTCGGACCTTAAACATCATTAGTTTGGTGAAATTATGAGGGTAAACATCATAATTTGATGACCTCAGTCCTTAAACATCATTAATTTGGTGGCAATTTATGAGGGTAAACATCATTATATGGTGACCTCGAACCTTAAACATCATTAATTTTGTGGCAATTTATGAGGGTAAACATCATAATTTGATGACCTCAAACCTTAAACATCATTAGTTTGGAGGCAATTTATGAGGGTAAACATCATAATTTGATGGCCTCAGACCTTAAACATCATTAATTTGGTGGCAATTTATGAGGGTAACCATCATAATTTGATGACCTCAGACCTTAAACATCATTAGTTTGGTGAAATTATGAGGGTAAACATCATTATATGGTGACCTCAGACCTTAAACATCATTAATTTGGTGGCAATTTATGAGGGTAAACATAATAATTTGATGACCTCGGACCTTAAACATCATTAGTTTAGTGACAATTTATGAGGGTAAACATCATTAGTTTGGTGGCAATTTATGAGGGTAAACGTCATAATTTGATGACCTCAGACCTCAGATCTTAAACATCATTAATTTGGTGGAAATTTAGAGGGTAAACATCATATTATGATGGCCTTAGACCTTAAACCATTAATTTTGTGGCAATTTATGAGGGTAAACATCATATTATGATGGCCTCAGACCTTAAACATCATTAATTTTGTGGCAATTATGAGGATAAACATCATAATTTGATGACCTCAGACCTTCAACATCATTAGTTTTGTGAAATCATGAGGGTAAACATCATAATTTGATGACCTCGGACCTTTAACATCATTGGTTTGGTGAAATTATGAGGGTAAACATCATAATTTGATGACCTCAGACCTTAAACATCATTAGTTTGGTGGCAATTTATGAGGGTAAACATCATAATTTGACGACCTCAGACCTTAAACATCATTAATTTGGTGGTAATTTATGAGGGTAAACATCATATTATGATGGTCTTAGACCTTAAACCATTAATTTGGAGGAAATTTATGAGGGTAAACATCATATTATGATGGTCTTAGACCTTAAACATCGTTATAGGTAAACATCATATCTTAAGACCTTAAGGTAGACCATATTATATGGTAACTTCAGACCTTGAGGTAAACATCGTTATATGGTATCCTCAGACTTTAAAAGAACATGCAAGAGAAGACACGCAAAGGAGCAATATAGTCTGAGGAAGATTGTATTAATATTTGCCACTGAATAGTTAGAGTTACAAATCAAATATACTTTCCAGAGTTCACAAAAATTACAGGCGAAAAGAAATAAAAATTACAACTCAAAGCTTCACAGGACGAGGCCTAAGTATCTACAGCAACAATCATCCCTTCTTGGCCGACGTTGGTCACCTCTGTTGTATCATCCTGAGGATTGGCCTCTTCAGTTTCAGTGACCTCTAAGGGAGCAGTCTCGGTAGGGGCAGCACCGGCCTCCTCAACCTCCTGCAAGGCCTGAGCAAAGTGGGGGACAATAAAGCCCAGGCCCCCAAAGTCCGAGGCAGTCAGGCTCCCTGACTCTTTTTCCATGGAGGCTGCCCATTTACTAGTGGCTTTAATACCTCTTTCAAGGTATTCAAAGCCAAAGCTGATGAAGTCATCAGAGACCTTATAGTCTGGAAGGATCTTCTCTGAGTCATCCTCTAATGAAGCTTTGCCTGCAGCATCCACTTTGGTTTGAAGGGCATCATCTTTATCCTTCAAGGCTACCTCATGATCCTTCTTGAGCTTGCCTATGTTCCTATCCCTCTGCTTAACCATGTCAGCCTCCTTCAACTCTGTCTGCAAACGTTCAATCTCTGCATTCAAGGAGGCTTGCACCTTTTGAGCCTCCTGACCCTTTTTTATGAGAGGCAGCTTCATCAGGGTCCAATTAACTAAATGATGCATGGACAAGATACCCTGTAGTGGAAAATTAGACGTATGAGCATGGTTTAACTTACAAAAGGTTGAATTTACACTTAGAAGAGCAAAATAGTAAAAAGTAGTACCTAAATTGATCTATGGAGGGTAAGCTCAGCCAGCAAAGGGATATCCAGAGAGCATAGAAAATGCTTATCATCTTCGATCATTACAGAATCGATGGCATCAATAGCCTTTAGACCATAGCCAATCAGACTATCGTTAATCTTTAACTGAGAAAGACGAGCTATCATGGCTTCATCTGAAGAAATCAGAATGTCGCGATCCCCCTTTTAATTTTTACTCGGCCTCTGAGGCTTCGATTCTATTATGGTCTTCCTCTTCTTCATAACATCGGCCTTGGACATGCCGATGTTCTGATTGGGAGAAGGAGGGGCTACATTATGGTCGGCTTTCTTCATCAGCTTTACAAGACTTGGGGCAGAAATTTCCCAAAGGTCGTCAGGAATACCTCCAGGCCGCTCTACAAAAAGAAATATATTAGTCAGTAAATCATAGGCATGAAAAGTAATAGATACAACTTGTGAAAAATAATACTTACGAAGCTCTATCAAAGAACTACCACCTAGCCCTGTCGGAGAGAGGTAGTAAGGGGTCATCAGATGTTCGTATTTAACCAGACGACCCTTTTCCCCCTGATCTTGAAAGTCCTTAACCTTTTAAATATTCTCCAGGCTAAGTCCATGGTTGGTTTTTGAAGTAAGCGAGACCTTCCCCCATCTTGGAGGAGTCCTTGGAACCAACGTTCCAGATGCCTTATGGGGACCAAACTCCCATGCCCCGGATGTAAAGAAATACCTAGGTTTCCAGTTGTGATTGTAGGTCTGGGTAACCAACAACATCTTCTTATCTGACTTCCTATCTAGGAAGTGGTAATAGATAGGGTGATTTTTGGCAGAGGAGGGGACGTAACACCCTGTGAAGACCCTAACAGGAAGGTCTGAGTGGTGGACGACCCTCTACGGGACGATAGCCCCTATCACCACCCTCTAGGTGTTGGGGGACAGTTGTGAAGGGGCCAAATTTATATGGGATAATATGTCCCTGATCTAATGATGGATAGGGAGATGGAAACCCAACTTAAACATCTGCTTGTAGATGCAGATCTCCCCATCTTGACCACCAAACTCTCTTTCACCCCTCAGAGGTCTCCTAAGACTAATGGAAGGACCTATTGAGTAGAGGTGCCTAAAATCCAGAAGATCATACTCACTAATGGAGCTATCAATCTCGGTTGCCTCAGAGGTGTCAATGTCGCTCTCATTCCCATCATCTTCATCCCTAGTGACATCGTTCTGGGCAGATACTGGGGGACCATCAGGAAACCTCTGAGCGAACTCAGCCCCGGTGGCGGCCGACAGGGGAATAGCATAAAAAATGGGGGGAATATCCACACTTTGCCCTATAATTTTGACATCAAAAGAAGACTGAGAGGTGTTAGCCCCTGGTGTGATCAGACACGACTCAAAACCTTGACTTGATTAGGGACCTGGTCTTGCCTAATTGAGTAATCCATAACCTCTTAGAAAGAGTCTACAGATATGGGGTCTGAGGTAGACGACTCAGACTCAGACATGGGTGTTAGATCCACAGGGACCCATACTGTCTCAGCAGGCTCGACTGGCTCAGGATATATTACCTTCAGAGGTGGAGGAAAGATAGGTCTGGGGGGGAAACCTCAGCCCTACGAGCCTCCTCTTGGGCTAGCTCCATCTGCCTATTTTTTTCAAATGTCTTCTCGTGAAGGGAAGGGAACTCTTCTATGAGTTGATACAGAGGTTTGAGCATAAGGCAGATGACACAACACTTGGGACTCAAAACCACAAATAGACAAACAACTTGGCTCAACCTAAACTAAGGATCAAATAGGGAAGGTGGAAGGTTTTCAAACCAAGAACACTTAAGAACAAGGTCGCCGAAAAACTCAAAAACTCATAGAAAAACACAAACCTTCACCGGGAAATGCATAAATGAGAAATAAATGCTAAAGATGGTAATGTAAGGAGGAAGATGGTACCTGACTAAGTACTAATTGAAGGAGACGAAGATTAGAAGCAAAGAAATCCCCAAACACAGCAATAACAGAGCTCTTGGAAAGAGAGAATCACAGAGATAGAGCACAGGCGATAAAACAGAAGAAAAAAATGAAGAAGAAAGGGAAAGTAGGGTTTTAAACCCATAATCATTTTGGCGTGCATCCCAAGGCCCATCATTTCCTTGGGAACCCAAGGAGCAAAATAAAAATATCACGCCTTGACAGACACGCCACCCACTTCAGTAAGTGATATGTGTTAAAGAAATATTGGCACAGAAGAAAACTCATCCTTGCTTACCCCTCAATCACCTATTCACATAGGTAATTAAGGGCTAGGGGTGATTGATATGCCCAAAGTGTACCTTCCTACTCAGAGACACTAACCTCAGCATGTCTCATAGTCGAGGTGGCAGAAGCTCAGGATAACCATCAGTAATAGTTTCTCATAAGTTAGCCCTGGCAGACATAGCAGCAACCCTAATACATCAACCTCGGCTAGGCGTCAGTCGAGGTCAGTAATGACATGGGTTCAACCATCCATCAACATCAACATTGGCCACAACCGACATTACATTTTATCACCCGGTCAGTAAAGCCTCAGGGTCTCAATCATCAAGTAGTATGTCACCATCGACCCAGGCCGACGTTACACCTTGTATCCAACCTCTACCAGCCATCTTGGCCAAGGTCTTTATGGATGTTGATCTCAAAAAATGCAAGGGTCGAACCTCACCAACCTCATACTCATCTAGGCCGAGGTTGGCACTAATCAAAGACAGCCGAGCATTTACATACATATGTATGGCTTGGAACACGTGGACAAATCTGTTATAACTGAATCATTCCCACCACGTGAGAGAATATTGTGGTCATCATTATTTAGTTAAGATCAGCCAGGTGTCATCCTGACACTAGTTTAATCTTCATGCACATGCTCATTGCATGCTTGGGGGGTACATTACACCCCCTAAGCACTATATATAGTGGCCATCATCTACCTTGTAAAAGGATCCATAATTACAACCCTAGCTGAAACTCTGTTAATTCACACAGTAGAGAGAGAAAGCTTGAAAGATTGTATCTATGGTCGTTAGTGCCTTCATCTAGTGATATTAACACTCACTTGCACAGTGGACGTAGGCTAGATTGGTTGAACCACTTACATTCAAGTGTTCATCCTCTTCTCCTCACCTCCTTCTACATATATATATATATACATATATTCTCGTGTGCTGCCATTTTTTTCACTTTCTTGAGCTTGTCAACACCTTATCTGGTGGTGGTGTTTCCAGCACCATCAATCATTCTCAATCTATTGTTTTCTTTCTTGTCCATTAATCTAGTTTCAATACTTGTCTAGGTTAAAAATAGGTTTTAATGTTTTAATTTAATCATCACCTTTTACACTTTTATTTGAGAAGTAATAAATCAATTAAAGTCAAATAATCATTCTTTGTGGATTCGATACCCAGGTTCGCCACTATACCCCCATAAGAGTGCAACTAAAGTTTAGGTTTTTTGCATTACGGTGGTAAACTGATAACAATGACTGGTGGTATTACACAATCAATCAATTTTTGACCCATTATTATGCAAGTTGTTTACTAAATCCATCTTTGTTATATTTATAACCTTATGTGACACTATTATCTGACAAACTATTACTTGTTCTTACATTATTCAATTTAACAAGAAAATATAGTGTCGTATGTTTCTCAAGGCTTGATGGGTACATCACTCACCAGCCTTGCCACGCATTTTGTATTTTAGCTCCACATTAGTCTCATTACGATTGTCATTGCCACCCCCCCCCCCCCCCCCCCCGCCCCCATTCTAACACTTTCACTTGATAAATGATCAACTTCGCAATTAAATATTTTGAATGTGTCATAAACAAGATATTCAATCCTAACCCTAGGATCATCGAGGACTGGGTCATTGCATTCCATACGTTTAGCGAGTTCTTTTTCTTATTAACGAGTTCCTTTTTCCCCATAAAAATACCAAAACCTGTAGAGTTGGATATATCATAACGAAGCAAATAAAAATGGATGTCTTCACCACCATCAATTTTTTATTTTCACATTTAATGCATGGGCATGAAAATTTGTTTTGGCCTTCACCGTTATTCTTCACAAAATCAATGAGCATAGCAACTCCATTAATATATTTTTCACTCCCTATTGCACATTCCTTCATCCACTCTTTGCTAAATTCCAATGATATTTTGTATGTTGAGCTACATTAGTAGAAAATTAATATCTACTATTTAATACACACACACACGCATAAAAGATTGAACATCTACTTATGAACATACCCAAACTATTGAATATATATATGGTGTGTTACCTTTTGTATGAAGTGTTTCCAAATAAATAATGAAGTCGTCACCATGCTTAGATGTTTTTATATTAATAAAAAGTTTTTGAAACCATTTTAATATAATCTACGTCCAAAGAAACTAGTTCAGGATTGGGGAATACAATTAGTAAAAAAGCTAAGACTCAATATGTGATCATGGGCATGATAAATAAAGGTGGAGCAAACTCACAACACATGACCTTTTAGGAAATTTAAAGTGTAGTTATGTATCATGTCCTGGCCATATGCATGATGGCTAAAAGCTTTCACATTTCTGGAATGTGCAAATAAATATGGTAAGAAATACGAAAGAAAATTATGCAATGTGGTACACCAAGAGTTCCTATACTTTCCCCCACCGCTACATATTTCTTTCACCATTTAAAGTCTTTCTTTAGATTATCAATTATGGGAGGTAAATCATGGAATTACACAAAATGTTATATAATATGTCAATTATAAAAGCGTCTTGTACTAAATACGAGAACAAAACAAGAGTCCCAAAATTAGAGGGACCAATTCAATTACTAGAAACTAAATACTTTACACATAATCATACATCTCAGCTATATTCACAACCCTCTAATCTACACGCTTTTTCAAGTAGTAGAAGAAACTCAAATTTTATATAATAAAGGTATTGACTTAAAAAAATACCAGTAGTTTAATTGAAAAAAATCATACATGAAGATTAAATTTTTAAATGTGTGTCGCCTCATTTACAAAAGGAAAGTAAGAAATCCAAAGTCCGACAATAATAATTAAACTATAACTGAAAAGAAAATCAAGCTATAAGACGAACCTAAAGGTATATTAAACATAGAAGAATCCCAAAGAACCATTATAGTGGACTTGCTAAAGATATGTTGGATTCTGAGGAAGAAAATTAATCTTAAACATTTGTATGATTTTCTTATGTAAAGTTATGCAATATTACACATTTCGCATAATTCAATTACTAAATTTGTTAAAAGTATTGTTATTCAGAAGTAGTTGTAATATAGTTGACATATAGCTCATTTATGATAGGAGGAAATATAACAATATTCAAATTTTGTGGCGAGTTCATGAGTGAGTTTATAGTGTATCACATCACATTTATTTGTTGTTCTCTTCTTAGAATGTACTTTATGTTTGAAAAATTTTCTTTCCATTTTTTGTTGTTTGTATTCCTATGTTACACCATTACTAATACCGTTAAGCAAGGAGAATATTGAATCCTCCCCGCAACATACACAAATATGAAGATGGTAAAATGATAGTCTCGAATGGAAAATATATATGAAGATTGAGCATTATACTCGTCTGAGAAGAAGAAACAAAAAATGGAGCCCTAGATTAACGATTAATCCAAATATACCTGAGTCAAAACAAAACATATAACCATCAGGTTTATGATTGAAAAAAAATAAGGCCATCAGGTATATTGGAAAAACACACGAGGTATATTAAAAAAAAAGATAAACATCAGGTTTGTGATTGATAACTATACCTAACAACGGTTGAGGCTTAGGTTTTTGAAGGAAGGGAAGAAGTAAAAAAATGAAGCCCCTAGTTTTAAAGCTGCGATTGAAAAAATGAATCACTGATGCTGCCAAGTTATTAAAATCGAAGGTTTGTTTGCTGAATCAAAAACTTGATGCTGCAAAGTTATAACCCCTGGTTGAGCCCTAGGTTTGTTTGCGGTTGAATAAAAAAGATTACCTGTTTTGTTTGCTACAATTGTGCCTTCCTCCAATGTTGTGAAGTTATTCAAATTTAAGGTTACCGGAATCAAAACAAAAACAAAATCGATTGTAATTGGTTTTGATTTTATTATGATTCAAAAAAAACAAAACAAAAAAATAAAACTTTACCTGAATCAAAGATTTGGAGTTTTGAAGGTTTGCGATTTTGTGAATAGATGAGGGAGGGAGAATTTAGATAAGGGAGCAAGAATTATGTTACCATTTTGGTTTTGGTGAACGCCAATTTTGTTTACACTTTTTCGTGACGATGTGACACTTTTTGTTTTAGGTAATAATAAAACCACAAGTAGGTAATGGTTTTGAACACTTACAAATTTTGTAGGTGTAAAAAACCATTTTTAATTTTCTAAGTGTTATAAACACTTACAAATTAAAAATTATAATATTTAAAAAATATTGATTGTGTTGTAGTGAAAGACGATGGTAAAGTTCCGGGAAACAACAATAACAAAAGCAAGGGAGATGTTATTTTTATTGACATCTAAGGCATATCTGGAGGTTTTATCGGAGGTGGGATCTCTGCCACAGCCAAAAATTCCCACCTCATAAGTATATAGCATGAAGGGGTACAAATCAACCATGTCTCTCTCCCACATCAATTCCCAAGGGATTTTCAATGATGGTCTTCCCATAAACGGAGCTCAAGAGGGTCCGAATCCCTTATGATGATCCTCTTTTGATCATATCAATAATGGGGAATGCCAACATAAGGAGGATCTTGATTAATATAGGAAGAAATACAAATATCCTACTCATAAATTCTTTTGAGGCCATGAGCCCTAGCAAAAAGCACATGCAACCAATCACCACCACTCTCATTGGGTGCAACGGAGAGGAAACCTATTCATTAGGATATGTCACCCTCCCCCTCACCCTTGGTTCCAACGATTGTTGTACAACCATTTGGAAAAAGTTCATAGTGGTAGACCTCCACCCAGCTTATAATGTCAACATGGGAAATTATCACTCAATGATTTGGACACTGTTATCTCAACCCGTAGGTTGGTGATGAGGTTCTCTGCCCCCAAGGGAGAAGAAGAAGTTTTCAAAGATTAAAAAAAGGATCGAGAATATTATATCACTTCCATGAAGAAAAGTATGAAGCCTCTCAATACTCCCTAGTTTTTGTAAGAGGTTCTAAAAATATCACAGTAGGAGCCCGAGGTCTTACCACAGATCTTACCTCCTCCACCACCGATGCCTGAGATCCCCTTTGAGAGCTTAAGTATAGAGCTACTGAATGTGGAAATTTTAAATCCACAAGATGAGAAGAAAAATTAGAGAGGTGATCCAATTGAGGCTCTGATCACCATATGCATCGATGTTGAGGACCCTAAGAGGGAAGTTCATATTGGGGTTGTCGTAAGATCCATTTTCAGAAAATAACTTGTCCATTTACTAAACGAGAATAAATATGTCTTCGCCTTGAGTCATTCAGACACAATATGGGTAAACCTTGAGGTCATGGTACACCACATGAGCATGGACCCAAAACATAATCATGTCCATCAAAAAAAAAGGTTCTTTGGTCCTGAGCAAAATAATGTCCACCACCTGAGCGCGACCAATTTCATTAAATATGTCAAATGCCTATAATGGATTTCAAATATGGTACTTACGCAAAAATAAAATAAAACGAAGGATGCACATAGACTTCACTAACCTAACCAAGGCATGCCTCAAGGACTTCTATCCTCTACCTCATATTGACACCTTACTCGACTCAATGGCATGCCATTATCTCCACTCCTTCATGGATTCCTACCCCGGGTACAACTAGATTAAAATGGTCCCGTCAATGAGAAAAATACCTCATTCATTATAGAAAAAGGTACCTATTAGTACAAAGTTGTTCCTTTAGGACTAAAAAATTCAGGTTTTACTTACTAGAGAATTATGAACTCCACCTCATTGGTAAGACCATGGAGCTCTATGTTGACGACATGATAGTTAATAGCTTAGAGGCTTAGGACTATATAGAAAAGCTCAGAGAGACCTTTTATATCCTTAAAAGGAATTAAATAAGACTCAATCTGAATAATTCACTTTCAAAGATGTTGAGGGAAGGTTCATAGGGCTTATGGTCACTAGGCGAGGCATAAAGTCCAATATGGAGAAATTCAAGCTCTACTAGATATGAAGTCCCCAATGATGGTCAAAGAGGTCCAATGCCTAGCTGAAAGAATTACTTGCCTTAACTAGTTCATCTCAAAGACAATAGAAAAATTCTTTCCTTTTATCAAGGTGCTAAAGAAGACCTTCGAGTGGAATCTTGAGGCTGAAGAGGCATTCCAGAACGTCAAGAAATACCTAGGGTCTGAACCTATGCTGTCCAGAACCATCGTAGGGGAAAATCTGTATCTATACCTAGTTGCCTCACCAACCATTATCAGCTCAACTCTGATCCGAGAGAATTTTGGGGCCCAGTACCCTATCTATTACATCAACACAACTCTACAAGGAACTGAAATCAAGCATCCAATAATAGAAAAGTTGGCATTCTGCCTCATCACCTCATACAAGCGTTTGAGGCCCTACTTCTAGTCCCATACCATCATGGTCATGACCGACCATCCTTTCCGATGGTCATGATACATCCGGAAGGTTTGGAAAATGGTCTATGGAGTTGGGTGAGTTTGATATCAAGTATAAATCATGAATTGTCATCAAGGGACATTCTTTTTTCGACTTCATTACATAGTTTAGCAACATGGAAGAAATGGAAGAAGACACCAAGGGATTGAAGTAATAGGTTATAATAGTTCCCAAAAATCTTAGATACTCGTTATTCTAGGAGGTGGACACTATCTCATCTACATGAATCGTTCATGTAGATGGCCCCTTAGATAGATTTGGTAGTGGGGCTGGAGTTCATCTAGTAATCCCCGATGGAGGTATTATCTCTCTTGCTCTTCATTTCAAGTTTAAAACCTCTGATGATGAGTCAGAGTATGTAGCCTCGATGGTAGGCTTATGATGAGACAAATATTTAAAATCATAATTGGTAGATGCCATTAGCGGCACTCAACTAGTGGTCAACCAAGTCACTGAGGTCTATAAGGACAAAGGTGATAAAATGGTCGAGTACTTAGCAATTATACATCATCTCATCTAGAAGATCCCTAGATTTTGTGTCATAAGGGTCCTGCAAGTAGAGGCTAATCATATTTCACCAATTGCTTCATCAGATGATGTGGATCTAGAGGTTCTAGTTGTTACCTTCGACTAACCAAACAACACCCAGCTCCAGATCAACACCGAAAAGGTTGATCAGAACTCAGATTGGACCAATCCCATCAAATCTTACCTCAGAGATAGTGTCCTTCCAAAACATAAGGTTCAAGCTATATGGATGAAGTTCCTATTTTCCAAGTATTACCTATAAAATGAGGTTTTATTCAATAACGATTATTGTTTACCACATCAAAGGTGCCTGAGGCCATCGGAGGCTAGCTACGTCCTCAGATATCTCTAAGAAGGTCCACATGGTTCTCATATAGGCCTAAAGACCTTAGTCAATAAGGTCCTGAGGTAAGGGTACTTTGATTTGGAACAAATACTGCATTTATTCATCCTTTATACTTATGCATTTTAGCCGCCTCAGGTACTTTAATTCCTGTATTTATGCTTTTTAACCAGAAAACCTCCATTTTATATGATTAACATGCTATATGAGGTATAATTGAGCTTTGTAGGTATTAACGTGTTTGGTCGCTTTTCAAAAAAGTTCTATTGACTATTGCAAGGCATTTTAATAATTTTAGGACTCGAGTTTTTAGCCCAATGTCTTATCGAAAGTTGTGTCCCTCTGAGTTAGCTTTGCATAGCTTCTAATTGCTCCTGATTCTGATTTATAACTAAGAAGTTATGGCCTTTTTTGTATTGTTCATCCAAGCTGAAAAATAAGCATTGTTAGGGGGGAATCGATTCAGAATTTTTTTGAATCGATTCGGCTAGAGTAAAAGTCCACAAATTTGTATTTTTAGGTGAGTTTTTAGTTGGGTATTTATATGTAAATATTCTATTAAGTTGGGAGAGTCATTTTTATATCATTTTAGGTTAGTTTAGCTTAGGTTTTTGGGGGAGCTTTCCATCCCTCTCTCTCCCCTAGGGTTTGCACCCATTTGGGTTTTGTAAGTATACTATTCATCTTCTCTTTCCTTTAATCTAGTTCCATTTTCCTTGTTTATGCTTTGTTCTCTATATTTCTAGCTTATTTAATTAGTTATTGTTACTTTAATAGTTGTTTCGTTCATTTAATTTGTTGTATTTATTGCTTTAATTATGTGTAGTAGCAAGTTTAAGGGTTGGGGTCACATTTTCGCCATTAATGGGTGTTGAGATTTGAAATCTACCTTTTGGGTAAAAATGCATCTAATTGAAACATTGTGTATTAAAGTTCGAATATTAGGCATTTAACTTTCTTTGTCACGCAACGTTAGTGTTTATAGCGATATTCCGAAATTATTCCATATGTGATCACATTCGAGATAAAGTTTAATTTGTCATTGTTGGATTAAATTTCTTCATGTTTGATGTTTATAATCTATTCAATATGCTCGGTCAAATGTTTTCGAACCAAAATCATTTTTATGCATTATTTAGCCCATGGCGGGAATGTGTTCCCAGTCTCATTTTATTAATATTTTTTAGTTTTAATTAGCATAGTTAACTTTTTCTTTTCGTCTTCCCCTTTTACACCATATCATATTTTCCTTTAGCCCTTTTATAAGTGTTAAAACAATTTTATCCTAAATATCGTTCCCTCTGGACTTGATCCCTACTTGCCGCTACACTTCCCTTTTTAGTGTGCTAAGTTGTGGTATCTTTTTGCATAAGGCGTAAATACCCAACGACATATTGTAAATACGAAGTTTACGCCTTATTATACTTCTAGACAACATTAACAAAGGAAGACAAGGATCTAGTCTATCAATGTGATAAGCGTTAGAGGTTTTTCCTTTCAAATGCATCTGATAAAGAATATGGCCCAATGATAAGTCCATGGACCTTTTTCTCAATAGGGAGTGTAATTAGTCGGACCCATTTCCCTAAAAAAAGGTCAAAATAAATTATGCATTATTACCCTTAATTACTTCACCGAGTGGGTTGGGGATGAGCCCTTAGTCACCATCATGTATAAGAAAACTACCAGCTTTATCTAGAGTATCGTTATCTCTAGGTTTAGATTTCCTACGGCCATCATCTTAGACAACGAAAATTAATTTGATAACCTTTCCTTCAGGGAGTTATGCTCAAACTATGGCATAGACATCTACTACTCATCTCTAGGCCATCCTACGGCCAATGTCCAAGTTGAAGTCATAAACGGAACCATCTTCCACGTCTTAAAGAACAGTTAGAGAAGGCTAATGGGATGTGGGATGAAGCATTGTAGAGCATCTTGTGGGCCCTTAAGCAACCTACTCATGAAGGACACCCCATTCGAGTGGACGGAAGCATGCCAAAGCTATTTTGAAAAACGAAAAACCATGCTTGTGTCCGCTCCCATCATGCAAGTTCCGGATTGGTCCTTACCATTCGAACTTATGTGTGATGCTAGCGATTATGCGATAGGGGTTGTTTTGGGCCAAAGAAAAGATAAGCAAGCTCATGTCATCTACTAAGCTAGCCGGACTCTTACCGGACCACAACTCAACTACTCTACCACGGAGAAAGAGTTGCTAGCGGTAGTCTTTGCCCTTGATAAATTCCGGTCTTACCTTATCGGTTCTCTCATTACTTGCTTCACCGACCACGCGGCATTGAAATACCTACTTGCAAAGAAAGATGCAAATCCGCGTCTTATAAGGTGGATCCTACTCCTACAAGAGTTTAATCTCTCCATTAAAGATAAGAAAGGGGTAGAAAACGTCGTTGCCAACCACGTATCACGGCTTTCGTCCGACGTACCTAGTGATCCCATACCCATAGAAGAATAATTTCCGGATGAGCAACTTTTTGCTACCTCTTCTTTGCCATGGTTTACGGACATCGTGAATTACCTTATCACGAGAGCCGTCCCTCCCGACTGGACACCGCAAGATAAGAAGAGGTTTATTACTTGGTCGTGCATGTTTTTATATGACGATCCCTTCCTTTTTAAATATTATGCCGACCAAATCATCCGACGATGTGTACCAGATGACGAGATCCCAAAAGTCATCCAGTTTTGTCATTCGGAAGCTTGTGGAGGCCACTTTTTGAGGAAAAAGACGGCCGCTAAAATTCTGCAATGCGGCCTCTATTGGCCCACAATATTTCGGGATGTGAATGCTGCTTGCAAATCTTGAAATAGGTGCCAACGGATGGGAGCTATTACCCGATCAGACATGATGCCTCTTACCCCCATACTCATAATTGAGATCTTCGACTGTTGGGGTATTGACTTCATGGGTCCCTTCCCCCCGTCATTTGGTTTCTTATACATCCTTGTCGCGGTAGACTACATTTCTAAATGGGTGGAAGCTATAGCTACCAAGGCAATTGACAACAAAGTGGTGATAAAATTCCTACAGGAACACATACTTTCCCACTTCGGTTCACCGAAAGCGATAATCATCGATAATGGCACGCACTTCTGTAATTGGCCATTCGAGAAGCTAATGAGAAAGTATGGTGTCATTCACAAGGTTGGAACGACTTATCACCTGCAAACGAATGGGCAGGCGGAACTAGCAAATTGAGAAATCAAGAACATTTTTGAAAAGATCGTCAATCCTACCCGAAAAGATTGGTCACTTAGATTGAACGATTCGCTATGGGTCTATCGTACCGCATATAAAAATCAACTAGGCCTGTCCCCTTTCCGCTTTGTGTATGGAAAACCTTGACATCTTCCCGTTGAATTAGAGCACAAGGTGTATTGGGCAATTAATCAATTTAATTATGCCATGGATAAGGCCAGTGAAGCCCGCAAGCTTCAATTGAATGAGTTAGAAGAAATACGCAATGATGCGTATGAGATTGCTAAAATTTCCAAATAAAGGATGAAATTTGCTCACGATAACATCATTCAACGCAAAGAGTTTCTTCCCGAGAAAAAAGTTCTTCTTTATAACTCTCGACTTCATCTCTCTCCGGGCAAGTTGCGGTCATGATGGTCTGGCCCATTCATTGTTAAGAATGGTTTCCCTCACAGAGCTGTTGAATTAGACGATTTAAAAGGTGGAAATACATTCAAAGTGAAAGGACAACGCCTAAATCCATATCTAGAGGTGTGTGTGGAAGAAGTCGACACCGTTTGGTTGTCGGACCCCATTTACGGGGTAGAGTGAGCTGTTACAGCGAGGTCGTCGCACCCCCGACGCATATGGGGTGAGAGTCGTGTGTGTAGTGAGCGTCAATAGGATTAAGGTACATTCGAGAGAAAGCATTCGCCTATTTCGGGAATATTGAATCCAGTTACGTTGGTCAGTGGTATCGATAGGTTTTGATCCAAATTGATAGGGAGTATGTTGTGAACGTGAAAATTTTTGGAGAAGAGAGATCGAAATTCAGTTAGGGGGGAAATCTAGCTCAAACACAAGAGCCGGACCGGTTCCTTTTTTTAGGGTCGGACCGATCCGGTAGTCGAATTGGCCTGAACATTAAAGGACTGGACCGGTCCGCTTTCTGTAGTTCTGTTTTTACCCCTTCCCCAAATTCACCCCCCTTCTCCCCTATCCCATTCACTCCCTCCAAATTCGTCCACGCCACTCCCAAGCCTAACCTTTCCCTCCTAAATACACCCCCTTTTCCCTCCAAACCTTTTCCCTCCAAATCCAATCCCTACCCCCACCCTTTCACCTATAAATAACCACCCAAACCCTCCCTTCCCCTCCACACCTTCAACCAAACTCCTCTCTTCTCCCTCCTTAATTTTTCAGCAAATATCTCTCTCGTTATCATGGCCCAAAGAGCTGCTCCCACCAAGTATGACTCCACTGACATCCTCCCCTCCTGTCATGGCGAATTCCGTTCCCACCAAGAGAAACGGTGGTGCCATCGATTTTTCGATCCGGATCACAAACTCCATATGGAGCGCGCTGTCCAATGGATCGGCCAGCCTAACTTCGTCACCTCCCTATTCATGGCTAGGGGTTGGTGCTGATTCCTCAATGAACCCTATGAAGTGGTTTGGGCAGCCGAGGTCCGATCCTTTTATGGCACCCTTGTTTAGACGGGCCAATTCGAGGCTCAAGCATACGTGGATGGTACCGTCATCCCATTTTCATTGGCCCATCTCACGGCTAAGTTGGCTGAATATGATGTTCCCGACGTCTAATAATTCACCTATCCGAGGAACGTCGGCCCGATAGCCAAAGACGTGATCATGGAACGCATTGCAATGGATGTTGCTTGGACGGGATAAATCGTCACCGTTGGATGCCTTAATGAGAAGGCGCGCCTCACTTTTCAAATTGTGTGCGCCAATATATTGCAAATGTCTAACGATTTCGTGATGCGGCCCCATCAGGACACATTGACCTATCACCTCTTTGATCCACACACTTCCATCCACTTGGCCCGAACCTTATATGCCGACATCATCACCACGACCTTGGATGAGAAAGGTGTTGCCCCACTTCCCTATGCAAGATTGATTACCTCCATCCTCAAGGATGCTGGCATAGCGGTGCCGCTCGATCGTACTTGCATTCTCGGTCCTTTTGGACAGGGAACCCGTACTAAGAGTGCCAAACAGCTAGATGTCCTTCGGGCAAGGCGGGAAAGTGATAGTGAAGAAGAGCTGCCTCGAGCGAGAGCGATGAAGAGGAAGAAGAGGCAACCGGTGCGGATGTCGAAATGGGGGACGTCAGTGTTGACGAAGAGTCAACGGACGAGGAGGACGATATTGATTTTGAATGGGTGGGCAGCGACCTCACGGACCGCATGGCGGCGCTCGAGACGCGATTCGGTAACTTCTTGACCGATTACCGTCGGGATACCAGCTTGATGTTTCACTTCCAAGCGGACATTTACCGACGCCAAGGGGATCCTAATGAACCACTGTCATCCGATTTCTATGACCCCTATGGCCCCGACGCGCCCGGTTCCTCCCAACCCCCACCCCAGTGAAGATTTAGGTGGTTATGGCAGTTTTATTTATTTTTCCTGTTCACATGTTTGAATGCTTTTCCTTGCAATTGTACCACAGTCTTGTTTGCTATAAAATTTGCATTTTCTCCATTTGTTTGTTTTATTTATCGCACTTATTGTTTTGCCTTGTTTAGATTTTAGTCCTTTTTGCTTGAGGACAATGCAAAAGTCTAAGTTGGGGGGGGTCACAAGTGCGTATTTCTAAAACTTCACAAATTTTCAAAATGCCCAAAAATCTAAAAAAAAATCATAAAATTTTGAAAAAATCCAAAAATATTTTTGGTCAAAATAAATAAAAATTGGAATTCAAATTTTTCAAAAATATCATTAAAAGTCGGCTTAAAGTCTCAAGTTGTAAAAATTCAACATACACAAAGACGAAATTGACTAAAGATGGAAATTGAGCGAAAATTGATGACCTAACGAATAAGTGTGGAGATTAACAAACCCGGTGAGATTCGAGCCTATCACTTTTTGCGAGTTTTTAAATCAATTCGGGTTAATTGTTAACTCAAAGTTCTTTTCAGCGCCTAAAACGTCGTCAAGGATCTCAATCCTTTCATTTTGATTCGTTATGAAAAACGTGTGTGATATTGCTTTGAGAAACGTGCCAAAAGTGATTTCTAAACTTAAATTCATCTCGAAACGCATATGGTAATGCAATTGGCAGTTTGGACAACTAAGTAGGCCCTCGTTTGTCACCCAAAAATATTGTCCAGAAAAAGATGTGAAAAATCACCCCTTTTGTAACCCAAATTGAGCCAAATAAACTTTTCCCTTTCGTTTGACAACCCAAAAAAAACAAATAGACCGGAATTGTGAAAATGGAAAAATTCATAATTAAGTCCAAAAAGTGCATATGAAGGGGAAAGAAAAAAATAGATATGCTCAACAAAAATAGCAAGAAAAGAAGTGAAAAATAGAAAAATATAGAAAAAGAAGAAAAATGAGCAATAGCCCGAAAAAAGCACAAATGGACATCATAAATAACTTTTCCAATTCCAAACTTCCCGACCTCTTTCATTTTACCCAATATACCTTAAAACCCGAAAAAACGTCCTAATCGAGTCTAAATTGCGAAATTGGTTAATGCGTGGAGAGTTAATATACCAAAAGATAATAGAAGAGATTGAATGTGCGAAAAGAGGCAATGTTCCCATTTTTAAAACAGTAACCCGTTGATGAGATCCTATTACTATAAAATTCCCGTTTTTCTACTTGTATGTGTGACTTTGCGTCCATTATATTTACTCTTATTATCACGCATACCGAGAGAATAGCCACATTCCGAGTGATTCGTTTGAGAGAGCATTCCGTGAGAATTTAAAATCAAAACGAATTTTCGGATAAGTAACGTAATGATCAATCGGTGGAAATTGGCGATTAAATTTCTGGCTTCGCACACACGCACTATGATTTGAGACTTGTAAATATGACTTAATGATGACTTCTGGGAAAGTTTGAATTACACATTTTTTGCATATTTTGAATCTTCTTTGAGTCGAATTTTGTGGGTACATTCTCTGCAAACCCTCACGAGACACCACTGGTCCTACTAGGGTGACCTAGGGGTTTAAAGGCTTGTTGCATACGCTAAATGCAATCGCTTTCCCGCGAAAAAGGTATTTTATCCCAATAAAATGTTTTCAAGAGTTGAGACGTGCTAGGGTTATTTTATATTTCTCGGGATGCGCAAAGTTCTAAGTTAGGGGGGTTTGATTAGGCATAAATTCTTCCCAATTTATCCCTTAATTTAAGTACTTTTAGCACCTCTAACAACGTAATCAATTCGACTTTATCTCATAATCTTGCTACTGACTTATCCTAACGAGTACACCGAGTTTCTGGTATTTTGTATGAATTTTGCAGGTATTTAATGTCAAAAATGAAAGAAAGAAATCGGAAGAATCAAGAAAGGAACGAAGGAAAGTCAAAAGGGCAAAAGTGTAAATTCTACCCGGAATTCAGATGAGGCACCTAAAGAGAAGTTGAAGATATCACATTCATGAGAAAATAGGAAGAAACATCACCTCAAATGGAGTCCCGAAACAAAAGTTATGAGCAGTCAAAGTTGAAGGAAAAAGTTAAGCAGGCAGACCAATCCGCCCCCAGTTCGGACCGGTCCGCAGTGCATAATCCAGAAGACCCCAGATCGAAAGCAAATCGAAGAGGGAATAAAATAAAAAGAATCGATCCACCGCAGATCGGTCCGCCAGAAAATAAAAAGAATCGATCCTCATGGAAGACAGACCGATCCGCCTAAGCCCCAGACCGGTCCACTATCGAAATTTTGTAATCTTGTCTTCTCCTAAGAAGAGTCCTAGTGCAACAAAAACTCCTGAATTTTTATAGGGTATAAAAACCCATTTTACTATCATTATTTGCACGGAGAATTAATAGGATTTTCCATTCTTTTCCAGAAACCCTAGTTTAGATACAGTTTACAATTTTGATTCCAATAGCGAAGATTATTCAGAAATTCTTTGATTACAAGTGTTCTTAATCACTGCCGTTACTGCTTTGGTAAGATTAGTGAGTTATTTCTTTTATTTAATTCTTTTCTACATCATTCCATAAATTTTCCTTAGTTTAATTATGGTTTTCTACACATCAAACACTGTTTTCATTACTTTCAATATGCTAGGCTAGATTTTCTAAGGTCGGGATACATGAACCCAGCCTGATGTGATAGTTGCATGGGTATAACATTAATCCTCTGAATTTAGTGATTGATTACGATCGTATCATGTAGGAACACGACAATTGTAGATCTTTAGATCTCGTTTGCTTCTGAGTAATCGGGATTCTTTAGAATGCAATTCGAGTGTAACTATCGCGGTACCAATTTACTCGTCCTCAGATTAAGTATGATGCGAGCTTAAGCCTCATAAACGTAATGCTTGGGAGTACTAAATTCTGGGTCAAATTGATCAGTTAAATTTACGATTAGTATTATAACTGCAATACACTAGGGTTGGGGGATGGTATTCATGTCCTGTTCTTCTTCATCATATAGTTTAAAGTTTTTAATCTTTCTTCATCGGTATTTTAGGTAATTTCGTGTAGTTGCACTTTTCATAATTTCATAATTGCATATAGTATAACCATCCCCAAAACCAATTATCTTTTCTTTTCCTTTTAGAGTCAGAGTTAGGATTTCTTTATCTATCCAACGTCGTCACAACTCTGTTGTCCTATTTCCCAGTGGATACGATCCTGACTTGCCAGGTTTATTACTAACACAACAGGCTTGCACTTCAGCCTAGAGTGAACGCACATTAGAGACACTTTCTGAGTCGCATCAAGCCTCCAATTCCAGAGGGACGGGAGTAGGCATCATATTGGTTACCCCCGAAGATGCAATACTCGAGCAAGGAATCTGGCTTGGATTTGTAGCCTCCAACAATGAAGCAGAGTATGAGGCACTAATCGCGGGAATACAAAAGGTGCAAATGCTCAGAGAAAAGAGAGTCCAAGTTTTCGGCGACTCGCAGTTGGTCTCCAATCAAATAAGTGGTGACTTTAACGCAAGAGATGAGAGGATGGCAGCCTATCTCGCCACTGTGAAATGATTGATGGCTAACTTTGAGCACATCAGCGTCCAGCAGTTTCCTAGGGGACAGAACAGCCATGCTGATGCCCCAACAGCCTTAAGCTCAGCAATCAACTCCAACTTGAAGGGGATAATTCAGATCGATTTCCTTTCCCAGTCAAGTATCAACGAAATCAATGAACTCTCGAACATAGAGCACGTTCTCCAGATCGAGACAGCCTCCAGTTGGATGGACCTTATAATAGATTATTTGAAAAATGGTGTACTACCAACAGATAAGAAGACTGCTCATGAGATTAGAGTCAAAGTTGCTCGATTTCACTTATCTCCCGAAGGCAGTTGTACAAGAGATCTTTCACTCTAGTGCGTTCATCCAAAGGACATCGAGCAAGTCCTGCATGAACTCCATGAGGGAATCTATGGGAGTCATATTGAGGGCAGGTAGCTAGACTTTAAAGTAATGAAAGAAGGGTACTGGTGGCCGTACATGTAGAAAGACGCTAGAATCTATGCTCGAAAGTACGAAAAGTTCCGACTTCACGCACCTATGGTTCACCATCCAGCTAGCAACCAAAAGTCACTTACTAGCCCATGGCCTTTCGCCCAATGGGGTATGGACATAGTGGGCCCTCTACCAATTATAGTCGGTATCGCAAATATCTGTTGGTCACAATAGACTACTTCACCAAGTGGATAGAGGTAGAACCACTGGCAAACATTAGAGACGCAAATATGATAAGATTCATATGGAGAAACATCATCAAACGCTTTGGGATCCCCATGACTATAATCACTGACAACGAAACCCAGTTTAAGAGTGGCCTCTTCCAAGGTTTCTGCAGCGACCATGGGATCAGGCACTATTTTAGCTCTGTGGCATATCCTCAGAGCAACGTAAAGGCTGAGACTTCCAATAAAATGGTGATCGATGGATTAAAAAAGCGTTTAGAGCGAGCCAAGGTAGCATGGGTAAACGAACTACCCTATATCCTATGGGCTTACCGCACCACCCAAGGCGAGCAACTTGAGAGACACCATCCGCACTTATGTACGGGATGGAGTAAATTATCCCTTTGGAAGCTGGCCTCCCTTTTATGAGGTCCACTCTGATCGACCAAGTCCAAAATGATGCAGCATTACTCATTGAACTTCACTTAGCCGACGAGCGAAGGTAATTGGCACTAGTGAAACTAGCATCCTACCAGCAATAACTAGCAAAGCACTATAACAAAAATTGATCATCAGAATCATTATGTGTGTCAAAATTGTCAATTTTTTTCTCCTCACAAAATTGATTATCTCCATTTAATTCATGATTATTTTTAGAAATAGCATCATTACACCGATTATTTCCCTCTTTCCATTTGATACACTTAGGTGGACAAATAGTAATTATAGGGGTTGGATTCTCATCCATACCTTCTTTAATTTTTAAAATGACTACTGACCCATCTGACTCAAATTGAAATATGTAGTCATCCAATTTTTTAGTATTTTGTAAAAAAACGTCCAAAGGATCAATTAAGGAATATGAGAAAGACGACCGGATAACAATATGAAGATCACCCATTGTAATTTACAACGCATGAATTTTTTATTTTTTATTTTTTTTAAATGTTAGACAACTCCTACTCTTTGACAAGGGAGAATTTAAAAGATGACCAACTACGATTATCTCCTCGAATCCCGACTTTACCTCCAGGTAGGTGGTCGGTACGAAGACTCATTAAAAACCACCAATCCTAGACAAGGTAAAACGGAATTGATTTAACAAGTTCGCGTTGGAGTAGCTTTATATTCTAGCTTCGTTAGTGATTTTTTTTTCTGGATTTTTTTATTTTTATTTTTACTAAAAAATGCAAAAAGTAAAACAAAGTAGTCCGAAAGTCACAACGTCTTTTAAAAAAAAATCAAATTCCCGGCAACGGTGCCAAAAACTTTTTTTCAATTTATAAAATGTCGCAAGTGCACGTGCTGTTATAGAATAGCGAGTGTAAGTAAGGGTCGAACCCACAGAGATTTGTCAATTTTAACTTTTAAGAGAATTGTGACTGTCCAACTAGATAAAATGGGATAGATAATATTTATGAGCTATACTACTAAAAGCAACTACGGTAAATGAGAGTAACAGGAGAGATTTGTAAACAATTAGGAAATAATTAGGATTCGGGGTCCATTTATCACGTAACTAATATTGCACACTAGTTTAATGTTGTCATTCCCTTTAATTCGGAAAATATGACGGTTACGATCAAAATATTTTTAACGTCTCTAATAGACAGCTAAAATCCCAATTCCTTTAAAAAATACAATTTTAAAGTTCACGGATGTATTTAAGCATGGACTATCAAAACAATCAAAGTGCAAGCATAATCCATCAAAAATGACTACTTTTAAATCTCAAAACTTGATTTGACAAAACAATTTTGAAGGTTTTAAAACACACTCTCGTGTCGTTTTAAAATGAATACCGAATATTTGATAACAATTAAAACAAGTAGGGAATAAACAACAATCAAATTAACATGACAATATTAGCTAAATATGATAAACATCACCCTAATCCTATTAGAATAATCAAGCTATCATAATGAAAGAGAAATTGCAAGAATGAGTAGAGATTTTTATTAATAAATCAAACTTATAAATAGTTCTCTCAAAACAATCTTAAATTCTCTAAAAAAAATGATAAAGACTTGGCCCTCAAATTGAATACAATCCCTCAAAAATTACTCTCTCGAAATTACACACGAAATTATGAGCCCAGGGGTCCTTTTTATAGGACAAGTGGTGAGGTATTTGAGTTGTGGTGGGACTCTCTCTTATTGGCCAAATGGTGTTGGAATTTATCCCTCTACCTCTTTAATCTTTGGATGGAGATAAGGGACCGAATTCCCCCTCCCCCCCACCCCCACCCACACTCTTAGATTTGCTCGTTGAACACTCTAGCCGAGTTTAATCTAAATCAGGGAATAAAAATTCTCGACTTTTTTTACGATTTCACAAGTTAAAAAACAACTTTTTTCAAACGACCGTAAAAATTAACTTTTTCACGCCTTTTTCGAATTGATCATCAATTTTCACCAAATTCCATCATTAGCTGTAAAAATTTCACTAGGCAACTTTTTTCACAAATTAGCACAAGAATATTATAAAATTATCGAAGCGCCCATTTTTTTACTGAAAATTGCCATTTTGAATATGAATACATTCATTCTTGCATTTTTTTCTCTTTTTAATAAAATAGTCCTAAGAACTAATTAAATAACATAAAATGGGACTAACAACTTATAAATATGGGTATAAAATAGTCAAAATAATGTACTCATCAAAAATCCTAGCAAAAATGTCCCCCTGTATCACATATTTATCTAAACCCCTTTTTGTCTTGAATAGACAACTAGTAAACATATAAACGAATATCTAGCATGAATATAACATGAGTAGAATATCTAGATAAACATGACGAACTAGCTTAAATTAATCAGAATATGTCAAATCATAGCTAGAATATAGTCACAAGGAATAATCACCCATATCAAATGATGTGACTAAACAAAATCTCAAACAACAATGCAGTGTTATAATCAATCATGAATAATCAAAATCGACTTTATATAGACTATCCAAAACAACCCAGATGTACCAAATCAATGTAATATCAGTGTATAGATCAAGTAGGTATGTTAATAGAATGAAACTATCGAAACTAAGATAGGTCGTTCGAACGATAAGTGAATGTTGTTCGAACCAGAGTAAGCTCGCTACTAATGACCTAAAAATAGTAGCACGTCATTTGAAACACCTTTCTAATGACCCATCTAATGAGCATACATGACATCAACTGTAGCTCGTTTGATACGTTATTTGATCCACTCTTCGAATGAAGTGGACATGTCATTCAAACGATAGCCACAAGTCATTCTAATGACTTCGCAAAACCTTCGTTCCAGCTCTAAAAAAGTTCAACTTTTGCCGAGCGAAGAACTTATCTAAAAATAAGCAACTAGAATTATGAAAACAGTAACAGACTCCAAACTGTAAATATAAGTTACGCATTAACATAGTATCAATGTGCTCAAACATGGAATAGAATAAATGGGTGTAACTAATACAAATGAATCACAATCCAAACACAAATATACATTCAAGAAGCTCTTATTGACCGCTAAATATCATCAAACTACATTTTAGCCACATGTGATAATTAAACTTGAACTTAATGAACAAAACATACATCATACGCACAAGTCTAGAAATTTTAACGATTCTACAAACAATAGCGTTATGACATGATTTTTGCAACCAAAAACCTGTTTGTGAAAACCCGTTGTATTATCTAACCAATCTCCCTCATAATTGATAATTCTTTTTCTTTTGAGAATCTAATTTTCCTTTTAAGAGATTTCCTATTGGTCTCATTTTTGGCATATGTTTATTTTTTATTGCCTTAATTTTTTTCTTGGGCTCTTATAAATGGTGGATTTCAGGACGAGTTTACATGCCTCTCGTAGCCCTTTCCTTTGCACGCTCATAATTTTTCCAATATGTAATATAAATCCTCATGGGCAGCGTTTCTTATGTTCATAACTCCTCCTAAGTCTAATATGTGCGTAGAGAACAAAACTGATAGGAGAACATCTCACCAAACACAAATATGCATGAGAAGTTAAATATTCATTAAAGCTCGTGCATGTGTGCAATGGCATATGCATAGACGAATACAAATTTATGTCAACTTCGAAACTATCGTATTAAAACAATGGTTAATAGCAATCTTTGTACATAAAATCATGATCAAATGTACTAGCTATGTGGAAATATAAAATGATGGGGGTTCAATCACACTAATATGCCATATCAAGTGTAAACTCACGACGCAAAAATAAATCGAAAATCTTTTTGTGTTTTTCAAAAAGATTTTTGACTAAAAAAATCTTTTTGTATTTTCAAAAATTTATCAAAAACAAAATATTTTTTTCTTTTTCAAAAATATATGAAACCAAAAATCTATTTGTATTTTCAAAAAAAATTATCAAAGTAAAATCTTTTTGTATTTTTTCAAATAAGACTCAAATAAAAAGAAAACATATAAAACAAAGAGATAAACATGTCATGACACTAGCAAAGATATATCATGAAGCAAAACTTGCATAAGACAAATGTGCTAACACAATCATTCATAAGAAATATCATGTGCAAATAAGCGAGAGTCAAGACATTTAATTCCCAAAGTCTTTAAGTCCGATTTCCTAACCCAAGTACGTTTATAACGACGCATGAGGGTTTTGGGAACCGAAACAACTTTATTCTTAGACTATCTAGGAGCATTTATAAGTTCATAACAATAACGTTTAAGGTGACCCTTCCTACCGCAATGAGTGCAAGTGTAAACACAGTGAGGAATGTTACCTAAATGTGGACCTTTCCTAACGTTGCTAGTTACCTCTCTCACATAACTGGTATTGTCTTTGGGAATGGGAGCAATACGATCATTGAAGCCTACACCACAGCTATCATCCTTGATTTGTACAATGCCTAAAATCCTATCTAAATTTTTTGGCCTAGCCTCCAAATCAAACTTCACTTTACTCGAATCTCTCAATCTCTCCTCACACTCAATAATCCTAGACTTGAGAAAATTCCCAGAGTTCTCAAACTCTAAAATCTCCTTATCCATTTCCTACCTCAAACCATAAATACTATCTCTCTCACCCTCAATGTTCTCTAGTTTATCTCGAAGAGTCTCCTCCCATGACCTAAAATCCTCAATCAGTGTTTCGTTATTTTTTTATGGCACGTTCTTTCAACCTAGCATACAACTTCAAGTTAGCCTTCTTCACCTTCATTTTTCTTCATATAATTTACGAAAGGCAACTTGCAACTCACTTTATTTTACATCCTCATCCTCACTCTCGTTACCCTCACTCACTTGGGACTCACAAACTATGGCCTCGAAAGTGTCATTCACATGAGTATCTTCATGAGAAGATTTATCATCATCCCTCACACGACAAACCATGAACGCGGTGTTGTTATGGTGAATAGGGGTATCCTCTCCCTAAACCGATTCACTGTCGCTAAGGGTGGTGTTATATGCAATGGTTTCTTTCCCTCCTTTTTAAGTCTAGTGGGGGCACTCTGCTATTCTGTGGCCATAACCCTCATAACCAAAACACTTATCCGACTCATCTGTCTTATCATTCTCACTTTAACTCTTAGGGACATGATCAGCCTTGTTGTTATTCAATTTCTAAAGTCTTTTGGCATCTTTTGATTGCTTTTGGAACTTAAGAAACTTTTTGAATCTCTTTGCCAATAAGGCGACATCTTCGAAATCAATATCGGATTCATAATCCTTTGAAACTTTTGTTTCCTCCTTTTAGGCTTTCAAAGCGATGCCATTTTCTTTCTTTTGGAACTTGCTTGGAGGTAAACGTGTCAAATGCATTAGTTTATAGGTCACCTAAAAGCTCTTATAGTTTCATTTAGTCAAGTAAACCCAAGGTATTCAAAAAGATCACCTTTGGATTAAATCTACTAGGCAACAACCTTAAGATTTTCTTTATGACTCGATTGTTGGGTATTTTCTCTCCCAAATTAAACGACGAGTTGACAATATGGGACAATCTAGTGTAAAACTCATCAAACGTCTCACTCTCTACCAACTTACTCATCTTAAATTGGGTAGTGAGGTTTTGAAGTTTAGACACCCTAATCATGTTAGTTCCCTCGTGAGAAGTGCATGGACATCCCATGCCTCTTTCGATGTTTCGCACATCATAATATGATTACTCTTCATTTGTAATTAATAAAGAAATAGAATTTAAACCTTTGGAATTGTATTGTTCAAGATCTATGGCCTTAATTTCACTCTTCATACACATCTTCCAATAACCATAATTCGACCCGTCAAAAATCGGTGTTCTAAAACTTTCATAAATACTTAAATTCATACCTAAAGACACGTGGGATCACTTACACAATAAAATAGTATTTCTAGCTCTTATATTAATTTGTAAAAGTAAAAATCCCAATCTAAAAGCTATGATACCAATTTGTAAAAGTGACGATGGTCCCTCTAGGTGTGTCCTCTAGGTGAAAATAATTTTTCTTTTCAAAAACCTTTTTCCAGTTTTATTAAGCACCAATTTTATGACCTAAACTAATTAATCCAATTTTATCTTCTTAACCTAAACATGCATCTAGTGTGATTATACAAGATAAAGTAAAGAATGCTCACAAAACACGCAGATGTATGTGGAAACAATAATGGGAAAAAACCTCGGACAGCCTAGGCCAAACAATCACTGTGATACATTTTTATAAAGGAAGATTTTAGTCTTACACAAAGACTCAATCCCCGTAAGCCTTGATGCGTCTTCTTCTCTTTAACCTCTCCTCCACGGTGAAACGCAGGAGTCCACCTACACCAAGTCCACAACACATGAGTCCATGAGTGCTTCGGTATCCACTGATACATCCAGTAATCGTCAATCAACAAGCACGAAGTCCATTGCACTAAAAAAGTTCTTCGAATGATAAAAAATGAAATCGTGGTGAAAACACAATATTTGTATAGCATATGGTATGTAAACTCGAATCTTGTGAACACAAAAGGATGTTTTTATCTTTGGAAACCTTTGGTAAACAGATGCAGAAAACGTATGGGTTCTGTGTAATTCTGTATGTTCTGCACACTTGATTTTCTGAGAAAAATACGCCTTAAATAATAAAGTTGAGGTGGCGCGTCGTTAGAATGATTTTGTCATGTCGTTAGAATAAAATCCAAGTCTCGTTAAAACGAGTTATGAATGTTGTTTGAAGGACTTCCACATGTCGTTTGAACGACTATTAAACTCATTTGATCCATTCAAACTAAAGGAGATATTTCATACAAATCTAAACATGATATATCTCAGAAAAACCTATTTTAAAAAAAAATTAATAAAATAACATACTTAGAAAATATTAACCGAGTATCCACAAACCAATATGCACCTATACCTGAGAGAATCTCGAAAAACCAAGGTGAAAACGTGAAATGTGCACAAAAACTATGACATGGTCTATCTTTGAAACTTGGCCGCTACGTCTTCAACAGAGAGTCATAAACTAAATGGGAATCGAGACAAGTAAAATATATCCATGAATTAAAGTGGTTTTTATCCGGAATAATGCCAATACATACAAATTGACACTATTTGGAAATTGGTCCTTACAAAACTATGTAGACCTGATTCTCCGTTGTATTTTTATTGTAGGCATTCAATACAGACACTAGTTGTCCTTGAATTAGATATACATAGGCAACTCGATATATCACTTCAGGCCATGTATAAATAAACACCAAACACTCCATTTTATGGAAAAACCCTACTTACGGTCATTGTGCCTTCACTTTTAAAAAAGATAACACGCTCTAAATAAATTAAATGTTAGGTAATAAAATAGTGCTCTAAGGCATTTTAAGACTCCGTAGGGTCATCCTTATTTAAAAATAATATGAAGATGATTCCATGAAAGCAATGATATAAAGAAGTATAAAGGGAGAATACACTACCCCTATACACTTCTCCCCAAAAAAATAAACACCAAACAACATCTTCTCAAATCACAGTGCATCTCGGGACAAATCGTTAACAAACAGACTCATTAAGAGATCTCGGTAAAATGACACCTTATCTGGGTCAAAGGATGACACTATGATTCCATATAAATGTCAAAAGTCGCTCACCTAGTCACCAATCAAAGAAAAGTTAACTTCCTTCCCCCAACACCCTGACATCAGTACATAATAAGGGTTCTCTATTGAGCAGATAAATGTTGTCTTTCTCCAAAAAAAAAAGTCTCAAAAAGATGGGACACTTTTCCAGATATATATATATATATATATAAAATTTTTAATGTGTCACCCTCATTTTAATAAAAAAGATTCGACAGAGAGAATATTTACCCACATATAAATATTCTTTATATTTAATACTTTCCTTCCATGCACATGTTTATTTTCAGCATTTTAAAACATTCTAGGCTCCTTCGTTCCATATGCTCACTGTTCAATAATCTAAAGCGTAGAAAATTGGAATTAAACAAAGCATAATGTAAAAATCATTTGTCTCTTAAAAGTAAAGTGATATTATTTATCAACACTGTGTATGATGAAAATTCCCACACATGTCAAAAAGTGGAGCCGCATTGATGAATGTGTATGATTTGGTCATCCCCGTGATGGACCACGGTGAAAGAAGACAGTAACACTGGAAGTGTACAACGGCCAGCCTGAGTTTCCAGCAAAGACAGAGTAAAGAATCCAAAAGAGAGAAAAATGGCATCCTGTGCCACTATCAGGACAATAGATATCAAAGAATATGCTCTCGTCTCCGCCAGGAGACTACCTGATAAAGACATTAACAACAATATGTCTGGCATCCCAAAACTTGAATTTATTCCTCAGCCCCAATAGTTACGAAAATATGATACCACTATAAAGGCGTACACAATATATATCCATAGAAAATCACAGTGTCGATTTAGGAACTAGCGACACTAAAAAGGGTAAGAGTAGCTTTTCAAAAATAGAAAATCAAACTTGCAGTTTACAGGTTTCAGACTCTGATTCCTTAAATCGTTTGGCTGAATGTTCCTAGACGTTGTGCCATTCGGTTAAACCTCAGGGCTAGCTAAACCAATTATCTTGTCATTCGGTCAAAGATCCTACCCCTTCTCCTAAAAATTTGACTTTCAACTTCAGGGTTTCTTACCTATCCCAGTTTAGGACACTTCAATTTTGATGAAGAATGTTGGCCCGCGCACACTCTTAGTCGAACGCCTTTGTGGACACCCTGATTTATAATTAGTGTATGGCTAGTTTTATCCCAATCGATAAGATACCCTAAACTCGGCCTTACCAAAGTCCCAGATGTAAAACTACCCAAAGAGAAACCAAAAAAACCAAACCTTCATAAAATAAAAACTTGTTAGGGTCAATTCAGAAAATTTACAAATTGGAAAAGGCCAAACATCTTTCCCTGGGACCATATGTCGTTCGACTAAAGGCCCCACGGACCTTCAACCATTCGATCAACCATACCTTATGCCTTTTAGTCACCCCCTAACCAATAATCATTATAAAATATAGAGTATCGAATCTCAATTGTCCACGTATCACCCTATCCAAAATCAAGGACCATTATCCTTCTTCCATTCAGTTAAAGGCTTGGAACAACTCCTATAAAAGGAGGTCCCCACAAACTTTGAAAGAGAGACCAAAACCCGACCTTGATCTAAATTTTCACTTTCTACTCCCCGAGTGTTCGAGATACTCAAGCTCATTCTGAGAAGTCCCAAAAAAATTTGTACTCGGAGGAAGTCTCTTTACCCCTGGGAAAGTTCATAATTCTGGAAAGTCACTTCTAGTCCCAAAAGAGTCTCATACTTCTGAAAAATCACCTCTGAAAGAAAAATAAAGGCAAACCTGATCGCGTATTCTGCAAATGTCGTTACTACTAAATGAAGTTCTACTAGACTAAAACGGAGCTCTAACCACCTCTGGCACCTAAAGTAGGGATGCTCCCCCAGAAAAAATTTTATTCACGCTACAAGGGTAAGGATTTACGTCCCGAATTTTGTGTAAAACACCCCCATATATTAAACAACTTATGTCCAAATTTCAATTCAAATACCCCATATATATATTTTGATAAATTATCCATACATGTTTATGTCTCTTATCCCAACCCTTATTTGGGGGGAGGGTATGCACTTTATAACATTTATATTTTAAAGACTGATTTTTAATCCAACACCTTTTCTAATTGACTTGACATGCTCATATGTTAAAAAAAGTTTAAAAGATGCAAAAACAATCATTACAAAACATTAAAACATAATTTTCAAAATCGTTATGAGGAAAGTGTCCATGAGCTGAGTCCTTCCAAAACTTTTCACCAAGCCAGTGTCTAAAATCCGACTACTTTCCACCATTTGTCCAAACGGGCAAAGCCCATCCCCGCGTCGGCACCCTTAATATGTGTTTTCATATTAAATACCTGTCAAACATTGGCATCTGATTAGACACACTTTTAACTTATAAATATATCAATCCAACACAACCGAAATGATATATTAAGGACTAGGCTCCATAAATAGTGTAGTGTTGTTTATTGTGTACCCGGTATCCTGTCACCTATACCTTTAGATATGCCCTATTTATAAAAACTATGTTGTATTTGATCCCAACTCTCCTTGGGTTTGTAAGTGTTATACCAAACTAAAATCGTGAAGCTCATGCCTCATAATACGTCTCTTGACGTATTATTTTTTAGGGATGAATCCATACCCACTCTAAACTTCCCTGACTTTTACCTCTACCTCCCTAGTCGAGGAAGTCTAGAACATGTAATCACCATACCTCCTTATTAGCTCGAAGGTTCTATAACACATTTGAATTAGTAACCCCCAATAGGTGATGGATGTCTTTGGCGGCGACTTTAGGTCGGATCCCATCATGAACCTTCACCAAGTCTAAACTTTGGCCCATAGATATCTTCTCTCCCTCCAAATCCAAGTGATACACTTGCACACACATCAATTTGGATCACGTGAAAAGACGAACTATGTAGGATTTGATCTCATGTCCACACGAGTACCTTGGAGAAATACCAAGTCCTTCTCTTGAGCTCGAGCCTCCATAATATGTCTAATAATATATTGTCCCTGTAGAGGTGCAATCATATCTCACCTCTCTCTTACATCCTGCTTCATACGTACTACCAATGACATATCAATTTATCTCAAAGTCGCGATCTCTTGTGCACCTCCATACAAATGCTCAAAAACATACATACTATACACAACCGAACTATGAACCATGGATTATCCATCCACCCACTTGAAAATAATATTGTCTATTAATATGTTGGAAGAAAATGAAGTATATTCATAGTGTTAACACTCTCATGATTAAGCGGTCCACTGTTCATGTAAGGCTAACTTACATGATGTGCAAGTGTAACCATTGAAACAATTGTGATCCTCTCAAACTCCAACATAAATATTTCAAGGACTATAAACCATTATCCCTGGCCCTTAATCCCCTTCTTATAAAATAAATAAGATATCATACTATCTCAATGTAATACCTCGCATTTTTATGGCTTTTAAAATTGGGGATTTTTTGAATTTAATTGAGATATTAATTTAATATTAATCCAGCATTTTATTTTAAATATTTACTAGCGTGACGAGAGTTAGTAATTGTTGGGAATTTGTTGAATATTACTAGATGAGAAGAGTAATATATGAGATTTATTTTATTAAAATTGTCACGAGTGAATAAAATGGCAATTATGGAAATTTAATTCGGGACGCGCGTGTGTCGTGTAGGACTAAATTATTATTATTAAAGTGAATAGATTATAAGTCATTCGTATAGTCATTTTGAGTGCGCCAAAGTCTCCGGAAGGGTCGAGATAGTCATAAAAGTGTACCCAGGAGTTTAGTTTGGGTCTCGGGGTGTTTTTAGGCCTAATTGACACCCCGGGAGGGTATTTTAGACATTTGGTATTTTTGGGTAATTAAACCCACGAATTTTCTTAGTATTTATTAGCCATTTAGAGTTGTCTCTTGGGGTTAACAAACACAAAGCCTAAGCCAACCATTAGAGAAGAAGGTGAAGTGATTAGAGAAGAAGGTGAAGAGATTTGAGAAGAAGGTAAAGAGTCTTGAAGCAAACCAAGGCCTAGAACTCACCCGATTTCATCGCCACCACCACCAAAATGTAGATCGCACGATGAGGAACGCAACCCTATATTTTTCATCAACAAATCAGACCCTTGAATTCGAGGCAATTATCTATCTTGCTAAATTCCAAGTTAATATACCTTCCATGTTAGTCTAGGAATGAAAATAATATGTTTTAACGAAAAAATTATATATTTTGGAAGAGAATTTATATGTGTTGTAGGGAGAACCCATGTAGTCTAAAACCTTGATCATATGTAGAGGATTACCCATGAATTTATTATTATATTTGGGAAGAAAATCTTGATTAAAATAGAGGGTGGTGATTATTCATGCAAAATTTGGTTTTATAAAGAGATTTGAGATTAATCCCCTTTTTGATTGATTCGTTGAGGATTTATTGATGTCGTTACGTTAGAACTTGTTTATGTACATTGCTTATACACTTGGATTATTTTGATGGGAGTTTGGGATGAAATTATAGAGGTTTGGAGGGGTTAAAATGGTTGAACCCATTGGTTTAATATTGTAGAAAACTGGGCAAGAACTGCTTAATCGATCGATCGACCCCCTTTCCTCGATCGATCGACCCCTCCTGGAAAACTGCATATTTTTCCCTTTTTTTTTTGTTTAGTCTGGTTAAAATGCGTAGGAACCCTTGATCATCATTGATAGAGTTTAATGGGTTATGAAGATGACGAGTAGGGTCTAAGTAGACTCCGTTGAGTGAAAATTAATATGAGATGAAATTTTGGGTTAACGGGGAGCTATTCATACATTGGAAATTATGCGTACGTTTACTAAAAGATTGAGACTCATGAAAGATTTAGACTAAAAGGTAAGTGAGGGTATACCTACTGAAATTTGTACTTAGTGAGAAAGAATACTTCGAGAGATGAGAAGAAAGAACGAAGTAAATTGTAAGGACAATTTTGTCCATCATACTTGTGTATGTCATAAGCCGTAACACCGTTGCAGAGATTCAAAGTCCACATCGTCATCAACGGAATCCTAAGATCAAAAGAAAGAAGGAATCTGAAAAACAGGCAGCCGAACCGGTCCGCCCGGAAATTAAAAGAACCGATCCGACCTCTACCGGACCAATCCGATAACTACCGGACCGAACCGTTTTTGTGCAACATTCCAGTAGGTCCCGAACCGAATACAAACCGATGGAATGAAATATAGCCGAACCGATCCGCTGCTTACCAGACCGATCCGCTTCTGTTAAAAAAGAACCGATCCGGATACCGGACCGATCCGCCTCAGAGCCGGACCGGTCCGCCTGGGATAACTTTGAACAGTGTCCCAGTTTTATAAAACTCTTCAATGGTTTCTTTTAAATACCATCCTCGGGAGAGTAAATTTTTAAGACTTTCAAAGATAAAATCCAGAGTCCTAATACTCCAAGTCTTCACCTTTTTGAGTTCCCCAACTCATGTTTGATTCACACAACTTTGCTATACCATTGTGAATCTTTTGGAACCCTAGAACACAAGCTTTGTGTATTTTTCATCTTTGTGGAGAGAACTTTGCAACCGAGGGCTACGTGTCATTGCCGAGGGAGTCTCTACGAAGTGTTATGACTGCGTGTTATTGAGGAGTGCTGCGGTTATTCCTTTACCGATTGGACTGAGGTTCATGTGGGTTCGCTGCGTGTGGATTCATTGCTGTATTTCATTGTAAATCTTGTAAGTTGCGATTTACTCTTTCTAGTGAAATAAAAGGTTTTGCCCTGCGGGGATTTTTCCTTAACTTGGTGTCACATGATTTATTTATTTATGGGTTGACACACACACGCACTTTAGATGCATGTTTAGGGGCTGAAATTTAATAAGTTTGCCAAATTAGAAATTTGCGAAGTTTTTCAATATCACGCATTCTCAAATTGGTATCAGAGCAGGTTGCGCTAATTTATTGCGTATTCCTATTTTCCGCAAAATCGTGTGATATTGATTTTTTTTTAAATCAGTTTTGTGAAAAATCACAATTTTTCCTATGGAGCACTTATATAATCAGATGCCTATTTTTTACGGGTCTAATTATGCCTATTGGAAAGCTCGTATGAAATCGATTTTAAAATCTATTGACGAGCGGGTTTGGTTGCTTTGCGAAAATGGTTGGACTCCTCCCACGATCACTGTTAATAACATCACCTCTCTAAAACCCGTGTCAGCCTGGACTGAGGATGATTATAAGTTGTCCAATTTTAACTCCAGTGGTCTGAGTGCTATTTCAGGTGCTATCACTCCTGATGAGTATCGCCGAATCATGACGTGCTCCACGTCTAAGGAGGCTTGGGATGTTTTGAAACTGACACATGAGGGTACGAACGCTGTTAAAGAGTCTAAGTTACAAAATCTGGCCACCCAATTTGAGACTATCACCATGTCTGAGTCCGAATGCTTTGATGAATTTTATGCACGTTTGTCGGACATTGTTAACACTAGTTTTAATTTGGGTGAGGTGATTGATAACACGCGTGTCGTTAAAAAGATTTTGAGATCTCTTCCAAAACGCTTTATTCCTAAAGTCACTGTTTTGAACTCTTTGGGAAATCTGAAATCAATTAAGTTGGAAGAACTTTTAGGAGATCTTCAAACCTATGAGATTGACATGTTTCCTAAAACCATTAAGGCTAAGGATAATGGTATTGCTTTAAAGACTCATTTTAAGAAAAAGAAAGAAAAAGTTTGTGAGTCTGATTCTGAGGAAGATGTTGATTTTTATAATATGGCCTTGTTTGCGAAAAACTTTAAAAAATTTCTCAACATGAAAAGAAATAATTCTTCCAATAAAAAGAATTTTTTTGAGAAAAATAAAAGGAAAGGAAAGGCCAAAGAAAGTGATGAGAGGAATGACTCTGATAAGGAGTGTGAGGAATATTTAGAAAACATCACATGTTTTGAATGTGGGGGTAAGGGACATAAGTCGTTTGAGTGTCCTACTTGGCTTAGAAAGAAAGGGAAGAAAATAGCCATGCCTGCCACACTTAGTGATGATGAGGGAGATGAGTCGGACAAAGGTTTAGGACATGGGATGGTTGTCGCCTTTTCTAGTCGTGTAAGCACACCCAGTTTGTCTCACAAAAGTGCACACGAGAGCGATAATAGTGATTCATGTTCTTCGAGTGAGGGAGAAAGTGAAAGTGAGAGTGGAGATGAAAGTGAGCTCCAAAAATCTTTTAGAGATTTGTACACCGAGACCTTGAAAACAAAGAAGTATAATCGAGATTTAGGTCGTCGAGTTTTAAGTTTGGAAAGAGAAAAAGAGGTTTTGAGAAAGGAGAAGTTTGATTTGACCAACACGGTGTCTAGTCTGAAGACACGTGTATCCCAACTCGAGAGTGATCTCGAACGTGCCCGGGAGGTCAAAGTCAATTTTGAGAACGCACCTAAGAAGGTTGAAAAGGTGGTTCTTAAGGGTAAAGGTGAGAAGTTAGGAATAAGTCATGACGGTGCTTCTTCTTCCCAATTAGCACCCGAGCCGGTTCCCACTTTAGTGACAGTTTCACATGTGTCTCACCCTAACCCACCTAGGCGTCCCATTCCTATTAGGAGAGTGCGTCCTAGAGATTTTGAGCGAGGTGTTCCTAGGCCTATTTATGTTTGTTCACATTGTAAGAGGAGAGGTCACCTTAAGGAATTTTGTTTTAAGTTGGGTTATGTGTCACGTTTTTCTTCTACACGTGTTTCTGGCACACATGCACCCACACATGATACTTTACATGCTCCCGGAGACTACATGAGAGAGTTTGCACATCTAGGTGAGCAAGTTAAGTTTTTAGTCAAAACTTCACACGATTTGATGGAGGTTTTCATAAGTTGTCACCACCTTTGGAAAACCCCTCCGCACCTAATGATTGAGGTTTGACTTTTTTACTAGCATAGGATGTTTTTCATAATGTCATCATTTGCCTATTGCTAGTATGTATCATTTGTGTATATATTTTTTTGAAAAATTTTGAAAATACCAAAAATATTTTATTTTGATAAAATTTTTGAAAAATACAAAAAGAGTTTTTTTTTGGATGAGCATTCAAGATATCCATGTCACAACTTCATTCCATATATCCATGTGACTGTATGATAGAGATTTGAGAGGATACATCATTTCATCCATGTGCTTGACATTGATCGGAGTCTTTGAGATGTAATTAGTGATATCTTCCTACATGTTTGACTCTTATATCCTTTATTGCACACATGCACTGCTATTTTGATTATTGCACTTGTCTATCACATATTGGCTTGAGTGTTTCTATCTCAATTATGTCTATACAATGTACAATATGCGATAAAACTTGACAAGATTGGAATGCATGTAAAAACCGTTTTGGTGAGACTGTGTGTTCATTTGCATAACGGGGAGGGGCTGCGAAAGTTTATTCTTTATCCTTTGCGCAAAAGCCACCGTTTAAAAGGACCTAAAAAATGGAGGAATTTTAGTATCCGAGGTCCTAAGAGGTAAAAGAGCCCGAAAAAATGTATAGGCAATAAAAAGAAATTCATGCCAAATATGGGCCATTTAGGTTTCACCATCAATTCTCCAAAGTTTGAGAATTTAGTATACCTCTATTAAAATATAAATCAGAGGGAGTTTGGTTGGAGAATGAAAAACGGGTTTGCACTTCCTTGAACGTCCTGAAAAAGCATGAAAACATTTTGGACGTTATTGGTGTAGAAATCACTTGGATCTTTAATTTGTTGATTTAATTTAGTCAATATCTTATATTGCATCTCTTTTACACCAAAGGAAGCATTTGAGTTCATTCGTTAGGAATATCCAATATTCATCGTGCACATAAGTCATGTTTGTATGCATTGATTTTCCTATCGAATTTTGATCACACCCATTCATTTACGCTTTCACCGACTTGGTTGTTTTGTGTTCATTCATGGTGTGATTTTTGCCTTGTGACACCCCGGTACTTGATTGCATGATTTATTTCTCTCATTTGTCTATTTGGGGACATCATAAAAAGGGGGAGAATGAATTATCTTATTATGGGGGAGTTTTTAAATTCTGAGATTCATCTTCAATTTATATATATGCATATGTTTATCTCATTTCAAACTCGATACGTCACTTGGTATTTGCTTTGTCTCATGTGTGTAGGTACAATCCCATGTTGCACACCCTGATGAGAAAAGCATTGAGATTTCTGATTATTTGAAGAACAAGTGATGCAGCCTTATACATTTTATCCTTTTCAGTTTTGGGTTCATGGAAGGGTAGATTTGTATAGGCATATTATTTTTTTGATAATTCGGATTTTTTATGTTTGTTCCGGCATAGACATAGGGGGAGATTTGTAAGGATAATTTTGTCCATCATAATTGTGTATGTCATAAGCCGTAACACCGTTGCATAGATTCAAAGTCCACATCGTCATCAACGGAATCCTAAGATCAAAAGAAAGAAGGAATCTGAAAAACAGGCAGTCGGACCGGTCTGCCCGGAAATTAAAAGAACCGATCCGACCTCTACCGGACCGATCCGATAACTACCGGACCGATCCGTTTTTATGCAACATTCCAGTAGGTCCCGAACCGAATACAAACCGATGGAATGAAATATAGCCGAACCGATCCGCTGCTTACCGGACCGATCCGCTTCTGTTAAAAAAGAACCGATTCGGATACCGGACCGATCCGCCTCAGAGCCGGACCGGTCCGCCTGGGATAACTTCGAACAGTGTCCCAGTTTTATAAAACTCTTCAATGGTTTCTTTTAAATACCATCCTCGGGAGAGTAAATTTTTAAGACTTTCAAAGATAAAATCCAGAGTCCTAATACTCCAAGTCTTCACCTTTTTGAGTTCCCCAACTCATGTTTGATTCACACAACTTTGCTATACCATTGTGAATATTTTGGAACCCTAGAACACAAGCTTTGTGTATTTTTCATATTTGTGGAGAGAACTTTACAACCGAGGGCTACGTGTCATTGCCGAGGGAGTCTCTACGAAGTGTTATGACTGCGTGTCATTGAGGAGTGTTGCGGTTCTTCCTTTGCCGATTGGACTGAGGTTCATGTGGGTTCGCTGCGTGTGGATTCATTGTTGTATTTCATTGTAAATCTTGTAAGTTGCGATTTACTCTTTACAGTGAAATAAAAGGTTTTTCCCTGCAGGGATTTTTCCTTAACTTGGTGTCACATGATTTATTTGTTTATGGGTTGACACACGCACGCACTTTAGATGCATGTTTAGGGGCTGAAATTTAATAAGTTTGCCAAATTAGAAATTTGTGAAGTTTTTCAATATCACGCATTCTCATAAATAATAAATGAGAATAAAAGAGACGAACCCGTTATGAGAAATAATTGAGTAAAATTTGTGTTGAGAATGATTAATAACAATTATGGATCGTGGGCGAACCTAATTTGGAAAATATGAATATTTATATGTTTGACTTTATGAATGTGCATATATTATATATCTGTGTATGACATACCTAGCTTACTTGCTATCGACGGGAGGTTTGCGCGTGAGGGCAGTCATATCCTGGTGAATCCATGGGATTTTTTATTTGTCGCTCGAGAACATAGGACTATGAAAGACTTATCGGTAAGTTGATAAGTCCGCTGACTATGGGAACGTAGGTATGTGCATGACCCGTGGGTATGAGAACTATGTTCGCCTCCAATTTTTGTGTTGATATTTTTGGTTCGATGAATCTTTACCGAACCTATAGTCCCCTATACAGCGACATGATGTATTGGGATAAGATAGCAGAGTAATACAGCACCGCAGCTGTGTCTCGGGGTGCAATATAGTATATATATAATATAGTGAATATATGTATATATACATGTGATGATATCTACTATGTGACTAAAGTAGAAATGTAAGATAGTTATGTATGAAAACACTAAGTTGAATTGAATTAATAAGGGACTTATCCACGTTGAATCTAAATGGATATAAATATATATATGTTTATAACATCATTATACGTATTATAAGGTTAATACGTGGGAATAATCTGGGCTATAAAGAATGGATACATGTGATTAATCTGGTTAGCGTGGGAACTATAACTAGGATGTCCGAGAGGTACATTAGGGGTGCACACTAGATGAGAGGTGAAGATTCTCAAGAGAGTGTCGCATACTAACATGGTTGTGATATTAGCCGGTAAGCATTTTAAATACTTACTAAACTATTTTTAAAACTGTTTTACACTCGGGCTCTAACCCGTTTTCTATCAGTTCTTTCTCTTTTGTATATATATGTATGTATTACAGGTGCCCAGCCACAGGGGCGTCATGCTTAGGTTCTTTGGATTGGACGTGTTGCACCTTATGTGGGAGTTGTCGGCCCTTGCTTTAGACGACTTCGTCATTGAATCATTTCCTACTTTAGATCTTCATAGTTAGGGCATGTGTCGCCCGATTTCCTATTACAGTTGGATTTGTCAGAGATTTAGGATATTTCCAGTATTCGGTACTCCTCGGGAGTTAACTATTGTCAGGATGATTTCATTTATGGTTCTTA
Source organism: Sambucus nigra (assembly GCA_949130495.1). Classification (NCBI taxonomy): domain Eukaryota; kingdom Viridiplantae; phylum Streptophyta; class Magnoliopsida; order Dipsacales; family Adoxaceae; genus Sambucus; species Sambucus nigra. The sequence continues at coordinate 636,207,009 of OX422207.1, read as the reverse complement.
CACTTGGTTTGGATTATATAGATGGTTTAATTCTTGTGTGTTAATTCCCATCCTTAGTATTTATGTAATTCTTAACTGTTATTATTAAAAAGGTTTTCATATTGGTATTTAATAAAGGAAAAATGAGGTTTTAAATGGTTTTAACACTTAGCTTAATTATTTAGGGTGTTCAAATTGGAAATATTATTTTGCGACAGTGATGCTGAGAATGAACCAACCGTTCACCTGGTTTTTAATTTAATAAAGTACTGATCACCCGGTATTTAATTAGGCGGGGTGTTACAGGTGGTATCAGAGCATCAGGTTCTAGTGTCCTTTAGGGTCTATACGGGTTACTATACTTTCAGCTGAGCATTACTTTGTTTGATATAGAGACCTTTGATTAGGATTGTTGATTTCTATGGTAAGATTCAGTTCTCCTGCTATAACGTATATATTAGTGAATCTTATTTGCGTTCGGACGTGATCGTACAAGAAGTATGGCAGATGATGGTCATTGGACGGATAGCGGAGGTCGTACTTTGGAGATTATGAAGTATGTTAGAGGATGATGATCGTAGTCAATGTCACCCCTAGTATGGCACGAGAGGCCAAGACTGTAAAGACGGTTAGGACGCAACCTACAAATTTTAAGTGTTGCTATAGTCGAAGGTGATGCCAAATTAGACTCACCCAACGTAGTACGCTTGGGAGATGGTCAATTGTAAGATTGAGGAGAGTCATCAGTAGAAGTTCTAGAAATGAGGGGATTGGGTGTGTTACCCAACGAAGGCAATATATTCAAAAGCCTTGACATATAGTGGAGTGTGGTTAACTAAAACTGAAAAATTGGGGTAAAAAATTTTCTTAACTCATCGGAGCAAAGTTATAATAGCGGGAGTCAATAACCACTGCCCGCGAATGAGGGTACGTTTTCTATCTATGGAATTATGGGGCGCATAATTATTGTTATTAGGACCTCACATTCATTTGTAGCTATTAAATTTGCGTGGACCATAGGGTTACTAGACTTGGCCATTGGCACTATTATTTATGTAGACTCACCGATGGGTAGTGGGACGCCTATTATTTTCTTGTATATATCAAAACGTGAGTTTAATTTTATCGGGGATTTACTTATTATAGACATATCCGAGTAGGATGTGATTATCGGCATGGATTGACTTGTTGTATATGAGACTAAGAATGATCATTATAGCCAGCATATTGTCTTTGACAAGAGAGTGAATAAGTAGACTTTTATATAAATAGATAAAAAAATTTGGGATGTTATATACTATATACTAAGGACCTGAGGAGTTTCAATGTTATATACTGGTATGGGCGCCCTGGATGGTTGGATTGTAGTATTTTCCATGTTTGTGTCACGGTAACTATTCTTGCGGTTAATAAAAGTAGAAGTTGTGACTTCCAAATTTAGTTGTTTGATGACTTAGGATCGTTACTCCCCATAATTTTTCCAAGAGGATGGTATAGTATGGATTGGGTAAAGTTTAACTCAAGATAATTTAAACTAAATGGGAAGGCTTGGAGTATAACATTAGTGGGGGTATTCGGTAATGTACTGTATGGGTGGTACGACGAAAATTACATGAGATGGGATATTAATAACCGGAGTTGTCCTTACAGGTTATGCTTTATTTTTTCGAATTTTTGGATGAAATTCTTTTATTTGGGGGGAAGTATGTAATACCCCATATTTTTATGGCTTTTAAAATTGGGGATTTATTGAATTTAATTGTGATATTAATTTAATATTAATCCGGCATTTTATTTTAAATATTTACTAGCGTGATGAGAGTTAGTAATTATTGGGAATTTGTTTAATATTACTGGATGAGAAGAGTAATATATGAGATTGATTTTATTAAAATTGTCACAACTGAATAAAATGGCAATTATGGAAATTTAATTCTGGACGCGCCTGTGTCGTGTCGGACTAAATTATTATTATTAAAGTGAATAGATTATAAGTCATCCGTATAGTCGTTTTGAGTGCGCCAAAGTGTTCGAAAGGGTCGAGATAGTCATAAAAGTGTACCCGGGGGTTTAGTTTGGGTCTCGGGGCATTTTTAGGCCTAATTGACACGCCGGGAGGGTATTTTAGACATTTGGTATTTTTGGGTAATTAAACCCACAAATTTTCTTTGTATTTATTAGCCATTTAGAGTTGTCTCTTGGGGTTAACAAACACAAAGCCTAAGCCAGCCATTAGAGAAGAAGGTGAAGTGATTAGAGAAGAAGGTGAAGAGATTTGAGAAGAAGGTGAAGAGTCTTCAAGCAATCCAAGGCCTAGAACTCACCCGATTTCATCGCCACCACCACCAAAACGTAGATCGCACGACGAGGAATGCAACCATATATTTTTCATCAACAAATCAGACCCTTGAATCCGAGGCAAGTATCTATCTTGCTAAATTCCAAGTTAATATACCTTCCATGTTAGTCTAGGAATGAAAATCATATGTTTTAACGAAAAAATTATATATTTTGGAAGAGAATTTATATGTGTTGTAGGGAGAACCCATGTAGTTTAAAACCTTGATCATATGTAGAGGATTACCCATGAATTTATTATGATGTTTGGGAAGAAAATATTGATTAAAATAGAGGGTGGTTATTAATCATGCAAATTTTGGTTTTATAAAGAGATTTGAGATTAAACCCCTTTTTGATTGATTCGTTGAGGATTTATTGATGTCGTTACATTAGAACTTGTTTATGTACATTGCTTATACACTTGGATTACCTTGATGGGAGTTTGGGATGAAATTATAGAGGTTTGGAGGGGTTAAAATGGTTGAACCCGTTGGTTGAATATTGCAGATAACTGGGCAAGAACTTCTTAATCGATCGATCGACCCCCTTTCCTCGATCGATCGACCCCTCCTGGAAAACTGCATATCTTTCCCTTTTTTTTTGTTTAGTCTGGTTAAAATGCGTAGGAACCCTTGATCATCATTGATAGATTATAATGGGTTATGAAGATGACGAGTAGGGTCTAAGTAGACTCCGTTGAGTGAAAATTAATATGAGATGAAATTTTGGGTTAACGGGGAGCTATTCATACATTGGAAATTATGCGTACGTTTACTAAAAGATTGAGACTCATGAAAGATTTAGACTAAAAGGTAAGTGAGGGTATACCTACTGAAATTTGTACTTAGTGAGAAAGAATACTTCGAGAGATGAGAAGAAAGAACGAAGTAAATAATAAATGAGAATAAAAGAGACGAGCCCGTTATGAGAAATAATTGAGTAAAATTTGTGTTGAGAATGATTAATAACAATTATGGATCATGGGCGAACCTAATTTGGAAAATATGAATATTTATATGTATGACTTTATGAATGTGCATATATTATATATCTGTGTATGACATACCTAGCTTACTTGCTATCGACGGGAGGTTTGCGCGTGAGGGAAGTCATATCCTGGTGAATCCATGGGATTTTTTATTTGTCGCTCGAGAACATAGGACTATGAAAGACTTATCGGTAAGTTGATAAGTCCGCTGACTATGGGAACATAGGTATGTGCGTGACCCGTGGGTATGAGAACTATGTTCCCTCCAATTTTTGTGTTGATATTTGTGGTTCGATGAATCTTTACTGAACCTATAGTCCCCTATACAGCGACATGATGTATTGGGACAAGATAGCAGAGTAATGCAGCACCGCAGCTGTGTCTCGGGGTGCAGTATAGTATATATATATATATATATATATATATATATATATATATATATATATATGTTTATAACATCATTATATGTATTATAAGGTTAATACGTGGGAATAATTTGGGATATAAAGAATGGATGCATGTGGTTAATCTAGTTAGTATGGGAACTATAACTAGGATGTCCTAGAGGTACATTAGGGGTGCACACTAGATGAGAGGTGAAGATTCTCAAGAGAGTGTCACATACTAACATGGTGGTGATATTAGCCGGTAAGCATTTTAAATACTTGCTAAACTATTTTTAAAACTTTTTTACACTCGGGCTCTGACCCGTTTTCTATCATTTCTTTCTCTTTTGTATATATATGTATGTATTACAGGTGCCTAGCCACAGGGGCGTCATGCTTAGGTTCTTTGGATTGGACGTGTTGCACCTAATGTGGGAGTTGTAGGCCCTTTCTTTAGACGACTTCGTCATTGAATCAGTTCCTACTTTAGATCTTCATAGTTAGGGCATGTGTCGCCCGATTTCCTATTATAGTTGGATTTGTCAGAGATTTAGGATATTTCCAGTATTCGGTACTCCTCGGGAGTTAACAATTGTCAAGATGATTTCATTTATGGTTCTTACACTTGGTTTGGATTATATACATAGTTTAATTCTTGTGTTTTAATTCCCATCCTTAGTATTTATGTAATTCTTAACTGTTATTATTAAAAAGGTTTTCATATTGGTATTTAATGAAGGAAAAATGAGGTTCTAAATGGTTTTGACACTTAGCTTAATTATTTAGGGTGTTCAAATTGAAAATATTATTTTGCGATAGTGATGCTGAGAATGAACCAACCGTTCACCTGGTTTTTAATTTAATAAATGACTGATCACCCGGTATTTAATTAGGCGGGGTGTTACACTCAATCCATGGATTCCCGCACAAACTCACACCAGACTCTTAATGCATATATGAATCCGAACTACATAGGGTTTGATATCATGTCTTCTTCAGTACGTAGGCACAATACTGCATCATTCTCATGAATACGAGCCTTGACAATATATTTCATGATATTTTGTCACAAACATAGATGAAACCATCTCTTTTATTAGCTTTAAATCTCTCCTCAACCTCAAAAGAGATATCAAACTATCTCAAAGTCGAGCTCTCTCGTACACTTTACACGTATACTAGAAGTCACCCATTACACATTAGCACAGAGTCATGCACAACCGTTGTTGTGTACATTCACCGGTTGAAGTGAAGTTCTTACGCCTCTTACAAATAACATTTTCCTACCTAAATAACCTATCTACATTAAAGGGTTCCTTAACCTAAGGTCTCTAAAGTAGTTATAAAATAACTAAAAAGTAATCAATTAATGTTAAGATAAATACAAAACACATAATTAAGGAAGCAAAAGAACAAGTGGGGTAACTAATAACTTCCCCACTCGTAACCCGGTTCCCGAACCCACATAAAAAGCATCTTTAGACCAACATCATAGTTAAACCTGATGTAGGATTACCCCAAATGAGCTAACCCAAAAGACCTGTCTTAGGATTACCCAAAATTAGCTAACCCAAGACTTTTGTTTTTTACTGTATAAAGAAAACTGGAGACTCTAAATAAACCAACTGAACCCCTTATCTCATGAAAACACACTTTAGGCCTAGTCCTAAAACCCAGGTGTGTTACTCAAACTAGACATGGCATCAAACATCTTCCGAACGAAATTCATTAAGTCTAACCTCCAACCGATAACTCGACCTCGGGGAAAAGTGAAGGACTGAGAGATAATCACTCCCGCATCCTCATGTAATTTCCCCCCAAGCTTGCGCCAACTACCACTCTGGGCCCGTAATGCCATACTTATAAGAGAACATCCTTACGTGGTGTAAAACTAAATAGTAAATTTTAATGGTTGAGTCTTCCATGAGTATTGCCATATTTTCAAGCTCACACAATCGTGGTATACACTGACTTACCCCTCCGATAGGCCATTTAAAAATCTAAGAAATTTGTTAAGTTGATGGCATGGACAATGGAGTTGGGTAAATATGACATTATTTACGAGTCGAGAATAGCCACCAAAGGATAAGATGAGGATGACTTGATAGCAGAGTTCCCATACGACAATGAGAAGCCAATCGATGAGCCTATAGAGAACATAACATAGGCTACTTCATTTATGACTAGTAATATGTTAGAATCTTCGATGAGGAAAGAGGAAAGATCTCGTGACTTTGAGTAAAGGAAAAAGATATTTAAGAACGAATCCCTGGTTGAAGTTAGTTTTAAAAATGAGCCACCTACTTGGCACATCTATGTTGATGGTTTGTCTTGTGCAAATAGCAATGGAGCTCGATTGATTGTGATGACTCGAGAAGGGGAAGATGTAGAATACGCCCTTAGGTTCAACTTTAAGGCCTTCAAAAATGAGGTAAAATAGGTTTGGGTATAGCTTCATCATTGGGAAAGCAACATTTATTTGCCCACAATTATTTTTAGTTGGTCATCAATTAGGTATTCGGTGTTTATGAAGCTAGAGAGGATACCATGACAAAGTAATTAGAAAGAGTGAAGTAACTACTCCTAAAATTTGTTGATGTGCAAATGGTGAGGATTGAGAACTCCCAAGACAATGCATTGGCTTGTCTTTCTTTGGAAACCAATGTTGAGCAGAGGAGGACAGTGCCCATAGAGATATTATTGCACCGAAGCATTGAGATGGAAAGTGTGAAAATGATGGATATGAATATGGTTCCATCTTGGATTGATCACATTAGATCGTACTTAATGACCGATGCAATTTTGGAATATCCTAAAAAAGCATGTCAACGGCGTTATAATGTATTAAGTTATGTGTTAGAAGGTGGAGTGTTGTTCAAGAGAGGTTTCATCTTATCCTTACTGTGAGTTGTTCATGCAAAAAAGGCCATTAACCTAATCAAAGAGGTTCATGAGGGATCCTGTGGAGCACACTTGGCAGGGAGATAACTGGTAAATATGGTGAAACCCAGGGATATTATTGGCCAACCATCAAGAAAAATTGCACAAACTATGCCAAGAAGTGTGATAAGGGCCAAAGATATAGAGTCATTTATCGAAGACCAGCGGTATCCCTAACACCAGTCACGTCCCTATGTACTTTTTCCATATGAGGAATAAACATCTTGGCCCTTTGCTAAAGACCTAGGGAAAACTTAAATACCTGGTCATATTTATGGACTACTTCACGAAGTGAGTTGGGGCAGAACCACTATTTGAGGTGACTTATAAAAATGTCTTCCATTTCATATGGAAGAAAAATATTTATCGATATGGGATTACATTTATATTCATTACATATAATGACACACAATTCAACAATGAGGAGTTCATGGATTAGTATGACAGATCTAAAAATAAAAAAAGTTAAACTCTGCCCCTACTCATCCTCAATGCAATGGGAAGATAGAAATTATGAACAAGATTTTGTTAAATGACATGAAGAGGAGATTATATGCTTCTAAAGAGAATTGGATTAATGAGTTGCAGAGTGCACCATGGGCCTATAAAATAACTTCGGGGATACCATGGTCAAAACTCGCTTTATGTTGTCATTCGACGTCAAGTCTATAATACTTAGAGAGATCGGTTTACCAAGTCACTGGATGTTGAAATTCAACATGCCCAGGAGAGATTTTATGCATGTGTTAGATTTTAATATAGTAGAAAAGGTTAGAGAATAGGCAAGTCACAGAGTCTCTACCTACCAACAAAGAACAATAAGATTCTATAACTAAAGAATCATGTCAAGTACACTTAAAGAGGAAGATCTAGTCCTAAATAAGGTGATCCATAAGGGGACAAGATCGAGTCAAACTAGCATGGACCCTACAGAGTCTCAACAGTTATGTGACCAGGAACATATAAGACTGAATCTATGGATGATGAATAGTTTTCCCCCTATAATATTGAACATCGTTGAAAGTACTACCATTGAGATTACCATAATCATATGAGAGCTGAATTTTTATATAATGGAGAAAATTTTGTAAATAGTTTCACGTGTTAAAAATTTTATATAATGGAGAAAATCAGGTTGCTCTCCATTATGTTATTATTTCAATTTCTTCCATTATTTACTATAAAGTTCATCAATACTAGAGATGTGCAAGAAGCGCAGGCCAAAACCATTTCCAAGGTGAACATATCAAGATGGCTGCAAATAGACTACACTTCATAAGGGGCCTCATCCAATAGAAAGGTCATGATCAATAAGTTGGTAGACTTGGGAAACGAATTCTTCTACAAGGTTGGGTCGACTAAAACCCTACCTAATTGACCAGTAAGTTGTCTAAAGCCTTCATAAATCCCATAATAGACGATCATGTCACTGACCACAACCAAATACTGGATGTACAAAGTTGAGAGGGGAACCATAACTTCACACTTATAAAAAATAAATTAAGACAACTCAAGTTCATCCAACTGGTAGCTACTAAGCCTGGTAAGGTCGACCAATCGCCAACCACAATACTATAAAGACTAAAATACTGGTAGTCCTATTTTAACTTAAAGCATGGTTTTAAAAATAGTTAATAAGATTATTTATTTTTAGAATATTTTGCATGCTAGGGTATACACTAGAGACACATGATTGTATGCGGGGCTTAGTAAACTAGTCGAGAAAAATAACTTGGCATAAAGTACATACATCAAGAAGGATAGAATCTATATATGTATTAAAAAAATAAGTTGAGTGTTACAAAGAAAACACATCCATTCGATAAAAAATATCTATTTAAATCAGTGGTTAACTAAAAAATGATTGACTAGAAATTACAAACATGATTGTTGAAAAAGTATAGCAAAAAACTTTACAAGACAGTGCAATACAAAAAGATAAAGAGCTCAGTCATCTTGGATACCTGGAGGATCTTAAATTTTTTTTCCAGCAACCACTTTAGTCATGGGGGTGTATTATAGATTATTTTAAAGATTCACTTAAGCTACATTAGAAGTAGTGGGAAGTGTCATCTCTGTGGAATCAACATGTTTGGTCAGTGAAGCATTCTTATCTACACATGCTTGGTCATCCACTTCCTTGGTAGTGCCATCATTAGCTAAGGAAATGGATTCCTTATCATGTTCATCACATTTGTTGATGAGATTGACAATGTACGGCTAATGTTTCAACACCCTCTTCTTCAGTTTTTCATAGCCATCGGCAAAGAAAGTCATTGTCTTAAAGGAAAAATAAGGGGAAACTTTACATTTCTTGATAGAATTATCCTCGGCTTTTGCTAACGCCTCAATGACCATAGCCAGTGCTTCCTCCAAGCTCTGAATCTTGGTTGCATTAGTGACAACCTACTCTTTGAATTTCTTACTGTTATCCCCGTCGAATTAAAGATCTTTTGTCTTTTTAACCATTTTTTCATCTTTCTCCTTCAGCTCATCATAAGTCTTCTGTAGCTCGTCCTCAATCTTGGTCGCCTCCTCCTTCATACTGGTCACCCGTTGGATCTTAGTATTATACTGCTCGTGAAATTCTTGGTTCCTTTTTTTTTTATCGAAACCTTGAGCATGGTTTTCATCTCCGATGATTTTATCTCAGAGAATTATAACCTCCAAACCCCACTAAAAATAAGGGAGAGAGGTCAGCTAATAATAAATATCTTAAAAAAATAATAAAGTATTGAACATTACTAAGTACATCTTGTTGTTGGCAAGCGTCACAAGGCAACAAGGTTAAAACCCTCGAGGAACTCAAAATCAGCGCTATAATTGGGGTAGCCAACACATCCAGAGCATTGTCCATATAATGGATGATGGAATATTTATCCTTTATCAATGCCTCACCAGTGATGGGATTTTTTGGATCCCACTTATACTCTTCCACCATAGGATAACGACATGACAAACCATTATTTTTGGCCAATTAATTAATAGATTGCCCATCTATCATCACATTTGTAAAGTTAAGCTTGATCGTCCTCGGATCTTATATCCTTGGGTGTTTTAGGTAGTGTTGGGTTGTGGATTACTCTAGTGGCCTTGTATTATCGGTAACAAGGGATCAATAGTGATAGTGGGACTAACCAAAGACTTGTTGGCAGGATATTTTCTTTTTTTTTTAGCTTCGGCTTCAACTTTCTTCTTGGACACATCATCAACTTTCTTTTTAGCTTCAGTCTCGGGTTGCTTTTTAGCCTCAGCATTAACCTTCTTTCTATCCTTTGCAACCTTCTTCTGTCAGACAAGATCAAGGAACTAACGATCAATTTATTTTTAGGCAATTCCTGTAAAAGGTTACGTGTGAAAAGATGAAGTTTATGGGGGATAATTTGTTCAAAGAAAAATGCAACGGTTAGTAAAACCATAAAAGATGGATGAAAAGACACTTGTGAAATCTACATTACCTTTTTTAACCTCCTGATTGGCCTCTACTTTAGAACCAACTGTAGATGGTACTTAGGCTACCTCTTGAACTTGAGATAACCATGGAGGTCTGTAGTTGATGATACATAATATCACCACCTTAAGTTAGTGATCAACTCAAGATTCTAGAATTATATAACCATGGTGGAATAAGAGCATCAATATAAGTAATATATGACAAACAAAAGAGATGAGAGACAAATAGAAGACAAGCAATTAAGAAGTTTGGCCTTAGTATACATCCACTATGCAAATAAGTAGTGTTTATACTAAAATAATATTCTGGAATTCATTAAAGTGTTTACAAGCTCTTTCTCTATCTACAATGGTAATTTGACAGAGTAACTGTAGGGTTTACAATTCTCGATCCCTTTAGAAGATGAAGGAACCATCCTTTTATAGTGTTGAGGGTGTGCAGTGTCACCCCCTAGCATGTAGCATGTGTGCATGAATTAAATGAACCAATGAGAGAGCGACATAAGTATAGTACATATGCAAGCCATTATAAGCAAATATTCCCCTCACGTGGGGCTAATCTGTCCACGTGCTCCATTAGTACCCAAATCACATGTTCCATATGAGTTGTTAGTGTCAACACTATAAGGTATCAGTTAGCCGGGACTAATGAAGTACCCTTCCATGTGGACGAGGCTAAGAGTACTATTTGGTTCTCAGTTGATATGATCGATCTCATCCTGATGAGGATATAGGAGGTTCACATAGGTTATAGCCGAGACAGTATGACATCATGACCTAAATCCAGTAGTAGCCTTTATGAGCAGTAATCAATTGTTCTTGGGAGTGGGTCTCAGAGGACGAGACTGTTTAACCTGACCTATTGTGATGTGGGGACATATGAGGATGAGTCTGAGATAAGTGGTTTTGGGGGCATGTTGTTGGGTTGAATCTCGTCCAGACGAGGTCATACTTATGTATATCAATCACCCCATAGACCTTATTCTTCAATGTTAATGGGAGGGGTGGAAATTCGGGTTAGTCCTGTCATTTTTGGGTCGCATTTATTTTTATTTTAGTTTAAGTTTTGGGTACTCTTAAATCTATACAAGCTATTCGGGTCATGTTCGGATCATTTCGGGTTATAATCATAAATCGATTATCGGGTCAAAAATTTCCATCTCTAAAAGTCATCTGATGTCCTATAATTAGATGTCCCCTCTACGTTAGAGTGTGTCTCAATGTTCTGCATGGACTGGTGCAATGTCAAAGGTGTTGTTTCATAGTTTGGAAGAAGTGTCATTTCAGTGCCCCAAGTGGAAACCTATCAACCCATTGTTGGTGTGGCATGTTACCCAAGCAGTGATGGGAGCATGAAACCTGGGGACTCGTGTCGTAATGATTTCACATTGGAAGTTGTGTGCCACTTGAGTTGGTATTTAAACCAAATCTTTAATTTTCTCTATCCTTCTTCCCTCATTTTCGTGCTTTCAAGTTCTCTTGCAAACCAAAGTTTTTCCTCTCTCTCCACTGTTCCTCTTTATCTGGCGAGCTTATTAGGTTTTATACTTTTTTCTGCGCTCTTCCAACTCGGGTAACCCCATTTTTATCCTTCTAGACAATATACCATCATTTCGTGCTTTGGTTTCTAACACCATTTTTTGGTTTTTTATATTTTTAAGTCAACATTTTTTGTGCTATTAGGATTAGATTGGTGGTTCTAGGGCTGCATTCAGGTTTTTTTAGGCCATATAGTTTGGATTTTGGAAAGAGTTAAGGTTTTTAGGCGCCGATTAAGCTTTCTGGTGATCTTTAAGGTGAAGCTTGCTGGTGAAGCTTTTTGCGTTCTTGACTAGTTTGGTTTGAAAACTATTTAACTTATTTTGTTAGATCTTTAAGTCAACTGTGGTCACACACCACTGTTATTTTTCATGTACTATAGACTGTATGACCTAGGAGAATAATTTACCCATCTTAGAGAGAGAATACTAAGAGATATTCGTTAGGCCGAGGCCAAGGCTAGGAAGAAAGCCAAAGTCGAGTCAAGACTTACCTTGCACCCTATTCCATTATTTATTGTTCGTCCCCCTTTTCTCCAAACTCACCCAATTTTAGTCGATCCTAGGTGTTTTTATCACCATTAGTGACTTAATGTATGTCGCTTCTTCTGGGGTACGTTGTCTACCCACTTGTCTAAGGGTTATCATCCGAATCATATTCCCAAATCCCCCAATTATTGATGGGGAGTTAATGCTGATTCTTTTGAGGAAACCATGCAAGTCCCCAACACCCATTTGGATGAGAGTGAGGTGGTCGGGTCATTGAATCGGGGTCATCTCGTAACATCTACCCATCAATATGATTGCCTTCAGCCTGAGGACTTAGATATTTCTGATGATGATGACCCGAGAGCAGAGGTGGCATACCGTGTGCCACCAATGGCTATACTCATCTCGGCCATTACAGAGCCTTAGTTTTCTAATCGATATCCACACGACGAGGCTCTCATTGGTGCGGAAGAGGACGATGATGAAGAATAAGAACATTATAAATCTTATGCCTCATACATACCAAGCGATGTTTGAGAAACGAATTTGATACTTTGGAGGCACCGATGGAGTTAGATCTTCAATTAGGATAAGAGTCTCTTCGAAGGATGAGAGGGATTTTAGTAGCCAAGTAGAGGGTGAGGTTGTAGTGTACAAGTAGATGTTTAAGATCGACTTTCTCCTGTCGATTCATCCCAACATAAAAGACATACTTGTCGTATCAGCCTTTCTGTAATACCCCGGGATTTTTAGGACTGAGAATCTAATTTATTTGGGATAAATAAAATTTACTTAAATCGGAGAATTTTAAATTTGGAAATTGAGGTCAAAATTTCAAGATGGTCTAAAGTATTTCGGATGACGATTCGGAGTGCGCGGTTGATTCCGAATGGGTCGAGATAGTCAAAATGACTGTCCTTGGGATTTATTTCGGTTTCGAAATATTTTAAGTTAGTTTGACTCGAATTGGAGTAAACGAGTCATTTGAAGTGTATATTATCATTTAAAGTTGGGATTTAGGATTTAAAGGCTTACGAAATAAGCCAATCTCATTTGTGAGAGAGAGAGAGCTCTGGAGAGAGAGAGAGAGAGAGAGAGAGAGAGAGAGAGAGAGAGAGAGATGAGGAAAAGAAGAAGAGAAAGAGGAGAAGCTTGGAGATTTCCGGCCAATCCACGACTTCGAGGAACATTCAACCTCTACAACTTTGAGGCAAGTGATTAATCTTTCTAAATAATGCATTTGTGTATTTTATTTCCTGATTTGTGGATAAAAGTATGGATTTTGAGTATATATATATATATATATATATATATATATATATATATATATATATATATATATATATATATATATATATATATATATATATCAAAACCTAGATTTTGTGGTTTAAACCTTGCATTTGATGTTTACACATGGGTTTAAGGGTGTATAACTCGATGGGATTAGATATAGGATAAGTTTTGATATTAGAAACATGTTTGGGTTAAAGATTAATGGTTGGAAGGGTTTAAAATTGGGTTTTGGAAATTTAGGTTATGGAGAAAAATGGCCATTTCGTATCATGCTGAACAGGATGAATCGATTCGGACCCTTTTCGAATCGATTCGGAATGTTACGGACTTACAGATCTGAGTGACCGAATCGATTCGGACCCAAATCCGAGTGAAATTGGGCTGAGACAGACTTAAAGGTCCTTTGGACCGAATCGATTCGCATAAGGAGCGAATCGATTCTCCTTTGGGACCGAATCAATTCGGACCGGGCCGAATCGATTCGAAAACAGGGTTGTTTTGAGAATTTTTTCTAGAATGGGTTTTACTCCATTTCGATTGGGCTTCTCGATTTGGAAAGTTACAATATGATGTGAGATACACGCTTTGGAGATTTATTGGGGGTTTCTCACATGATGTGATCGTGGGGACATATCGAGTAATGTTGGTAATATATACACATGTGCATTGGAGTTGTTGCATCGATGTAGTGGGGAATATCATTAGGGATAGGAGTCCTATTTGGATATTAGACGTGGGTTAGTATATGATGTAAGTTTGAGGACCTTTCGAGGGAGTTGGGAAGGTATGACGTGAAATTGGTATGCCGACTTTTATGTAGAATCCTTCTAGCGAAAAGATTTTATCTAGATATGATTGGGGAAGACCAATGAGAGAGAGGTTGTATATCCTTAGTGACGATAACTTAGGAATTTAATCTGAAATGCGGTATCGTTAAGGGTTCACATGAGTAACCGAACCATAGTTTAAATTAAAAATATATAACTCATTATCAATTAGAATAAGTTGTGTTTATACTTATAGTCGGAATAACTATAGTACACCTATGGGTGATTAATGAGAAGTATCCCAATGTGTGATGGGAGCATGAAATGAATTTGGGATTGAGCTTGCGATTTGCCAACTATTAAATATGTATGTACCTATAGCCGGGATAATTATTGTATATCGGTGTGCATCCGGATATAGATGGTATATGAATGAGGATTGTTATAAGCATTCGGTTATAAGATAGTATCCGCAAACTTTGATCAAATAGGGGGACTATTCATATCATAGGTGAAATGGATCGAGTAAGGAAATGAATTGGGAAAGTATGCGTTATAGCGTCGGTTAGTATGATGAGAGTGATACATATATATAGCCTAATTCATTACGTTTATACATACGGATGGGAGATAGTATAATATATATATATATATATATATATGTGTGTGTGTGTGTGTGTGTGTGTGTGTGTGTGTGTGTGTGGCATGAATGTATATACTTTGTGTGATGGTTTGTATATACGACGTGATTGTATATATATCTAATGTGAATGATATATATATATTTATTGTGTGAGCCTACCCTCCAGTGCTATCATGGGAAGTTGCACGATGTGGGTGAGGCCCCTGGCTTGAGGTGCAGGAGCGTATAGTCCCCAGGTCATAGTCATCCATTATTTATTGTGTGATTATCATTCTTGGTGAGAAGTCTTGGGTATGATTCGTTCTCACTTTCAGGTTTGGAATTATGACCGCTTCCCACACGTTGTGTTTTGTTTTATTACCATGGCGGTGTGATAATAGTCAGGTGGTTGGTAACCCGGGATAAAGTGAGTAATTCCTGGAAGATGATAGCATTGTGAATTATATTTTTATATCCTATAAGTGAATATGTTTTGGGTATTTTAAGTACGTTCTATGTGTGTTATGTGTACATGTTCGATAAGGTGAATGGATTATGTTTTATAACTAGAGAAAAGTTATATATCCTAGGGAATGTGATATCTTATTTGGGTAATTAGATATAAATATTCAAAATAGGTAGTTGATATTAGGTGTGTCATGTACCGAGGACATAATGGATCTCGACGACCAACATTGTCAAGGAGTAGTGTATCGGGGGGGGT
Source organism: Sambucus nigra (assembly GCA_949130495.1). Lineage (NCBI taxonomy): Eukaryota > Viridiplantae > Streptophyta > Magnoliopsida > Dipsacales > Adoxaceae > Sambucus > Sambucus nigra. Next base: position 636,191,487 of record OX422207.1, on the reverse strand, counting down.
TCCTTGTTTGGATTTTGCTTGCGAGACGTCCCACGCACGAACCGTAGCGTAATGTTGGCAGTGGGGAAAAGTTTAGTCCTTTGTGTTCAAGTTTATGTTATAAGGTGAAAGAATACTTTATAGGTATATAAAGATGATGTGCAACTATTCTAACGCTTATAACTTGCTAAAGTCAATAAGTAGAAATTTATGAATGCTAGTAAGATATATGTATGTAGATATATGTATAATGACGTAGAAGTTCGGGTGTAAACTTAGGATATGATAGAAGGAGAAGAGTTTGGGTTATACTCGAGATAGGGGGTCACGCGGGGGTAGATTATGCGTATATTAAGATTGAACTGTCCCTAGGACGTGTCGGGTAGTTTAATTTAGGTTCATGTGCATACGTTTAGGTGCGCGCTTTAGTTGAGGGGTGAGTTTGGGGTTTCACGAGGGTGCGACTCCACTTAAATCATGAAATTGTGCATTTATAATTATTATGCATTTTAATGCACTTGCTATAAATGTTTTCACACCTCGGGCTCTGACCCGTTTATATCTCTCTCTCTGGGTATATATATATATATATATTGTAATATATTATCGGTGTTCCACCGCAAGGACGTCAATGATGCTTTCCTATCCAGTGTCCTCGGAACTGTAGCAGATGCGAACTGTTGTGGGATTTTGTTATAGCCGCTTACTACCATTTGTAAATCTAGATAGGATTCATTTTTGTACATCGGGTTTAGACCCAAGGGTAAAACGTAGCACTTTTATATTTCTTTACTCTGGATTGTTGTATTGTCTGTGACCCGACACCATATTCGTGTATATTTCCTTTGTGTACTTATTTAGTTTTAATTTGAGTACTTCCTTTTTATCGTGTTATGTGTGTACGTTTTATCATGTTTAGTAGTTATTTTATTGTTGGCATGATGTTCATTTTATGTTTTTAAATTTTTTTAGCATCCCCTTATTATGGTATTGGGTAGTTAGCTATGTTTATTTTAGTATCGATAGTAGATGCTAAGAATGATCCATTTGAGATTCCTGATTTAATTTAGTATAGGGCTAGCCACCCGTTATTATTTTAAGCGGGGTGTCACGGATGGTATCAGAGCATCAGGTTCTAGTGTCTTAGGATTTGTGCGAGTTTTCAGTGTTCTTCCGTAAGTGTTCTTAATGTAGAGCCCTATTATTAGGATTGTTGTGTTCACTATGCCTACTTTTTCTTCTGCGATGTGTAGTCACGTGAACGGTGTTCTGATACAGTTTCTCTCATCTCAGACGTCGCCGAGAAGAATTCGTCCAGGTAGGGAAAACAGAGGGGCTGAGAACATAGAACCCCAAATGCCTCAAGGGGCTGTGATCGCAGCCGAAGTTGCCAATATGGTGGCACAAGCGGTGGATGCTGCCATTACTATGATGGCACATCATCCTGCAGTTCCGATAGCTCAAGACCACCTAGTACCATCCTCGTGGGAAAGAGTACAAGAAGCCTTTAGGAAAGAACATCCTCCAGAGATTTCGGGGGGAGTTGATGCAATAGTTGCAAGTCAGTGGAAGAAGGATGCAAAGGCACCTTCGGATGGTTGAGTGCAGTGAGGTGTAGAAACCAATGCTCGCCACCTTTAGGCTAACAGGTACAATTCTATAATGGTGGGAGTCAGTCACCACATCGGAGCAGAGAGATGCAATGCCCATAATAGATTTTTGGGTATGCTTTGACTGGAAATATTTCTTTTCTGCGATTCAAACGGAGATGAGGAGGAGATTAGTGGATGTTATTCAAGGTGATCGACGGTGGTTGAGTACGAAGAAGAATTTACTCGATTAGAGAATTTTGCGCCCGAAAAGGTAAATATGGAAAAGAAGCAAACAGTGAAGTTATTGGGAGGTTTAGATTGGAGAATTTGTCAGCATTTGTTAGGGAACCCGGCGTTGACAAATTTTACCGATGTGATGAATATGGCATTGTTAAACTGTCAGGAGTATCATCTTTATTTAAAGGGAGTAAGAAATTTGGGGACTCGGGTTCGTCAAGTAGGACTGGAGGAGATGATGCCAGCGGAGCAAGATCATCACCGTAATGAGGTTATAGGCAGGGTTATCGAGGGCCGCAACAGCGTTTTGCCCCTCAGGATGGTCAGGAAGGATATTCTGGGAGATGTTGCTTTTGTGGAAGATTAGACCATAGGAAGAGGGATTGTCCTGGAAGAGGTAGAGGAGAACTTTTTGAGGAAGTTTTGGATGTTCAACCCCTACAGTAGTTCATACGCCAGTTTGGGCAAGAGAACTCTGAACAGGGACCCATTGATGAAGCGAGGCAGTTGAAGTATGGAGGTAATATATAAATTATTTTCCTATGTGCTTAGGTTATGCTTTGCGCGGTATTGGGAGCGTCGCATGTAAGATTTTAGTGAGTGGTTAACTGTTATAAGCATATTGTGTATAGGATTTCCTTGGAGGAAGGAGTGAGCAAGTGTGGCACTTGGATGATATCTTTCGGGAGAATAGATTGCTTTGATATGGTCTAGTAGAGAGTTATGCTTTTTGATTTTCAGAAGTGCGAACTGTTAAAGTTTGTTGAGTAGTGACGATAAGGCTATCATTTGATAGTTAGGCTAGAGGTGTGTGTTTGTAGTGTTTCAGTTGTAGGAGGGCCTATCTTATGGCGATGCTTGGACGTGATGTAAAGGATTTTATTACTGAGGAAATTCAGTGTTTAACGGGTTTCTCATTGAGCTAGAAATTTTAGCTCATGGTTGTGTTAGTTTTGAGAACTAAATATTGGTAAGAGTATTGTGTTTATTGATGCCTTATGTCTTGAGCATAAGGAGTTCGATTTGTGTGTCGAAAGACATGTTGTATTATATTGTTTTATAGGCCTTCGAGCAATATTTATGGTTCGAAAATCTTTTACAAAAACCTTAGTCCTGATTGAACTCTTCTCAATTCTTGACATTCGCTACTTTCATGCGGTGGAGGTTTCGCAAGCGAAATCCAAACAAGGAACCCTCCCAATACACTACTGTGTAACTTTGTCGGGAATTGAGATCAATTGAATCAGGACTATTAGATATGTGTGTACCTATAGCCGGGATAATTATTATATATCGATGTGCGTCCGGATATAGATGGTATATGAATGAGGATTGTTATATACATTCTGTTATAAGAGAGTATCCGCAAACATTGATCAAATTAGGGGACTATTCATATCATAGGTGAAATGGAATAATCTATTTCAAGTGAGGTATCGAGTAAGGAAATGAATTAGGAAAGTATGCGTTATAATGTCGGTTAGTATGATGAGAGTTATACATACCTATCGCCGAATTCATTACGTTTATACATATAGATGGGAGGTAATATATATATATATATATATATATATATATATATATATATATATATATATATATGTGTGTGTGTGTGTGTGTGTGTGTGTGTGTGTGTGTGTGGTATGAATGTATATACATTGTGTGATGGTTTGTATAAATGACATGATTGCATATATATCTAGTGTGAATGATATATATATTTATTGTGTGAGCATACCCTCCAGTGCTATCATGGGAAGTTGCGTGATGTGGGTGAGGCCTCTGGATTGAGGAGCAGAGAGCGTATAGTACCCAGGTCATAGTCGTCCATTATTTATTGTGTGATTTTCATTCTGGGTGAGAAGTCTTGGGTATGATTAGTTCTCACTTTCAGGTTCGAAACTATGACAGCTACCCACGCATTGTGTTTTGTTTTATTACCGGGGCGGTGTGATAATAGTCCGGTGGCTGGTAACCCGGGATAAATTGAGTAATTCCTGGAAGATGATAGAATTGTGAAGTGTAATACCCCATAAATTTAATGACTTTTAAAATGAGTTATATTTTAAATTAATGGATTAATTGGATTTTATTATTAATTAATTCATTGGGGTTTTATCCGAATTGAGGATATTAAAATTTTATGATTCTGAATATTACTTAAAGATATTTAGGTAATATATGAATGTGATGATTAATGATAATTGTTGTTCGGTAATTTGGATTTTTAGTCAGACACGGTATGGGACGTGTCGGGACTAATTTATTAAATTAAAAAGGAAATTTATTTTCTATCGACCTTATAGTCATTTTGACTGTTTCGTTGCGTCCGGAAGGTTCGAAATAGTCAGAAAAGTCTATTTGGATGTTAATTTTGAGTCTCATGTCATTTGGAAATGAAAAGACAACCCAAAAGGGCATTTTGGTCATTTTTACAAGGGGATGAATAGTGATTTCGAATTGTGTCCTATTATAAGTATTGGTAGATTAAGTGTACGTGGGTTATTCATCTCCTCTACACAAAATAGAGAAGTCATCTTCCTAGAGAGAGTGAAAGGTTGATTGGGAAGGGAAAAGCTTACTTGGGAAGGAGAAGAACAAAGACCAAAGGTCACCACCACCAATCACCACCGGAGGTTGATCGAAGAAGGGAGAACCACCTGAGATACACTACACCAAAGGATCAGACCTTCAGTAGAGGAAAGTGTTTAATAATGGCATTCTAAGTTTGTATATTGTCCATGTTAGAATAATTATGAAAAGAGATGATTTTTCATGTTTGGAAAACATAATGGAGTTGTTAAATGGATTTCTGAAAACTGAAAAGATATAGGAATCAAACTCATGTTGTAGGTTGATAATAATCCACGAAATAATCATCTAACTATGGAAGAAATTCTGAAAACCATTGTTGTGTTCTTGAGGATATTAGGTTGATAATTTTCTGGAAAAAGAGGTGATAAACATGCTTTTTAATCCAATCTCTTGATGATTCTAGGATGTTTAGATCATTAGAAATCATTTGTATATGTTGATACATCATGTAGTAAGGATTATAAGTCATTTGGGATGTTAATATGAAGGTTTGAATGATCTAAAATGGCTAAACCCGTAGTTGCAGAAATGCAGAAAAATCAGGTTGTTACCTGAGTGATCGATCGATCGACCCCCTATCTTCGATCGATCGACCTCCCCAGTATTCCTAAAGTTATTCCTTTTAATGTTGATTCTTATCCCAAACCTTTGGTAGATTTTTGGTGATTATTAATTGGATATTATGGAACTTAAAATAGATCAGTAAGCCCAAGTTAAGATTTGAATTAATTTGATTGGGATTTAATTGATTAGAATAATGATAATTAAATTAAAGGAATTTCGATTGCTAGATTCAATTGTTGGATTCTAATTGGTATGAATGAGGATTAAATATAGGACCATTAGGGGTGATTGAACATAACACCTGGGTATCCTTAAGTTTAGAAGAGGGTTTAATCCTAAGTGAAAGAAGATGTGTATATAAGAGACTTGAAACTATTGGTCTTAAACCTAATTAAAGGGAGAGTTTAACTCGTAGTAATTCAGGAGATATAATGATACGGACCAGTAGGGTATTAGTGACCTCTTACTGAATATATGTTGAGGAAAAACCTATTTGAACCTTGAGTGTTGAGTGAGGCCTGGGGATAATTAAATTAAGAAGTAAAGTTATGATATTTTAAAACGTGGGATTTGAAGAGATATAATGCTATGTATGGGAATCATCTAAGGGTAATATGAGTACCTTATTGATAGTATATTATAGGTATGATAATTCCTATTTGATTGATTTATGATTATGTGTATGACATACCTAGCTTACTTGTTATCGACGGGAGGTTTGCGCATGAGGGCAGTCATATCCTGATGAATCCATGGGATCTTTGATTTGTCGCTCGAGAACATAGGTTTATGAAAGACTTATCGGGGAGTTGATAAGTCCGCTGACTATGGGAATGTAGGTATGTGCGTGTCCCGTGGGTATGAGAACTATGTTCGCCTCCAACTTGTATGTTGTTGTTTGTGGTTCGAGGAATCCTTACCGAACCTTTAGTCCCCTATTCGGCGACCTGCGATATTGCGACATGATAGCAGAGTAATGCATTGCACCGCAGCTGTGACTCGGGGTGTCGTATTATATATGAATATATATATATATATATATATATAATGAATTAAATGAATGAATGGTTATATTGTGGTTAAATCATCTACTGTGTGATAATTTTAGATAACGGTGAATTGAGAAAAGAATTGAAATAAGTTAATGAATATTTATTGAAGAGATTAATTCATATTAATGAGAAATGATTCATATTAAGGGAAACGATTCATATAAATGAGAAATGTAAATGAATGATTATACGACGTATGGTATGGGACATACGGGGTTATGATATGGGATGAAATCATATTATGGAAATTAGTAATTAGGAACCATTAACTAGGAGGTTAATAGGAAAACGTTAAGTGTGCACTATAGTTGAGAAGTGAGAATAGCAAGTGAGAGTTGGATGCTAACATGTACATAATAAATGCTTTATTTCACTTGTTAAAAACTTGCTGTTTTAAAATCATTTTCACAATCGGGCTCTGACCCGTTTCCTTTAATATTTTCTTTTCTATTGTATCTTCTATATCAGGTGTCCAGCAGCAGGGACGCCAACCTTAGTTGATTTTGACGAGCTATGGAGTTTTTTCTTAGACGACTATCTTCATTTGATTCACAGTATTCTTATAGTTAGGGCATGTCACCCAAAGAATTTCAGTTATCAGTTTCTATCGGAGTCATATACTATTGTGTTGGTGTCATTTTAATACATTTGTGACTGTTGGGATTACTGTAATGGATTAATATTATTTGGTAATGTTTATTCCAAATGCATTTAAAATTCTTTTGTGTTATCTGTTCAGTTATAAGTGTTGTAGAATAAAATGTGTTGTGTTATTCTTAAACTAAAATGGATTTGTGGAAATTAAAATTTGGAAAGTTTTTAACACCAGCTTAATTAGGTATTGGGTGAGTTGTAAAAGTTTTCGACAGTGATGCTAAGAATGAGCCAACTGTATATTCTATTTTAATTTGGTATGAGACTGGCCACCTGGTATTTAATTAGGCGGGGTGTTACAAATATATTTTTATATCATATAAGTGAATATGTTTTGGGTATTTACGTACGTGCTATGTGTGTTACGTGTACATGTTCGATAAGGTTGAATGGACCATGTTTTATAACTAGAGAAAAGTTATATATCCTAGGGAATGTGATATCTTATTTGGGTAATTAGAGATAATTATTCAAAATAGGTATTTGATGTTAGGTGTGTCGTGTACCGAGGACATAATGGATCTCGACGACCAACATTGTCAAGGAGTAGTGTATCGGGGGGGTTCCTTGTTTGGATTTCGCTTGCAAGACCTCCCCCGCATGAAACTAGCGAATGTCAGGAATTGAGAAGAGTTCAATCATTGGAAATTCCAAAATTTATATACATAGTACGATGTTGTAGATTAAATTTGTTAAGAGTTATATTACGAGTTAAGGCAAGTGGAGCAGGGTAATGTATATACGAGTCAAGCTCGGGTACAGGGTGTGTGGGCTCTCTGGTTAGCTAATTTGATTTTAAAAGTTAAAGTAATTCTCCGATATGAGTGGGAGAAATAGGTATGTTAATCTAGAGGGTAGGTGATGTAAGAACTAGTTGAGGTTCGGAGTTCAAAGCTTAACTAAATTTCGAGGACGAAATTCTTGTAAAGGGGGAAGTCTATAATACCCCGTGATTTTTAGGATTGAGAATTTAATTTATTTGGGAGAAATAAATTTATTTAAATCGGAGAATTTTAAATTTGGAATTTGTGGTCAAAATTTGAAGATGGTATAAAGTATTTCGGATGATGATTCGGAGTGCGCGATAGATTCCGAATGGGTCGAGATAGTCAAAATGACTGTCCTTGGGATTTATTTTGGTTCCGAAATATTTTAAGTTAGTTTGACTCAAACTGGAGTAAACGAGTCATTTAAAGTATATATTAACATTTAAAGTTGGGATTTAGGATTTAAAGGCTTAAGAGGCTTACGAAATAAGCCAATCTCATTTGTGAGAAAAGAGAGCTCTAAAGAGAGAGAGAAGAGGAAAAGAAGAAGAGAAAGATGAGAAGCTTGGAGATTTCCGATCAATGCGCGACTTCGAGGAAGATTCAACCTCTACAACTTTGAGGCAACTGATTAATCTTGCTAAATAATGCATGTGTGTATTTTATTTCATGATTTGTGGATAAAAGTATGGATTTTGAGTATATATATATATATATATATATATATATATATATATATATATATATATATATATATCAAAACCTATATTTTGTGGTTTAAACCTTGCATTTGATGTTTACACGTGGGTTTAAGGGTGTATAACTTGATGGGATTAGATATAGGATGAGTTTAGAAATTGGAAACAAGTTTGGGTTAAAGATCAATGGTTGGAAGTGTTTAAAATTGGGTTGTGGAAATTTAGGTTTTGGAGAAAAATGACCATTTCGTAGCCTACTAAACAGGCCAAATCGATTCGGAATGTTGCAGACTTACAGGTCTGAGTGACCGAATCGATTCGGACCCAAAGCCAAATCGATTCCGGCTGAGACAGACTTACAGGTCCTTTGGACCGAATTGATTCACATAAGGGGAGAATCGATTCGAAAACAGGGTTGTTTTGGGAATTTTTCTAAAATGAGTTTTACTCCATTTCGATTGGGCTTCTCGATTTGGAACATTCCTATATGATGCGATAGACACGTTTTGGAGATTTATTGGGGTTTCTCACTTGACGTGATCGTGGGTACATATTGAATAATGTTGGGAATATATATACCTATGCATTGGAGTTGTTTCATAAATGTAGTGGGGAATCTCATTAGGGATAGGATTCATATTTGGAGATTAGACGTTAGTTAGTATATGATGTAAGGTTGAGGCCCTTTCGACGGAGTTGGTGACGTATGATGTGAAATTGGTATGCCGACTTTTGTGTCGAATCCTTCTAGCAAAAGGATTTTATCTAGATATGATTGGGGGAGACCAATGAGAGAGAGGCCGTATATCCTTAGTGACGATAACTTAGGGATTTAATCTGAAATGCGGTATCGTTAAGGGTTCACATGAGTAACTGAACCATAGTTTAAATTGAAAATAATATAATGCATTCTCAATTAGAAAAAAGTTGTGTTTATACCTATAGTCGGAATAACTATTGTACATCTATGGGTGATTAATGAGAAGTATTCCAATGTGTGATGGGAGCATGAAATGAATTTGGGATTGAGCTTGCGATTTGCCGACTATTAGATATGTGTGTACCTATAGCCGGGATAATTATTGTATGTCGGTGTGCATCCGGATACAAATTGTATATGAATGAGGATTGTTATATACATTCGGTTATAAGATAGTATCCGCAAACGTTGATCAAATTGGGGGACTATTCATATCATAGGTGAAATGGATGAATCTGTTTCAAGTTAAAGATCGAGTAAGGAAATGAATTGGAAAAGTATGCATTATAGCGTCGGTTAGTATGATGAGATTTATACATACCTATAGTCGAATTCATTACGTTTATACATACGGATGGGAGATAGTGTATATATATATAGCATGAATGTATATACATTGTTTGATGGTTTGTATATACGACATGATTGTATATATATCTAGTGTCAATGATACATATATTTATTGTGTGAGCATACCCTCCAGTGCTATCATGGGAAGTCGCGCGATGTGGGTTAGGCCCCTGGCTTGAGGAGCAGGGAGAATATAGTCCCCAGGTCATAGTCGTCCGTTATTTATTGTGTGATTTTTATTCTGGGTGAGAAGTCTTGGGTATGATTCGTTCTCACTTTCAGGTTCGGAACTTTGACCGCTTCCCACGCGTTGTATTTTGTTTTATTACCAGGGCGGTGTGATAATAGTCTGGTGGCTGGTAACCCGAGATAAATTAAGTAATTCCTGTAAGATGATAGCATTGTGAAATATATTTTTATATCCTATAAGTGAATATGTTTTGGGTATTTTAAGTATGTGCTATGTGTGTTACGTCTACATGTTTGATAAGGTTGCATGGATTATGTTTTATAGATGGAGAAAGGTTATATATCCTAGGGAATGTGATATCTTATTTGGGTAATTAGAGATAATTATTCAAAATAGGTAGTTGATGTTAGGTGTGTCATGTACCGAGGACATAATGGAACTCGACGACCAACATTGTCAAGGAGTATTGTATCGGGAGGGTCCGTGTTTGGATTTCGCTTGTGAGACATCCCCCGCATGAAAGTAGTGAATGTCAGCAATTGAGAAGAGTTCAATCATTGGAAATTTCAAAATTTTATATACTTAGTACGATGTTGTAGATAAAATTTTTGACAGTTATATTACGAGTTGAGGCAAGTGGAGCCAGGTAATGTATATACGAGTCAAGCTCAGGTAGAGGGTGTATGGGCTCTCTGGTTAGCTAATTTGATTTTAAAAGTTGAAGTAATTCGCCGAGAGAAGTGGGAGAAATAGTTATGTTAATCTAGAGGGTAGGTGATGTAAAAACTAGTTGAGGTTCGGAGTCCTAGGCTTAACTAAATTTCGAGGATGAAATTCTTATAAGAGGGAAGTCTATAATACCCCGTGATTTTTAGGACTGAGAATTTAATTTATTTGGGAGAAATAAAATTTATTTAAATCGGAGAATTTTAAATTTGGAATTTGTGGTCAAAATTTGAAGATGGTATAAAGTATTTCGGATGAGGATTCGGAGTGCGCGGTTGATTCTGAATGGGTCGAGATAGTGAAAATGACTGTCCTTGGGATTTATTTTGGTTCCGAAATATTTTAAGTTAGTTTGACTCGAATTGGAGTAAACGAGTCATTTAAAGTGTATATTAACATTTAAAGTTGGGATTTAGGATTTAAAGGCTTAAGAGGCTTACGAAATAAGCCAATCTCATTTATGAGAAAAAGAGAGCTCTAAAGAGAGAGAGAAGAGGAAAAGAAGAAGAGAAAGATGAGAAGCTTGGAGATTTCCGGTCAATGCGCGACTTCGAGGAAGATTCAACCTCTACAACTTTGAGGCAACTGATTAATCTTGCTAAATAATGCATGTGTGTGTATTTTATTTCATGATTTGTGGATAAAAGTATGGATTTTGAGTATATATATATATATATATATATATATATATATATATATCAAAACCTAGATTTTGTGGTTTAAACGTTGCATTTGATGTTTACACGTGGGTTTAAGGGTGTATAACTTGATGGGATTAGATATAGGATGAGTTTTGATATTAGAAACATGTTTGTGTTAAAGATTAATGGCTGGAAGTGTTTAAAATTGGGTTTTGGAAATTTAGGTTTTGGAGAAAAATGACCATTTTGTAGCCTGCTAAACAGGCCGAATCGATTCGGACCTCCGAATCGATTCGGACCCTTTTCGAATCGATTCGGAATGTTGTAGACTTACAAGTCTGAGTGATCGAATCGATTCGGACCCAAAGTCGAATCGATTCAGGCTGAGACAGACTTACAGGTCCTTTGGACCGAATCGAAATGCATAAGGGGTAAATCGATTCGCCTTTGGGGCCGAATCGATTCGGAAAAAGGGCTGTTTTGAGATTTTTTTCTAAAATGAGTTTTACTCCATTTCGATTGGGCTTCTCCATTTGGAACATTCCTATATGACGCGATAAACACATTTTGGATATTTATTAGGGGGTTGTCACATGATGTGATCGTGGGGACATATTGAGTAATGTTAGTAATATATATACATATGCATTGGAGTTGTTGCATAGATGTAGTGGGGAATCTCATTAGGGATAGGAGTCCTATTTGGAGATTAGACGTCAGTTAGTATATGATGTAAGTTTGAGGACCTTTCGAGGGAGTTGGTAAGGTATGACGTGAAATTGGTATGCTGACTTTTGTGTCCAATCCTTCTAGAAATAGGATTTTATCTATATATGTTTGGGGGATACCAATGAGACAGAGGTTGTATATCCTTAGTGACGATAACTTAGGGATTTAATCTGAAATACCGTATCATTAAGGATTCACATGAGTAACTAAACCGTAGTTTAATTTAAAAATAATATAATGCATTCTCAATTAGAATAAGTTGTGTTTATACTTATAGTCGAATAACTATTGTACATCTATGGGTGATTAATGAGAAGTATTCCAATGTGTGATGGGAGCATGAAATGAATTTGGGATTGAGCTTGCGGTTTTCCGACTATTAGATATGTGTGTACCTATAGCCGGGATAATTATTATATGTCGGTGTGCATCCGGATATTGATGGTATATGAATGAGGATTGTTATATACATTCGGTTATAAGATAGTATCCGCAAACGTTGATCAAATTGGGGGACTATTCATATCATAAGTGATATGGAGGAATGTGTTTCAAGTGAGGGATCGAGTAAGGAAATGAATTGGGAAAGTATACGTTATAGCGTCGGTTAGTATGATGAGAATTATACATACCTATAGCCGAATTCATTATGTTTATACATACGGATGGGAGATAGTGTATATATATATATATATATATATATATATATATATATATATGGCGTGAATGTATATACATTGTGTGATGGTTTGTTTATACGACGTGATTGCATATATATATATATATAGTGTGAATGATACATATATTTATTGTGTAAGCATACCCTCCAATGCTATCAAGGGAAGTTGCGCGATGTGGGTTAGGCCCCTGGCTTGAGGAGCAGGGAGCTTATAGTCCCCAGGTCATAGTCGTCCATTATTTATTGTGTGATTTTCATTCTGGGTGTGAAGTATTTGGTATGATTCGTTCTCACTTTCAGGTTCAGAACTTTGACCGCTTCCCACGCGTTATGTTTTGTTTTATTACCAGGGCGGTGTGATAATAGTCCGGTGACTGGTAACCCGGGATAAAGTGAGTAATTCCTGGATGATGATAGCATTGTGAAGTATATTTTTATATCCTATAAGTGAATATGTTTTGGGTATTTTAAGTACGTGTTATGTGTGTTACGTGTACATGTTCGATAAGGTGAATGGATTATGTTTTATAGATAGAGAAAAGTTATATATCCTAGAGAATGTGATATCTTATTTGGGTAATTAGAGATAATTATTCAAAATAGGTAGTTGATGTTAGGTGTGTCGTGTACCGAGGACATAATGGATCTCAATGACCAACATTGTCAAGGAGTAGTGTATCGGGGGGTTCCTTGTTTGGATTTTGCTTGAGAGACTTCCCACGCACGAACCGTAGCGTAATGTTGGGAGTGGGGAAAAGTTTAGTCCTTGGTGCTCAGTTTTATGTTATAAGGTGAAAGAATACTTTATTGGTATGTAAAGATGATGTGCGACTATTCTAACACTTATAACTTTCTAAAGTCAATAAGAAGAAATTGATATATGCCAGTAGGATATATGTATATTGATGTAGAAGTTCTGGCGTAAACTTGGGATATGATAGAAGGAGAAGGGTTTGGGTTATACTCGAGATAGGGGGTCACGCGGGGGTAAATTATGCGTAGATTAAGATAGAACTATCCCTAGGACGTGTCGGGTAGTTTAATTAAGGTTCATGTGCATACGTTTAGGTGCGCTCTTTAGTTGAGGGGTGAGTTTGGGGTTCCACGAGAGTGCGACTCCACTTAGATCATGAAATTGGGCATTTATAATTATTATGCATTTTAGTGCACTTGCTATAAATGTTTTCACACCTCGGGCTCTTACCCGTTTATATATCTCTCTCTGGATATATATATATATATATATATATATATATTGTAATATTTTATATGCGTCCCACCGCAAGGACGCCAGTGAAGCTTTCCTATCCAATGTCCTCGGAGCTATAGCAGATTCAGACTATCGCGGGATTTTGTTATATCCGCTTCCTGCCATTTGTAAATCTAGATAGGATTCATTTTTGTATATCGGGTTTAGACCCAAGGGTAAAATGCAGCACTTTTATATTTCTTTACTCTGGATTGTTGTATTGTCTGTGACGCGACAACATATTCGGGTATATTTCCTTTGTGTACTTAATTAGTTTTAATTTGAGTACTTCCTTTTTATCATGTTAGGTGTGTATGTTTTATGATGTTCAGTAGTTATTTTATTGTTGGCATGATGTTCATTGAATGTTTTTAAATTTTTTTGGCATCCGCTTATTATGGTATTGGGTAGTTAGCTATGTTTATTTTAGTATCGACAGTAGATGATGAGAATTATCCACTTGAGATTCCTAATTTAATTCAGTATAGGGTTGGCGACCCGTTATTATTTTAAGCGGGTTGTCACACTTTACCCCGCCCAATTAACCCCCAATTGATGGAGGATATTGCTTGGGGTATTTCAGCACTGGAAGTTAGCATATGAGGCTGACATTCTAGTTGACATATTTTGTGCTTTTTATATAATTTTGACGACTAAGGTTGCACCGTGCTACTTACAATTCTTGGATCAATGCTTATACAAGAAGTTTGATCACACAAATCAGAATTTTAACCATGACTGTAAGTCTCGATATTTCTTCACATCCGATGACTAGGAATTTGACAGCAATGTAGCTTTCGGCATCGACTAGTAGAGAGTCCCCTAGAAATGGAGAAATCTAGCAATGGCGGCCAATTTTGACCCCCGATCTCAACACAGATGCCAGGACGAGCATCGACCTTCTACGTACCGCTGACAAGGACAAGGGGCTGGTCCTCTTTGAGGATTTAATGGATCCTAATCTGCTCGCCAAAACTGGGCTGGGGGTTAACCCCTAACTGAATTGCGTAAGTTTTAAAAATTTCTAAAAGTTTATTTTCATATTTTTGCCTTCTTATTTAGACGATATTCATTTATTTGTTTCTTTTGCAGATCGTTTTAGAAGGAGTAATAAATGAGATATGTTCAATGGCTGCTCTAATCACCTATGACCTTTTCTCTCATCTTGCTGGCAAAATAAAAGTGCCGACATAGACTCGGTAGAAAATAATAGTTATTGGTCCCTCGATCACTGAAGGATAAAAAAATATAAAAGATGTGCCTAAGGGTACTGGAACTAACCCTCCTCCTTTACCAAAGAAGAAGGAGGATGCTCCGCACTGGACAAACATATATCCTAACATACCCATCTCTGATGATACCATGACAGTCGCTCGTTGTTGATGTAAAAAATTAGATTATCTCTAATTTATTAATCACAGATAAAATAAATAAGACAAAATATTTTTAAAGTGGTTCAGCCTTGTAAGAATGGCCTGCATCCACTGTTTTTGTTATTGTTGACTGTTTTCTTGGAATTCTCGATAATGGATTTACCAAGAAATTTTGATTCCCTTCTAATGAGGAGGTTACAATGTATTTATAGCTTGAGGCTGTACATGTGAAAGGACAATGCGTTGTTATCTAGCAGACATATACATCTGTACAATAATAATGAGCATTTAATGTGCGGTCGTCTCTTTAATTATCCTGATTTGAGTGCTCTGTACGCTAAGTAGCTCGGCATGCTTGAGCTACTCGGACCGCCTTAGTAGCTCGGCATGCTTGAGTTCCTCAGGGCCCATGAGTTGGTCGATACGCTTGAGATGTTTGGAGTATAGGAGTTCCTCGGGGAGTTGAGTAGCCTGGTATAAGCATTTACAGTTGCCACGTAGGTTGACACGCATCTTCAAATGATAAGTCCACATCAGCAGAATAAATTTGGTATCAACAGAAGCCCCCAATGTTAGTTTGATGTTGAAGAAAAGTATGAAACATTTTGTTGCTTAGATTTTCGGTTTTTATGGATTTTTGGCAACTTTCGTTGTAGATAACTCCTTTTTTGAGTGCATAGTATCAAGCTTTTAAAATATTTTGAATTTCCATAACCGCTTCGATTTTGTGCCCATTTTCTTACTTTTAGCCGCCGGATACGCAAACATCCTCCCTTGTAATCATTGTTTTCTCTATTATCAAGGTAAAGTATTTAAGCGCGGCAGAAATCCTATCGTCTTTCACTTTTCAAATCTGTACCTTTGAATCCTTCATTTTCTTTCTGTATCGTGCCTTCGTTCTTTCCGTAGTTCATTGTCACTTAATCTTTATTTCCCTGTAAGATTTTTCTTCCCTTTCTTTTATTTTGATTTGTTCATCATGGTTTATCTTGTTGAGTCATTGGACAAGTTTCGATCTGAATTTTCAATTCCTTCATGGGTCATTTTGGAGGAGCTTTCTGAACCTTCTAATTATTTTTCTTTGGCTGAGGGACATTGGTTCCCAAGTCTTTTTGTGGCCGAATGTGGCTTTTCTTTTCTACCAAACCCCCTGTGTTTGGAATTCTGCCAATATTTTGACGTTGTACCTGCAAAAATAGCTCCAAATACTTGGAGGATAGTTAATGGTGTTCATAGATTGAACCAACTCCATGGAACCCGTTTGGGGATTCCTGTGATTATGTACTGCTATATATGGGTTGTCAGTGATTCCACCTTTTATTTAAAAACTAAGTTTTTGAATAGGGCTTTAGTTGTCAATCTTCCAGATGCCAATAGGGATTATTTTGAGCATGGGGTTGTTATGAAAAATTGGCAACATGCTCTATTAAATGGAGGTGATGTATATCAGGGTCCCAGGTGTCCCCCTTATGGCAATGGAATAGGTTATTTTTATTTTTTGAAATATTATTTTCTTGGTGTTTGATAAAACGTATCACTGACATTTATTTTTATTTGTCACAGTTGACAGTAAAAGGAAACCTCCAAAAGAAGCTGACGTTAATTTGAGGCATTTGCAACTTATCTGGGATTTGCACCAATCTTTTGCCGAAGAACATATTAGATCAGCTTCTTATTTATTGCAGTACAAGAGCTATACTTCATCTTTTACTGCTCGTCCAGTGGTGATTAATCTTGACCAAATACCAGCTGATGAGACTAGTGTGGAAGGTTCTTCCTCTGAATCAAGTATTCCTATTAGTGATCTAATGAAGAAAAGAAAAGTTCCTGCTTTCTTTGATAAGTCTGCCTCTACCGCTGGAGAGGCAAAGAAAAGTAAGCAAAGTGTCCCAGAAGAAGGGACAAGGAATATTGATGCACCCCCTCCTGGTGCTGCCAAGAAAGTTATTGAGAAGCCCCCAGTGGCCCCGAGAAAGATTGTTGTTGTTTCTCCTCCAAGTAAGGTTATTGTTATTTCACCAACAAGACAACATCTTTGGTTGAGAATGTTCTTGTTCCTATGAGGAGGTTAAAGAAAAGTTCTTCTGAGAGACCTATTGAATTGTCTCTCAATCTTTAAATGTTGAAGGTGGTATTCCCACTTTTGTTCCTCCGAGCTCTGCTATGGGCTCGGTGAAGTCTTGAATTATCCCAGAAGTCCAAGGTATTGAAGACACTCTTTCTCATGACAAGGTCACTACCTTGGTTGCTCAACATATTGCCTCAGTAAGTATTACTAGTCTAAGTTTTCACTTTTCAATGCCATGTCCCTGTACTGACTCAAAGTTATTTTCTTTTTTCAGCTGGTAACGTCTTTAAACAGTATTCTGAAGAAGGATGAGGCTATCAAGGCTTTAATATCCTCGGGAGGTGTAGAGGAAGCTTTTATTGGTCTGACTCGATCTTTAAAAGACTCTCATCAGAAGTATGGAGAAGATAAATTTTCTTGGGAGAAGCAACTCAAGTCCATCGAGCTAGAAAAAAGTCAGGTCGTGAATGCCTCCAAGGATTTGGAGAAGAAATTGACAGAGTCTGAGCAGAGCAGCAAATTCTTCGAGCAAAGCAACAAGGAGCTGGAGGTTAAGCTCAAGTCTACCAAAGAGGAAGTTGTTAGACTTTAGGATGTTGGGCACCATAAACTGGAGGTGGAGGAGAAGTTGAAAGTTGTCGAGGAGCTCCTTAGGGAAAGGACCTCCTCGAATAAGGTAAAAAGGAAGAAGGTAGTTAAAAATTAATTCAGTGCTGGTTGGGATAAAGGCTGAAATAAGTGTTTGGCTGCCATGTCCTCTCAAATGGAATACGCCAGTCTTAAGTACTTTAGGGATGGATGGGTGGCAGCCCTGCAAGTGCTGAAAGTTGTTGAAGATTCTGAATTATTTTAGCAACACACTCATGGCCCTCCTCCTTCCTCTGGAGAAGAAGAAGAGGATGAAGCTGCTTCAGATGAATCATCTAGGATGATTGCAGATCAGGGTCTTCTGTCCCAGTTGTGCATATTTCTGAGCAATCTCCAGCAGCCAGTACTTCTACCGAGCAGCTAATTTTGCCCTCCGAGCAACCAGTCTCTTCCTCAAAACCTTTCGAGGAAGTTATAGGAAATAAAGATAAGGTGTAGAGTTTCTCGGGTGTTTATTTTGTTATTCTATTGAATGTAACTTCGAAATTAGTATTTTCCCTTTATGATGAAATAAAAATTTGAACCTTGGTTATTCGTCTTGACTTTCTCTTTTACTTACTCTGTCTGCATTCTTATTGATTCTTTGTATTTCTTCTCTTTGTTAGTTTATGACCAGGATAGAATTCTTATCAACTCATGACACAGGATTAATGAAGAAATGTAACGACTATTTTAAAGTTGGTCATGCTGATCTAAATGAGGACCAGATACTTAATATCCTTGGTTCAGATGCTTCTGAACGAGCAGTGGAATCCTATCAATACCTAAAGTGTTTGCTTGATCGCGCAGTAGCCAATAATGTGTCTTACGACGAGATGATCGAGGATCTCCAAGGAACTCCAGTTGCAGTACAAAGAGTCGTCTACGCTTTTGCATGAGGGATATGAGAAGAAATATCAACAATTGAATGCTGATAAAGGATATGATAAATTCATCTATGCTTATGAGAAGAAAGAGAGCGTTCTGAAGCTTGAGGTTGAAGAGCACAGACACATTGCTAAGTTATTGGAACAGGAGAACATCGCCTTGCAGGAAGAGATAAAATAATTGAAATCTGGTGCATCTTCCTCGGGAGCTTTGGTCCCTGTTAATGATGAAGGTTTCTCTTTCTTAGAGGTAGAAAATGCCAACTTGCGAGATGAGTTGGAAATAATGAAAAGAGTTGGACCTTACACCTCCACTCACGGACGAGCAAGATCTTCGTTTCAGGGACGAGCTAGGGCTGTTCGGGTCACCATTGAAGAAGCTAGAACTCAAGCAGCCTTGGAGAATTAGGCCTTTCAATTGATAGCAAAGAACCAGGCCTTAGTAGAAATGTCCAAGAAAAATTTGAGTCTTGGCGAGCAACTTACTACTCAGAGTTCTGCTTTAGAAAGTAAGGAAATCTTTGTGAAGAATCTTCATGAGAAATTGGAGAGGTTGACTTATCAATTCCATAAGCAACCCAGAGAATTTTGGATTGCTGGGTACAATGAAGCTCTTTACCATCTTGATGATCGGATCCAGCAGTCGAATAATGAAGGGTATAAGCAAGGATGGATGAATGCTATGTGTGTGTTACAATTGGATCAAGGACACTATTTATGGGATTATTATGAGCCTGGAGTGCTCGATTTTCCTGTGCCTCCTTTTAAGATTGATTTTAGTTGGGTACCAACTCGGGCAATTCCTCGATGCTTAATCTCCAAATATCTTGGCAACTACAGTCTTCATGCCAACGTTGATATATCTCGCCCAGAGCATTTACTTGATCGGCCATCTGTAATGAATGTTAGAATGCTGAGAGATGTAAATTTTATAAATTCTCCTTACGCCTTAGATGATCCTCCTGCTGGAGTAGAACCTGTTTCAAAGCCAGAAGGGAAAAAACCAATAGAATAGGATTTTTGTGTAATGACTTGTAGTTTTCACAGCATATGTAATTCTTCTTAATTTAAATGAAGAAATTTTTAATCTTTTGCTATTTTATTTTCTTTAAAGTATTTTGCAGAATGTCTTTGTTTGTGAATATATGCATATTTTGATATGCCATTCTGTTTTATTTTTTTATTCTAATGATTTATCACTCATTGATCCTAAGCAAGGAAACGACTTACATCCCATGATCCTGCTTAGTTTAACCAAACGGAGTTGATTGCAATTGATTTGCCGACCAACCGGAGTTGGTGGAGATTGATTCCCGACTAACCGGAGTTGGAGGAGATTAATTTTCCGACCAACCGGAGTTAATGGGGATTGATTCCCGACCAACCGAAGTTGGTGGATATTGATTCCCGACCAACCGGAGTTGGAGGAGATTAATTTGCCGACCAACCGAAGTTGGTGGATATTAATTCTCAACCAACCAGAGTTGGAGGAGATTAATTTATCGACCATCCGGAGTTGGAGGATATTGATTCCCGACCAACCGGAGTTGGAGGAGATTAATTTGCCGACCAACCAGAGTTGGTGGATATTGATTCCCGACCAACTGGAGTTGGAGGAGATTAATTTGCCGACCAACTGGAGTTGGTGGATATTGATTCCCGACTAACCGGAGTTGGAGAAGATTAATTTATCGACCAACTGGAGTTGGTGGATATTTATTCTTGACCAATCGGAGTTGGAGGAGATTAATTTGCCGATCAACCGGAGTTGGTGGATATTTTTTCTGAACTTGATGCGTATTGTGTAGCATTAATAAGTTGGTGGATATTTGTTCTGAACTTTATGCGTAGTGCATAGCACTAATACTCCGAAAAATTTCAACAAAAAGAGAGAACTGGGTAAAAAATTCAACACTTTATTCATACTGAAGAAAACTGCATTTACATAGGAATCCCAACTACTGATAATACTTGCGTAGATGCTCTGCATTCCATGCATTCTTAAATTCTTCTCCCTCCAAGGTTTCAATCCTGTATGTCCCTGGTCGAACAACTTCTGTTACTCTGTAAGGTCCATGCCAGTTAGCTTCCAGTTTGTTGTGTTTTTGAATTACTTTCTTCAGCACATAGTCTCCTTCCTTCAAATAACACTTCTTTACCCTCTTGTTATAAAACAGAGTTGTTCGTTATTGGTATGCAGCATTCCTGATTGCTGCTTCTTCTCTAACTTCTTCGAGCATATCTAGATCTAATCGCCTCATCAAGTCACTGATAGGAGAATTAAAATTACGCACTCTGTGTGTGGGTAGGCCCAACTCAGCAGGTATAACAGCTTCACTTCCAAATGCCGGCATATATGGAGATTCTCCTGTTGCTGCTCGCGGTGTAGTATGATAAGCCCACAGTACAGAATGTAGCTCGTTAATCCAATTTGCCTTTGCATCATCCAGTCATTTTTTCAAACCATTCAGCAGCGTTCTGTTCGTCACCTCAATTTGTCCATTGCTCTGGGGATGGCCTGGTGCAGAGTGGGTCTTCAATATGTTTGATTGATGACAATATGCAGCAAACTCCTCGTTATCAAACTGAGTTCCATGATCTGTGATGAATGCATGGGGAAGACCATATCTACAAATGATATTCTTCCAAATAAATTGATACACCTTGTCATATGTCATATCAATAAGAGGCTCAGCTTCCACCCATTTAGTAAACTAATCCACAGTGACCACGAGATATTTAAATCTTCCCCTGGTCATTGGAAGTGGCCCGACCAAGTCTATTCCCCACGTAGAAAATGGCCAAGGGGACGTGATGGGTGTTACTAATGCTTGGGTAGTTCTTCGGATAGAAGAGAAGCGTTGGCATTTATCACACTTCTTTGCATCAGATGTACAATCATCTCTCGCAAAAGCGTTCGACCTGCCACATGGGCTCCACAAGATCCTTCATGGACTTCTTTGATCAAAATTTTCACCTCGGAGGGGTGGACACATCTTTGTAACCCCGCTATAATTCCTCGTATGTATAAAATGCCATTGGTCAATACATAACGAGCATCTTTAAACTTTAATTTCTTGGCTACGAGTTTATCAGTCGACAAAGCCCCCTCTTCAATGTAGGCCCTGATGGGGTCCATCCAAGATGGTCCTAAATCAAGGGCAATAAAATTCATAATTAGATCCTCGTTTATGATCCAATCATCTAGGATTTCTATTGGGATAGTTCTTCTTAGCTCGGTGCGTGTGGCTGATGCTAACCGAGCTAGTGCATCTGCTCTTGCGTTCTCCGATCTCGGTATTCTAATCAATTGTACGACATTAAAACTCGATACAACCTCCATTGCCTTCGCATGATACTTGATCATTAATTCTCCTTTTGTTGCATATAACCCCAGCATTTGATTTACGATCAACTGTGAGTCACTGAATACAATAACCTGCTCTGCCTTCATGGTTTTTGCCAAACTAAGACCTACAATCATAGCTTCATATTTAGCTTCATTATTAGAAGCCTTAAATTAAAAGCGCAGAGCATACTCCACATCGATCTCATTTGGGTTGTTTAAAATAATCCCTGCTCCACTACTTGTAGTGCAAGATGAGCCATCCACATATAGATTCCATAATGGTACTTCATCATCAAACTTTTAATCGGACAGAGTTCCTCGGTGGAATATTTGTTGCTTCTTTATGTCCTCCTATAGCAATTAATACTGTTCTTAGACCATCTTCTCTTGCTCTTCAACCGACTTAAGTTGGTCGGGGTTTAAATTTGATGATCCTGTAACATCCACAGGCTGGTCAGTATTCAATTTCTGCTCTTCGGAGGTGTCAGGATAGATGAACTCTGCGATAAAATTTGCCACTGCCTGCCCTTTAAGAGACGATCTAGGCTCATAAACTATGTCATATTAACCAAGTTCTACTGCATAATACATCAATATTCCTGATTTTTCTGGTTTATGAAGAGCTTGCCTTAACGGCATATCAGTATACACAACTATGGTATGAGCTTAGAAGTATGGCCTCATCCTTCTACTTGCTTCGATCAACGCTAGCGCTAACTTTTCCAGCCTTGGATATCTGATCTCTGCCTCGGAAGTCCTTGCTAGTGTAATAGATTGGTTTTTGCACTCCATCCTCCATTCTTATCAACGTCGAGCTCACTGCGTTTTCTGAAACTATAAGATACAAGTATAGTTTTTCTCCCATCACTGGTCTGGAAAATAATGGAGGTGCTCCCAGGTATTTCTTCAATTCTTGAAAGGCCTTCTCGCATTCATCATTCCATTGAAACGCTTTTCGGAGTGTTTTGAAGAATGGGAGACATATATCAGTTGCTCGTGACACAAATCTATTAAGTTTTGCAACTCGCCCTGTGAGACTTTGCACTTCCTTTTTCGTCGTTGGAGATCGTAGCCCCAATAGAGCATTGATCTTTTCAGGGTTCGCTTCAATACCTCGTTGGTTAACAATATACCCGAGAAACATGCCTTCTCGTACTCCGAATATGCATTTGGTAGGATTTAGCTTCATTTGATATTTCTCTAGTTAATCAAAGGCCTGACCTAAGTCAACTAGATGATTAATAGCTTTCTTGCTCTTTGTAAGCATGTCATCAACATAAACCTCCATGTTATGACTGATTTTCTCTGCGAACACCTTATTCTTTAACCGTTGATATGTTGCACTTGCATTTTTAAGTCCAAAAGGCATAACATTATAACAATAAGTTCCCCTTGGGGTGATAAAAGAGGTACTCTCCCTGTCTTTAGGTTTCATTTTAATCTGGTTATAACCAGAATAAGCATCCATGAAACTTAATAGTTCGTGCCCCGAGGTAGCATCCACCAGTTGATCAATTCGGGGCAAAGGAAAATGATCCTTTGGGCATGCCTTGTTAAGGTCGGTGAAGTCTACACACATACTCCACTTGTAATTTTTCTTCTTTACCATCACCACATTTGCTAGCCAGTCAGGATATTTGACATCCTCAATGAAAGAAGATTTTTGTAGCTTCTCTACTTCTTCCTGTATGGCTTGATTCTTCTCAGGACTGAACACTCTTCTTTGCTACTTCACTGGCTTAATTTCCTTGTTCACATTGAGCTCGTGACACAAGAAGTTTGGGTCAATCCCTGGCATATCTTCGTGACTCCATGCAAAAGTTTGCTTTCTTCGCCTTAGGAATGCTATCAATTCCTATTTTATCAGTACATCCAAGGATGCACCAATTTGAGTTGTTCGTTCTGGATGCTCGTCGTCCAGAATGATATTCTCAGTAACCTCCATAACCTGTCCCTTCACGAGTTGAGACTCGTCTCTAGGATCTAATGTCTCAATCTCTGTATCTCCTATCTCATCCACTTGATAGGTGATAGTCTTATGTCTATATTCTTCACGTTCCTCCTATTCAGCAGATAAATAGTAGCATTCTTGAGCTACTTTCTAGTCGCCTTTCACAACTCCCACCCCAAAATTGGTTGGGAATTTTAAATATTAATGCACAGTAGGTGGTACTACTTCGAACTTCTTCAAACCTACTCTTCCCATGATGATATTATAAGCTGATTGGATGTTTTTAGCCATGACAAAAAAGCGTACTCTTTCTGTTCGACAAGCAGGCCAGGTACCAATAAGCATATCCAACTTGATCGTCCCAAGTGGAAAAACCTTCTCGCCAGTAAAACCAATGAGGGGCCTATGATATGGATCCAACTGGGCTAACTTCAAATTCAAACTATCAAAGCATGGATAGAACATGATATCTGCCGAGCTACCATTATCCACCAGTACTCGTGAAATAACCACTTCCTTCATTCTCATCT
The DNA here is from genome assembly GCA_949130495.1 of Sambucus nigra. Lineage (NCBI taxonomy): Eukaryota > Viridiplantae > Streptophyta > Magnoliopsida > Dipsacales > Adoxaceae > Sambucus > Sambucus nigra. Next base: position 636,167,020 of record OX422207.1, on the reverse strand, counting down.
TGATTACCAACGGGTCATCATGAGGATATAGTACACCCACCAGGTTGTTCTTAGAGAAACCAATGACCAGTTTTTCCTTGTTCACCTTCCTCGGGCGATCATCTTTAGCTAGATTTATTCGCTGAATGTACGAACAAGCTTGAGCTTCATTAAGGTAAGATTTTCTCTCGGCAGTCATATCTCCACCTCCTGCATCTCCACCTGTAATAACATTACATTCAAATGATCCAAAATGTATTAAAAATACCTCGCGTTCTGGCTGTTTTGGTCTTTTGGGGAGATCGGCGTCGTCCTGGTCATCATCCGGGTCTTCTTCATGACTTCTCTTCTTATCTTCTTTTGCTCGACGAGGAGATCTAGACCTCTGCCTTGCTCGGTCATTGCCCTTTCCACCATTTTGGCGATCCACATACTTGGTCAATTTTCCCCGCCTGATGAGCTCTTTAATTTCATTCTGGAGAGCTATGCAGTTTTTGGTCATGTGACCATGGTCCTTATGGAACTCACAATATTTGGACTTATTCCTCTTGTCAGGATCTGACTTCATTTTTTCAGGCCAGTTTAGCTTTTCACTGTTCTTGATCTCTTCCAGAATGTGGTTTATATCTACCTTCAAAGGAGTATAATTTCCAAATTTCTTCAACTGTTCCAATGCTTGCTTTGCTTTTAATTGCTTGTAGCCACCATTGTTCTTATGCTCCTTCTTCTCAACCTTATCAGCCTCAACTTTGGTCTCCTTAGTGTCCATATTCTTCTTCGCAGCCATAGCTCCCTCGGCGTTAATAATCTTGGCTGCCTTTGCCATTAGTTCTGCCATGGTTCTAGGCAGATCTTTGGCTAGAGTGTAGTATAATTTATTTGGCAACTGTCCACTCATCAGTGCAGTAATTGATGTCTTCTCCTCGTAATCAATTACTTCGAGCTTCTCATTATTGAAATGAGTAATATAATCCCTGGTGCTCTCACCCGCCTTCTGTCTAAAACTTAACAAGTGTGCTACTCGTTTAACTGGTTTTGGTCCAAAACAGAAGTTCCCAATAAAGAGCTCGGCCAGTTGAAAGAATGTCGTAATCTTCCCCCGGGGAAGATTGTTGTACCATATTTGAGCAGATCCGATAAGAGTTCCTAAAAATGCCCTGCATCTCATCTCATCTGGAACTGCATAGATATCAGCAGCAGCTTGGTATTGTTCTATATGAAGGACAGGGTCAGTTTTCCCATCATATTTAGGTGTCACCATAGGAGATTTGAATTTTTATGGTGTAAGAAAATCCACAATTGCTTGTACAAATGGTGTCCCTTGGACAAAATTTCTTTGTAGAGGATTCTTGGCCTTAGCCATTTCCCCTAATCTGTCTTCCAACCTCTGAATAGATCCCTTCAATGCTTCATTTCCCTCCTCGGGCCTATTTGTTCGAGCAATTGATCGCATTGAATTTACCTCTTGGGATATTTCAATACGAGCAGTTGGTCGTGATTGGGCAGAGCCTTCTCTTAGATCGGATGGTCGTTGAGAGTTTCTCGACACAATCCTAGGAGGACTTTTATTCCTCCTAGGGCCCAAATGATCAAAATGAGAGACTCTACTCAACCTTTCAAGAGCACTAGTCCTTTCTTGAGATAAAGTGACGTTTTGTTGAGTGTCTATAGCTCGTACTGAGGAAGTTCGACCAGGTTGATAGGAAGGGTCATTAGATCTCTCAGTTTGATATGAATCAGTGCGTCTGGATCGAGATTCCTCAGGGAATAACGTTCTCCTAGTTCTTGAAGAGGGTAAACGAGTATTTCTCTGAACATTTCGTTGTCCTGACTGGGCTGGCACTCCACCGTGGACAGATTGTATGAGTTGTCGCATGGTTTCTTACATGGTCGTCTGGACCTGGGCCAAATTAGCCATTATACCAGCCAGATCTTGGACATTTGGGGGAGTAGATGGATTCAGAAGGATTCCAGCGTTTCGATTACTGGACTCAGGATTATCAGCCATTGATGGTGAATTGTTTTGGTGAAAAATGATAAGTATAGTCGATTTCCCACAGACGGCGCCAATCTGTTGATGTAAAAAATTAGATTATCTCTAATTTATTAATCACAGATAAAATAAATAAGAAAACAAATTTTTTAAGTGGTTCAGCCTTGTAAGAATGGCCTACGTCCACTATTTTTGTTATTGTTGACTGTTTGCTTGGAATTCTCGATAATGGATTTACCAAGAAATTTTGAGTCCCCTTCTAATGAAGAGGTGACAATGTATTTATAGCCTTGAGGTTGCACATGTGAAAGGACAATGCGTTGTTATCTAGCAGACATATACATCTGTACAATAATAATGAGCATTTAATGCACAGTCATCTCTTTGATTATCCTGATTTGAGTGCTCTGTACGCTAAGTAGCTCGGCATGCTTGAGCTACTCGGACCGCCTTAGTAGCTCGGCATGCTTGAGTTCCTCGGGGCCCATGAGTTGGTCGATACGCTTGAGATGTTTGGAGTATAGGAGTTCCTCGGGGAGTTGAGTAGCTCGGTATAAGCATTTACAGTTACCACGAAGGTTGACGCGCGTCTTCAAATGATAGGTCCACATCAACAGAATAAATTTGGTATTAACACTCGCCTTGCTTAACTGAGCATGACAGCCGACTCTCTGCTTGGTAATCAGAAGAGTGTATGAGAGGCTGTTAATGTGATCGGCCCAGAGTGTGATAATAAATACTTGATCGAGGTGTAAACTGAGAGTCCACGTAAATACGCTAGTCGTTGTTATCGAATTCCAACTGCAATATAAAAACCTAAACTGTAACTACACTCTTGCGGAGTATAATGGTGAGTCTGGGTATCGAATCCACAAGGAGTTAGGACGTGTGAACGTGACGACAAAGGTAAGGTAGTTTAATCCTAAAGTTGATATTAAAATAAAATAAAAGAAAAAGATAATTGATTTTTGGATTTTATCTATGAATTAACTAAATTCAATTAAATTAACCTACGCATGCAAAATTAACTAACTAAGAAGGAATTAATATGAACAAAGAAATGGGTTAAGAATACACTCCCTCAAACCCTAGTGTGTATGCCAATACAAAATTAGTCATAAATTAGATAATTGATCAAACCCAGTCTTTAGTACTCCAAAGAATTACATATATGAGGTTCAAGCCCGCATCATACATAATCAAAGAATGTGTAAAGCAGTGTCGTAATAGTTCACGCGCGTTGCATCCTTAAGCGCCCCGGTTACCTAGGGCAAACGAGGTCAAAAGATCTATAATAGTTGTGAAACTATACAACACGATCTAATCACTTATTTAATTTAGAGAACAAATTTTATATCTATGCATACCACATCGGGTTGGGTTCATGCATCCCCACCCTTAAAAATTTAGCTTAACATGATTTAAATAAAAGAAAACTTAAAGCTGAAAGTGCAGGAATTCATAACTAAATCTAGAAAATTGAGAACATGACTTGAATTGGGATTGGAAAACTAGAGAGGGAAAATTAATTAAACTAACTATGAAAGCAGTAAAAACAATAAATTAAAATTACTTGCAATGGATGAATGATGAATGTTGAATAGATCTTTGAATCTTGAATAGTATCCAAACTTCAAAACTAGGGTTCTTGGATACAAGAATCCTTTAAAAACTAACTACTAAGAAACCCTAACTACTAGCCTCCTACAACTTGAAGAAAAAAGCCCCCTTTTTTCCTACTAGGGTTTGCCCTTTTATAACACCAACTAACACGTTTTGACAGCTAATAGCGATGATTTGTATAAGATATTCCTAGATTTGAACCTCTTCAGCTCCATAATAAATGCCAGAAATGTTAACAGCCGGACCGGTCATGTTATCATCGGATCGGTTTGGTTCCATTCGGATCGATTATTTTTTTATTTGTTCGGACCGGTTCTGTACCGAATCGATTCTTTTTTTTATTTTTTTGGACCGATCCTGTACCGGATCGGTTCTTGTTTTATTTGTCCGGACCGATCCTATTTTTTGGTCAATTTCTCTTCTTTATCTCGCAACTTCAAAACTTCGTAACTTCTTCACCGTAGCTCGGATTGAGGTGCCGTTTTTTCCAGTGTTCTTGTAATTGGAATATCTTCAAATTTCCAATTGGACCCACATCTGGACTAAGGTTGAAAAATTATGAAAATTCCCTTAAACTTCACATTTCGTGCTTTCTTTCACTGTTTTATGTTCTCCTTCACACTAACTTGCATTAAGTACCTATAAAGCACATGAGAAATACACAAAATTTGAAATACTTGCCAAAAGAGGTTAGTAGCATAAATACGAGACAAATACAAGCTATTTACTCTGCACGGGATCATAAAAATACCAAAATTAAGGGGATAAATGTGAAGAATATGTGCCTAATCAATACTTCGACGCCCAGGACCCCTCTCAGGTCATAAATTTTTCTCTGCATCGGACTACTAAGGTAGAAAATCTTGTTTATCCTTTTCTAATATAAAGTGTTCTGTCTTCTAATACTAACTTGTACTCTTATCTTGCAATCTATTATCTCACTTAAAATTATCTAACTATGGGCGACTTAGGTCGATCAAAAGATTAAAGGTGCTAATAATTCTCTTTCTGAGAACAACAACTTAAAAGAATAATTAAAAATAATCAAGTCCAACTACGAGACACAGGATGATGAGTAGAAAGAGTTGCACAGGGAATGATTGCAGACGTAGAGGATGGACCTTGAGGCCAAGATAAATTAAGCGAATGAGAAGATGAAGGAGTTGGTCAAGGGAAAAGATGTTGAGATCAAGGTTGATGTGGAGAAGGAGATCTCGGCCTTTAAGGAGTCCGACGAGTTCTCCGACTATGAAAATTAATACTTGGAGAAGGGTGCCAAAATCGCTTGCCGCCGAATAATGAATATGCACCCGGACATAGCATCTGCTGACCCCCATCTCACTGAGATTCTCAAGTCATTTAGCCTGGGGTATCTCAAGAGCATTATGGCACTAAACCAAGTGTATGTCAGGGCTGAGACTCTGTCCGTGGAATCCGAGACTACAGTTGAAGATCAAGAGGTGGGAGAGGTGGCTGGGGGAGTATAGTGGTGAGTCTGGGTATCGAATTCCAACTGCAATATAAAAACCTAAACTGTAACTACACTCTTGCGGAGTATAGTGGTGAGTCTGGGTATCGAACCCACAAGGAGTTAGGACGTGTGAACGTGACAAAAAAGGTAAGGTAGTTTAATCCTAAAGTTGATATTAAAATAAAAGAAAAGAAAAGGATGATTGATTTTTTGATTTTATCTATGAATTAACTAAATTCAATTAAATTAACCTACGCATGCAAAATTAACTAACTAATAAGGAATTAAAATGAATAAAGAAATGGGTTAAGAATACACTCCCCCAACCCCTAGTGTGTATGCCAATACAAAATTAGTCATAAATTAGATAATTGATCAGACCCAGTCTTTAGTACTCCAAAGCATTACATATATGAGGTTCAATCCCGCGTCATACATAATCAAAGAATATGTAAAGCAGTGTCGTAATAGTTCACGCGCGTTGCATCCTTAGGCGCCCCGGTTACCTACGGCAAACGAGGTCAAAAGGTCTACAATAGTTGTGAAACTATACAACACAATCTAATCAATTATTTAATTTAGAGGACAAATTTTATATCTATGCATACCACATCGGGTTGGTTTCATGCATCCCCACCCTTAAAAATTTAGCTTAACATGATTTAAATAAAAGAAAACTTAAAGCTGAAAGTGCAGGAATTCATAACTAAATCTAGAAAATTGAGAACATGACTTGAATTGGGATTGGAAAACTATAGAGGGAAAATTAATTAAACTAACTATGAAAGCAGTAAAAACAATAAATTAAAATTACTTGCAATGGATGAATGATGAATGTTGAATAGATCTTTGAATCTTGAATAGTATCCAAACTTCAAAACTAGGGTTCTTGGATACAAAAATCCTTTAAAAACTAACTACTAAGAAACCCTAACTACTAGCCTCCTACAACTTGAAGAAAAAAGCCCCCTTTCTTCCTACTAGCGTTTGCCCTTTTATAACACCAACTAACACGTTTTGACAGCTAATAGCGATGAGTTGTATAAGATATTCCTAGATCTGAACCTCTTCAGCTCCATAATAAATGCCAGAAATGTTAACAGTCGGACCGGTCCTGTTATCATCGGATCGATTTTGTTCCATTCGGATCGGTTCTTTTTTTCTTTGTTTGGACCGGTACAGTACCGGATCGGTTCTTTTTTTTTATTTTTTCGGACCGATCCTGTACCGGATCGGTTCTTTTTTATTTGTCTGAACCGATCCTATTTTCTGGTCAATTTCTCTTCCTTATCTCGCAACTTCAAAACCTCGTAACTTCTTCAGCGTAGCTCGAATTGACGTACCGTTTTTTCCAGTGTTATTGTAATTGGAATCTCTTCAACTTTCCAATTGGACCCACCTCTGGACTAAGGTTGAAAAATTACGAAAATCCCCCTGAACTTCACATTTCGTGCTTTCTTTCACTGTTTTGAGTTCTCCTTCGCACTAACTTGCATGAAATACCTATAAAGCACATGAGAAATACACAAAACACGAAATACTTGCCAAAAGAGGTTAGTATAAATACGAGACAAATCCAAGCTATTTACTCTGCACGGGATCAAAAAAATACCAAAATTAAGGGGATAAATGTGAAGAATATGTGCCTAATCACACCCCCTAACTTAAAACTTTGCGCATCCGGAGCAATGTAAATGAATCTAACCAAAATTCCACTCTTGAAAATTCTTTATTAAAATAAAATTCCATTTTCGCAGGCAAGCGATTGCATTGAGAATATGCAATAAGCCTTTAAACACCCAGTTACCCTAGTAGGATGAGTTTTGTCTCGTGAGGGTTCGCAGTGAATATACCCATAAAATTCTTTATTGGCCCAAATAAATATCAAAATACTTAAAAATTATACAATTTAAACTTTTCAAAAAATAATCACCATAAATTCATATTCAAATGTCTTAAATCATAGTGTGTGTGTGCAAAGTCAGAAATCAAAACTCAAATTTCCAGCGATTGAGCATTACGTTACTTTTCGAAAATTTGTTTTGATTCAAATTCTTACGGATGCACTCAAAAACGAATCACTCGGATTTTGGTTGTTTTCTCTCGGTATGCATGATATAAAGAGTAAATATAATGGACACAAATTCATGCATACAAAATTGAAAATAAGGAAATATATGGTGAAAATATCTCATCATCGGAATACAGTTATTAGGAAACGGGAAACATCATCTTTTAATCACACCATTTTAATCTCTTTTATTATCTTTTCATGTCTAAGCTCTCCATGCAGTAATTAATTTCGCCATTCGGACTCGGTTAAGACTTTTCGGGTTAAAAAGTGAAAAGGGTAAAAATGAGAATGGATGGAATGTTCGAAATTAGAAAATGTCCTTATGATGTCCATTAGTGCTTTTTCGGGCATTTGCTCATTTTTCTCATTTTTTTCTATTTTTATTTTTATTTTTTTTCTTGTTATTTTTTGTTGAGCATTTTTTTCTGTTTTTCTCTCGCCCCTTTTTATTGCACAATTTGGACTTACTTGATGAGTTTTCTCAATTTTCACAATTCTGGGCTATTTGGGTTTTTCGGATTATCAAACTAAATGAAAATATTTTATTAGGCTCAAAGTGGGTTGCAAAGGGATAATTTTTTCACAACTTTATTATGGCTAATATTTTTGGGTTAAACAAAAGAGGGCCTACTTCATTGTCCAAATTTCTAATCACATTACCATATGCATCTCGAGATTAATTAAGTTTAGAGATATATTTACCACGAATTTCGAGACAATATTTCACACATTTCCCATAACCGATCAAAACAACGGATTGATATCATCAACGACTTATTAAAATGCTGAAAAGAACTTTGAGTTAATCATAAACTCGGATTGATTTATAAACTCACAAAAATTGAAAGGCTCAAAATCTCACCGGGTTTGATCAATCTCCACACTTATTCGTTAAGTCGTCAATTTTCTTTCAATTTCCATCTTCGGTCAATTTTGGCTTAGTGCATTTCGACTGTTAACAATTTGAGACTTTAAATAGAATAAAGGTGATATTTTAAAAAAATTTAAATTCCAACTTTTATTTATTTTGAACAAAAATATTTTTGGCTTTTTTCAAAATTTTTTTAATTTTTTTTTGAATATTTCTGAAATTTTCTAAAAAAAACACACTTGGAAAGAACATGTGATCGGATAAATGAATCTAAACAATAAATGGGAAGAATATCCCACACCCCCTAACTTAAATATTGCATTGTCCTCAATGCAGATCGAGAATACAACATAAAGAGAGAAAAAGAACGATATTACCCAAATGGAGCGATTTCCGATGAGTGCGAGTCCATTGAATCTACAAAACATGTTAGAACCATGCATAACAAAAAGAATAACAAAAACTCGACCATCGAAACTAGACTATAATAAAAAAGAAAAAGTAATAATAAAAAAAACTAATTATTTACAACCTAAAATTTGAACGGCTAATAAATCATACACTAGAAGTCGAAAAATTTTAGGGTCCACCCAAAATACAATTTGAATTTGAGGGATTAGTGGTGTACCCTCACTAGAAAGCATGCCTCCTGAAAAATAAGAATTCCGTTTGAATAACGGAAGGCATGTGTAAGGCGAAAAAATGAACCATCACCAATTAAAATTTTTAGGGGGGTAATGAGGGATTGGAGTGCACAGGGGGACAAGTACCATTGAGATCCAAGAAAAATAGAATCACGTTCCAAAGATTTTTCAAGTAGTATGGGAAGCGGATCACACAAACAGAAAGAGTCCATCTTAGAAAACAATACAAGTATGAAGTCCTTGTCCTCAAAATCTTCTCCCCCAAAATTTTCTACTGGATCTGGTGGAGTGAAACGTCTAAGTGTATGGCCCGTAAGATGAAGCATCTCAAAAAAACATTCCCATACAAGAATCGGATTAACATCCTCAAGACATTCATCCAGTTCTTGTGATGGATTTAATGGTTCGATAATAGTGGGTGAGAATGGTGAGGACATAAATTCAAGCTCAAGTGATTCTTCATTGGATTCCTCATTTGGTTGAAAACATTCTTTAGTCTAAAAAATATCGGAAGAAAATCGTCATTGGATTCGAATAATGCATCCAACTCTTGCCACCCAAAATGATTTTTTTTCTTATATTCTTTTTCACGCCTTTATTCTTCAATGCTTTCATTTTCATAAATTTGGATGGCCTTAGCACTGGGCTTGTATTTATGAGACTCGTCTTTAGTGATATTGATCCAATGTTCATAAATCGTGAGTTCATTCTCCTCATCACTATTAGCATAACAGTTAAAGCCACCATAAGAGTTAAAATAAGACATTTCAAAGTGGGCAATTCAAAAACGTGACACGCATTTTTCTTAATTATTATTATTATTATTTTTTAAGGTCAATTTCAGTATTAACCGACCTAACCTAAAGTCTACCTAATTCCCCGACAACGGCGCCATTTTGATCGAGTGGAAAAACTGAGCGTCCGTGTAAATACGCTAGTCGTTGTTATCGGCTTCCAACTGCAATAAAAAAACCTAAACTGAAACTACACTCTTGCGGAGTATAGTGGTGAGTCCGGGTATCGAACCCACAAGGAGTTAGGACGTGTGAACGTGACAACAAAGGTAAGGTAGTTTAATCCTAAAGTTGATATTAAAATAAAAGAAAAGAAAAGGATGATTGATTTTTTGATTTTATCTATGAATTAACTAAATTCAATTAAATTAACCTACGCATGCAAAATTAACTAACTAAGAAGGAATTAAAATGAATAAAGAAATGGGTTAAGAATACACTCCCCCAACCCCTAGTGTGTATGCCAATACAAAATTAGTCATAAATTAGATAATTGATCAGACCCAGTCTTTAGTACTCCAAAGCATTACATATATGAGGTTCAATCCCGCGTCATACATAATCAAAGAATGTGTAAAGTAGTGTCGTAATAGTTCACGCGCGTTGCATCCTTAAGCGCCCCGGTTACCTAGGGCAAACGAGGTCAAAAGGTCTACAATAGTTGTGGAACTATACAACACGATCTAATCAATTATTTAATTTAGAGGACAAATTTTATATCTATGCATACCACATCGGGTTGGTTTCATGCATCCCCACCTTTAAAATTTTAGCTTAACATGATTTAAATAAAAGAAAACTTAAAGCTGAAAGTGCAGGAATTCATAACTAAATCTAGAAAATTGAGAACATGACTTGAATTGGGATTGGAAAACTAGAGAGGGAAAATTAATTAAACTAACTATGAAAGCAGTAAAAACAATAAATTAAAATTACTTGCAATGGATGAATGATGAATGTTGAATAGATATTTGAATCTTGAATAGTATCCAAACTTCAAAACTAGGGTTCTTGGATACAAGAATCCTATAAAAACTAACTACTAAGAAACCCTAACTACTAGCCTCCTACAAATTGAAGAAAAAAGCCCCCTTTTTTCCTACTAGGGTTTGCCCTTTTATCACACCAACTAACACGTTTTGATAGCTAATAGCGATGATTTGTATAAGATATTCCTAGATTTGAACCTCTCCAGCTCCATAATAAATGCCAGAAATGTTAACAGCCGGACCGGTCCTGTTATCATCGGATCGGTTCTTTTTTTTATTTTTTTGGACCGGTACTGTACCGGATCGGTTCTTGTTTTATTTGTCCGGACCGATCCTATTTTTTGGTCAATTTCTCTTCTTTATCTCGCAACTTCAAAACTTCGTAACTTCTTCACCGTAGCTCGGATTGAGGTGCCATTTTTTCCAGTGTTCTTGTAATTGGAATATCTTCAACTTTCCAATTGGACCCACATCTGGACTAAGGTTGAAAAATTATGAAAATTCCCTTGAACTTCACATTTCGTACTTTCTTTCATTGTTTTGAGTTCTCCTTCACACTAACTTGCATTAAATACCTATAAAGCACATGAGAAATACACAAAATTTGAAATACTTGCCAAAAAAGGTTAGTAGCATAAATACGAGACAAATACAAGCTATTTACTCTGCACGGGATCATAAAAATACCAAAATTAAGGGGATAAATGTGAAGAATATGTGCCTAATCAATACTTCGACGCCCAGGACCCCTCTCGGGTCATAAATTTTTCTCTGCATCGGACTACTAAGGTAGAAAATATTGTTTATCCTTTTCTAATATAAAGTGTTCTGTCTTCTAATACTAACTTGTACTCTTATCTTGCAATCTATTATCTCACTTAAAATTATCTAACTATGGGCAACTTAGGTCGATCAAAAGATTAAAGGTGTTAATAATTCTCTTTCTGAGAACAACAACTTAAAAGAATAATTAAAAATAATCAAGTTCAACTACGAGACACAGGATGATGAGTAGAAAGAGTTGCACAGGGAACGATTGCAGACGTAGAGGATGGACCTTGAGGCCAAGATAAATTAAGCGAATGAGAAGATGAAGGAGTTGGTCAAGGGAAAAGATGTTGAGATCAAGGCTGATGTGGATAAGGAGATCTCGGCCTTTAAGGAGTCCGACGAGTTCTCCGACTATGAAATTTAATACTTGGAGAAGGGTGCCAAAATCGCTTGCCGCCGAATAATGAATATGCACCCGGACATAGCATCTGCTGACCCCCATCTCACTGAGATTCTCAAGTCATTTAGCATGGGGTATCTCAAGAGCATTATGGCACTAAACCAAGTGTATGTCAGGGCTGAGACTCTGACTGTGGAAGCCGAGACTACAGTTGAAGATCAAGAGGTGGGAGAGGTGGCTGGGGGAGTAACAGGTGATTAAGAAGGGAACCCTAACAACCCTCTAGAAACTGTTGGCATGTCGGCCAAGGTCGAGAACATAATTATTGAGAACTAATTTTTATTTCTTTATTGGGAAAACGCTTGGGGTCTTATTCCCATTGTCATGTAATTGTGTTTTGAACACTTTTTCCCTTTGAACTTGTGGTTTGTAATAATTCTTTTGTCCCTGTCTACTCTAAATAGTTATGTAACCTTTAACGTATGCAATGTTTCAGTGCACTGCCATCTTAATTGGATGTCTCGTAAAATATATGGAATGCTTTTACACTGAGCTAGCATTTTTCACCAGTTATAGTAGTTTAAAACTTTAATATATAAACCATTTAACGAACTATCCCCTATCTCGCAACGCCGAGAGAGAGTTTATAAATTAATTCACCATATTAAATGATGTTACACAACTATATTTGAATGACTTTTTTCCTTCAACACTAAAAGTGATGCTCGAGGGATGATCCCCCCTCTCGGCATTATTAGAAGGATATAAGGAGCCGAGACTCCCTAACCTTTCTCGTATCGCTGAGAGAGAGTTAGAAATTATTTTCACCATAATGTATGATGTTACACAACCATATTTAAATGATTTTATGTCTTCACCACTAAAAGTGATGTTCCCCCCTCTCGGCGTTATTCGAATAATATGAGGAGCCGAGACTCCCTAATCGTTATTGTATCGCCGAGAGGGAGTTAAAAACTAATTTCACCATAATTTATGATGTTACGCAACCATATTTAATTGTTTTTTTTTTCGTTACCACTAAAAGTAATGTTCAAAGGATGATCCCCCTCTCGGCATTATTGAAAGAATATGAGGAGCCGAGACTCCCTAACCATTCTCATATTACTGAGACCGAGTTATAAATTAATTTTTCCTTACCTACACCACCAAAAGTGATGTTTATTGGATAATACCCTCTTTTGGAATTATTGGAAGGATACGAGGAGCCGAGACTCCTAACTATTCTCGTATCACCGAGATCGAGTTATAAATTAATTTCACTATAATGTATGGTGTTACTTGCTTATGTGTCGTACAAACCACACAAGAAGTATTGATAAAACAGAATGAGTGTTATACAACACTTGATTATGAGACAAAACTTGATATATTCATTATACTATATAATTAGTTCTTTTACAACTCAATGCACTACAATCTCCTTAACATATCTTTTGAACTAAAATGGAAACAATATATTGAATAATACGTCGGACTTTTGGATAAAGGACATTGGCAGACTACTCATAGTATCCTTTTAGGTGATTTGCATTCCAAGGATTGGAAAGCGGTTGTTCTTCAAGATTTTCAAGCCGTAACGTTCCAGGTATAACTTCTTTCATCACTCTATAGGACCCATACAAATTTGGATGCAACTTGTTAGTTTTTTGCCAAACTTTCTTTAGGATGAGGTCCCCAACAGCTATAGGTCGGGACTTCGCCCTTTTATTATAGAACCTGGTTTCTCTCTGCTAGTAGGACGATTGTCTCACTGCAGCATGCTCTCATCTTTCTTCTATCAAACCCAAATCTAACCTCCTTTCTTCAAGTTTGGCCTCTGGGTCATAAATTTGGACCCTATGGATCACTGCCTCTGACCCATAGGCCAACATAAATAGTGTTTCTCCCATTGGAGTTCTCTCAGTAGTTCTATTGGCCCATAATAATCCATGTATCTCATTTGTCCACTTCCCCTTCACATCTTTAAGATTTTTCTTTATTCCATTAAGGATGATCATATTTGTGACCTCAGTTTGACCATTGGTTTGAGGTCGATCGGGTGAGGAGAAGAACTTTTAATGCCGACCCTTTTATAATACGCTTCTAAATACTTATTCTTGAATTTTTTGCTATTCTCCATATGAACTTGATTGTCTTCACTTCAGTCATAGTTATAATTGCTTCAGCCACCACCCACTTTAAAATGTAATAAACTGCCACAATCAGATATCTATAATTTCTTAGCACTCGAGGAAGAGGGTCAACCAGTTCTATCCCATAAATTGCAAATGATCATGGGGCTATTATGGACAAGAGTGGTTGATGGAGTTGTTGAGGAATACTTGTGAATTGTTAGCACTTGTCACATTTTTTATGTATTCCGCTGAATCTTTGGCAAATGTCGACTAAAAGTACCCATGAGTGACGATCATTTTGGAAACAGATCAATTATCCATATGTCTTGCACATGACCCTTCATGCACATCTCGAAGAACATATTTTGTCACTGAGGAGGGATGCACACATCGAAGCAGTGGGGGCAAGAAACCTCTTTTTGTAAAGGATGTCATCTATGATAGTGAACTTGGTTGCCCGATATATCTTTTTACTCTTAGCTATCAATTCTAGTAACTTCCCTTCTTTAATGTTCTCAATTATGGGGTCCATCTAGGATTCCTAATATTTAAGTTTAAAAATAAATCCATGCTATTCGCTTCCCCTTCAATGCTTGGCTTTACTAATATTTCAACAGGCACAGTGCACCAAATCTCAGTTCTAGTTGCATACGCATATCTTACCAAGGAGTTAACTTTGTTGTTCTCTAACCTCGAAACCTTCTTTATTATGACTTCTTCAAAATATCCCAACATTTTTCTCACTCTAGCTAAGTATTTGGCCATTTTCTCCTCTTTAGCCTCATAGAACTCCAATATCTAATTAATGACCGTTGAAAATCCTCGTGGGCTATCATCTGGACAACATTAAGTGCCTTAGATAAGGAGAGACCTTCCAACAGAGAATCAAACTTCGACTCATTATTTGATGCTTTGAAGCTGAATCTCAAAGCATACTCTATGTCCATCCCATTCGGGGTCGATAGTATTAACCCTGCTTCACTACCACTTTTACGTGACGATCCATCCACAAATAGGATCCAAGGGGGTCACTCTTTTATGAGGGGACTTCATCTGAAATACCATTATTAAATAAGAAATCTTTCCCTGCAACATTGGCCTAATCTTTCTCGACCATTATCTCTTTGGACACATATTGTCACTTCATCTTTAATTTCATCATCACCATTCGCAACAGAGGTGAACTCAGCCACGAAGTCTGCTAATGCCTGCCCATTAATTGTATTCCTTAATCGGTAAATGATGTCAAATTCACCTAGCTCTATTGACCAAGCCATTAGCTTACCCGATTTTCAGGGTTTATGAATGACTTGCCTCAAGGGAGTTTCGGTGTGCACCACCATTGTATCTGCCTGAAAAAAGGGTTTCATTTTCCTTAAGGCATGTATCAGGGCATATGCTAACTTATCCATTTTCGAATAATTCAGCTCTGCCCCTTACAAAGCTTTGTTATTAAAATACATTGGCTTTTGAACTCCATCATCATCTCAAACTATGGTTGCACTGATGGCGGACTCCGAGACAACCAAATATTGGAATAATTGAGAGCACACTATATGGTTGACTTACTTGAGTCTGTACCATATAGGAGTTCCAACTAGTTTGGATATGGTGGAAAATTAGGTTAGATTTTTTTTAGAAATATTCTCCATGGTTTGCAAGGCTTCATCAACATTTTATCCTATTCAAGAACATCATCTCTACCAAAAAGGGAAGTACAACATTTCACTAAACACACTATAGGACAAAAATCATGCATATAGGTGTATAAGTGTATGCACAAGTGATTAGATATTTTTAGGAATTTTTTTTAAAAAAAATTAGCATTTAAAATGATTTTTTAAAACATTTAAATTTATGATTTTAAAGTGTTGTGGGTTAAAATTGAATTAGTTTTATTCCTTAAAAACTTTCCAAGGTAGAATCTAAAACTGACACAGACTTTTGGGGATGAAAATTGGATTACTGAAACATCTAAAATATGCGTTTATGGATTGACCATTTTGCTACACGTGTTGCTTTGTTATTTGCCCCATCTGTGTTTCTTTAATCTCTCAATCCAATGCATCTTTTACAACCGTTAGATTAAAACTCATCAACAATCTGCATGTTATCCTTGATTATCCCAATGATGCTAGCATGGACCAATGAGAGAGTAAGATTGCATGGTTCGTTTAAAACCTTTAGATTAAGAAGTCAAACCGTCCAAGCAATCTCAGCTATTCAATTACTTATAATATTCAAATCTTTCTTCAAGTAGTATAAATAAGACTTTAGGTTGAGGCATTTGAGAACTTCTAGCAGCTCATCATTTTCAGAGAAAAGAGAGAAGGGAGAGTAGAGAGAGAAAATATAAAGGTTAGAGGGAGAGAAAACCACTATTCCAGAGTTAGAAATCTTTAGGTTTTCTCACAAAACCAAACACGTACTTAATCGTTCTACTTACATCCGAAAACCTCCATTCTTGAGAGTTAGAAATATTAGGTGTTCATATGGGTTTTGTGTTTGGTTATTTTTGAAGAATCTCTTCAATTTTTATCTTTCTTAAAACCTAGTCTTAGTGTAGATCTTATGTTTCTTCTTAGAAATTGTGAGATATACTAAGAGATTCATATCACTTAGCTTATTAGGGTTTTCATTACCTTCTCTCTATGGATCTATTCTTTATGTTGTATATTTTTTATATCCATTTATTTTCAAGTTTTCTTGAAAAATAGACTTTTAAAATCACTAATATTTTAGATCTAAAGTTTTTGTTTCAAAAAACTTAGTTTCACGGTTTGTGAAATTAGTGTACTCATAAATAACCATTTTGAAACATTTGATCTATTTTTAAGAAAGATTTCTTTCAGATCTGAGATATTACGTTTGTTTAGTAAGTCTGATTTTCAAATAAAAGTTGAAATCTCTGCATATCATATAGATTATTTGTAATTCAGTAGGATTTATTTGTATAAATCTCTTAGGAGACGTGAGTAGCATCTTGTATGTAATTCACATCACAATAACTACACTCTCACATGAACACCGAGTCAAAGTGGGATTCATTTAAGAGATTTTGTATTGATTGAGCCATTAGGAACAAGGAGCGTGGACTAAAGCAAGCAAAAAACTAGGAAGATCAAAGTTAGAACTAAAATACCATGGAGAGGAAAGCTCATGTAGGTATATTTCTTTTTTAGCTTAGGATCTTGAATGCATGTTTGGGTGCTTGTATTCTTGTATCTGTTCTTTGATTATAGTAGATTTTTATTTTGTGGGGTATAGGTCACCGTGGATGTTTTCCCTAATTTGGGATTTTACCACGTTAAAAACATTATGTTAAATTTTCTTGGATTGTTTTTTTGAAAAATCTAAGGTAATCTATCTACCAAATCTAACATCCCATTGAAATCTATTTTTGCACATCTTGTGTACTGTTTTAAAAGGAGTTTCATCCAACGAGTTTATTTTTCGGAGTTTACTTAAAAATTAACTTTAAATTAAAGATCTAGTAACCAGTTTTTTAATAATTTCTCCCCGTGTACTGGCCAAAAGAGCACCATTGGGGAGTCGAGATAAACCTTTAGTTCCTAGAAAGTCTTTTCACATTCCTCGTCCTGGATAAAGGATTTTCTTAAGATTTTAATGAATGGAAAACACTTGTCAGTCACCCAAGAGACGAAACGATTAAGGGTTGTCACTCGTCCTATCAATCTCTATACTTCTTTAATGGTCTTTGGTGTTTGCATATCTATATGTGCTTTTATCTTTTGCGGGGTTTGCCTCAATTTCCCTTTGATTCATAATAAAACTAAGAAATTTCCCAGCACCAACCCCGAAAACACACTTTGTTGGATTCAGCTTCATCTCGTACTTATAAATTGTGTCAAAAGTTCACGCTAAGTCGGCCACATGCATCTCGGCCATCAAGCTCTTTGTCAATAATATCATCAACACACACTTCTATAGTCTTCCTAATATGTTCTTCGAACATCTTATTGACCAACCTCTAGTAGGTTATCCATGTGTTCTTCAGACCAAAAGGCATTGCTTTTCAATGGGTTCCTTTATCGGTGATAAAGAAAATTTTCTCAATGTCTTCTTCGGCATGAAAATATGATTATACCCTGAATATGCATCCATAAAGATCATAAGCTCATGTCAGGACATGGCATCAACGATCTAATCATTTTGAGGTAAAGGAAAGCTATCTTTTGGGCAGCTTTATTCAGGTCATGAAGTCAATGCGCATCCTCTATTTCCCATTTTATTTTGGCACAATGATGACACTGGGGAGCCAATCTAGGTTCTGGACCTCTCTAATGAAGTTTGTTAACTGCAACTTATAAACCTTATCTTGGATCACCTTGTACCTATCTCTGGCAAAATTTATGTGCCTCTACTTTACAGACTTTGCACCCTTATCGATATTAAACCGATAGTAGATAATTTTGCGATCAATCCGCGGTATATACCCATAGATCTGGGTAAATATGCTTTGTCTTTCTCTCGAGACCTTTAACAATTATTTTTTTACTTATGCTTTTAGGAATGAACCGATTTGGACAGGTTTTTTTGGCTCGTCCTCATTAAGGACGATGGATTCTACCACCTCGGTGGGTGCTCCCTTTTTAAGCTTTCTCTCGTCTCTTGGGTTCGTAGTTTTAATATTATAGGAAGTCTTCTTCCTCTTATGAGCATCTCTCTCTTAGGTCGAGGTGAAATATAATTCCCAAGATTTCACATGGTCACCTTGCACTTCCCCTACTCTATAGGGAGTCAATAATTTCATCATTCGGTGCACTATGGAAGGTACGAAGTCTAACTCTTTCAGTGTTACTTTCCCCAAAATATTGTTATAGGCCAAGAAGATATGCTCGTCCATCATAAAAAAAAATAACTTTCTTAGTTAGGTACCTCGGCCATATACATGTATAGACATCCATCTCATATACTCCCAACGTATGGACTTTCTCTTCGCTGAAGGTGATCAGTGGTTGGTGGTACAGAACTAATCTTTTGATCAGTTTTAGGCCTTTGAAGCACTCCCAAAACATAATATTGGTCGAGATCCCCCCATTAACTATGATATGAAACACATCGTAGTTGTGAACTCATGTACTCATAACCATATGTCGTCGTGCAAAGCTAATATTCCCTTAAAATCCAACCTGGATAATCCTACCACAAGGCTATCCGTGTCTTCCTTTTTCAACTTCATCGGATTTGCCTCAGTCTCTGCAGAGTTTACTTCTATCCCCTTTGGTGTTTCCTTTGCTTTACCCTCGTGATCCTTTCTATCTTCTACCGTAGTGCCTCCACCTTTTAAGCCTTCACATATCATTTTAACATCAAAGGAAATCATATGCAAAGCTCATTTATCTTCTGGTATTTTCACTGGAAGGTCAGGATCATCATCTCCACTGTCGTCAAATTCCTCTTCATTTTTCTTAGCCTTCGCTTCCCTTCTCGACTTGTTATTCCTTCATTCGTTGTATCTTTTACTTCCTTTATCATTCCCATCATTCTTATCCATGTCTTTTTCGAGCTTCCCTTATTTCAGCAGTTTCTCAATCTAATCTTCAAGGGCGAAGCATTTATCTATCGTATGGCCATGGTCTTGAAGGAAGTCCCACCACTTGCATTTATGTCTCTTATGAGGAGGAGATTTAAGCTTTTCAGGACACTTAAGTCTGCTATCATCTTTAATCTCATTCAATATCAAATATGATCTTATAGTCAGTGGTGTATACTGGCAAATTTATTGTCACTCGATATTTTCTTCCCCTCTTTATCCTTTCTTTAGTCCGACTTTCCATTATCGATCTCCTTTGTGTCCCCCCCCCCCTCTTGGCCTCCATGGCCTCCTTTGCGTTCTTGATCCTCCCTACTATGGAAAAAAGTTCTATCATGGTGTTTGGATGATCCTCTAAGAGGTTCCAAAAAATTCCACCTTCAATTTCTCCTTTTTAAAGAGATATACGCCCTTAGAGGTTCATTTTTTCCTTTGTTGACATTCAAGAGATGTGTTATGCACTTCAGTTGCTTCATGCCAAAGTAGAAATTATGAATGGACTACTCTACCAGTTTTTTAAAAGTCTTTATAAATCCTATCGATAAGCCAGTGTATCATTCATGCATCGTGCCTGTTAGAGTACTTGAGAAGGCTCGACACTTCATCCCGTCAGGTGTTGAATAAATGTCAGCTATCGACTGATACATTTCAATGTGATGCATGAGATTTGTGCTCCCGGCATAGCTCGGTGTCACACTCGGTGATTTGAACTTGGCTGGGGTAGGATAACTAATAATCCTCCGTATAAATGTAGACCCTTTCTTCCATCCTCTACGACTGGTGTCTCGACTTTTGATCAAATTTTTGACCTTGTCCTTTAACCTATGCATGGAATTGTTTCAAGGTTTCTCTTTTGCTGACACAGTTTCTTAAGCCCCTTCTATCACAAATGCTTCAGGGATCGGCTCTCGACCATTGGCCTTCTACCAGTTGTTAAATTCTCAATGGTCTTCCCTTTCATGATCCCATCTCGAGCTCTCATCTTCAAAGTGACCATTTCCCTTCATGCCACCTACACTTCAAGTCCGATAGTATCGTTCTTATCCTATTTCATCTCTGGGGTCGAGACGATCAAAGGTCAATCCTCTACTCAACCTGTCAAATGTCGAGGTTCTCTATCGGCTCCTAGAAGTATATCGGATGCTATTACATTGGTAAGTTTGTGATGGTGTTGCTCTAAGGCAATGTGTGTCGCCTAAAATTCATACATCTCCCGACAATCTTCCTCGTCATAGGCTTGGTCATCTGGGAATCCTTAAATCTTCTTTCAAAGGTGTAGACGATGTGGATTGGCAATGTCCCTCCACCCATGATGATACTAAACTTCTTTGGCTGGGGTTGGGGGTGGTCCCCTTGTCATTTCATCCGCAACCTCTTTGACTACCAGAGTTATGATATTCGTCGTTGGATCATCAGGAATCCTACCGATCACACTTTGACTGAACTCTATAAACTGCTATTGCATTTGTTATTAACTGGCCACTACGGATCTTGTTATTACCGCCACATCAGCCATTTTTTTTACTATTGAGGCGGTTGACTGAAGCCAGCCCTAACATTGCATGATGGATCGGTGGCCATTTTAGGTGATATTAATAAAAAACAAAGAGATAGAATAACAGACCCGAGAGTGGCTTAATAGATTCCGACTTACGATTTGAATTTTATGACCATTTTTTCAAAAAATCTATCCCAGATTGTCGAATATAACCCTCAAAACCCTGCATATCGGCAGTGGTGTTTGGGGTTCTATACCACTAGGTAGGTCCAAGACCATGCCAATCGGCACCCCTTTGGCCCTATAAACAGAGGCCTTGGCCTCAATTTGAAAGGCACTCCTGAACATCCCTCTCAGCAATTCAGATAACATTCTCCCAAATTCAAAGTTGTTCCCTTCCTAAAAAGCACATTTTCTAAATTCCATTCCATCAGTTTCTTAATTCATTTAGTAAATTCCCCCTTCCCTAACCTCATCATACCACTTTATCTCATTGTAAAACCAACATATCTACAGTCAAGATCAACATTAAGCATTCATAAGGAGGTCCAATTCTCCATCCTTTTCTCTAATTCTCTTATATTAGTATTAATTGCTTTCTTTCTACTTTATCACTTTCTTTCATTACATCACATATACTAGTATCAAAACCTTTATTAGTAGTATTTTCACATACGCTATTTTCATTAAAAAAAAATAAGGTTTATTTATAAATTCCAAATGAGGGATTCTCACCTCACATCCTCACTTTTAAAACACATCTCTCTCAACACACACATAAGAGATATCCCCTGTTTGGATTTATGGATTAAACCCCATCCTTTGTTATCTTCTAACTATGTGGAGTTTGATGCCCCTTTGGCTTTGTACGTGTCTTAGATAAATCCCGAGATTTGATTCCTCCCTTATGCGCATTTATAATATCATTTTCATATTATATGGGTGTGTGTGTGTGTGTAACCTTAATGAATGCCATATTCTCGCATACTTGTGTTTCGTCCTATATATACATTCGTTCTTCTATAACGACTTATGATTCAACAAACACTCATATTATATTTCGAATTATTATTTTCGGTAACACTCCTGCGGATGAATTCACTCCTTCCTTTTCCATGATGAGAGTCGAATAATTCCATTCTTCATTTATATTAGGCACATAATCACACACTTCACGGAGTCTAACAGGAGAATATTAACACATGCCCATGAGAGACCAAAAGGGCAGGATTGGTGTCTAACACCTTCCCATTTCGTAACCTAGTCCCTGAACCTTTGAACTATTTGGTTTCGCAAGAATCAATATTGTTCTTGATGTCGTTCTCTCAATGAGGAAAAAATTATTTTTCTTATTTTGTGAAAAATAGGTTGCCAACTCTATCTCTACACATTATCCCGCATTGGCGATGAGAGAGCGCTTCGATAAAGGGCACAATCCCGCATGCACGCCGAAGAGAACCTTCCAAAAATAAAGAAAAGGAAAAGGGGGAAGCCCCCCGGGATGTCCACAGTGGCGATCACTTGTAGTTGATCCATGTATAGGCTCACTACCACACACTCTCACTTGTATATGTTCACATGTCACTCACTCACACGTATCCTTGCTAACCTATCACCATGATTAGTATAGTCTTCATGCTCCATGCTAGATATACTTTTCATGATACTTGTATATGCTTCTTCATTAGTATAGTGCTCTCCTTAATCATCATCCAAATAAATAAATATATATACGCGATCTCCAAAACATACTAATTAAGACTCATGCATTTTTGCACAATACATCATCAATAGTATTGATCAAATTTTATCACATACTGGGGGTCACTTTGTTATGGGTGCTGATCCTACAAGGCGCAGTTAGCTTAAGCGATATGACTCTAAGCTTCCATTGGCCTCGTACCATCGACATATATCGAACGGTTCCCTCCGCATTTTACCGCTTGATTTAACTCACGATGTGAGGTATATAGCAAGGAACTCGTTCACGTTTGTCAAGTATATTGAATTCTCTCTCGCATGTACTCCCCACGAGGTATTTCGCGAGTTAATTCACGTATACTCGGGTATATCAAATGGTTTGTCCACACATACTAATGAATGATTGCCCTTATAGGCAAGAGGTATATCGTAAAAGTCATGCCAAAGAGGGTAACCCTTCCACTAACCCAACAAGTGAATAAAACTCATATAGGCATCAAACCTAGGGAACTTATATTTAGTATGCTGGTAACCATACGAAGCCATGTCGAAATTTCGGGACGGCATACTGTCTGAACTTTTGCACTATTTTGCTTTTTTCCAAAATAAGACCCTGTCTGTGAGCTTAGAAAAAAGTCAAACCATGTATTACATATTTTCAAACCTTATCTTCCCAGGATTGGCTCCTGTCCGACATTTTTCTTGCATTTAGGCAAACATAGTACAAGTGAAAACCTAATAATACTAATAATAATCATGCTGAGATTCCTCTCCCTTTTCCCTCATTTTTTTAAAAACCAAAATACCAAAAACATTTTTCTACTCCTTCAAAATTACCAAAAACTTTCTCCCCCTTCCTTCAAAAATAAATTCAAACTATTTTCCCTCTCAGTTCGATCGCATACACAATTTTGTCTTAGCTCCCTATTGGCTTAAGTCTTTCGTCAAATTGCCTCGAAGCTCTTCCACCTCTTCCGATACTTCGTTCGAATTTGGGATCTACCTCCACGAGCTCTTCATGGAAAATAGTGACCAAACATCGAATGTGCAGCCCGATCTGAAGGTGTCTTAGCCCAACTCAGTGCCATGATTGTCAACCTTCAAAATGAGGTCCATGAAATATGGCGACACCAAACCCAGATTCCTGAAAAACCTGTTGTTCTCTTTCCTCGTGCTATGGGTCCACTCGCTCCCGAACCTGTCTGCTTCCAAAAGAGTATAGAAGATGCTCCATGTGCCCCACCTTCCAATGGGCTGCCATTGGCTCAACTCCCGATTCCAAACCTTACTCAGCTGGGGGCTAATCTGCCAGTACGCGTGGATCCCAAATAAGAGGAATTGAATAAGGTTAAGGAAGACCTCAAACTACGGTCTAAGAAGTTTGACCAAGTCAAGATATCCAAGAACTACATGGATTACACCCATATGTCTCCCTATCCCAAATCTAGATTGCCTGAAAAGTTCAAAATGCCATACATCAAGAAGTTCTGAGGAAGTGGACCTCTAATTATTTACCTTCGAAGCTATCATTGATCCATGACCCTCCTTCATGCCTTCGAAGAGATAATGTACCAGATATTTTAGCAGACCTTGAAATAAAGTTACCTCTGGTGGTTTCTATCCTTCGAAGAATCCAGGATCGATAGTTAGGACAATATCGCACGAGAATTTAAGTCTCAGTACAAGTACAATGAGGAGCTAGAGGTTACACACCGAGATCTAATGCTTCTTAAGCAAAACCCTAGGGAAACAGTTAGTATCTTCATAGGAAGGTGGAGAGATAAAGTTTCCACCATAAATATTAGACCCTCTGAGGAGGAACAAGTCAATATTTTGAAAAAGAAATTCTTACCCCAAATATGGGAGGATAATATTACCCACACTTTCGAGCCCTTCGAGAGACTGGTGTAAAAATTGAGGAAGGCATTACAAAAGTGGAATTAAAACCAAATAAAGTGACCGGACAGTTCATTCCTCAAAAGTATGAGAAGCCTGCTAGTTCTCCAGTCTTAACCATCAATAATATTTCCCAACCTTCTACCTCTTGGGCACTCAAAAGCTGCCACCGATCTCCATGCTCCCGTATCCAAAGACTACCAGGGACTATTAAGCAAAAACCTCATCAAACCTTTGGACCCTCATCCATTACCAAATCCACTCCCTAAAAACTTCAAACCTGATGCCCGTTGTGATTTCTACCAATTCGTATGTCATACCACTAACCAATGCTTCCACCTTAGAAATATGATTTAAGGCCTAATTGATGGGGGTATCATCCCACCAGCTAATCCTAAACCCAATACCACTTATAACTTACTTCCAGCATATACAAATGCCATTTTTTAGAAAGTCACCTAGAATTCAACCCATCTACTCAAATCATGCCTAGCAAAGCACCCATCATCCCTATGATCTCATCCAAACCGCTGAAGGTTTTCCCATCCTTTCTCCTACACCTACCTTCTTCATTGATAAAGCTTTGCGAGTCCTTTCAAAGGCATGCATTGTCATCCGCAGATGATCTGAGGAAGGAGGCATGAAGTTATCGACTGTATTAAACTAACTCTTAGAGTTTGGGCTGAAATTGCTCGTTGAGATGATCGTTGATTGTTAGAAGTTCAACGACTTATTCGTGGAAGCTCAAAAGTGGGCTCGAGAATCAGCTAAATGGGTAGTACTTGTTAAAGAAGTCATCTTAGAACATGTGGTACAAATTATAGCCTATATGCTTCAGCAGACAAGTGAAAGTTGTAGCATCTCTGAGTTTCTCACTACTTTGAAGCTTCAGGGAAGGTTTGTTCCTTCACTCCTTCATTTCCCCATTAAGTGGGAAGATTTATACGATGAATTCGTTGAGTGTATTAATTACACTTAGCAAGAAGACAAAGTCACCACAAGATAGGGGGATAATTTTGATAGCTCAAATAATGAACCAAGTAAGGAAGAAGCTAGTCCAGTAGTCAGCCTGTGTGGAATGATATCATTCAAAGATCTATTGGGGGAAGCAATAAGGTGTCCATTCAGGTCGAGGTAGATGAAGCCATGGGATTCTTATTTTTTCGAACTTCTGTGAACTACATGACCAGGTCAGGGAGATAGTATAAAGATTCGATTACTCATATAACCAAAATAGACAAAGAAAAGGGAGTTACTGAAGAACTTCCCATGCCATAAATAATCAGCTCACGAAGAAAGCAAAGTTCTTGATCTTCTCATGAATACCCAAGCCAATGTCATCCTATGAGTACTTTTCAAGTCCTCTCAGTTGCACTAAAATTCTTTGATAGAGATCATCACCGAACCCACAGTCCCTCCTTCCACTACTCCTGCAGAAGCCATAAATATGGTTGGGTCCCTGACCTCTTCCAAGCTCCTCTCCTTTTTTGAAGAAGAGATACCAAAGTTCAGCTCTGATCATAATTATTCTCTTAACATCTCCATTGATGTTTTGGGAAAGACAGTCCCACTATCATTTATTGACAACGGATCTGCTCTCAATGTATTTATGCTCAGAACCTTCAGCTATTTGTGACTAAAAGTCAGTGATCTCACTCCTACCTCTTCCACCGAAAAGTAATGAGGTCCATAAAACTTATACTAGGGGTTAGCCCTATCAATCAATCATGTTCTCGAGCTCTAAGTCATTAACATACCTGCATGCTTTAATTTACTCCTTGGTAGTCTATGGCTCCACATCATTCGAGGGGTATCTCCTACTCTTCATCAGAAACTGAAGTTATTCACCAAAGGTCAGGTTATCACCATCTAAGGGGACGATGACACTACACAAAATGCCATACTAGCAATCCAGCGTTGTAGATCCAGTATGGGACTAATGACATGATCCTCTCTAGTTTCATAATTTATTTACTTTGCCTCCCAGTACAAAACAACTTCAAAGATCGAGTCTGTCAAAAACACAACCCTCATGGAAATGTTAATGTGATTCAGATGTTCAAGGACATGCACTTCATACCCAGAATGGGCCTAGGGTGAGGTCAATAAGGGATCCTTGAACTAATAGTTTTGAAGGAGGCCTTTCCCCCATGTGTCCTAGGTAACCAACCTTTATCGGATGAACTCAAAGCACTTCATCGACCAAGATCGAAAAGAATCTTGGAAGATGAAAAGATTGTTTCAAGGGACTCTTTGAATGAAAGATTTGTCAAAGAGGGTGAATACTTGCCCTTTTGTGGCTTCACTGAATCGTGGTACGACCACATTGATAAGAGGATAAAATTAGGGATGGAAATATTCTTTCAACACAGTAACTCTTGGGGAGAAGACTGCAAACATGAAGTGAAACCTCCCATCAAGAAAAAAATTCCAATTATTGAAGACTCGAAGCAAAGTGATTTTGAAGGATTCTTTGACTTGTAGACACTGGGACTGAGTCTTTGCATGATTCGCTCAGATGTAGCGTTGTTGGACCCATCCGCTCAAATCAAAGTTATTGATATGCCTCTCCTCAACTAGAATGACGTACCAGTCCAACCCGTTTATATTCAACCTAACCCTGCCATTTACCCTGTCCAATTCTCTTTACCTATTGTTGTTTTTCCTTTCCTTGATATCAATGTAACTGAGACTTCTTTTGGCGAGGTTCTCAATGTTGTTTTTCCCAAAAATAAAATAAACGAGGATTTTGAGTATCTTGTTATGGCATACATTAGTTGTCTTAATTTTAATCAAACCTTTTATGGTGATGATTTTACGAATGAACAATTCTTAACTTATCTTAAGAAGGAGAATAACAAATAACATAATCGCATTCAAATTAATGATGATGACACTATTATTATTGATCTTAGTTCTAGTAGCCACCAGTGTGAGATTAGGATAGGGCCCACCCTTAACGAGCATGAGCGTGTGCAATTTGGGGAACTACTAAAAGAATGTGTGGACTTATTTGCATGGTCTTATGATGACATGCTCGGAATTAGCCAAGAAATATCTCAGCATGAGATCCCGACATTCCCATAATGCAAGCCAGTAAAGCAAAAGCTAAGGAAACTCTGTACCGAATGGCCGCTCAAAGTCAAAGAGGAAGTGGCCAAATAGTTAAATGTGGGTTTCATTCACGTTGTCGAATACCCAACATGGATCACTAACATCGTCCCCGTACCAAATTCGGGAGGAAAAGTTTACTTGTGCGTTGACTACCAAGATTAGAATAAAGCATCCCCAAAGGATTATTACCCGTTACCCAATATCGATATCATCATGGATAACACGGCCAACCATGCCCTTAAGTCATTTTTCGATAGATTCACTGGATTAACTAGATCAAGATGCACCCTGACCATCAGGAGAAAACCACCTTCATCACTACATGGGGAACTTTTTGCTATATTATCATTCCATTCGAACTCAAGAATGCCAAGGCTATCTACCAAAGGGCTTCTACAACCATCCTACATGAATTTATTCGTAAGGAGGTTGAAGTCTATGTATATGACATGATCATTAAATCTAAGACTTGGGAAGGTCATATTCCTACCCTCTGAAAGTTCTTTGAGCGGTTGTGATAATACCAGATGCTGATAAATCCACATAAATGTGTTTTTGACATCACAAAAGGAAAATTCGTAGAATTTATGGCAAGTGAGAAGGGAATCGAAGAAAACCCTGTCAAGGTGAAAGCCATACTTGAGATTCCACCACTAAGGATAGAGAATGAAGTTTGAGTATTCCTGGGTAAATTACAGTACATTATCTAACTGGCATTTATTTGGGAACCCATTTTCAAACTTCGATGGAACTATTCAATTAAAGTATAGAATGAGGCCTACCAAGAAGCCTTTGATCAAATCAAGTGATACCTCACTTGACTTACCTTGCTCATACCTACGTATCTTGGTCTCCTTCTCCTCTTATACTTGACCATCATATATATCACAGCAGGGGCTTTGCTAGCACAATACATTAAAGAATCCTATAAGGAAAGAGCCATAAATTACGCCAGTTAGAAACTTGATGGATATGAAGTCTACTACATTGCTTTGGAGAAAGCATGTGCTGAACTAGTTTGGGTCACGTACAAGTTACGACACTACATGCTTGCCTTTATCATCAGACTAGTATCCCGAATGGACCCCATGAAACACCTGCTAGAAATTCCTTCTCTTTCCAACCAAATGGTTAGTTATTTGATATTCCTAACCGAGTTCGATATTGTGTACGTCACGCAGAAAGATATGAAAGGGAGAGTCATCTCCGACTACCTTACTGATTACCCAAGGAAGGATCTGATGCTTGGGTGTCTAAATTCCCAAATAAAGATACTCTCTTCACCTCTCAAGAGAACCTTAAATGATAAATATTCTATGATATAGCTAACAATAAGAAAGGATAGGACATTGGTATACTCCTGATCGCCTTTGATGACTCTCACACCCCCATTGCCATCAAACTAGACTTCTCTTGCACCAAAAACACGACTGAGTACGAGGCATGAACTGTAGGCCTAAAAATCACCCTTAAAAAAGGAATTTGGCACCTAGAAGTCTACAGAGACTCTTCTCTCCTTATTGGCCAAATTCCCGGGAAATGGAAAGTCAAAGACGAGAAGCTTTTACCCTTCCATGACCACCTAGAAGAGCTGGCCTCCTAGTTCAAATATCTCACCTTCCACTACCTGCCTCGTACAAAAAATAACCAAGTTGATGCCTTACTACCCTAGCTTCTATAGTCGATATACCTAAGGTAATAATAGTGTCCCCTTTCCTATTTCATAAATAAGCTATGCCCACCCACTTCTACCACATTAACCTCATCACTGAGGAAGATTTCGATATAACTAGGTTATGTAACTATGACATTTGGATCCTCCTAAAATATGGTAGGTATCCCCAAGACACAGAAAATAAAGACTGTGTGCCCCTTCACAAATTGACTGCCCAGTATATCAATTACAACAAAGCGCTTTACAAGAGAAACCATTTCCACTGCATAGTAGGGGCTGATGTTAAAGAAATGATGCAAAAGATCCACAATGGGAAATACGGGCCCCATATGAACAGTCATATGCTTCTTAAGAAGATCATTCATCAAGAATACTCTTGGACTGCCATGGTTTAAGATTGCACTACCTGTGTTCGAAGATCCCTTAAATCTTATCCATTTTCTAATCTCTAATACTTACCTCCTCGAGAACTAGGCATTGACATGACCTCTTCTTGGCCTTTCTCCACCTAGGCATTGACATCATAGGGAAGGTTACTTCCAAAGCTTCTAACAGTCATGAATTCATCTTTATAGCCATTGATTACTTTACCAAATGGGTCAAAGACGAGTCATACACAGTGCTTAATTCCAAGAAAGTGGCCTTATTTATGAGAAAGAACATCATCTACCGATACGGAGTTCCCCAGTTATCATTAGATAATGGACTCCACTTAAAAGCTGAGGTCACTGAACTAGTCGATGAGTGTGGGATTCAGAGACATAAATTTTCTCCCTACCGACCCAAAACCAATGGTATTGTTGAAGCCGCTAATAAAAGACTCAAAACCATAATCATCAAGAAGACCAAGAGTTGTAGAGATTGGGCCAATCAGATCCTTTATGCCTTTTGGGGCTACCGCACTTCAATCAGAATACCTACTAGGACTGCCACTTATTCTACTGCATGTAAGCAGTCCTACCCATTGAGTTAGAAATGCCATCCTTTTGTGTCATGCTCGAGAGTAAATTTAGTAAAGAAGATCGACACCAGCGCTTCTTTGACGAACTGTCACTTTTGAATGAAAAAAAGGCTTAAGGATATATATCATATACAGGGATATCATCATAGAATAGCACGATAATTTAACCAAAATTCCAAGGAACGTGGTGTTCATGAAGGAGACCTTGCCCTCAAGGACATCATATAACTTTTTTGGGACCCCGGAGGTAAATTCAAATCGAATTGGAGCAGCCCCTACATTCTACAAAAAATTCTTTTAAGTGGCCCCACTATGCTCACAGACCTCGACGAAAAATAGATGGAGCATCCAATCAACCTAGACCGTCTCAAGAAATTTTACCCTTAGTCTGAAACCTCGTCATGTTACGACTCTTCTCATTCCCCTTCGATTCTAAAAAAAATAAATCTTCATTTACCCACCCATTGTGCTCATCCCTGGTTGTTTTTCTCTTCATTCTTCCCCTTCCTTTTTCCTTGTGGGGAGATCTATCTCGTGGGCTTGTGCATGTACGGTTTGAAGGAGAGAAGAAGAAGGGTCTCACGCCCTTTACTGGTAGGAGCGCTTCGATCATCATCAATGTGGGGTGATGTAAAGAGATAGAATCGCCAACCTATTTTGCACAAAGCAGGCAAAAGAAATGTTGTCGCCTCAAGAGAATGACATAAAAGACATACTTATGCTTTCGAAACCAATAGTTCAAAGGTTCAGGGGCTAAGTTACGAAATGGAAAGGTTCAGGGGCACCCATCCCACTTTTTCGATCTCTCGTGGGCATGTGTTATTATTCTCCTTTAAAAACTCCATAAAGTATGATATACTAAGTATAGCCTTGTCCTAGAGTTTTACCACCTCAGTTAAAGCTGACCATCGCCAATCCATCCAGTGTGAGGAGTTATGACTCAGCCTTGGGCTTAGCCTGAGCTGACTTGTCCTCGGCTGATAATTTATCGCAAGGTGCCTCGACCTCATCTCGGAAGGCTAGTCAATATCCCCCACATTCATTACTCCTATGATTTACTACCCTCATTCTCAGCCGTCACCCAGACGATGAAGACATGAGGAGACATCTCAATGGTACAGGTGTTATTCCATCAATGGACTCCAGCTCGACAACTCACCCTTGGCCAGGACGAACGACCTACGATAGAGAGCTGGTAGAACGCGTGGATTAGAGAATGTGTGGGAGTGTTCGCATGGGTTGTGGATCCCACATGGACCAAACCGTTATAACAATATCTCCCTCACACATGAGCGAATATTTCATCATTATGATCTACATGTGATAACGGCAGATGGCCCAACCTCATTGGCCAAGAACATTCCACGCATGCTTGTTACATGATTGGGGGGTACACAACACCCCCATGCACTATATATACTTGCCTTTTACATATTTATAAATGATCGATTATTAGAAACACTAGTTGAAGCTCTGTCAAAATCATAATAGAGAGAGAAAGCTTGAGTTTTTTTTATCCCAATGACATTAGTGCCCTTTCTTAGTGGATTTCACGCACACTCGAATAATGGAGTAGGCTTATATGGGCTGAACCACTTATATTCCGTCTTATCTCCTTCTTTGCCTCATATCCTTATATATTCACATATATGTTTACACTCCATTGTTATACTGGATTGATCTCATATATTTACATTGATTTGATGATCCCATTTCTGGTATCATAAAAGTGTGTGCGTGTGTGTGTATATATATATATATATATATATATATATATATATATATATATATATATATATATATATATATATGGAGAATGGAATTTCTCAACTCACGTCATGGAGAAGGGTGGGGTGTCGATCGTTATGGTGAAACGATGATATATACACTGGATTAAGCACAACTAAGGATCATAAATACAATATATGAAAATAATACATGAATAAAAAATGCAAGGAGAACTCAAGTATCGAGTTTTGGCCCAGGACGCCTACGTAGCCTAGAATTGCATCAAAGTCCATGTAGTTCACATGCAATATGAGGGTGGAGTTTATTCCATAAATCCAATCGGGGATTTTACTTAGATGTGTGTGTATAAGTATATTTTGTTTTAAGAAAATGTGATGAAGAATCCCGTTTGGAATTTATGAGTAAAACCCTATTTTCTTATTTTTGTTTTTTTTATAGAAAATATTTTATGTGCAATAATACTAATAAAAATGAGATTATTAATATGTATGGACTAACAAGGATGAAATGCTAAATTAAAGATTAAAGAACTAATGCGAAAATAAGGAAATTTAAAAGAGAGAGAATATGTTTGGACCTTCTTTGGAGATTTGAAGATTGATCTTGATTGTTGAAAAGGCTTCATTGCAAGTGAATAAGGAATATAGGATGAGAGAGAATGGGGTTTTGCTAAATTGGGTGTGAAAGGGATGGAAATGAAAGGTGGGGAGAAGTTTCGAACAAGGAAACTTCACTGACTTTAGAAAAATGTTGTTGATATCACTAAAGTTGATGTTTCTGGGGGGGATTTGAAAGTGAGCTCAGGCTCTCCTTATATAGGGTCAAGGGGGCTGACGATCGGCATTATCCTTGTACTACTTAATGTGATAAAAAATGGTACCACCGTGTCACAATGATAATGATCTTGAACATGTATAATAATGGAAGAAAACAAATAATATAACGGTCAGAGAATTAGATGAGGCAACGAGGGATTGAACACCATAATTAAGTGGTTCGGTCAAATTATGGCCTATATCCTTGTGCAGTGTGTGTAATCTACTAAATGAAGCTCTAATGTCCTGGATATACAAGCACTCAAGATTTCTCCCTCTTACAATCAGTAGGGTTTCTAATATGTGATCCCTTTCTATGAGGACAAGTATTTATAGTGCGTAGGGGTGTAGTGTACCTCTAAGCATGTAGTATGCATGCGTGGAATGTTCCCAGCCAATGAGGAAGAGCCAACTGTCTCTGTCACATGTAGGTCATGATGATCAAATATTCCCTCATATATGAGGCAGATGTTGTTATAACGGTTTTGATACACGGGGTTTGTAGTCCACGCGCACACTCTCACACGTTCCCCCATCCACGCTCTGCCAGGTGTCACACTCGGCCATATAGTCCAAGTAGAGGCCGAGTTAATGGATTAAATTCTTAATTAGGTCATTACAGATGTTGACTTGGGTCGTCCCTTGTCTTCTGTCTTACAGAGGACGAGGACAAGAAAGAGGACGAGGTTACACTTGCGGCCCTGTAGTTGATGCTGAACCGTTTAGATTAGACTCATTGGGTGAGGCCGAGTCTCTATGGCCGATGTCGAGGTGACTCAAGTCGAGTCCACAATTGGGCTGAGATTCCTTGCTTTGAATGCTCTAACACTAATCAGCCTCGACTGTGATGGCTCCAGGTTTTGGCCAAGCTACACTTGGGCATATCAATCACCCCTAGCCCTTAGTCACTTACATAAGGAGGAGGCTGAGGGGACATAATGTCAGAATACACTGATGTCAGTTGCTAAAGAGACACATGGCAATCATCAACTAGGTTATAGACTGGGTATGACAACAGTCACAGTTCCCATAGGTTTGTGTCCAATCGAGGCATGATTAACAGCTAAGCACTTAGGTTTTTGTGCCTGAAATGATGAGGCTTATGGGAAACTGTGTGGCACTTTGTAAATCATGCACAAATCATTACTAATATTTAATTGGTTATTTTTTAAACCACTTTCTCTTTCATGTCCTTACAAACCTTCGTGCGCCTTCTTCTCTCTAGAATCAGTGTTCTTGTCATCATTTTCACGTGTTTCCAAGCAATTTCCAAGGCCACTCTTGCTTCCTTGTTCTTCTACCTCCAGGTAACCTTCTTCTGCAATGTTTTTTAAGATTTGTCTCTTTTCAAGTTGATTATAAGCTATTTCCATTTTTCGGTGAGCTTGTTCGATATTCCGATGGTCCTATTTGGTTATTAGGGCTTATTTTTTGGTGGTTACTGGGTAGAAATATGTTTTGGGGGGCCATCGCCACTTACTTTTGGGCTTGCTAGTGCCTTACTAGGATTTTTCAGTCAACTCTAGTGACTTTTTCAGTTATCTTCTCCGGTGAATACTTAAGCTGTTCTTGAGTGTTATTTGAATATTCTTGAACAAAATGATTCAATCCCCATTTTGATCCTTAGGTCAGAGCTAGCCAAAGTCTTAAGTTGTTTGCTCTTTTGGAATTCTACTTCCGGTAGCTCAAGTATTACCTTGTCCCTTGGATGTTACAAAGGCTATACAAGTTGGCCGAAGAGCTCCTCACACTTAAGAGAGGTGTTTTTAAGAAATTTGTAGGGTAGAGGAAGAGGTAGAGGCTAAACATAGGGCCAATCCAGTTTGGGTACGACCCATCTTTCCAATTCCCTTGAGAATAATATTTCCCTCTTATGAAACTTTCATCTCATCTTCACAAGCTTTTGGCTCATCTTCTGAAGTTCCTGGCTCATTTTCTACTCAAGCTGAAGATAAAGATTTTGAAGAGACGATGAGAGAATCACAATCTCACACGTCGTCTTCTTCTGAGGCCGAGTCGTCTGGCCGGGATGACCCATATATTACCATTCATACTGATAAGGACGAGCCTATAGTAAATAATACTGTCATTCCTGTCTCGGGTATGTCCCCTAGTGAATTCCGTGAGAGGTTCCCAGAAGGTTCTCCCGCTCCAAAGAGGCTGAGGCTCAAGCCGATGATAGGGATAGAGATGATGAGGCTGAGGACTCAGTTGATACTTCATATGATGAGTCATTTGTATCTTCTATTAAAGAACATGGTATCCTATTACAGAGATATTTATATGGCATAAAATCTGATATCATAATGAGGATCCCTAATGTGGACGAGAAGGTCTTTCAGGGCCAAGAGGGAGAGGGACAACGACCAAATATTTAGAATCGGTGTTCGGCTTCCCTTTCATCCTGCCATCAAATCTATCTTATTCGTCCTAGGGGTTTCCCCTACTCAGCTAGCTCCCAATGCCCGGAGAACCATCCATGGGTATGTCTCTTTATAGAAGAATGCCTTTATAGACGAGCCTTCGGTTGAGATCTTCACAGCTTGTTAAAACATATCGTGTTCATCCATACAGGCTGGCTACTATCATTTGGTAGCTAGGAAACTAGCAAGAAGTTTATTCATGTAGCTCAAACATCAAATCACTACTGGAAATAAAGGTTTTTTTTCATCTTTGGGGCCTGGGAGTTTCTAGTCGGGGCCGACCCTGATGAGGACGAGTCGAGATTTCCACATGTCTGGGAAAATCCCTCAATGGTAGCTAGATCAAATCCTGGCTTAAGCCTTGAGGAATAAGATGTGGCCGACAATCTGAGGGACCAGGGAAAGGAAGGCGCCCTTCCCAAATTTTTGGACCTCATGTCCCCTGAGTACCTTAAGGAAGTCAATCTGGGAGTCAACCCTTTAGACGAGCTATGTGAGTTAATCATAATTTTGCTCAAGTCTTCCCTATTCCCATGTATTATTTGTACTTATTTTTATCTTCTTTTGCAGACTGTCCTCCGAATATCTCTGGCGAGGTCTGGAACATGACGGCTCTAAGTCTTCTGTTAGGCCTGGGAAAGAGAGGCAATAAGCAGCCTTCAAAGAAATTAGCTGTCAGGGGGCCGACCCCTCCTAAGACCTCCCATAAAAGGAAGGAACCCATGGTTCCTAATGAGACTCGCCCTGATCCTCAGACGAGGCCGAGGGTGGGCTCGACTGAGGCTGCTCTCGAGTCGTCCTCATTTAAATCTTTTTGGGCTTCCAATTTGGTCCAACTCAAGGCCGATCCTAGCTCTTTGATCACAAATATAAAGACGGCCAAAGATGCCATATTTTCAGCCCCCTCGGTAGCCGACTATGACTTCTTGGGGAAGATATTGCCTACCAAAGTTTACGACTTTGGCCTCCACCACATGGCGCATGTATCGTCTTCGTCTCTCTTGCAATTGTCTCATATCATTCAAGTTTCTTTTTTAACTATGACTTTTTGCTTTTGTAGTCCATTTTTACCCACACTTCGGCCACAAGGTGGATGACTGAGAATCAACAAAAACTATTAGATGTCGAGAGGGCATTATAAGCCGAGGTTAACTTGAAGAAGAAACTAAGGGATCACAAGGCTGATCATAAAAAGGCTATGAATGCCTTGAAGTTGGAACACGGTAACCAAATCAAAGAGAAGGACAACCTTACCAAAGAGAAGGATAAGACTTTGAATACCCAGGCCGAGCAGTTTAAGTCTGATCTCGCTGCTACCATCTAAAAGGCCAACGGCGAGGCCATTGAAGAGTACAAGGTCTCTGACGAATTCCAAGGTTTCAGCTTGGAATACTTGGAGAGTGGAATCAAGACGTCCCGTAGGTGGGTCGTCTTTAAATTTTTTGATGTCGTTTCCTCCATCCGTCCATCGTTGGAGGCTGCTGACATTGGGTACCCCCTCTTCGCAGAGGCTTTATCCTATGTTGAATCCTTGGTTACAACTGAGGGCGAATGAACATCGGCTGATCCCCCTGTCGAGAAGGGACACGCTAATACTCAGTGATTGTTGTGGCTAGGGCTGAAGGTGGGGCCGAGACCAATATATTCGAGGAGCTGACTCATTAGGGTGGTCATCTATGGTCGACACCCTTATTTCTTTGTAATCAACTTTCTTGTAATCCTAAACACTTAACTCATTTTCATTGTAGTTGCAAAGTGTGACCTCGACTCAGAGTTCTGAATGATATTTTCCACTGTACTTACAAATTATCTCTGTTTATTTCTGTGTATGTTACTATCTGATGCATTAATATAAAAAGCATAATAAAATGGCTTAATGTTGATCCACCAATCTGCCAATAAATGTTGACTAGTCGTCTCGTCACTAAGTTCTAACTTCACCAAGTTAATGATGTTTAAAATAAACCGCCCCTAAGTGATTTATAATTTGAATCCACCAAATTATGGTGTTATATCATAAGTCCTCTCTCGTCGTTTTGAGAGTGTATGGATGAGAATCGTCTCATCCATACATGTCGTTTCGGCCGAGAGAGAATTTTCACCAAGTTAATGATGTTTAAAATAAACCACCATTAAGTGATTTTTAATTTGAATCCACCAAATTATGGTGTTATGTCATGTCCCCTCTCGTAATTTTGAGAGTGTATGGATGAGTGTCGTCTCGTCCATGCATTGTCATCTCGATCGAGAGGGTTTAACCACTAAGTAAATGATGTTTAATAAATGAACCATAACCAAGTGATTTTTAATTTGAATCCACCAAATTATGGTGTTATATCATAAGTCCCCTCTCATCGTTTTAAGAGTGTATAGATGAGAATCGTCTCGTCCATGCACCGTCGTCTCGACCGAGAGAGAATTTTCACCAATTTAATGATGTTTAATAAATGAACCACTTCTAATTGATTATTTAATTCGAATCCACCAAATTATGATGTTATATCATAAGTCCCCTCTTATCGTTTTGAGAGTGTATGGATGAGAATCGTCTCCTCATGCACTGTCATCTCGACCAAGAGAGAATTTTCACCAAGTTAATGATGTTTAATAAATGAACCATAACCAAGTGATTTTCCCCTTTTCGGTGTTATTGAGAGTCTATGGATGAGAGTCAACCTCGTCTGGGCTGTCATGTTACCGAGAGAAATTCAAAGCTACTTCACCACAAATGATGTTTTATAGCTTAAGATGAGTTGGATCTTACCAATAAGAAATATTTACACAGCAAACAAAAGTAGGAGAGAACACTGACAATTTTCCATTCATAATTCACTTCTCGTATACATGTATAACTAACATACACAAACTTGATAAGATGTACATAAAGCTGACATTGGACTCAAAACAACACCTCTACTGATAATATTTATTTAGGTGATCGACATTCCACGAATTGGAGAATGGCTCTTCAATCACCCTATACGGGCCATGCCAGTTCGGATGATGCTTGTTAGGCTTCTTCCATATCGTCTTCAATACCAAGTCTCCTACATTTATTGGGCGTATTTTTACTCTCTTATTATAGATCTTCGTTGTCCTTTGTTGGTGGGTAACTTGCCTAACCTCAGCATCTTTTGTCCTTTCTTCCACAAGGTCCAAATCAAGTCTTCGTTCAACAATATTTTCTTTCGGGTCATAGGTCTGAACCCTATGGGTGGGGAGACCTACCTCTGTCAACACTACTACCTCTGAGCCATAAGCCAACATAAATGGATTTTCCCCGTTAGGAGTCCTCTTCGTCGTCCTGTAGGCCCATAGGACAACATATACCTCCTCAAT
Organism: Sambucus nigra; assembly: GCA_949130495.1. Lineage (NCBI taxonomy): Eukaryota > Viridiplantae > Streptophyta > Magnoliopsida > Dipsacales > Adoxaceae > Sambucus > Sambucus nigra. The sequence continues at coordinate 636,128,548 of OX422207.1, read as the reverse complement.
CCATCTCCCTTTGGAATCTTCCAATCTCTTATTGATTCCATCAATGATCGTTCTGTTCGTTACTTCAGTCTGCCCATTGGCTCGAGGTCGGCCAGGATTGGAGAAAAATTGCTTAATGCCCACTCATTCACAATATTTCTCTAGGGATATGTTCTTGAACTGCGTCCTATTATTAGAAATCAGAGTATTGGTTAGGTCGTACCTACATATGATATTTTTCCAAATAAATTGGAAGGCCTTATTCTCTGTGATTGTTATCATCGGCTCGGCCTCTACCCACTTTGAAAAATAATCGATCGCCATAATCAAGTAACGATATTTGTTCACGGATATTGGTAGTGGTCCTACAAGTTCAATACCTTAAACCGCAAAAGGCCAGGGAGATGTAATGGAAGTAAGAGGCTGATGAGGTTAATGGAGTTTTGTGGCAAACCTCTGGCATTTGTCGCACTTCTTGACACATGCAGTTGCATCTTTGGCCAACGTTAGCCACCAATATCCCTGAAAGGTACGATTAATACATATTACTAACAATAAACTTATAATTTGTAGCATTTGACAAATAAAGTAAATGAACATATGCATAATTCCATCATCCAATTATCGTGAATGTTTTAACATTATGTCCGCTACACCCACAACCACTGCACTTTGTCTTCCTCGTAATAACCTCACCACTAGACTTGATACACTGATTCTTAGGCCTCCCCGTCTGCTTCTTGATTGACGGTGGCATTAACTCATCATCATCCGAGTTTCGGTACATCTCTCCATCCAATATCATGTTGGGTACGGGGTATAGAGGCTCGATATGTGATTTAATAAAGACTTCCATGGTAAAATTGCATTAAATGTATGAATAAACGTCCTTCCTGTCCTGGTGGATTGCAGGAATCACATGCAAACAGGGAAAGCCCTTTACAGCCCACACACCATAAAAATAACGCCAATTAGGTAAATCCACAACATACCGATGACGCGATTGAACCTCAAAGATGTCGTTTCCATCACTACAAGCAGTGTAATGCCTCCCATCCTCCACCTTACTAGCCAAGACCTTTTCCATTTCGGGGCATAACACCGAGGCCCACTGATTATATACCAAGCTTTGTCCGTCTATTAAATCCATCAATTTATGTCGTATACCATTTACCAACTGCATTATAGGCATGTGTCTCTCATCCAAAATCCAGTTGTTAAATGACTCCGCAACATTCAAACAAATCTCACCATAATGATTGCCTTTTAAAATGCATTTTCCCATCTCTCTAAAGGTATACCCTTCAAGAAATGCTCAATTGGATCTTTACCTTCATTTTTCAACATACTCAAGTACTTGTAAAATCAATATTGAGTGGGAGCATAAGCGCATTTCTTAAAAAGGCTTTCAATCCTCTTACGGAAGTTTGTACCATAATTTCCAGGAAATCTATGCACGAAGTTATTCTTTAAGTGGTGGAGACAATAACCGTGAGCAAACTGAGTAAATACACGGGCCACTCCATCACGAATACCCTGATGCTGATCAGAAATAAATGTGTTGCGCTCATCCTCAAACAAAACATCTTTCAAAATCTCCAAGAACCATCACCAATTATCATCATTCTCTGCATCAACCACATCAAATGCAAATGTAAAAATACTTACAAACAACCCAAGCAAATAAGTTTGATATACATAACATTGAAATTCAATAAAGCACATGTTTATTCCTAATATATCAATTTATCATATATTACCTTGGTTACCATTCTTTCCTGTTGCAGCCAACAAAGTCCCACGATACTTATTTTTTAGGAAAGTACCGTCCAAGCACATTAATGGTCTACAATACTTGAAACCAATAATGCAATCCCCAATAGCAACAAAACATCTCTTGAAACGACGCGTCCCAGATTCACACTCCAACACAACATAAGAGTCGAGATTAGATTGCTTCAGTGCAGTTAAATACGTTTGTAAACTATTATACAATAGTTACTCATCCCCATATAATTCATTCTTCGTCCGCTGTTTACCAGACCACGCATTCCAATATGAAATATCAAACCCATAAGATTGTTTGATATCCCTTGAAATTTCCTTAGGGGATCTAAATGACTTGTCACGTATATTTTCTTGAACAATTGATGCAACCATCTTTGAGTTCACCATATTACTCTTTTGTTCCCTAATACAAACTTTATAATTATGAACATTATTTAAATTAGTAATATAAAAATAACCATTCGCCCTACACACATGTGAATGGAAAGACCCTTCACACCCATCTGAAATCCTCCTCAAATAAATGACAGTGACCCTAACTCTATCATTTTTTACGTAAACAAATGAAAATCCACACTTTGTCACGTACTTTCCTAATTTGTCACGAAGATCTGTAACCGACTCAAACCGCTGCCCAACATGCGTAATGTAACTCCTTCACGTCTCAAACAAATATGTGCATGATGGCTCTAGTGTTAACATCCCTTCGTATTCATCATCGTCGGCATCCAATGACATCACATCTCTTCCCAAAGGCATATTTATATCAGATATGGGCACAATGTCATTCAAACTCCTACTGGACTGCCCAACACACACACACACACACACACACACACACACACATATATATATAAACAAAAAATCAATTCACTAACCACTGATACATAAACATCATTTGCACATCCGAATCCGACTTCAAATTGCACACCGGGGTGATTGGGAAATGAATAACGAAAATGAAATGGACTGTTGTTAAGTGCAGGAAATTTAGATATAATCGCATCACAAAGATCAGTAAATGTCAACCCGAGAGACGAATCGACTACAAAAGTTGACGAACGGTGTGTACACCTCAACAACCTCAATTCAACAATATCACTTCATAAATAAATAACAACGAAAAACTTAGTTTGATATTATCATGACAATCTCAAGACTATGACATAAGCCTTAATGTGAACGTTAACATGACGCCAATGATTCAAAGCTATTAATAAACATAAAAAATTTAGCAACATTACTTTCCCCGATGCACTGCCACCAAACAAACGTTATATGGTTAACGGGCACTAAGCCAAAAGATCTAATATTACCATTAACACCTGTCACAAATACTGGTCAAGTACATATATAGCCGAAATCTGCCTCCATAAAACTTACAATGACATCATAAGAATAACAATCTTTTAATAACTGAATCCGTAAAGGAAATTATCGATAAATATATACGTTTATGTTGAATTCCAAGCATTTCACATAACAAGTACTGACATATAGTAAATTCGTATTACATTTGCAAATAAAGTAAGAAAAAATAATGTGTTAACAAAATCAAATATTTTCAAGATAAAACATCAAATAGTAATTAATATCAATTGTTTTACACTACATCAACTTATAATGACATCGTATTAATAACAATATATTAATAAATTAGTTACCATAAAACCCAACGACGTGTATATGCAGACACCATATGTACATCTTATAGTGTAAATGAATTTGTAAATGAAATTATCGATAAACATATACGATTATGTTGAACTCCAGGCATTTCACATAGCAACAGGTACTGTCATACAGTAAATATATATTACATTTGCAAATTAAATAAGACAAATATTCGTCCACAAAATCAAATATTTTCAACATAAAAATCAAACAGTAATATGAACTATTGCTAATTCTGACTCGTTACTGCCTCTATCCGAGAGGAATACTTTTTTTGAGTCCGTATTCGTTTTAAACTTACGAATTCATATTCAGACGCTGGAACCAAGCGTCTTGGCCCAGTGGTATAAAGTTACCATTGGGATAGTCTTGGAAATAGATTGGGTTTGGTCCCACTTCGATCCCCGACACTGTCAAAATAATGCTTGGCCAGCGGAATCCGATAACCGCGAATGATGATTAGTCGAGGTGCGCGTAAGCTGCCCGGACACCTCATGGTCTGCTATAAAAAAAATATTCAGACGCTCACTGGATTATAGTTTGATTTTTTTGTTGATTGTGTTTGGTTTCGAAGACGTAAAAACGGCATAACGTGGTTCTCTATCAACAACTAATCTGGACCCCTGTTTCCTTCCGATCGGATGTGAACATGGTAAGGAAAAATGCTTAGAGAGGTAATTGCATTTGAATTTTTTGAATTCATATTTACTGTGTATAAGGAGTTCTCAAAATGGTTCTAATTGTAGAGGGTATATACAACATTCTCCTTTATATCTTATCCTACGTGTATTATAAATGGACACTTATAGGACTATTTATGAAAAACAAAACACACGATTTTTTTTACTCCACAATGTTGACAATGAGGACTGAATCCAAAAACTCAATATAAATTTTTGGGAAAAGTACTCTTGAGTCCCTCACAAATAAATTTTAAACACTTATGGTCCGTTTGACAACCCAATTCGAAGTCATGAAAATGGAATTGGAAGGCAATTTTAATTCCACGGAATTGAAATTGGTCTTCCAATTCTAATTTCAAGCCTTGGAATTGGGTTGCCAAACAGGCCCTTAGGTCCATTAATTTTCTTCTTGTAAAAGTCCACGATAGTGGCATAATAAGTGACGCTAATAGTAAATTGTCCTTAAATATTTAAAAATTGTTAACAAGGGGCGTAATCGTAAATTGACCATAATTTTTCGGTTCGCGCTAATCTTTTCCCATTCGCGGGTTTGTCTCTCCAAACCCAAACCCTTTTCACTTGGCACTTCTCTCCAATCATTTTTCTCACACCATTGTCTCTGCTCACTACGATTGGCACACCATTGTTCTTTATTTTATAGGGTTGGCCATTTTGTCTTCTTCAAACGTGTGTGTGTTTGTGTCTGCATCTCATTGTATTTGAAATTGCTCTTGGTATGCTTATGAATCTAATTGTGTATAAAATAGTGTTGTTTATTGGGTGTGTTCTAGTATTGTGTTACACCAGGGTTTGATTGGAACATAGTGGATATGTTTGAATATATATACTGTCATTTTCCATAACATTACAATGCAGTTATATATCACTTCTTAGTTGATTTATTTTATTTCAACTAGAGATCAATTTGTTGTTGTATAATTGCCTTGATTTTTATGAGTTTTGACTGTAGCATCATAATTACCTTGATTTAAATGGGATGGTGCTAAATTTTACTAAGATAATTGTGAGGGTTATTCCATATTACCCAACTTGAGTTTATTGAAACACTTTTTTGGGTGTATATGTTTTATGTACTTTTGTTTTTGTAAGGTTACTATAACATTTTGGGATTGACGAATGTTGGCACATCTATTGGTATTATGGTTTATAAACCTGAAGTTGCTTTTGATTGTTTCTAAATATATTAAATTCCAGACAAATATGTTTTCCGACGTAGTGTACGCCAACTATTTTTTAATTCATTTTGGCAAACTTTTGGGCCTAATACCTTTTTACATTGTTCAATTTTGGATCTGCTCATGTTTGAGTTTTGGATAGATATGAGTTTTGGATAGATAAAGAAACCTTTTGATTACAGAGCAGTGATATATGTGTTATTGAAGATAGGGGATGGTCATGGTAGTTTGTAAATACACCTACAGTTTTGTTCATATTGCATAGTGTGTCTATAAGTGCATATATAAATTAACATTGAAATGAGGTGGATTAATACAGGGTATTTTTCATACATGTGCAAACTTACATGGTTTATTAGATCTTCTTGGAATTGTAGATACAATATAAAATAATATTGTGACCACATGTATTTGAGTTTTTTTTAATGCACTTATTTATTTTTTAACTAAAATTACTCCTAGACAACAACAAAATAAAAGTGAAATTGCAATCCCTCCCTATACGAACTTGCACATAGTTTATTGTATTGTTTCTTTTGTCTAAGATGATGTTGAGTTTTTTTATCCTACTGAACAGAACTGACATAGATAAGATGTTTACAAAATGAGAGATATGGGCTAAATAATAGTTGTTGTATCTAGACTCCAAGTTAAACAATATTTTATACGGAGAACTTTCAAGTTAATAATACATGGGTTGTAGTCCTCTTTTTCTAACACTGTCTTTGAAAAAATGTTGTTGAATTGTTGATGTAGTGATTTATTATTATAACACAATGTATAATTGTGATTTAAAATAGGATTGGTACAATTGTGTGATGTTTTGGGTCAATTTGAAGGCAAGAGAAAATTGAAACAATAAAAGTCCTAATGGAAAATAACATGATATATACTATGCAGAACAACACCAAATCGGTGGGTGGGGGTGGGGGTGGGGGTGGGGGCGGATATGTCAAAATTGTAATTTTCATCTCTACTTGTTATCTCTAAATTTCCCAAGAAGTGGTGTATGAATATTCTTGGTTTAAAAAGTATTTTTATTTTCAAATTAATTTGTTTGTCTGAATTTCGTGTTTCAGAAAAATAGAGGATTGATTCCTGATTTGACAGTCGTGAGCCCGTTTGTCATACCAGGGACTAGCTATTACAAGTTAGGGAGGTAATGTAGCTACTCGACGATTAATCATTCTGTGAGTGAAAGTGTGGCTGCAATTGTGGCCACCGCGAATGACTTCTCTCCCTCTCTCTTGATTACTACATGATATTGTTTTTGATAACATTGTTAACTTCATGATATTGTATTACAATCCATGTGAAAAAGAGAAGTATTAAACCAATAGGAATGAGTAATGGTGCAAGTCAAACTAAAAGATTAGTTTTAGCACTCACATCTCAATCCCAACAGGAAGGTGGAGGAAGCAGGATGCTTTAGGAAGGTTCAAATTATACTTAATACTCTAAAAGCATCTAAATACAAGCTTCAGCAACCATTTCATAACACACTATATTGCACCAGTAGAGATTTGAAAATTTTATAAGGGTTACTGAGGAGTCACGATTTGAAAGAAAATTAATTTAACTGTTTGATTTGTGGCTTTGTTCATTGTTATTTAATCATTTTCACTTATATTTACAGTGATGATTTCAGCGTAAATTTAGGATGTGATTTGAATAGTATCGTATAAGTATGAGATGTTATTTGAAATATTTATGAGAGGTGATTTTATTCCACATAGTTTTGAACTTGGTTGTACTTTTGAATTTAACACTTTCTATTCGTAATAATGTTTTGGAGTATGAAATTTAAAATGGAAGTAAAAAATATTGTGTACATATTTCTGTCTACAACCTCATTAAAACCAGTTTATAGTCATGTTTTGTTTTTTATTATTTTGTAATTCAACATTATTGTTTGCATTTTTAAAAATTTAATCTACTCAACTCAGGCTAGTCTGACTAGATGCTAGCATGTACTGGTGATAGAAACAGACTACTTAATGGGCTTTGGAAAGAAAGCAAGAGCATTTTTCTTTTAAGAGGAAAAGAATCGAAAGTCAATTTACTGCAGACTAAGCAATGTATCAATGAGTAGGAGTTTGTCCAAACATGTCTTTTGAATGGACATGTTTCAAATGAGAGTACTCATCTCAACACACTTCTCTCTCTCTCTCTCTCTCTCTCTATCTATCTATCTATCTATCTATCTATCTATCTATCTATCTCTATCTCCATGACTTTCCTGTAAGGTGCACAATTTGAATGCTAAACAGAGAGTACCCAATGTCTCCCATTTCTGAAAGATTTCATCCTCTCATGAATGAGGTATATACTTACATCACCTAGTAGTTCCTTGTTTTGTTTCTTAATTTTAGTTATTTATTTTTAAATTTCTTTGTGTCAGATATTGAAGAATGGAAATCATAACAACATGTGAAGTTGGGAAAATCTCTCTTCCCTTGCGCACGCAAATGTTTTGAGTCTCCATTTTATACAAATCTAGGGTTTAAAGTTCTTAAATTTGGATATTGGACTTGTGGTTATGGGTTTAGTGTTTGATTGAGGTTCCGGAATGTGTTATTTTGTATTATGGTTTGGTATCGTGGTTACTCGTTTTGTGTTGTGGATATTGTTGTTTAACAAGGCACTTCTGTACGAGGGGGCTAATGCTGAGAAATCCTCAAGCCAGTAAACAAAGTGCGAAATCTTGATTACGATATTTCGTGCACAAGTCTCTCGACACTACAAGACACTTTTGTACGAGGGGGCCTATGAAGCACGGATACTCTCGGGAGGTCGCGAATTTTTGTTGGACACGTATAGGATACGGGATACGTTAGGATATGCGAATCCTAGAGTATCCTAATTTTTATTTATTTGTTAAATGACCAGGATACGTTAGGATACGCTAGGGATACGCTGGGGATACGTTTTGGATACGTTTTTTTTTTTTTTTTTTTTAACTGTGTTTTTTTCATTCTTTAATTATTTTTCTTCTTTTACTATGTTTTTTTTTAACTGTGTTGTTTGTTTTTCATTCTTTGCTTGTGTTGTATTGTTTTCTGATTTTTTTCTTAACTTTTTTTATCTTTTCATTCTTTTTTTTATCTATGTTGTTTTTAACTGTATTGTTTTCTTTAACTGTTTTCACTCTTAGCTGTGTTATTTTTAACCTTTACATCTGACTGTTTGAATCATTTTTTATGGTACTTGATGATGTGGTTAACGGAGATGATGATGTCGTTGATATTGGGTCTACTTAGTGATTGAGATACTACGAAGCCGGGATGCTCTCGGGAGGCTTCTCTCTATCTTATTTTATGCTAATGATATTATCTTTATTTTTGCCTTATGTTTTTGTTGGAACAACCTTTTATGTTAATGATGTTTTATTGTAATGGTGTTTGTTTGGTGACAACAATCATCATATTTGAGCACTTTAATATAATGGTGTTTAATGCTTTAGTTTCATTTTATCAAGTTTATCATTAATATATATAAAATAAATAATAAATATTTAACGTATCCTAGCGTATCCGTATCCTATATTTTGGAAAAATCAAGTATCCCGTATCCCGAATCGAGTCGTATCCCGTATTACGTGTCGAGTCCGTGCTTCATAGGAGGGGGCTAATGTTGAGAAGTCCTCAAGCCAGTAAACAAAGAGTGAAATCTTAATTATGATATTTTGTGCACAAGTCGCTCGACACTACAAGACACTTCTGCACGAGGGGACTAATAGTGAGAAGTCCTTAATATTAAGTGAACAAAGGGTGAAATCTTGATTATGATATCTCGTGCACAAGTCTCTCGACACTACAAGGCACTTCTGCACGAGGGGGCTAATATTGAGAAGTCCTTAAGCAAGTGAACAAAGAGCGAAATAGCCTATAGCGTGGGGATCCACTTAGAGTGGCTCCACCTGCCCAAGATTGCAAGTTTGACAGAAAATAGCCTAGGGTGAGGGGATCCACCTTGAGTGGCCCTTCTTCCCAAACTTGATGGTACAGAAAATGACTCAGGGCGAGTGGTCAACCACGAGTGGTACCCTCAGCCAAGATCAATACTAGAAATAACTTATGACGAGCCTCTGCCAAGAACAACACAACAGTTTGAGGATGAGGGAGTCCACCACAAATGGCTCCTCAGTCAAGATTACAACAAAAAAGAGTTTATGTCGAGGGAGTCCACCACGAGTGCCCCTCGACCAAGAGCAATGTTACAAAACAGCTGGTAGTGAGGGAGCCCCCCCACGAGTGGCCCCTCCGCTACAATCAAAGGCACGAACAGTTTATGACGAGGGAGTTCACTTCGAGTGACCCCCTTTGCCAAAGGAGGAATACAAAGAGGAAAATCCAGGGCGAGGAAGTCCAAGATAAGTGACCCATCTGCCAATGACAGACATAGAAACGAGAGGGTCTACCTTAAGGGCTCCCCCCTCCTTACTGCATAAACTGGAAACAAGGTAGAGTGAGTTGGGGAGAGGGGACTCACCTAGAGTGGCCCCTCTGCCCAAAACAGATGCAGAAAAGAGAATGACTAAAGATGAGGAAGTCCATCACTAGGGACACCTCAGCCATCCTAAATCGAATAGTGTAATGATGTGATGGCATAAAACTTTTCATATTCCAAGACGAAGTGATCATTTCGTACAAAACCCTTTGGTCTACCTAACAAAAAGATTTTTATACGAGAGGACTAATGTAGAGGGGTGCCCAACTGCTATTCTAGAATAGCCAAGGGCGAGTGAGCCCACCAAGTACTAATGTTGGGGTAATATATCCATTGAATGATACTGGCAAAGTTTATCAAGACATGGCAAGAATGGACTCCATCAGCTTGATAGAGAGCTTGCATAGTGTGAAGGAGTTCTGTTTGACCAGTATGACTGGAGGTTATGGGTGGGTATTTCAGAAACCAAAGGACTTTGAGTGGGAACTGCTCACATATACAGATGGAAATATAGCATTGGCAGAGACTGATTTGGACATTATTGCCAAAACGAGATCTGCATCGATGGTTGAAAAGGACGAAAAACATTCAAGTATTGGGAAAAAGCAGTCAGGGATGCTGGAAAATGATAATGGGAGAGAAGCAGCAGCATTGTTGTAACAACAGTTGGCTCTTAAGCTGAGCTTTGCCCTCCCTTCATCTTGCTATGCTACTATGGCCATACGGGAGTCGCTGAAAACATCAACCTATTGCATTTCACAAAACATTGAACCAGTAAGCTCAGGTCCCTTGGAAATATGAGGAGCCCAGTAACAGCAATTTGCTTTTATGGGAGAAATTTGTGATTTATATACAGGGAAGCGTTTAACAAAATGTCATTGTTGCTTCGCTGGGAGTTTCACGAACTACACAACTTGCCAATAGATTTTGTGGGGACACAAGTTGCAAATCTGTTTATCAAATAAAAGAAGGTGCAAATTTGGCCTTGTTAAAGTACGATGTTGCATGTTTATACCTGAAACATTCAGAGTAACTTATTTTTGTATGATTTTTTTGGTAGCAATCACAAGTACTTATGCAGGCTTTGAAAAAAAACAAAAAAAAAGGGAATATATCCCGTCACGGTGTTCATAGCCCCTTCAATCCAATTCCAGGTATATGTTCACTACTGTTTTTTTGTTATATGACTGGCCATCTGGTTTTGTTTGTTTAAGGCTAAGAATAGGTTTGTTTTTCCTGATGCAACCCAACATTATGTCCTTGTTGTATCTTCTGATTTCCTAATTTTAGCGATAAATTGATTATATATATATATTTTTGCTTTCCTCATTGACAGAGAATTCCATGGTGATATTTTCTGATAGACATTTTCATGTCAGCTTGAGCATGTAATCCAGGAAGAGAAGATGATGGGAGCATATGAGCTTATTGAGCTATATTGTGAGCTTATTGTGGCGTGCTTGCCAATCATCGAGTCACAAAAGTATGTAATTATCTAATCTTAAAGGTTATTCATATTTGTGCTTTACAAATTTTGAGTTCTCTTTTATGTAGAATTGGTTAGTATTTTCATTTGCTTGCCTCCTGTCCCCTTAAAGAAGATGTTTCATATTCTTCTACAAACAGTACATCTGGTTGAAATTAGGATACAAGAGGAATCAATCATTAATTATTAAGAAAGTATGATAAAGCTTGAAACATGCATTGATGAAAGAATTTGGTTCTAATCTCTATCATGTCATTTCCATCCACATGGTATAATGAGTTTGAAACTTGGTAGAACCAAAATGGAAGTCTATTGTTGGTGTAGGATAGTTCATCTGTTAGTAGTATTATCCATATTATCTGTTGTTATTTAAGTAGCTTTGTGAGTAAAATGGAAATTTTGCACAACTCTCAAGTCCTTGAAGTGGAAAAGCGGTTCTTTCTATTGAATCAATTAACTTGCTTAAAAGTTACAATGTCTAATGTTAGTGATTTTTTCCTTTCAAAATGTGATTTGACCTTACCTGACAATTCTACACTACTTGAGTACAAAGGGATTGGAAGACCTTCATTTGTATCCTTACTAGACTTGCTCATTAAGATACATAAATAAAGTAAAAGAATTAAAGACATAAAAATAAGGAGTAAAATATAATATCCTAAAAAATATCTCTTTAATTAAGCAACCTATTAAAACATCTCACCCCTTGTTTTATCAACCCGCCATAAGGTCCCACCATCCTCCGTATATGTCAAATTTTATAGCAAAATAACTGGTTGCATTCCCACCTCATGAATTTAATGTTTCTAATAAAACTGCGGTCTAGCAGTCGATCTAAACTTTATTGATCCGTTAAATCTAAGACATCGTTGATAGCTTGGAACAACCCCTTGGGAAAGCAACCGAAAAGCAGTCTTTTTTCTAAAAAATAAAAGTTCAGTAAAAAAATCTTTTGCGTCACTTTTCTTATACGGAAACTTTTCCTTTGTAAAGAATTTGTGATGTATTGATTTACCTTGATACTTATCACAGGAATTGCCCACATTGACTTCAAGGAAGCAATCACAAATTTAGTATATGCATCTCTATGATGTTCAACCATACCAAAACTTCTAGTTATCAGGAAGCATTTAACAGCGAAGTATGAACATGAATAGATGATGTTGAAAAAAAACATCAACATCGCACGGTTACACACAAAATTGGATCCGATGTATTCTTTGATTGAACATGTCTTCACAACAGCTGGGATTTTGGTTGATGAAAAACGTGGGTTTGATGCGGTTCTGGCTTTAGTGGTGATTGAACACATGGGGAATCCGGATGTGTTTTGTAAGTCTCTTTCGGATTTAACAATTTGTATTGGAGCTACTATGACATCGTCAATTAATCGTTCCGTGAGTGCAATTGTGGCTACAATAGTGGCCACCATGAATGACTTTTCTTCGGGTAATATGATTTACTGGGAAGAGTTTTGTAATTCTTAATTCACTACATAAAAAGCCTTCCAAGCTTAATCTGAAATTCACAATCTTTTGGTTTGGGTTAATAAGCTATCCTAAATGAAGCTTTGACGTGCTTACTGTTTTTGATTAATTTTTATTCATTTCTTGGTTATCTAACATAATTCATTCGCATGTCTTGAGAACACTAATCTTGAGTTTGGTCATATAGTGAAAATACAACATGATGGGTTACTCTGCCACTTGAACAGACACAACACAGTAGCCACAGATTACATAATGGACAGAATTGAGTAATTTTGGCATAAACTGATAATACTTGACTGGACATGACCCATTGTCATCCCAATTTTAGGCTGGTTTTTATTAAAAGAGAATTGCTAAATGTGTTTTATGTCGGTTTTTGTATGCCGTGGATGATTTTTTTCTTTAATTTGTCACAGCCCGTAATATGTCGGTTTTAGTTGTCATAGTTAATTGTTATTTTTTTTGGAGAAATATGCAACCCAAGTTAGTTTCTTTTATATATTCAAATCTAATATTTTTTTGACAATTTGGTTACATCTTATTTATTGTTTCTCTTTGGTTTTGTATGGTATATGCCACGACCGATTGAAGGAGGCTTGACGTGGCTACAAGATGTGGGGAATTTCCCAGTCTTCAAGGAGGATATGTCAAGGGATATTCATGTCTCACTGTGGTAAGCAATTTGTAGTTTGTTCTATTGAATTACGCAGCAACTATGGAGATAATACTGAGTATATACTTCATTGGCTTCCTAAAGGTACTCATCAATGGTGTGGCATTCTCAATCCTAAGGAACTGGTGCTTTTTAAGAGAGTGCTAAGATGTCTTTTAAAAGATGGGTGGTTTTGTGTAGAATCCCTTTATAAGGCAATGTTCTCTCTCGGATGATGTTGATGTGAACTTCATCGCATTATGTACCAAAACAGTTGATAAATTGAAAATTGTGTTGTTTACACCAATTGATGTGCATGTAGTTTGTATAAATTGTTATATTATTGTATTAATAAATTATAGTACTTGAGGGAATTAGGTATTTTAGTGAGACTGCAATGGTGTTTTTTTTGTTGATTTTGTATGTGCTTGGGTAGAAATATACATCTATATCAACTTAATATTTGGTGTTATTTAAATTTAGAGTTTTAGTATGTCTCTATATTTTACTTGGTGGTGTATTTTGTTAGATGTTAGGTTTGGAATTGGTGTATTTTGTTTTATTGAACTCTTAATTAGTTGGATTCACTACTTTGCTAGTAAGTGGTTTGGATTGAGTTTGTATGGGAATGAATGATGGAATTTTTATAAAAAATACATATTGATATATATTTGTAAGTGTTCTGAACCATTACAAAATAATATATATATTTGTTTATTTGTTAGTGTTAATAACCCTTGCCTATTGAATATTGCAACGGTATGAAAACGTTGCAAATAAAAAATTTAGATTATGTACTCTTAGGGCTTAAAATAATATTGATTATGGATATAGGACAACAAACATTTCGTTTCCATTTTTAGTCCCTGTTTTCAAATTAAAGGGACACGTGACATGCTGTGATTGATTGACGTTTTATGAATATGGGTCTGCGTCAGCGGTTTTATTCAAAAGTAGGGACAAAAATTATATATAATTGTTTGTTGTCCTATTTCCAAAATATATATTACAATAGGTTTTAAATTACAAAGCCTCAAAAAAATTTGCAATGGTTTGAAACCATTAAAAAATATATACTTATAAAGGGACTGTTGCAATTATTTTTGCAACGGTTATCCAAATCGGCCATTCGTTCGCAATAATTCATTGCAAAAATTTTGCAACACAACAAATTGCAACGGTTTTGAACCGTTGCAAATGCCATTTCTAAGTGGTAAAAACATCAAATTACCTTTTTTGTGTGTAGTGAATCCTTCACTACCATTGTACATGGGATAAAAGTCATCAATATGTATCGAGGTCATTCGAAATGAATCCCATTTCCCCACAATGGAGACACTGGGATATCCTTTTGAAGGTCATGATACCCCAACCATTAATGAAGTTTGGATAGATTTTATGAATGGTATATGTACCAGTTACCAAAGGAATCCTCTGGAGCAAAGGAAATTTTATGATGTGTTTAATCTTCTTCACATGATTGTTGCCATAATTTTTTTTGGAAATTCCCACCATGATCCTACGGGATCCATATGTTATGACTCTTCATAAGAGAGGCACGTGTATACCAATGGAGTTGGTTTGGAAATGTACATTTTCATCAGAGAAGTTGATAGTCATGGGAGGATAAGTTCATCATTTCCTATTAAGAGATATGTGTGTAGCTTGTTTCTAATAAGGAATGTGCCACTGTTTCCTGATGACCCCCTAAAGGAGACTGTCGAACCCCTCACTTATATATTCTATGAATCCAAAAGGATCATAAGTCAACCTGAGAGACAAGCTGACTCAGATGAGGAAGATGAAGATGATTAAGGTGGTGAGAGAAGAGAAGGAGATAAGGAAGAAGGAAGTGATGATGACATACCCTCACACATGGGTGAGCTTCTCGAGTTTTTGGCACACCATGCATCAAGGATATCAAGTGGATCTAACAAAGATTATAGTTCACAAGCATGAGCTCATGCACCTATCCAAAATCTACTCATAGATCAACTCAATTATATTGCAGGACTTGCTTCCACTCAATATCACAAAGCTGACTAAGATGACACTTGAGCTCACCCAGTAGGTTAGAGATCCGACCACTGCTTACGATGTTCATCGCTCACTCTGATGATGCTGGTTTTGGTTTATTGATGATAAAACATTTTTTTGTGGTTGACCATTTTGATACTTGAGTAGTATATTTGACGCTTGTGTCAAATATATTACGCTTTATTTTTAACTCATAAAGTTTTATTTTGGTCGATACACTTTATAATAGTCTTTGTTGACTATTGATTTTGGTTTTGACAATATAGTCAATTTGGCGTGCTTGTTTAGTTATCTCTGAGGCCTTATATCAATTTTTGCCCGTATGTTAGTTTAATATTACCTCACATACTTTTATATAATTGATGAATTGGATTATATTACTTTGTGCTATATGACTCTTTAGTCAGTAATGAAATTCATTTTCCAATTGTTTAAATCTAGTTCTTATTCTAGTATTCTTTACCTTCTTCAATTCCATGAGAAATTAAGAGGATAGTGTTTTCTTTCTATAAAGAAGAAAATATTTTCCGCCTTAAGAAGGGGGAGATTAATATATTAAGGACATTATGATTTTTCTTATATATAACTCAAGGTAATATAGTTAAGTGACGCGACCACAAATGTGTCTAGTGTGCGTACTATTTAGCCTCAAGTGCAAGCATGTCGCTCAAGTAATAATCTCGGTAAGTCGGGTATCGATCCTCAGAGAAACAAGACGAACAAAGTCGTGACGATGTGGAAAGATAAGAGTAACCTACTTTGACTCTAAAAAGAACGAAAAGGTGATTTAAAAATCGGAATAACTACAACTAAATGAAAATTTGAAAATGATTGATTAACAAAACTTACGAATGAATAAAGTGAAACTATGCTAAGTTAAACGAAAAGATGATAACACAAGTTTTACGATTTAAATATGAAATAAGAACAATAGGTCGGGTTACAACCCCCCACACCCTAGTAACACAATTCGTAGGATACTAGATTCGGAATTAGAACCTTAAATGAACCTGGTCTTTAGTACTCCTAAGTATTACCTATACGAGGTATCGTAGTCTGCATAGTATGTAAGCAAAGGACGAGTAAAGCAGTGTCACATTAACCAATACGTGCGTCGCACTCTTAAGCATTCCGGTTACCCAGGGCAAACGAGATCAAAAGTTCTACGACAGTTGCACCAGTTCTGCAACACGATTCATCTAATATTTTAATTCAAAGGTCTATTTCCATTCTCGTGAATTACATCAGATGGGGTTCATGCACCCCAACCTTTAGAAAACTACCCAGACATAATTGACTTAGAAAAAGACATGATTTTTAAGGAAGAAACATTATCTCTAAAGAATTAATTGAAAAGAGAATTTTAGATTCAAAACCAGCAATTAAACTAAAGAGCGATTGAAAACTAAACGAAAGGTATTACTTGAATTGCAGAAATTTAAGATCTTGAATCCTTACAACAATGCTCTTATTGAAAACTGGGATTTTTGACTACAAAAACTCTCTACTCCTACTTAGCTAACCTTACACTCGAACCCTTCTGTCTAGCAATGACTAGAGATTAAATACATCACGAAAAAAATCCAGAGTTGTAGCTAAATCAAACTCTAAAATCGGAACAGAAAAATCAGGTTTATCCTTAGCAGACCGGTCCGTGCCTTCAGTGGCAGATCGGTCCTTATTCAAATCCAGATCGATCCTTTTTTCCAAGAAATGGGATCGGTCCGCTATGGCAATTTTTCCAGTGAGTTATAGGAAGACGGACCGGTCCTTTTATTTTGGAAAAGGGATCGGTCTGTCTCGTAATTTTTTCCAGTAGGTTTAGAGGGGTTGGACCGATCCTTTTAATTTGGAAAAGGGATTGGTCCGTCGTTGATCTTTAAATTCTCTTCAATTTCTCCTCAATTTATCTCGTCTTTAGAATCCCGTAACTTCTTCCCTGGAACTCAGAATTGGACGCCGTTTCTTCTTATGCATTCGTTGAATTGAGATCTTCAACTTTCATGTTGAGTCTTCTTTCGGATTTCGAATGGAAATTATGATTTTACCCTTCTGACTTTTCTTCTTCAACTTATTCTTTTGCTTTGACTTTCTCCTTTCTTTTCTTAGCAATAAATACCAGTAAAATACCTGAAAAAAGCACAAAACTCCCAATACTATGTAGAAGGGTCAGTAGCATGGAAATGAGATAATTTAAGAGAAATTATCTTATTCGGGATGTTAAAAGATACTAAATTAGGGAGTAATATTGAAAGAATTACTGCCTAATCATTAAGCATTTGACTCGTAGCTTACAGATGGCTTTCAGGGGCCAGCAGCGTAGTCGACCAAATATATAAGGGAGATAAGTAGAAATTTATGAAGATCAAGCAGACGATGTGGAAGACCAGTCCTAATAGGACTCTATAACTTGTAAATATGATTACCATAAAGATACCTAGAAGGAGAGGACTCTTATACTCATAAATAAGGAACACCTCACCCAATTTGAGAGTATTGACCTGTATCTTTCTCACGTTGACTTGATGGACTCTCATCTAGTAATTCAAAAAAGAGAGCTCATTTAAATAATAAATAACTAAATAACAAGTTTGTTGGAGGAGTTTTGATAGGTATGGTTCGTCAAAATCACTTAAATTATAACATAAAAATGGATTGTGTAAGAATCCATATTTTCCTTTTTTTACCCTAGCACTCCAATTTTCATTTGTTTTTCGAAGAAACAAACTATTCTCCCTCCCTTCCCTGTGGACGTAGGCATGATATGCCAAACCAAGTACATCATGCTTTATGTGTTTATTGCATTCATATTACATTCCGGGCATGAATCATAATTTTATTTTTATTGTGGGTTTGATATCCCCTACAATTTGGTACTGTCTCCTTGAAATTCCCAAATTCTCATCGCTGTGAAATTATTTTCCCTATAACAAATATGAGTGATAATCATCTCACCATTCATACATTAGAAGTCGTGTCCAGTCTGAGATACAGGTCGCCAGGAGGGAAAAAATTCATGTGAGACTCCCCTCTCCAACCAGGCATTTTAGGTTAAGGGGACGGTCACCCAAAGGGTTTGGTCTTAGTCTTTGAAACCACACTCCCCCTATTGAATGACAAGCGGGAAGATCAATGTCTCATTTGGTTAGTATATATGAAGAAAGGATGGATCACCGTGATCAAGATATTGCCCTTCTGAGGAGGCAATTAACTCCGTAATCGTAGGAGCACAGTTCTAATTCTCATACTCCAGAACGTCATCATCGGAGGAGAATCTGTTCCCCAAGGAACAACATGTTCACTCATAATGAAAGGGCTTTTAGGTCAAGAAGTCCCCATGTTGTGAACTCTAACCTACCGCGTATTTAGCGGTCGCCGGTACATAATTCCATAAATCGAGGCCGTTTACAAGTTTGGTCTATCGAATCCGCACAGAGCAGTAGGTTGGCTCGCCCAGAGGAAAATCTGAATAGAGTCAGCAATGATGAACTTCAAAATTTCATTACAAACTAATTAGAAGGAAATTTGAATCCAAATTTATCATGAACTCTGAAGGATTTGTCTAGGAAAGCATTAGGGCATGGCTCCGCCTCGCCGTTCATCGTAGAGATAAAAACCTTAGAGTCGCAGAATAAATTCTCTGTTCCAAAGATCACAACCTATAATGGGAGGGAAGATCCCTCCCATCATATCAGGTATTATTGATAGACAATGTCCCTCTGGATCAATCATGATGCTCTTACGTACCGAGTCTTTTCCTCAACTTTTAGACAAATCGACTAGAAGTGGTTCGAGAAATTGTCCCCCAGATCAATCTCCTTATTCAACAAGTTAGTTGGCCGAGAAGTTCACAACCCTCTTTATCACCAGCAGCAAAGTGGTCAAGGAGGTTAACTCTATGATCTCCCTCAAAAGGAAGAAATGGGAGCCCCTTAGGAAGTACACATAGTAGTATTGGGAATTATTCAATGAGATATGCGACTACAATAAGAAATTAACAATATCATCCTTCAAGTTAAGCCTCCCTAGGTCGGACGACCTCTATTAGTTGTTAATGAAGAAGTTGGCATCAACAATAGACGATCTTATGGTGCGTATTGAAAAATACGCTAAAATGGAGGATAAAATCGTCAATGTAGAGGCTCCATCCAACAAGAGTTCAAAGCAGTCAAAGAAGAGTGACACGAAGAAGAACTCTAAGGGAGGAAATCCATCTGCCCGAGCAAAGAAGGGATCGCGAAACGATGCCAGTAAGGGTCGATCTAAGGCATAAACTAACGAAATAAGTTTCTAAGTAGTGGAGAATTTATTCAAACAGACTATTTACAATATGATTTCACAAATCAGAGACGAGCCTTACTTCAAAAGGCCACCCAAGATGACTAGCAATCCTGGAGAAAGGGATGCCAACCTTAAGTGAATTCCAACCTTAAGTGAACCTATCATCGGGACCATGGACAACTTATGTATAACTGTAAGATGTTTAAGAAGCATTTAGGGGACCTCGTCCAGGCCAGGCACCTCAAAGAATTTATTGACACTACCAAGACCAAGTTTGAAATTATGATAAATGTCGTTCGAAAGGAATATGATGATCTCCTGCCTGCAGGATTGGTCAATGCCACCCACGACCACACTAATTCTTCATAGTATACCGGTAAAAAACTCAGGGAGAAAGTCAAAATTGAGTCTTGCATCCACGAGGTATTTCAGGTAGAAGTATCAAAGAACATCTTATACAAAAGGGAGTGCAAGGATATAAATTTTAATCGGGCCATAATTTTCATCGATGACAATCTGATAGATAAGAATTTGTTACACAAAGATGCGTTGGTCCTGACTTTATGAATCTCTAATTTTGATTTCAGGAGGATTCTGATCGACCAAGGAATCTCATTGAATATCATGTACATAAGTTTTCTATAAAAGATCGACCTCAATATCAAAGACCTCGATACCAAGGTTGGTCTATTGATTAGTTTCAACGGATATTTAGAAACTCCACTAGCGAAGATCAAGCTGCTAGTTAAAATCGTCTAGATAAATTGCGAGATAGAGTTGCATGTTATCCAGTCAGGGTGAACTTACAATGCCATTCCTAATAGAGGATGGATCCATGATACGAAGGTCGTCCCCTCATCTCTTCACAAAAAAATCAAGTTCTTGAGCGATCAGAACATTATGGAAATCAGGAGGTGATTCGCAGTCATTTTGTAGACGTTATAAAAATGAAGCAAGATTAATCCAAGAAGAGTCAGGATAATGAAGATTTAGAGGACGATAAAAAAACCCAAAGGGCATTCGACTGGGATTAGAATATCCCCCGTTGAATGAGTAATGGAGGAACTCATCACCATTCATCTAGATTCATCTCAATCAAATAAATCATTTTTTATCAAATCAGAATTACCTAAGGACGAAGCAAATAAGATCATCCACTTTATCAGGACCAATGCCAACGTCTCCGCATGACAACCCTATAATCTCCCGAGCATAGATCCGTACATTATTTGTCATCGGTTGAATGTGGATCCAATTACTCAAGCAATTAAGAAGAAGCCAAGGAAGTCAGTTTGAGAAAAAGTAAAAGCTATGGAAATTGAGGTTGAAAACCTCCTCAATGGCGACTCCGTTAAGGAGGTCCAATTATCGGAGCGAAAAGTGGAGGGTGGGCATAGACTTCAATGACCTTAACAAGCACCGCTCGAAGGATAATTTTTCTTGCCTCTAGTATATTATCTCCTGGGTTCAACAACCAGACGCCAACACATAAGTTTCATGGACGCATACTCTTGGTATCAACAGACACCATTTTTTGGTCCGGATCAGGAGAAGACCTTATTCATCACTACCTTGGGGATTTACTAATATAAAGTAATGTCATTTGGTTTGAAGAATGAATGGTAAACCTACCACCATCTTGAAACCAAGATGTTCAAAAAGAAAATCGACTAAACCACAAAGACTTGCATTGATGACATGCTCATCAAGAGAAAATAATACATTAACTCAAAGACTTGTATAAGATTATAAAAACTTGTATAAGATTACATAAAAAACTAACATATCATTTAGCTCAAAATGAAAAATGTGGGAACCATAAGTTACAATTTGGAACTTGGATCATTAAATACAAACTTGACAAAGTTATTACTCGACAAAGTTAATACACTAACTGTACATTATCTTTGGTTGCAGAATAAAGCAGTACTTGCCGCTTAAGCACCAACTATCTATACAAAACCCACCTGAAACCATTAACATCTCATCATATTTGTAATATAGTTACAGTAGAAATATAATCATTTTTCATAACCTCAAATGCAACATTCGGATAACCATATACAAAGGTGGATCCAAAAGGATTGCTTGTAAAGCCTTGTATTTGTATAGCAGCTCGGCCATAATCCCCATGAATCTCCTTCACTTGCTCCCATTTTGTTCTTGGTGTAATGCTGCATTTAGAGGTATTTACTTCCCGATGAAAGGACCCGTCTAAATCAGAACTATAGATAACAAAATTTCACTTCATGTATGAATTGAAATATGCATACCCAGGATAATTGGTATCCAGAACGAACTTCTTGATTTTGTGAGTCCGACCATCAAATAATATGTCCAGGCCACGAATGAAGTAATTATAGAAGTAATCACCACAGAGGGTCGTTCAAGGTCGGGGATCCAAGGCAGAATGAATCACCATTTAGTCTACCTATTTTTTGATGGATTTCGCAAGGAAGTCCCAATTCAGTCCACACATCCTGTGGTGATGCACCAAAAGGCCTATGCTGGCCACCAACTGCAAACCATAATTCTTCCCCTAGCTTAGCACCTCCTCCATGTAAAGACTTCCAACAGGCAATGAAGGAGCAGAATCTTTGTTCATCGACGACCCCACACCAACTTTACTATCTGTAGATTTTTCACATATAGAGACGCGACAAGTACCTGGAGTTGTACCATCCAAAAATTCCAAGTGCAATGACGCTTCTCCATCGTGGAAGCACTCTGTATACTGAGAGGGAATTGGAAAAACGAAGGACAATATGGGGTAAAAGAGAGTAAACGCCTCGCTCTTTATCTTAAATTCCTGAAAATGTTGGCCCAAAAAGTGCATATACAGCTGCAAAAATAGCTAAAGAGGATGGTCTTCCATTGAACGAAGTTGCGTAGCGCATTTGAAGCCATTTGACATAAAAAATTTCAGTAAGGCGCAACCTATGTGACCATGGATCGAAGTGAAGATGAAAACCGTGATCCGAAAAACTTATAACAATATCCAGTTTTAAAGGATCCTCATCAAAGTACTTGACATGAATGACATTATAAATGTTTGGTTTGTGTTCGATTTGAGCAAATTCTTTGCAAATGGGCATTCCGAGACCGGGACCGAGATTAAGAACGATGGCACCCATGGATATGCTTTCTCACCTGCCCACCAACAAAAACTTATGCAAGGAAAATAAACAAAAATAGTAAATAAAAATACCCATTACTCTTTCTTCCTTTTGATAAACGTTTCTCTACAATATATAAGAATCTGAAGAACAAAGAACATTGAATATAACTGGCTATATTTATTGGACAATTCATATTTATAATTTACTTGTACATAAGACCCATGTTATTCCCCGCTTGAAACAATTAATCCCATTATCTAAGTAGCCCATCTAAGATAATCGCCATACTACCAACTACCCAGCCCAAATCAAACTTATTTCATCACTGAACCTGAAGAATATATAACCCAACATCCAAAAACCTAAACTGGGAAGCATACATTATCTCTTTATTCAGCTGATTGGGTTCTTGGAGATATTCAACTTCATGTTTCAATAGATCATCCTCTAAATTCCCACCCTCCTAAAAAATATCATGAAAGTATTCTCTGTTCCATTTTTGAAGGGCATATTTGAGTCTTCTAAGCTTAATTGAGAATCTGGACAAACTTAACCAACCAACAACTTCATCCCATGAGTTTTGGATAATTTTAAGAAAATCATCATGTTGATTCCACATATTCTGAAATTTAGAAGGTTTAAAAAATTTATAACAAATAATTTTAATGAAGATCAAGGGAGCACAATGATCTGAATAGTTTTTATTCAGATTAGATATAGAAGTAGATAGATGCATATGCGAAATGATTCTACATATCAACCCAATCACGCCTCGTATATAAACATGACAACTGACTGGTGTGAATTTAAAAAGCCAGACCAGTAAAAAAAAATTAACAAACATATCAATATACGGTGTACGATAAACTTTCGAAGAAGTAAGATAGATACATAGGCAAATATAGTAACTTTTAACAGATGTGTGTGTGTGTGTATCTTGTAAACAGAAAGAAATCCAACAATGTTAAAAAATAGACAAAATAGAAGTGAAAGAGTAAAAATTGAAGAGAGTTGAAAACCGATTGGACAAGTTGTCAGAAGTGACAGTGATTTTTCTCTTTTCACGAGTGACTGTGACGGTGACTGAATCTCCGAGAGCGCTAGCCTTGCCTCCAACCTTGATCCTCTCCTAGAGGAATTTCGTATCAATGGTTGAAAACTGTTTTAAGGCCACAAATGGAGGGAAAAAAATTAGATTAAAATTACTTGGATTTGGAGAACTGGCGAGGGATTTAAATATGTATGAGAAGTGGAAACGTCACAAAATAAATGAGAATAAATGGTAGATACAGATAAGGGTAAATGGATCAATTGGTTTCGGGAAAATAAGAAGGTGATGAGTAGAGAGAAGGATAAATGGATCCATTATTTGGGGGGAAAATGAAAAGGTGATGGGTGAATGGATAACACACGAATAGGAAAAAATAGTTCTCAGATGTTCTTATATTGGCATTTAGTCAAACATATGGCCTGAAAATGTGAAGATTTCTTTATGGCATTTTAACAGATACTTGATGTCCACTTATTGAGTTGCATTTTATGAAATTAACTAAAAGCTTAAAGCGCATTTTTAAAACTGAGGATCAAACTCGAGTTATAAAATTTTAGAAAATGGAAAAGAAAGCAACCAAAGAAACCAACGTAAGACCACTAAAGAAACCAACAGTCATAGAAACTTAGAGTTACCAAGTCAAACAATAAATACAATGAGTTACAAATGTACAAAATAAAGATATGAAACCAACTTAAGACTGCTAAAGTACGTATTATCCCAATATGCAACTCCCACCATGTTTTCAGCCTCTTCTCATTTCCAGGCCTCTTTCTCTATCCATTATCTCATCAAAAAATACAAAATCAAATGTAATTTATCACCTCTAATGCAAGTAGAAAAAGATAAGCCACTACCTGAAAAATTCCATGGCTTTGCCTCTGAAGATGACACTGATGCAAATTTACAAAATCTAAGCCACACAAAAAAACAAATTAAACGTAGAAATTAACATGGAGATAAATAATAAATATTTGTTACTTACGATCGGGGGTGGGGGTGGGGGCGGGGGCGGGGGCGGGGGCGGGGGCGGGGAAAGTCATAAAATTCTTAGTCTCATATCGAAGAATTATATATGGCATGTTCATATGGAAATTACTCAGAGAATTTGGGAAGAAATATCATCTTAGTTTAAATAGGTTCTGTAGTTAGAAATCAGGGATTCTGAACTACTCATTCACATATAAATTGAAATCACTTCTTATGTTTCAAATTAAATCTATCCATGGTCATTTTATAAGGGGTGAAAGAGAGAGAAACCGATTTGGAGTTGTAGTCACAACTATTCTATGAACAACACAGCATAAGGGGAAACAATTCTCAATGGGGATTTAATATTTAAAACCCAAAAAATTATACATGGAATACATCCACTCAATGCATGTTGGTTTCGTATGATGGGATCAAACCATTTTCTTTCTTTTGTCAGGGGAAAAAGGATAAAAACATTTTCTTTACTCCCTCCATCTCAAACTAACCCTATCCCTCCCAACTTTGACCTTTCTTCTCCATCAAGGATAGATACGAATGACTTTATATTTGAAGTAGAATATCTGTCAAAAAATCAGAGCGAAATTTAAAACGGAGGTCCCTGTTAAGAAAGTGGATTTTCCATGCTTTTAGCATCGGTGTCGGGAATCATCCGGAAACAATTCATTACAGTGCCAAGAACTCAATCTCTCTTTCAGCATCATCGTAAAGAAGATTCCCAATACACAGCGTAGGGTGAGACACCTA
Source organism: Sambucus nigra (assembly GCA_949130495.1). Taxonomy (NCBI): domain Eukaryota; kingdom Viridiplantae; phylum Streptophyta; class Magnoliopsida; order Dipsacales; family Adoxaceae; genus Sambucus; species Sambucus nigra. Next base: position 636,102,926 of record OX422207.1, on the reverse strand, counting down.
ACTAATCTTTGGAGGAGGATAAAGAAAGTGTGAAATTGATAGGGAAGGTGGGAGATCTTGATGCATTTTCAACAACTTTGGGGTACTGAACCAACACGGTATACAAGGGGAGAGAGGAATCATATTTAAAATAAGAGAGAGAATTTTAGGGGCACTGAACCAACACGGAATACGAAGCGTGAGAGGCATCGAATTTAAAATGAGAGAGAACAGGGGAAGCGAATTAGAAGAAAGGCATACATGATTCAAAATATATCCTCTCCTCTACAATTAATTCTGGACGTTTGTCAACACTAAAGGCATACATGATTCAAAATCTATATTCTCCTCTACAATTAATTCTGGACGTTTGTCAACACCAGCTGTTTGGAAACTATGAAAGAAATGAGAGGAGAGAGAAAGAAAATGATGCAGTGACACATGGATATCTTAGCTGATAAGTATTATTAATGCCTTGTTTTGCATTTTATAGTATTAAGAGATTACTTTGTGTTTCTTGTTGGACCGTTCGATCATTTTTTTTATCAATGGTTGTATGTATATTTTTTGTAATCCATGTGAACATATTTTACACCAATCAGAGCACACTTTTGCACTCTATAAATAGAACCCTTTGGGTCTAATTTTTAAGGGTTCGAGAAAATTAATCTTGTGCCCAAACTCTGTCAAAATTTTTAGTGAGAGAAAGAGAGTATAAACCAAAATAATTTTTGTCATCTTCATGTGTTGATTTCTTTTCAAAATTCAAATAAAGATTGGACATCTCTCATTTTGAATTTGCACTTATGACTTTTCAAGGATACATATTATTTGTAAGTGATTTCTGTCATATTTGTGTGTTTTATTTAAAACAGACTTTAGATCTAATATTCTTGGTATTGTACACAACACACATTTGTTACACACAATTAATTTTTAAGTGTGAATATTCTATTTGATTCTTGTTTGTAAGTTCTTGTATGTTTTTAAACATTTTGTTTTAAAACATATTTTTTCAAAAAAAATTGTTAATATTCAGATATATCTTGTTTGTGGTTTAGAGAGTTAAAACTAAAATTTATTGAGGACTAATTTGAAAAGAATTAGTATCTGGAGTGAATATTATTTTCTTGATTGTTTATGACTGTTTTGGACTAATCTGGAATGTTTGTAAAAATAGTCTTGATAACATATTAGATTAAAATCTGAATTAATCTAATATTAGTTTTCTGAAAAATAAGTTGTGTATATTTGATTTTGTCATTTTATTAAATATATTTGAAGTCATATTATTTTTGTGTATTGTTACATTGTTTATGAGTGCTTGATCTTTGAAGTGATTTCAGGATTCTTCATGTGCATATCACTTAGAAATCACTCACTAGAACACTTCTCACTTAGACACTAATATTGTGTAAATATTTTGACAAATCTGATTGTTCAAATTATTTGAGAAAAAGAATTTTGGAAAAGCCTAAGTCAAGATAGGTTAACTTAGAAGATCTTGAACATAAGAATTGTTAAGATATTCACGAGATTTGAAAATTGTTGCATTGCATTCGGTAGTACCATTAAGCGTGTGTGTGTCATCTAGGATAGAACATATCACATAAATACTTCAATAAGAACTAGGACACAGTAGGCACAGAGCTAACCTGCGCTAAGGAATATAGAGGGGAGGCTGAGATGTGAAGAAAGCAAAGTGAACAAGAGTAGCATAGTGAGGATAATTGCGGAAGAGCAACCAGAGGAGAGAGAAGCTTGGTTGAGATAGGTAATAGCTTGTTCTGATTTATCTTTCTTTGAGTCTTGTTGCATGTTTGTATAATCGTTCCTATTAGACTAGGTTGACTCTTAGGAGAGCCCGTCGTTTTTCTCGAGGAAGGGTTTTTGCGACGTTAAATAAATACTGTGTGCTTTACATTTTTCGCATACCACCTCACATGAAAAAAGTAGGTTTAAATAAATAGAAACCCGCCTAAAACTGAATATATTATTATTTTGAAAATCACATAGATTTAACAAAGATAGTAATTTGGACTTTTAATTGACTTTACAAACTTAAAACTGTTTTTGTAAAGTTAATAATTCAAGAAAAGTTTGAATTGGTCCCTCCTAGAATAACCGGTAAAACTCGTAGGTAAATTGCGTTTACTCAACAATTATTTACTTCTGCACGTAGTCTATTTGCGCTTTATTGGTTCTTTTATATTTTGGGGAAGGATAGGACAGTGAGAGATGGCTGCATCTATGTTTTGATTAGTGTATATGTGTTTGCACATTTGTATATGCGCATATGTTTGGGAGGTCCCGTATTAAGAATGTTTGATATCTCGTTTGAACTATATAAAGTTTAGAGACAGATGCATCTCAATGAAATAAAATGTCGCGAGACATATTATCGAGGCATGAGCTCACAAGAAGGACTTAATATTGCGCCTATATACATAAGGGGACTTGTGATCAAAGCCTACGTAGCTCGATTGTAACACGTGTTCGAACACGATGTATGTAAAAGTGTAGGACTTGGCTTCAGAGGTGGAGGGATGATGTATGGAATATCAGAATGGAAGTGGATCGTAAGATATATGATATTTGTATATAACCTTTTAACATCCAGTTGATTACTATCCAGAAGGTGTTATCCTTCAGACTAGTTTGAAGGTGTAGAACTGGGATGCGTTGGGATAAGAATCAGAGAGGTTACATCGAGGATGAAATGTTTTGGTGTTGAGAAGCATAGAATAACACTACATCTTGGTATTGGGGTGGGCCAGAAGAAGCCCGGGGATTCCGGACTGGGGATGAATGCATCCTTAGTTCATAATACATTAAGAAATGTATTTAAGGCTTGTGCTTTTCATGAGTTTAGGTCGATATAGCGCCTATGTACCCAAGGATACTTTGAATCAAAGACAACATAGTTCTAACAGTAGGGTTTTGTCGTGCATGCGCGTGGGATTGCCCCCTTATCGGGGAGCTCGACCATCATCAATGTGGGGGCATGTAGAAATAGAGTCTCTATCCTATTTTGCACAAAATTGGAAAAAGTAATATTGCTGCCTCGAGAGAACGAACAATATCGATGCTTGGAAAATCAAGTAATTCAAAAGGTCTAGGACTAAGTTACGGAATGGGAAGGTGTTAGGCACCCATCCCGCCCTTTTGATCTCTCATGGGCATGAGTTAATCTTCTCCTATTATACTCCGTGAAGTGTGTGCTTATGTACATAACATAGATGCAAAATGGAATCCTTAAACTCCCGTCATGGACAAGGACAAAGTGAATTCATCCTTAGGAGTGCTTTCAAAACTAATAATTCCAAACATAATGGAAGTGTTTTCCTATTCACAAGTCATTATGGAGGAACAAATGTATACATTGAACAAGACACAAGCATGCAAGAGTATGAAATCAATTAAGAATATATGTATGATATAGAGAAGGTACCAAATGTGTATACGGGAGGAATCGAGTCTAGGGATTTACCCAAGATGCTTACGTATCCCAATGGGCATCAAAGTCCACGTAGTCAAAGATAATATAGGGTGAGGTTTAACCCATAAATCCAAATGGGGGATTTCTCTTATATGTGTGTAGAGATAAATTTGCTTTAAATGTGAGAGTGTGTAATGAGAATCCCTCTTTTAGAATTTATAGGTAAACCCTATTTTTATTATTTTTGAGTTTTTTGTATGAAAAATAAAGTATGTGTAAATACTAATAATAAAAGTTTGAAATCAAGGTAAATAATGTAATAAAATAAAGCGCTAAAGTAGAAATAACACAATTAATGCTAAAATAAGAGAATTTAAAGACAAGAATGGAGAATTGGACCTCGTTATGAATACTTGAAGTGGATTTTGATTGTAGATGCGCTGATCTTGAAAAAAGGCGACGACGGTATGAAAAGATGTTGGGTTGGGATACACTATATAGAGTATGAAAAGGATGGAAGGAATGTGGGAAATGGTCTTTTTAAGAGGGGAATAACTTTGAATTCGAGATAATGTTCTTTGAATTGCTAAGAGGAATGTTAAAGGGTGCTTTTAAAGTGAGGTCATGGCCTCCATTTATAGGGCCAAGGGGGTGCTTATTGGTAGGGTCCTGGACTTGCCTATAGGCATAGTACCCCAAACACACTCCCGATAAACAAGGTCCTGGGGGTGCGATTCGGCATTTTGAGATAATTTTTTCAGAAAAACGATCGTAAAATGCTAACCATAAGTCAGAATCGCGCATGCGATGGACTATTGGAAAGGGGATTCAAAGACCTTTAAGATCCTTTGATCCACTCCCAGGTTCAAAATTTGATCAAAGTCAAGGGGACACAGAATCACCCTTGGACACTGGATAGGAAATCGTTGTTCAAACCATAAGGCCTATTCGCGCATGGGACATATTCGGTTAAGAGGGTTAACCAAGGTTAAACGGGGCTCAAAAGATTCATTGAGTTTCGTTCAAGATGAAGAGTTCATCAGAGCCAAATAGAGCCTGGGAGCGCCCGGTGGCCTCTAGATCAGTTTTTGAGGTAAAACAGACCATTCGTCCGTATGATAAGGCCAATTCGTGCACGAGGTAGACCGTTGGAAAGAAATTTAGAGCCCTTCGAAGATTCAAGGGTCTTTTGCTCAGCCAAGGAGGTTAATCGGGGTCAAATGGGGCTCAATAGGGCTCGGAGGCCTCTAGATAGGTACTTGAAGTATGACCTAGGATTTATGATGAACGAGTGAGTGCTAGGTGTAAGGACACAAATTTCCAATTGAGTTCTTTGTAGTTTTGGCTCAATTCTGGACAAAAATGTTTGAGTCATAGGATAGAGTTAATTGATCATCCTCCAAGCCTATGATGAGTTTGTTTGAAGACGTAGCGACCAAGTGTATAAAGCTTCATCAAAATGTCGAGTTTAAGTACCTCGTTTCTACATCATCAATAGTGGTTCCATGCTCCCAAGGTATGAATGCATTACATATATATATAGGAGCTTGGAACGGTTTATAATGGGTGTAGGTTTAATTAAAAACTGTTGTTTATTTGTCAGAAAGATTTTATTAAACTTCTATATAAAGCATATAAAGTTTTTGTGCTAAATTTGTAATTTTCAACTTTTTGGTTTCTCATTCGATATTGTCGTTCGAACGAGAATGTCATTCGAATGAAGCTGCCAACGAGCTTCCCATATTGGCCACTGGAACTTCGTTCGAAATGTCGTTCGAACGAGATGGCTGTTCGAACGAGATTTCCAATGAGATTTCTAACGAGTTCACACTGGAACTTCGTTAGAAGCCTCATTCGAACGAGATATCAGGCGAGACATTTTTTGGCAGTTTTTAGCAGTTTTTACCCATGTTTCCCACTTCCTTACCCCACTAACTTTTGACAGATTATTATAGTGCGGGAACCAAAGTTTGTAACCTAACTTTTTCATACACAACTATCTCCAAGAGAGTGTTTGAGAGAAAAATTGATTAAGGAAAAAGTTCATGTTTTAAAGTGTCTAAGTTTTCAAGAAAAATTGATTATACACTTTAGTTTTACACCCATATTGTTTATCCAAGCTTCCATATATATATATACTTTGCTTGGAGTGTTTGGCACCGATTTATCTCTACATTTGTTTGAAGAGAAGTTTGGATTTTCTTCTAAATCCCATAAAGAAGAAGAGCTTGTTTTGCTGCGGAATTCTCACGTGGTGAAAGACACCATGTGTGGTTGACGGTGTACCTATGTCTCATTGGTGAAGGCCAAGATTCTGGTGGAGCTCCGGAGTTGTCTACTAAGCGGAGGTGTTTACATGAAGAAGCGTCGGGGCTTGAGAGGGATCGAGTCGAGTGTTGTAAGTCTTACTGTCTTGTAATTGTAATTCCATACTTAGTGGACTTAAGGCTAACGCCGTTCGAGGTTTTTTCCCGTTGTAGATTTTTCCTCGTACATTGCGGCGTAGTGGATTAATTGTTTATTTTATCTTTTGCAAAATCACCTAGAACGCATGCTTAGGTAAAAAGATAAAATTAGTTTAATATAGTCACTACTTGTTCAATTTGGTGCAAATTAATATTGGATAATGTTTATGTTAATTTAAATCAAGTCACTTAATTTAATTGATAAAATAGGTTTGGCCTAACTTGATAAAATTGCAAAATATGACTTAGGCAAATTTCTAGGACTTGGGTTAATTAACTTGGTTTAAGTGAAATCAATATTTGTGTGTGTGTTGAATCATATTTCACTTTGTTTAATTTTAATTTTGAATTAAATTAAAATTTGCTGTTTTTGTGAACCATCACCTAACGCTTCCGCATATCTCAACAAGGAAATTGATTTTAAAGTAAAAGAATTTTAAAATTGGGGGCCTTCGGGGAGTCTTCACTAGGGACCTAAGGAGTTGTCGATGAGGGTCTTAGGATGGGGTGTCCATAGAGAGCCCATTGACATGTAAGATGAAAACAAGTGAAGGTCGTCGAATGGTATACACCACATCTATGTTGGGGAGGAGGATTTTAGGCCAATTCTGTGGGCCTAGAGCATGAGGTTGACAGATTTAGAGGTTTGAGGTCATTTTGGGGACCTACGAAGACGAAGATGACCAATTCAGCAGGTGAAGATCAATTTTGAGGACCTAAGGAGACGAGGATAACCGATTCAGCAGGTCGAGGTCCATTATGAGGGTTTAAAGAGATGAGGATGACCGATTTAGTGGGTCAAGGATGTGTTAAGATTGGTTCTAAGGGTATACGGAGACCAATTCAGTGGGTTGAGTTCAATAATGAAGACCTAAAGTTATGCTGAGGATGACCGATTCAGTGGGTCGAGGTCAATTCTGAGGACCTAAAGTTGGGGGTGACCAATTTTGATGGCCGAGGTTAATTCTGAGGACCTGAATTTATGACGACCAATTCTGAGGGCCGGGGTCAATTATGAGGACCTGAAGTTATGACGACCAATTCTGAGGGTTAAGGTCAATTATGAGGACCTTGAGTGCTGATGACCAATTCTTCGGGTCGAGATTAATTCTGAGAACCTTAAGTTGTGACGACCAATTCTGAGGGTTAAGGTCAATTCTATGGACCTAAAGTTGTAACGACCAATTTCAAGGGCCAAGGTCAATTCTTAGGACCATGAGTTAGGATGAGTTGTGACGACCAATTCTGAGGCCAAGGTCAATTCTGAGGACCTTGAGTTGTGAAGACCAATTCTGAGAGTTGAGGTTAATTTTGAGGACCTTGAGTTGTGACGACCAATTCCGAGGGCCAAGGTTAATTTTGAGGACCTAAGGTTATGATGCAGGAAATTTCTCTCCTGGGGAAACTAGAATTATTTTGGGGGTGCACGTGCACTTTTGGTTCCAGTGGGGGTTGTGCTGTCTTAAAACTCCTCTTGGGGGATTTTTAGTCTTGGTATTATAGCTCGGGAATTGTAGTAGACTTGGATGCGGACGTATTATTGGTTCTACTATGTAATATACTGATGATAAGAGTGTAAGATTAATCAAGCTGTTGATTTTAAGAGTTTAAAAGAGGCTATAGCTCCAAAAATGATTTTCTTGGGGAAAATGATGTTCCATATTTTTCTGGGATTTTTGGGAATTTCTTGGGTATTTTTTGGGACTTTTTGTATAATATTTGAAAGGGATTGCTTATAGGCAGGCTTGAGGGGGGTGCCAATTAGAAATGGTACAAACTCTCGGGATTCCTTGGGAAGAGGAAAAGGAGGCTGTCGATCACTATGGGCCGGGGGTTGTCGATTGACAGTCCTTTTAACCTTCTATAAAATGGAGGCGATCCGCCCCATTTTTCACGCCTTCAAGTGTTTGAATTTTTCACTCTCTCTTTTAAAATTGTTCCTAATTCATTTTTTCTTTAAGATTTCAAATGGATAGTTCTTCAAGCTAGGTGTACAATAATGAGTGGTTAACCATTGATGACTGGGCCAACTTGGAGTGGTGGTCTAGGGTGACACTTGTATTGGCAATGAAAATGCCTTTTATTTGTTCGAGCCTATAGCCGATGAGCGTATCCTATTACGTGAGACCGCAAACCACCGTTTGTCTAGGGTGAAGAACCCTAGTGTCTACATAAGCATGGTGACTTTTGTATTCTAATTGATTTTTCTCTTTGTTCTAATAAAGGGTTTTTCTTCTTTTTCTTCTTGCAGACGGACATATCTCCTTCGAGCATTGGTCTCAGGGGACGATGGGGATGAAGGAGGTTTGGGAGAAAATCTCTGCTACTGTGCACTGGATGGTTTCATATGCCAGCTTTGGTCATTTGGTGCTTGCTTTAAATGGGACACTGCGTTCCACTGCGGTGTTATATGCTCTTGGGAGAGTTGGTGGGACACTACTCACATTTTTCATCTTGGCTTTGGGGAGATGACTGTTACTCCCATAAACTTTCAACAGCTAATGGGGGTAGACTTTCAACAGCTAACGGGAATGGATTGCGAGGGGTTACAGATAGTGTTGGGTCATACTTTGGGGGTGACACTAGAGGCGGTGCAGGCCGCATTGGGGAACGTAAGTAGGATCGTATCAGGAGATTCTATTTGCATTTATGTTTTGAGGGAGACACCCTTGAGGATGAGGGTGGACGTGATCGATGAGCAATGACGTCGTCTATATTTGTTTTTTACCATGGGATGGTTTCTGACATCCAACTGTACGCTTGGGGGAGCCTGACTTTGGCATCCCTTTATTCTTCTTTGGATGCTTTTAGTCGGTGCTGCTTGTAGACTTTCACGGGGGCCACGTATCATTTGGAGGTACTTTGTATTTATTTTTCCTTATATTCTTCTTTTCTTCTTTTTGTTGATTCTTGTCTTTTTCAGATGTGAAACTATGAGGTGATTGGGCAGAATGCAGGTTTGATGAACCTAAAGGATGAGGATTTGGGGTATTTTCGTCAGATGTTTCGATGGATAAAGTCCAACTGATGTTCGAATTAATCCTTATCTTTAACAGACATGCAACGGGTCCTAAATGAGTTGACGAGCAACCAGGTTATCTTTCGTCTTTTCTGACTTCGTACTTGTCATCTACATTTCTTGAGTAGATACTGATTCTTTATTGGGCACTGCAGGTGACCTTCTACCCCTGGGGGGTGACTCCGAGGGATACTAGGGTGACGGGCCTACATGCGAAGATGCGGCGATTGATTTCACATGAATTTGGGTACGTTTGGTACCTGGGAGAGAGGGTAGTGAGGCAGATTGTGAAGTATAAGGTGGTGGTCCCACCATGGGCGCCCCTATGTATTTTAGGTGAGTGAGAGAGATATCAGATGATACCTGGGTGGCAGCGATGATTGGCGAGCCCTATACGCATTATACAAATATAGTGGCGAGATATGATTATCTAAATTTTGTGATGAGTTGGTTGATACCCTCCCATATCTATGATGTAAAGAACATGCCTCCACCCATCATAACTTCAGGTAAGGGGTACTAGCACGCCGGTGTGATTAGCCCATAACACAGGTGGTGGCATGTCGAAGGCGGCGGAGGAAGAGGAGGTTTCGATCATTTAGGTTACTCCCCCTTCCAATAATTTTTGACTGCGTAGCGGGGAGTCACTGAGCGTGCTATACCGTCCTCATGCATCGGTGTCTGGGTTGTCTTGGCTTACGGATGAGGACCTTTGACCTGAGGTATATCCTTTCTCTTTCTCTTATGTGTTGATTATTCTTTGCTTCTTTACTGACTGGTTTGTCTTTTGCTATTGCTTCTTTGCCTGCAGTATGTTTGGGTGCCGACTAACTGGCTGAGGGATATCAAGGACTAGATGGCTTTTAGGTCTGATTGTATCAAGAAGTCTGATCCTTCCTTCTTTGTGTCACCTGCCACCTCAAATGAGTATTCTGGTTTCGGGAGTGGAGGATCCACTGCTCATCGTCGGGAAAAGCGTGTCTGTCATTGAAATTTGAGGGTTTAAGAGGGAAGGTTAAGGGTTCGATCGGAGTCCTGCTTGTACTTTTTTTTTCTTTCCCATCTGTAAAATGTAACCAAGTGAAGCAAAAAAATATATATGGAAAATGACCATTTTTTTTTTGGTATTTTTCTTGATTTAGTGACTTATCATATATGCACTTTTAATTTTCTGCTGAAGTTGTTTATTTTACGCAATGATAGAGATAAGTATGATAATGAAAAGCAAAATGTTTATTTTTTTTAGAAAACACGGAGTAAAAGTAATTAACTCAGGGAAAAGATTTTATTTTTTGAGTAAGAATTTATTTTGAAAATGATTTTTTGAAGAAGATATTAAATAAATAAATCGGGAAGAGGAGTAACTTTAAAAGGAATGACCCGGGGGTAACTGTTAAAAATAAGGATTTTATTTGGAAATTGAGTTTGGTAAAAGAGGACAGATGGAGTTTTTCAAAGTAAGGGGGGTGCCGATTGGCATACCCCTTGACAAGCCTAATCATATCTAGGCTTTGATTGCACTTTCCTTCTCATCAGTATACTCCTGTAGGGTTGGGAATTAATCTGGTTTCCAGATTTTTTATTTTTTTCCAAGGATTTTGAGTAAAAAGGAGGGGTATGGGATGTATTTTCTCCACCAATGCCCACATTTATCTTCTTGCTTCTCATTTTCTATTCTCAAATAACCCTTCCCATGTATGAAGAATTCTCCTCTTACCTTGATGGTGTAGAGGACATGTGCCTATATAATGTGGACTATGATGCTTTCAACCTGCGTCGGGTTTCTCTGTGGCGTAATCTAGCCATAGGTTGGAACTGGCTAGCACCGGTGGTACCATTCTGGTACCATGAGGACCATGTCTTTCATTTTTTCCAGGACAAGATCTTTCCTACCCATGAGCAGTTCTTAGCAATGTTGGGGTTCAGCCCCAGTGTGGAGGTGGCTATGCTCGATTTTTCTCGTTCTCCCCAGGCGTTTCTGGTGAAGTTTCTCCACATTTCTCCTTCGACGACTCGACTGTTGGTTAGTGGAGGGATTATTTCTCTTTAGGCGGTTATGTATTCTGTAAGCACAAATATTTTAAATTAGGAGTCTTATTTGTTTTATTTTTACTTTGGCATATTTGGCATATACCATGACAAACCGACTCACTGACTCGTCAAATCGAACTCCAACCTCTTCAAGTTCAAGACTCCACTACATCCCATAAGTGTATAGAGCTTTTTAAGAATTTAAATTAATCATTAAATTTATTTTGGGATGTTTTATTTTTATTAAATCTGAAACAATATTGTTTATGCTTTAAAATCGAGGCCTTTTTATTTTAAAATTATTTTTCAAAATTCGCCTGCATCGTTCAAACGAGAAGGCATTCTCATTCGAACGAGATAGCTAGTCGTTCGAAGCTCGTTTGATCATTTTATCTAATAAATATCTAATGAGGGCGTACTGTTTGGCATCATTTGAAGGTCGTTTGAAGCTAGTTCAAACGAGATAGCCTTTTCATTCGAACGAGCTCCTATTTCGTTCAAATGAACTGCTATTCTCATTTGAACGATCCTCATTTTCATTCGAATGAGTCTCCACCCCGAAATTTTTGTTCGCCATATAAATACCTGTTTCGTGTTTATTTTATTTAAGACTTTTGAAGGAATATTTTTTGAATATCTGTTCACTACACCAAAATGACAAAATTGTCACCTTTCAGCCGGCCACCCTTGTCAAAGTCATTGACCGTGATAAAAAACACGCATTTTGTGTCACGGTCATTGACATTGACACGACCGTGACAAAGAATTATCACGGTCAATGACCGTGACAATTCTTTAAATAATTGTCACGGTCAAGGACCTTGACACGACCGTGACAACTTCTGCAGTAAAAACCCTTACCCCTTCTTTTCCCCCCCGCCGTTCCTTCCTTTTTCCAACTCTCTCTCTCTCTCTCTCTCTCTCTCTCTTACATTTATATATATGTTTGTGTGTATATATATGTGTGTGTGTGGGGGGTGGGGCAGGGTGGGGGTAGGGGGTGAGGCAGGGGGTTGTTGTTGTTGTTGTGTGTGTGTGTGTGTATATGTGTGGTGGGTGGGGGGTGTGGAGGGGGGTGGGGCAGGGTGGGGGGCTGTTGTGTATGTGTGTGTGTATGTGGTGGGTGGGGGTGGGTAAGGGAACAGGGTGGGGGTAGGGGTGGGGCAGGGGGCTATTGTGTGTGTGTGTATATGTGTGCTTGGTGGGGGGTGGGGAGGGGGGGTGGGGCAGGGTGGGGGGCTGTTGTGTGTGTGTGTGGGGTGGGGGTGGGGGTGGGGATGGGGAGGGGGCCCAAGGCAAGGTACCATTGTAATTCTCTTAATATCGTGTTTTGATGATTCTATGAGATAATATATATTGTTTCAAGGTTAACTCATTGTAGATAAAAACATTCACACAGTAAGATTAAATTGAATCCATCCATAGATTCTATAATTACATCCACTAAAATATAATTAATAAATGAAACAGTTTTAGATGAAAGTAAATTAATAATTGTATACGTTAATTGTTAGTTTAATTGATGAAATGAATTAATTGAGTAGATGAATTAGAAGGAGTACGGGATACACATTTGTTGTTGACATTGCTGTTGGATTATTTTGTTTAGTAAATGTTGGGTTGGTTAATTTTAAAAGTGGCATGACCACTGGATTATTGTCCATATGGGGGTGGAATTTTTCAACTTTTGAATAATTGAATTTGAATATAAATATGACATAATTAAATGAAACATACTATATATAATTATTAATAATTGAATTTGAATATAAATAAGACATAATTAAATGAAACATAGTATATATAATTATTAATAATTGAATTTGAATATACACATTTGTTGTAGACATTGCTGTTGGATTATTTTGTTTAGTAAATGTTGGGTTGGTTAGTTTTAAAAGTGGCATGACCACTGGATTATTGTCCATATGGGGGTGGAATTTTTTAACTTTTGAATAATTGAAAATATAAATAAGACATAATTAAATGAAACATACTATATATAATTATTAATAATTGAATTTGAATATAAATAAGACATAATTAAATGAAATATATTATATATAATTATTAATCATTATTGGATTATTGTGTGTGTGGTGGTGGGGTGGTGGTGGTGGTGTGTGTACGTGTGCATGTGTGTGGTGGGGGTGGGGTGAGGGGGTGGGGGCAGGGATGGGGGTGGGTGGTGGGGTAGGGGTGGAGGGCTGCGTGTGTGTCTATGTATACTAATAATATTTTTTTTATCTGTACTAATAATATTTTTTTACAGCAAATGTCTCCTTCATGTATTAAGGCGAGGATGATGATGCGGGTTATGATGCTGTCGTCTGGGCTCGGTGGCAGCGGAGGCGACGAGGGCTCCTTGGCCCCTAGGCTCCCCAGATATGGCAAATTTGGGATTACCATCGAGAACAAGTCAGAGCTATTAGCGAGATCCCTCGAGCTGCTAAAGACGGTCATCGGCCCGGGATTTATGAGTTGGAAGGAGGTGCCATATGAGCTCAAGTTAGCTGTTTGGGCGGCACTACAGGTAATATATTTATATTTATATGAATATTTCAATTTCGATTTCAATTTCAATTTCAATTTCAATTTATATTTATTCGCAACTAACATTGTATTTGTTGGACAGGAACAATTCAACTTGGATCCAAAGCTACGCGATTCCGTCTTGGAGCAGTTGAGGGAGCAACACAAGACGTGGAAGAAAAATATGCGGACACGGTACTTTGGGAAAATACGAGAGTCCATTATCCAATGGCGTGGATCCGTCCCGCCCAAGGAGCCGATCTCATTGGCACAATTGAAAAAGTTCATTGACAATGAGATCGAGGATCGACAATTGGCATCTCGCCAATCGGGGAGGGAAAATCGGGCAAAAACAATGGGCGTACACTACTCCAGCCGGACGTCTTACGCCGAGGTGGATCATAGGATGAAGGTAAGATTTAATTTTTCTATAACTACAGAAATATATTATTCTTCATTATTTTACTTTGCGGGGCCGATACTAATTTTACTTTATTTTATTTCAGGGGGTAGGGAGTGGCCCAGGGGGTAAGCCACATAGGATCGATACTTATGTGGATCTTTGGACGAAGAAGGGGAAGGATAAGGAGGTGTCCCCGAGAGTCGCGACCATGATTGTAAGTAATCTGACAATTTAATTTTTATTAATTACGTTATAATTTTTTAGTTTACTTATTTTACTAATCATGTGCTTTTTGTCGTTTCAGGCAAAGCTTAAGGAAGTGCATGAGTCGCAGTCTGATGCCGACAAGGCGTCTTTGTCCACAGATGCACTCAACCAAGTGCTTGGCTCTGATCGCAAGGGGAGGACAAGGGGGGGGTGAGCTCGCGGGTGGCCAAATCTAGGATCATCGGATTGGAGACGAGCGACACGGGGTTGGCTCGAACGGTGGATTCACATGACGCGAAGCTATCCCGTTTGATGGCGACGGTCCAAGATATGTACTCATTCATGAAGCGTACGTTGGGCGAAAATCGTAAGGGGAAAGGTAAGGAGAAGACGGTGGAGGAAGAGGAGGAGGTGCGGGAGAACGAGGCGCAGGATGATGAAGATGTGGACCTCGCTGCTTCATCACCGACACGTGCGTACTTCGATGATCCACTTCCCTATTTGGATCCCTTACCCAGACCGATGTCTACAATTGGTTGGCCGAGCATGTTCATATTGGACATATTTGATGGATAGCGGATAGGGTGGGGGTTGAGGGACCCGAATATCGTCCAGGGTAGAATAGTTCATGGACGTGCGCTTCCAGAGATTGAGTCCAAAGTGCTCATCACACATGTGATACCCGGGAAGGATAACTCCCTATTGTGGTTGCGCGAAAAATGCGGAACGATGTATATTAGTGGGTGTGTCAATTCGTATATCGTGTGGCCTACTCACCTCCTCACATTTACCCCAGACATGTAGTGACATTATTTTTAAGTTGGTACATTTGAATTATATTTGGATTATATCGTCATGTATATTGTTTCTATTTTGAATATATATTTGCATTATCTTTAGTTTGTTTGGATATATGATGTTTGAACAGGTACAACTTTGCTATAACAGGTACAAATATACTGCTGGGCAGTGGCAGTGGCAATACTGCCCATCAATTTTTTTTTTAAATTCTGCCCAGAATTGTCACGGTCAATGACCGTGACAATGTTTTTAAAAAGGGTCAAGACTTTGTCACAATTATTAACCGTGACTAAACTTATCACGGTCATGGCCCGTGACATGACCGTGACAATTCTAACGAACTTATCACGGTCAATGACCGTGACACGTTCATGACAAAAAAAGTTGTCTCGCCCCGAATTGTCACGGTCATTGATCTTGACAAGTCCAACTTGTCAAGGTCAATGACTGTGACATTTAGGCAGATTTGGTGTAGTGGTTTCAAAAGTTTCCAAAGTTTTTTGTTTAGAAAATACTTTTGATTCACAACACATATTCCTAAAATAATTTTTGTGAATCGATTTAAACCCTAAAAATTTTAGTATCCTTGCATACACCTCATGGAGAGGTACTCCATGGCTAACTTGTGAACCCAAAGGGACCGCTGCTAAAGAAGAAGGCCAAGGCAGGTCGGTGGCTACTAAGAGTGAATTTGTCACTTGTGGACTGTTTTGAGGCAAGTAGTATTCTTTAGAGATTTGGGAAGACTAATGCGTTATACTTGTGACCGACATCAAGTAGTTTGTAAGTTGAATGTCTTGTATTATTTCTAAAGTGAAGAAATAAAAAGTTTTTGCCTGCAAGGGATTTTTTCCTCAAATTTGCCTTTGTTGATTATCTGATTTACTTCATCTATTTTATCACCAAGATGCATGTCTTAGGGTTAAAAAATAATTTTTGGACTTGTGTTTGGTGCATATTTAGTTATAAATTATTCGATTAAGATTGCTAAAGCGTACTCTCAAATTGGTATCAGGTTACACTAAAATATTGCGTGATCCTGATTTTTTTAAAGAGTTTTTACTAATACCAATTCTCTCAAATTAGTATTAGAGCAATTTTAGGGTGGTTTCTTATTTATTCATCTCTCTTGTTGGTATAATTTGTTTTTTCTCTTGATGGATAATCATAGTGATGAAGACTTAAATCATTTTAATTTGAAGTTTTCTGAAAGAATTGAAACCCTTGAAAAATAAATTTTTGGTTATAGAGTTTCTATGGATGTTTTGCAAACTATTCAACCTCAAAAAGATTTCTTTCGTGAGAAACTTGTGGACATGGATCGTGATTTTAAAAATTTAGAATTGTCCAAGAAAAATAGTGATGATAGAGTCTGATTTTTAGAGAAAGAATTAGAAGACTCGAAAATTTCTAGGGTTTGTAATTGTGACATTAAGGATAATTATAATTTAATTGATGATTATAAGGCACGTGAAAAGACTTTTAGGGATAAGTCTGCTAGCAATAAGAGGGAGCGAGATAACCTTATAAGAATGATTGGGAATTTAAAGAAGGGGTCCTTAAAACTTGAAGAGCCAAATTCTTTGCTTGAGTCTAAAATTATGAAGTTAAAAGATGATTTATAAGACTCTAATAGTTTTGGTAGTAATGGTACCGACTCCAATAATTCTAATGGTGCTATTGTTAAAGACAAGACGATTGTTTATTTTAGAGGGTGAACCGCATCCAAGGATGTTAGAAAATGTCAACCCATAGGTAACATTCCTCGCGTTTACACATGTTCACATTATGGTAGGAAAGGTCACCTTAGATGTCTTTATTATGATCTTTAAACACGTCCCAAGAAGTTGAAGTATAATGTTCCCTTGGTTCCTGTAACCCGATGCATTAGGTATATATTTATTTAGGTTAGAAAATACATTTTGGAAGCGCTAGATGTTAGACTGCTTGATTCTCGCATGCTGGCACATGATGCTTCACATGCTATATCTTATGCATGATTGGTTACATGATTTTTGTTTGTCACACTCTAGTTGTGCTTCATGACATATGTTTGCTAGTGTTATGACATGTGTATCTTTTGTATTATATTTTTCTTTTATTGAGTCATATTGAAAAAAATATAGAAAGATTTTGTTTTGGTAAAATTTTTCAAAAATACAAAAAGATTTTTTTTGTGTGTATTTTAGTTTTACACATTTGGTGTGGCATATTGGTGTGTGTTTGAATCCAATTCAATCCGTACTTTCCATGTGGCTAGGACATTTAGTTATGATTATAGATACTTAGATTGCTCTTAGTCTTGTTTACATGGAGTTATTTCGAACTTGATTTGGTTTACGGATTCGATTTTGTATATGCCTATGTACACACATGCACGAGCTTTTTCAACGTTAACTTCACATGTATATTTGGGCTTGGTGAGATGTTCTCCCATCAATTTTATCATCTACATGTTTTTGTGACTATGGGGGATTTGTGTATGTAAGAACCGTTGGCCGCGAGAGATTTTGTTTAGTATTGAAAAAATATAAGTGAGCACGGGAAAAGGGCTGCGAAAGGAGAAAATTTCCTTTGCATGAAAGCCACTGTCGGCAAGATCCCAATAAAAGATTAAAGGCAATAAAAACAGAAAAATTGACAAAAAGGGGCTAACATATTTTAGTTTAATGATTGATCATTCAAAAAAAAAAAAACTTCAAAAGAAAATAATAAAAAATATGCTATATGTTTATCTTTTGAGGAAGTTTACTTAAAGATCAATGAGTTTGCACAATGAATCCTAGGTATGCTTATTTTTTCATGACACTCTTAAAATGATAAATATTATAGGCTTGTGTGCATTCTTCTTGTTTATTCATTGAAGTTCATTTTATTTGTCACTTGAGGCTAAAGCTTAGTTTGATAATTTTTTGCGGTCAATTATATATTCTTGAACATATTTGAGTGTTTGGGTCATAATTAGTTTGTATTTAGTTCTCTCCCACTCATTCTGTCCCACACGTTTAGAAGCATCGATTCTATGCTAGAGTGTAAAGCTTATATGTTTTGTGTCATGTCTTCTAGTCGTTTATACCTATATTTGTGTGCTGGATTTTTTTGTTAAATTTTTCATATATTATATATGGTATTGTGTTGTATTTGTAAAATGTAATTTTTTTTCACCTTTTGAAAAAAAATGAAAATTTTGAAAAATAGTTGGTGTTGATGGCGTTTGAGATTATCATTACACGTGTGTTGTTTACATATCTATATGATGATACCTTATTTCTTTTATGTGATGCCTTTTTACTTCATGTTTGGTTTATACTGTTTTATCTATTTTAGACAAAAAGGGGGAGAACAAATTACAAGAAAAATTTGATTTGATGGCGAGTTTAATTTATTGGAAGATTGGTTTATGAATTTTTGATTTTGTTTTCTATTTCAATCTCGATGCATCAAGAGGTGTTTTCTTTACTTCATTGTAATACTCTGTATTTCTGCATATTTGAAATTTAATTAATTTGATAAATTATTCATTTTATTTTAAATTACGCGAGTGAAGTAATATAATTTTAATTAATACAAATGTGGTTATTAAATATTAATCGAGAGAAAGAGATAATTATTAATATTATATTTTAAATTTACTATGTGAATATTAAATGATTTATAGAAATTATTATGCATCATAACGAGTGAAATTGGCGTAATTGAATTAATCTCAATCGGGAGTGGCGTGTAGATTAAATTGTGTTCGAGATAGAATAATTATTTAGAGTGATTTAGATGATGATTTCGAGGTCACAAATGACTCCGAAAGGGTTGAAATAGTTTGAATAGTATACCCGGGGGTGTTGATTGGGTGCCGGAGCAATATTAGACTAAATCGACACCGTATGGGGGCATTTTAGTCATTTAATAACTAAGGGTTAGGAGACCTAAGAATTTACAACTTCTTTATTAGCATATAGATAGAAGAGGCTAGGGTTTATAGGTTAGTAAACTCAGAGAAACCATTAGAGAAGATGAACGATCATTTCTGAAGCCTAAGTGAGTTTTTGAGAAATTGAAGTGTGATCTTGATCCATTATCGATTTTAGAGTGAGGATTGTAAGAGAAGGCACATCATCGAACATCAAAATCATGAAATCTGATCACACAAGACCATGCAAGTGTTTATTTACAATTTTCCTTGAAGTTATAATACCAATGTTGATAGGGTTTTGCAATATGTTGATTTAAGTTATGTTCTTGGAATAAAATAGTAATTTAAATCAATGTTATGGTTAGGATTTCATGTAGACTGATTATATGCATGTAGAGGTTATCAAATCACATCATGAATGATAATCTAGATGGGAAAAATCTGAGTTTTATATTGTGTATAAATGAAAAACATGAAATTTAGGGTCTTGATGAATAGATGTTATGATCCATGTTTGATTAGAAAAATTTAATGTTTTGAGGATTATATATCAGGTGGGAAATCATCCTAATAGATGTAGATGATGGTTAGGACAATTAGTTTGAGGTTTGGGAAAGAACCATGGAGAATTTAACGAGAAAAATGGTAAAAAATGCATTTTCATATTCAGGAAGAAGACGATCTATGTCATTTCGAATCAATTTGATCCAGAGGCGAATCGATTAGGAAACCGAATCGATTCGACCTCCCGGGGAATCGATTTTTTTTCCTAGAAAATGTGAAATTTCCTTTTTAAGCCTAGAACTCCTAAAATTTGGTTGGGGAAAATTTTGGGACTTTTTTAAAAATAAAATGAGTGATTTTTTATATATTACAGTAGGCTTGTGAAGGGATGATGCCTTAGTCTTAATGAGAGGATTAAGGCGAGATTTAATATACTTAAATAAAGGTGTAATTAATTTGAGAGAGAAGGAGAATGAATTACGAGGAATTTAAGTGAAATTATGTTAATAACCATTAGTATATGATAGAGCTAGCTAATGAATCTCAGTAAGAGGTAACTAGGACCCTCAAAGTAGAGATTAATAGTCGAATTAACACGATAGGGAGATCAACCGTGAATTGATGGTATGGTTAGTATTCGAGAGAAAAATACTACGTACGAAATATAATAATTAGATTGTGTGTATACCTAGTAATTTGATATATAAATATGTTGTGTGTATACCTATTATATGATTGGTGTTAAATGTGAACATATCTATGCCGCCTGCTATCACAGATGTTCTCGTACAGTGGGCGTTCCCACCTTTCCGATTTTAGGGAGGTCTAGATATGTGCCCCAGGACATAGAACTCAGGGCGACTTACTATGCGCCGTGTATTAGGGAGACTGATAGGTCATTTGGGTACATTAGGTATGTGCGTAGCCCAAAGGCTTAGAACTATGTTTGCCTCCATTGCTTATTATTTGATTTTGGGTTTGAGGAGGCATTATGAACCAATAGTCCTTATTTAAGTACGAGAGGTATATGGACTAATAACAAAGTATTCCTATTCGCACGGTAGTCCTTTTGAGAGGCACCGCATCTATATGTATTAGTGAGATAAATATATATAACTGTTCGAATAATCCTGCTTATATGTGACAGTAGACAAATTGATAATGTGTATATAAATAATGAATTAAGTAGTGAAACTTAATTAACCGAATAAAGGATAAAATATGGGGAAGGGTACTTATGATATCAATAACATACAAGAGATGTTAATTCAAATAACGTACCGTATGGGTGGTACGGGGACTTATAGGTGTTGATATTCCAGATAGATACTTACGTCTAATTAGCTTGGGTAGTATGGCTAGATGGGCTAAGTAGAAAACATTAGGCATGCATAATAGTTGAGAGATGAGGAAACTCAAGCGAGTGTACGTAATTTAAACATCTGTAAGCAATAACTGATTTTTAAATTATGATAAATATTTGCAAAATGTTTTCAAAATGTTTTGGGTTCTAACCCTTGCTATAAATATTTTCTAAAACCTTTTAGGTGTACATCCACAGGGATACTAAACTTGACGATCTATTCTAGGGACGATTTGCGACATCAATGTGGAGGCTTGCAGGACTTGATTAGATGCTTGTAACTTTCATTCCTAGTGTAGGATTTCATTTCAGTATTTCAGTTGGGCATGTTGCCCCATTTAGACACCATTAATTTCAGTTATTAATTTCAGACTTATCATGGGATTTATTTACTATTTGTTGGACTATTAATTGGATTTGGATTTTTAGTCGATGGCCTATTCGGCAAGATAATATTTATTTATTTTTCTCTTTGTGATTGTTATGACTTTATTAATCGTATGAATCTCTTACTTTAGTTTTCAACAATTTATATTAAATTGTTTAATGAAAAATAAGAATGTTGACACCAACTTAATTAAATAATAGGTGACTAGTAATTAATACGGTTTTCGATAGTGATGCTAAGAATGAACCAAGTGAGAAACCTCTTTTAATTTAATAAAGGAATGATCCCCTGATATTTAATTAGGCGGGGTGTCACAGATGGTATCAGAGCATTAAGTTCTAGTGTTCATAGGATTTGTACGGCTTACTACGATTTCAGCGTATCGTTCTTTTGATTTAGAGCCCTATTATTAGGACTGTTGGTTTTATCTTTATTTGATTGAGATATGATACTTCTGCTATTAATTTTTTTATAGACTGTGTACTTAGAAAATTCGATCTGCTTTCATATGCCATTGAGGAGAGAACAAGAAACGAGAGCAGCGGCCAGGGAAGTGGTGAAGGAGGCCCAATAAGAGCCACAGGTACTGCCTCCATAGCCACCGCCAAAGATGATATCCATGGTACAGGTGGCTGAGATAGTGGCCCAAGCAGTCAATGAAGCAATGACAACCATGGTCATTCATTTCCCACAGCCACAGGCGCAGCCTCGAGTGACACCAGTGATCCAGGCCCAGCCAGGGCCATCTACTTGGCAAAGAGTCAGGGAGACGTTCCAGAAGGGCCAACCGCCCGAGTTTTAGGGTAGCTCTGATGTAGTTATGACGTGTCAGTGGAAAAAGAATATACAGTGCCACCTGCGCATGGTGGAGTGTAGTGAGGAGCAGAAAAAAATATTGGATACTTTCAGACTTTTTGGAGCAGCATTATAGCTGTGGGAGTCAGTTACAACCATCGAGGAGAGAGGTACGATGACAATTATTGAGTTCTGGGTGCGATTTGATCGTAAGTACTTTTTGCCAGCAGTGGAGATCGAAAAGTGGAGGAAAATCAGTGAGGTGACTCAGGGTGACCGCTCCATAACTGAGTATGAGGAGGAGTTCACCCGTTTGACTAATTTTTTGCCAGAAAAGGTGAGCAATAAGGAACTGAAGAAAGTAAAGTTTATGGATGGACTAGCCTGGAGGATTATCCAGCATTTGATCCACAACCCTGCATTGGTGACATACACAGATGTCATCAGTGCCGCATTATTACACTATCAGGACCAACACTTTCGCATGAAAGGAGGCAAGAGAGGAGGTGAGTCTATCCAACCGAGCAAGGCAAGTGGGGGTGGCACCAGCGGAGCACTGCAGTAGCAGGCAACCAGGTAGCAGGGGCAGGATTCCCTGCAGGGGGATCAGGCTAAGAGGTTCAGGTCAGGAGGGTACCGACCAGAGGGCCAAGGATATAGATAGGGTCAGTATGGACCTAATTAGAAGCAACAGGTTCCTCAAGGCCATCAGGGCTAGGGGAACTATGAAGGTGGCCAGTAGGGCTAGGGCTATCAAGGACAACGTCAGGGCCAGCCCCGATAGGGCCAACAGGGACAGAGGCATAGATTATTTTTGAGGCAGTGCTTTATATGTGTCCAACATGGTCATAAGAGTAAAGATTTCCCATAGCCGGGTAGAGCACAACAGTAGGGTGCCCAACAGGGGTAGTAGGCTCCGTTACCTCGAGCACCAGCACCCCAAGCCCCATAAAAGCAGTATGGACAGATGCACTACAGGCGTGTGTATAACATTTGGAACGTACCCATGCCACTAACACCTCAGGGTATGGGATAATTAGAGGATAATTTCCTATTCATGGGCATGCGGGTAGGATTATTTTTAATATTGGGGCATCACATTCTTTTATTGCCACTAGATTTTCTCGAGTAGTCGGTCTTTTAGAGACAACTGGCACTCGCTTTATGTGTGTAGAGTCACCATTGGGTAGTGGTCACTTATACACTCAGTATGTAGAGGCTTGGACATTTTATTAGGAGTCTGAGCTTAGCAGCGGACTTTTTTGTATTGGACATGGAGGGATATAATGTTATCCTAGGTATGGATTGGTTGGCGAGTTATAGGGCGACGATAGACTATTACGAGAGGTCCATAGTGTTCTCCATTCTGGGTCAGGAGATGTTCTTGGTGGAGATGCCTCTTCCCTAGGGAGGGTCGCGCACCCACCTATACTACATTGAGGAGAAGACCTCATTGGAGGTAGTTATCTCGATAGACTCGATTCCAGTAGTGAGAGATTTTGAGGATATATTTCAAGAGATACCAGGGTTACCACCCAGCTTAGAGATCAAGTTCATTATAGATCTAGCATCAGGTACGAGACCAATTTCCTAAGCACCGTATCGCATGGCCCCTTCAGAGATGCGGAGTTAAGGGAGAAAATTCAGCAGCTATTAGGTCAGGGTTTCATTCGGCAGAGTACATCTTCATGGCGTGCACCAGTGTTAATTGTGAAGAAGAAGGATGGTTCGCTTCACTTGTCTGTAGACTACAAAGAGCTGAACAAATTCATGATACAGAATAAGTTTCCATTATCGTGGATCGATGATCTATTTGATCAGTTGAGAGGGGCTTCATACTTATCCAAGATTGACTTGAGATCAGGGTATCACCAGTTGTGCATTCAGGAGGAGGATGTTCCTAAGATCGCTTTTCTATCGTGTTACGATTCGTATGAGTTCAGGAGGTAGTTTGGGCTCACCAATGCACCAAAAGTGTTCATGGATATCATGAATAGGGTATGAAGTGTGGATTTTGTCTATGGTAGGCATAGTTCCTTGGCCATATCATGTCTGATAGGGGTATTGATATTCATCCGAGTAAGGTATCAGAAGTGAGGGAGTGGGGACAACCCACGACACCGATGGAGATTCATAGCTTTATGGAGTTGTTCGGGTATTATGGTCTCTTCATTAAGGGATTTTTGAAGATTGCAGGTCTGTTGACGAACCTGACTCACAATGGGGTATCGTTTGTGTGGAGTGTATCACTTTTAGTTAGCCTTTGATGAGCTAAAGGACAAATTGACATCAGTACCTGTACTTGCATTGCGTAGGAGTGGGGTGAAGTACTGGGTCTCCACAGATGTGTACTTATAGGGACTTGGGGGTGTATTATAGTAGGAGGAGAGGGATATAGCTTATGCATCTCGAAAGTTTAAGCCCCATGAGAAGAATTACCCACACACGACCTTGAGTTGGTAGCGGTTATGTTTGCTCTGAGGATATGGATATACTATTTTTTGGGAGAGCAGTTTATATTATACACAGATCATAAGTCACTTCAGTGTCTCTTCACACAGAAGGATCTGAATATAAGGCAGAGGTGATGGCTATAATTTATGAAGGACTACTAATTTGATATACAATATCATCCTACTAAGGCTAATGCGGTGGTAGATGTATTGAGATGGTGACCCACTAGGGAGTTGGCGGAGGTCTAGAAGGCGAAGTGGAGTGAGCTTCGACACGATGATGAGATTTCTAGAGCACGCATGTCAGTTTTAGCTATCACTCCTGAGATTAGCATGCGAGTAGTGAAAGCACAGGTGGAGGAGCAGTACTGTCAGGACAGAGTGCGCCAGTTATTAGCTGAGGGTGCGGAGTCTTACTCGATCAGCTCATAGGGAGGCCTACGTTTCAATGGGAGACTAGTTATGCCAGAGGATGAGGACATGAGTCATAAGATTATTACTGACTCTCAAGGATCGAGGTTTACGGTACATCCCGATGGGGATAAGATGTACCAGGACATGGGGAGACAATATATGTGGAAAGGGATAAAGTGAGACATAGTCGAGTTTGTCTTGAGATGTGTTACCTATCAGTTAGTTAAGGTAGACCACCATATACCTTCAAGGATGCTACAACTCTTAGAGATTCCCATTCGGAAGTGGGAGAGCATTTTGATGGACTTTATTACCAGACTGCCGACATCGCAGAGGGGTCAAGATTTTATTTTGGTGATAGTGTATTGACTGACCAAGGTGGCCCATTTCTTGCCAGTTTACACCGAATTTGAGATGATGCTGTATGCACAACTATTCATAGCAGAGATAGTTAAGCTACACGGGGTACCGGTCAACATTGTATCTGATAGAGATAAGTCATATACTAGAAGACATGTTAAGGATGTACATCCTGGATTTTGGGGGAGGATGTGATCGATATCTTCCATTGGTAGAGTTTGCGTATAATAACTTTTACCAATTTACTATCGACATGGCACCGTTTGACGCACTTTATGGGAGACCTTATCATTTGCCCACTTACTAGTTATAGGTGGGGAACAATAATTTATTGGGACCAAAGATGATACAGGATGACTTCTAAGATAGAGCTAATTCGGGGACATATTTGAATAGCTCAGGACAGGCAAAAGATTTATGCTGATGCAGACCAGAGGCATATAAAGTTAAAGGTTTATGAGTACGTGTTGGTACACGTGTCTCCCATGAAGGGGGTTATGAGATTTGGCAATAAGGGAAAGCTAACGCCGAGATACGTAGGATCTTTCCCAACTTTTGAGAGAGTGGGACCAGTGGCATATAGACTGGGTTTACCAGAGCATCTTCAGCGGATACACGGCGTGTTCCATGTGGCATCGCTGAAGAAGTATAGAAGGAGTGAGAGAGCTTTTTGGCACATTGTACTTAAGGATATTGATTTGCATCCAGATGTCTCGTACGAGGAGAGACCCGTGACTATTCTGGATGGTAGTGAGCAAAAGCTACGGTCTAAGGATGTACCATTAGTCAGAGTTCAGTGGGGACAACACAGTGTTTAAGAGTTTACATGGAAGTGGGATAATGACATGAGAGAGCAGTATCTAGAGTTATTCGTCGTAGGTATGACCTAATTTCGGGGACAAAATTCCCTATAAGGGGGGAAGTATGTAATACCCCATATTTTCACGTATTTGGAATTTAATCAATTCACTAAATTATTCGTTTTATTTTAAATTATGCGAGTGAAGTAATTTAATTGAATTAAATAAAATTGAGGTTATTAAATATAAATAAAGATAAAGAGATAACTATTAATATTATGTGTTAAATTTACTAAGTGAATAGTAAATGATTTATAGAAATTATTATGCATCATAGCGAGTGAAATTGTCATAATTGAATTAATCTCAATTGCGAGTCGCATGTAGATTAAATTGAGATCGAGATAAGATAATTGTTTAGAGTGACTAGGATGATGATTTTAATGTCACGGATGACTCCAGAAGGGTCGAAATAGTTAGAATAGTATACTCGGGGGTATTGATTGGGCCTTGGGGCAATCTTAGACTAAATCGGCACTGTATGGGGGCATTTTAGTCATTTGGTAACTAAGGGTTAGGATACCTGCGAATTTCCAAATTCTTTATCAACACATATATGGAAGATGCTAGGGTTTAGAGGTTTGAAAACTCAGAGAAGCCATTAGAGAAGAGGAGAGATCATTTGTGAAGCCTGAGAGAGAGTTTTTGAGAAATTGAAGTGTGATCTTGATCCATTATCAATCTTCAAGTGAGGATTGGAAGAGAAGGCACTCATCCAACATCAAAATCATGAAATCAGATCACACAAGATAAGGCAAGTGTTTATTTACAATTTTCCTTGAAGTTATACCAATGTTGATAGGGTTTTGAAATATGTTGATTAAAGTTATGTTCTTGGAGGAAAAGAATAATTTAAATCCATGTCATAGGTAGGATTTCATGTAGACTAATTACATGCATGTAGAGGTTATGAAATCAGATCATGAATTATAATCTAAATGGGAAAAATCTAAGTTTTATGTTGTGTATAAATGAAGAACATGAAATTTAGGGTTTTGATGAATAGGTGTTATAATTAATGTTTGATTAGAAATTTTAATTATTTGAGGATTATATCACGTGGGAAATCATCGTAATAAATGTAGATGATGGTTAAGACAATTAGTTTGAAGTTTGGGAAAGAACCATGGAGAATTGAATGATAAAAATTGTAAAAAAAATGCATTTTTGTATTTGGGAAGAAGACGATCGGCCTAATTTCGAATAGATTCGATCCATAGACGAATCAATTTATAAATCTAATCGATTTGGCCTCCTAAGCGAATCGATTCATCTTCCCAGAAAATGTGAAATTACTTTTTTATGCCTACAACTCCTAAAATTTGGAGGGGGAAACTTTTGGGACTTTGTTAAAAATAAAATGAGTGATTTGTTATATTACAGTAGGCTTGTGAAAGGATGATGACTTAGTCTTAATGAGAGGATTACAGCGAGATTTAATATATTTAAATTAAGGTGTAATTAATTCGAGAGAGAAGGAGAATGAATTATGGGTAATTTAAGTGAATTTATGTTAAAGACTAGTAGTGTATGATAGGGCTATCTACTGAATCGCATTAAGGGGTAAATAGGACCTTTATAGCAGAGAGTAATACTCGGATTAACATGATAGCGAGATAAATTGTGAATTGATGGCATGATGAGTATTCGAGAGAAAAATACTATGTAGGAAATATAATAATTAGGTTGTGTGTATACCTACTGAGTTGATATATAAATAGGTTGTGTGTATACCTATTGTATGACTGGTGTTAAATGTGAACATACCTACGTTGCCTTCTATCATGGAGGTTCCCACGTAGTGGGTGATCCCACCTTGCCAATTCTAGGGAGGTTTGGATTTGTGCCCAGTACATAGAACTTAGGGTGGCTCACTATCTGTCGTGTATTAGTGAGACTGACAGGTCGTTTGGGTACGTTAGGTATGTGTATAGCCCAAAGGCTTAGAATTATGTTCGCCTCCATTGTTATTATTTGATTTTGGGTTCGAGAAGACATGCCGAACCAATTGTCCTTATTTAAGTATGATTGGTACATGGACTGATATCACAGTAGGCCTATTTGCACGGTGGTCCTTTTGAGAGACACCGTAACTATATATATTAGTGAGATAAATATATATAACTGTTTGAATAATCCTACTTACATGTGACAGTAGACAAATTGATAATGTGTATATAAATAATGAATTAAGTAATGAAACTTAATTAAACGATTAAAGGATAAAATATGGGGAACATTACTTATGATATCAGTAACATACGAGAGATGTTAATTCATATACCGTACTATATGGGCAGTATGAGGACTTATAGGTATTAATAGTCCAGATAGATACTTATGTCTAGTTATATTGGTAGTATGGCTAGGTGGGATAAGTAGAAAAACGTTAGGCGTGCACAATAATTGGGAGGTGAGAAAAACGTGTAAGCAATAATTAGGCGTGCTCAAGAGAGTGTATGTGAAACTAACATGTGTAAGCAATAACTGATTTTTAAATTGTGATAAATACTTGCAAAATGTTTTCAAAATATTTTGGGTTCTAATCCTTGCAACAAATATTTTCTAAAACCTTTTAGGAGTCCAGCCACAAGGATGCCAGACTTGATGATCTATTCCCGAGACGATTTGCTGCAGCACTGTTGAAGCTTAAAGTATTTGATCAAACGCTTTTAACTTTCATTCCTAGTGTAGGATTTTATTTCAGTTGAGCATGTTGTCCCTTTTAGACATCATTTATTTCGTTATTCATTTTAGACTTGTAGTGGAATTTATATACTATTTGTTGGACAATCAATTGGGTTTGGATTTTTAGCCGATGGTTTATTCGACAAGACAATATTTTTTTATTTATTTATCTCTTTGTGATGGTTCAGACTATATTAATTGTGTGAATGTCTTAATTTAGTTTTCAGCATTTTATATCAAACTGTTTAAACACCGGCTTAATTAACTAATAGGTGGCTAGTAATTAATACGGTTTTCGACAATGATGCTGAGAATGAACCAAATGAGAAACCTCTTAATTTAATAAAGGACTGATCACCCAGTATTTAATTAGGCAGGGTGTCACATTTAGGCCTGATTAGATTTTATCCACATCCGAATTCAAATCTGATCCATTTAAGCGGATAGGGATCATGCCTAAAATCCGATTACCCCATTACTCGTTTATTAAATGGAGTGGATTTGGATTCATGTACTCCAATCCGTTAATAATTCGATCCTATTAATATTTTTAATATATATATATATATATTATATAATATATTTTTAATTAATATATATTGTATTTAATAATATTTTAAATATATATTATAATAGTTCTTTATTTCATTATTTGGTTTTTGGAACATTTACAAAATAAATTTATGAAATAAGAGTTGAAAATTAAAATATTGCAAATGAAGTGGTCAAAAGTATATTAGAATGGATAATCGGATAATAGGATCGGATCCGAATCTGTTTAACGTAAACGAATATGGATTTGGATTTGCCTGATCCGATCAGTCGGATAATCGAATCGGATCTGAATCCGTTTAACATAAATAGATATGGATTTGGATTTTTCTGATTCGGTCCAAATCCTATCCGTTTGTAGGCCTAGTCACATTCATGTGTGTAGGTTCTTACGGACGATCATATTACATCGAATGAAGACAGAGTTAAAGAACAAGTGGAGATTAAAGACAAAGCTTATTTTTCAATGCCATTCCATTTCTAGGGTTTATGAAGGGTATTAGAATTTTTGTCTTAAGGGGGATTTTTTTAATTTGGGTTTCGGTTAGTTTTCGTACTGGAATAGCCAAAGGGGGAGATTTGTAAGCACAAATATTTTAGTCTAGGATTTTTATTTATTTTATTTGCTCTTTGGCATATTTTGCGTATCCCTTTGCAAACTAACTCACTGATTCGTCGAACCGAACATCAACATCTCCAAGTTTAAGAATCCACTACATCCCATAAAGGTATAAAAAAATTTAGGAATTTAAATTTATTCATTAAATTTATTTTGGGATATTTTATTATTATTAAATCTGAAACAGTATTTTCATGTTTAAACATCGAGGCATTTTTATTTTAAAATTCCCTTACGTCGTTCGAACGAGAAGGATTCGCATTCGAACGAGATGGATAATTCATTCAAAGATCGATTGATCATTTTATCTAATGAACATTTAATGAGGGCATACTGTTTGGCATCATTTGAAGGTCGTTTGAAGTTGGTTCAAACGAGATAGCTTTTTCGTTCGAACAAGCCTTGTTTTCATTCAAACGAGTTACTGCCTCGAAATTTTTGTTTGCCTTATGAATACCTGTTTCATGTTTATTTTTTTAAGAATTTTAAAGGAACGCTCTCTGAATATCTATTTCAAAACTTTTCAAAATTTTGTGTTTAAAAAGCACTTTTGGTTCACAACGCACATTCGCAAAATAATTTTTTTGAATCGTTTTAAACCCTAGAAAGTTTAGTACATTGCATAGACCTTGTGGAGAGGTACTCCATGGCTAACTTGTGAACCTAAGGGGATCGCTGCTGAAGAAGAAGACCGAGGCTGATCGGTGGTTATCGAGAGAAAATCTATCGATTGTGGACTACTTAGAGACAAATAGTATTCCTTAGAGATTTGGGATGATTAGCGTGTTGTACTTGTGGCTGGTATCAAGTAGTTTGTAAGTCGCCTGTCTTATTTTTTTCTAAAGTGCTAAAAAAAAATGTTTTTCCAAGAAGGAATTTTTCCTCAAATTTACCTCTATTGATTGTATGATTTACTTTATCTATTTTATCCCTAGATGCATGTCTTAGGGTTAATAAGATAAAATTTGGACTTGTGTTTGGCGTACATTTAATTATATAAATTATTCCATTAAGATTGCGAAAGCGCACTCTCATATTTCGTATTCCTAAGGAGTTTTGAAGATGTTGGCTTTGCGAGAGCTGTTGTCTTGGGCCTTACTGTGAGGATTTTATTGGGAATGGGGGACTTGACAACTAATCCCAAGTGGTTGCAACGACATGGATATATTATCACCATAATCTTGCGACAGTGGTGCTGGAAGAGACCATGAATGATCTGGATTCTTGGAAGGATGTCCGTTCTGACTTTGAGAGCGGGAGCGCGGTAATATTATTCATGTGGCTCACAAAGAGGTTTCGTTTAGCAACCCCTGCTGAGTATCCCATGGTGGGTGTACCTAATTGTTTTGTCCGACCTTTCCTTAGTTTCAGCCCATCTATAGTGAACTGGATCAACTGGTTTGTGGAGCACGAGGCTTGATGTCTTCATTGGTTAGTACCATATTGAGAACATTTGCAGCTTATTTTGTAGCTTGGAGAGTACCGGTATGTGCGATGGGTTGGCCTTTGCCAAAATTCCTTCTATTTCCCCCGGGGACTACCTTAAGTGGTTATGGAAGTGGATAGTGGAGAAAATTATGGAGGAAGAGACTGGTCAAAGATGGTTCATTACCTTCGATACCATGGAGGAAGGTGTTAAGTTATTATTGAGTATTGTAGGGTGTATCACTCCATGGAGCGTATACGAAGTGTTAACCAGGAGTGGGAGACTTAGAGACCTCCGGGGTTTGAAAATGATGACGAAAAGGGGCAGTTGAAGATAATGTCTCGTGAAGCTTGGGCAATTTTTTGTGAAGCTAGGGAAATTTTGGTGTTTGTATTTTTTGGGTTTGGAATAATTTTTGTGTAGCTTGGTAAGGCTTAGGTCTGGATAAATATGGCTTAGTCAGTGAAAGGGGGTGGCTTGTTTAACTCCCTTCACTGATGCTTCATGTAATAACGTTCTATTCCTTAATTAGAAATAAATTGATTTTTATCATATTTTGTTGTCCCTCTTGATGAGTTTTTCATTTAACTTATCTATACAAATCTCTAAGGCATACATAATCCTTTTGTTCATGTAAATGATAAGATGGACCACCATTCGTCGAGGTTTGGAAAGAATTACATTTTGTGAAAAAGAAGAGGATCGTGTCCATCTATGGCGAATGGGATGCGTACATACCTTTGGGGGTTCTGAAATTTTTTAAGAGTCTCATTCTAAAAAGAAAATGTTTTTGAGAGGATCAGGCCCCACATAATTCTGCGTAGGAAAAAATAAAGAGTTTTTTTAGAATAAAAGGGGGTGAGAAGAGCTGTAGTGCGCCGAGATTTCGGACTAAGGGTAAAATTTGCCAATTTTGCTTTCGATCATGACTTGTAGGGAAGGTATTTTTAGCTCAGTAGGTAGGATTGTTTCCATTCTATACACTAAAAAAATCAGGTATAGCCCTAGTAGATGTTCTGATTTAGGTGCGGTAGCGCCAGAGGGCATAAGAGATACGGTCGGTCCAATAACTACAACTCACAGTCATTTTACTAATAATGGTTTTGAGGATTTTGTTGGTGTCTTCGACAACACCATTGGTTTGGGGTCAATAGGGAGAAGATTTGTGCCTTTGAATCCTTTATTCGTCGACTAGTTCTGTGATCTCGGATTCAAAGTGGAATCCGTTATCTGATACTAACTTGTGAGGAACCCTTTATCGGCAGATGATGTTATTTATAATAAACTTGGCCACTTTCTTAGCATTTAGCCCTGCGTATGATTCATATTTGACCGATTTAGTGAAGTAGGTGATGATGAACATGATAAATTCGTGGCCACTCGAATCTTTGGGAGTAACCTTCCCTATGATGTCAATGCCCTAGGTGGAGAAGGGCCAGGGAGAGATCATGTTGTATAGTTCTCAAGGAGGTAAGTTTTGGAGGTTATCAAACTCCTGACATTTGATTCATTTTCGAAGATAGACAGTGTAATCTTGAACCATAGTGGTCCAATAGTACCTTTGACAGATGATCTTCTTAGCAAGTGAATGACCGTTCATATGGGGCCTACATTCCCCACTATCGATCTTTTGCATCATTTCTTCAACATCAGGCCCCTGCTATGTAGTGTAAATGGGTTCCATCGATGCTTCTCTTGATAAGTTCTTTGGAACAGATGATGTACTTGGCAACCAATTTGTGAAGGGTTGCACGGTCTTTCTTATCTATGTCTTGGAGATACCTACCATATTTGAGGAGGCGCCAAATGTCATAGTACCATAACCCAGCTATATCAGAATCGTCATTAATGAAGAGCTTAATGTGGTAGGAGTGAGTGGTCATAGCTTATATCTGAACCAGGAAAGGGGCCGTTGTTATTCCCTCAGGCACATCAACCATGGAATCTAGGGTAACAAGGGCGTCATCTAGGTTGTTCTTTGCATGAGGCAGGTAATGGAAGGTGATATCTTTGAACTGGGAGGCTAGATCTTCTAGGTGGGCATGAAAGGGTAGGAGATTCTCATCTTTGACTTTCCATTTTATGAGGATTTGGCTGATGATGAGGGTAGAGTCTGCGTAGATATTTAGGCATTTGATATGTTTTTTGAGGGAAATATTGAAGCCTACAGTGCATGCCTCATACTCAGTCATGTTGTTGGTGCAATAAAAGTCTAGTTTGATGGCAATGGGGGTGTGAGAGTCATTAGGGCTGATCAGGAGTATTCTAATGCCATATCCTTTTTTGTTGACTGCTCCATCAAAGAACATTTTCCATCTAAGGTCCTCTTGAGAGGTGTAGAGAATGTTTTCATTTGAGAATTCAGAGACCCAAACATTGTCTCCTTTCATGGAGTATTCAACAAGGTAGTCGGAGATGGACCTTCATTTTATAGCTTTTTGCGTGATGTTCACAATATTGAATTCGGCTAACAACATCAATTAATGAGTCATTTGGCTAGACATAACGACTTTTTTGACAAGTAGTTGACGGGATCCATTCGGGATACTAGTATCAGGGTTAAGGCAAGCATGTAGTGCCTTGGCCTCTGTGTGACCTAGACCAGGGCGACGCATGATTTCTCTAAAGCAGTGTAGTTGACTTTATACCCGTCCATTTTTGGACTGGTATAATAAATGTCTCTTTCTTTACGAGAATCTTCAATGTGCTGGGTTAGCAAAGCCCATATTATAGTATTTTTGGAAGTTAAGTATAGAAGGGGGGACTTGGTTGCGGAGGCATCAACACCGGAGGTTGGGTGAGGTATCGCTTGATTCGGTTATTCTTGTCTGTCCTCATTACAGACTTTAATTGAATCCTTGTGGAGAAGTTGGAAAATGGATTCGCAGATAGAAGTCAGTTGGCTGATGAACCGACAGATGTACTGTAGGTTACCTAGGAATCCTCGGACTTCCTTCTCCGTCCGCAGTGGTGGCATCTCAAGTGTGGCTTTTAGCTTGGTAGAGTTTTCTTCGATTCCCTTCTCACTAACCAAGAATCCTACGAGTTTTCCTTTTGTGACATCGAAAACACATTTCTATGGGTTATCCGCATCTGGTATTGTTGCAGTTGTTCAAAGAACTTTCGAAGGGCGAGAATATGACCTTCATGAGTCTTAGACTTAATGATCATATCGTCTACATAGACTTCTACCTCCTTGTAAATAAGGTCATGCAGGATGGTTGTGGTAGCCTTTTAGTAGATAGGAGCGACATTCTTGAGTTCGAATGTCATGACAATATATAAGAAGGTTCCCCACAGGGTGACGAAGGTGGTTTGAAATTTTGTTACTAAAGCCGTTTAATAAAATTAAACTATTTAAGTAACTCCAAACAGTTTTTTGAAGAAACTCTTTTCTTAAAAACCAAAACTATTTGAACACAAGATGTGTTTTATAAAAGTATGTACGAGATCTATTCAAGATTTGATCAACAGGTTTATAAAACAGTTTAAACAAACTTTAAACTCAGCACAACCAAGAATGAGATGAGAAGATGTAGGAAGATTAAGAACAAGATTTTTTACATGGTAAAACCTCACCCAACTGAGGAAACATCCACGACTCCCTCTATAAAGTAAAATAAAAATTCCCCTATAAATAAATTTTAACAATTACAAACTATATAACAAACATGCATACAACTCGGACCTATATAAGTTTAGGAATGTACCCTCTGGTGTCCTTATAATTTATCTGCAGTTCTAATTGTTGATGTTGTTCTCCCAGTTTGTTAACTTCCAATTTGTTCAAGTTCTTTACGTCGACTCTTGTTCACAAGATCTTATTACCAACACTTTTCGTGCGGTAGGGTGAAAGTGTTTGTGGAGGTGCTCTCTAACACATGCATGCACACACACACACTTATTATGTACAATCAGTCCTAACAAATTACATATAAGACTATATGCAATGACTTTTTTTTTTCTCTCTTCTCACAAAACTTAACCTTTTTGACCTTTAAAGCAATCCCAGAATCTACGACTATCTTGCTCAGAAGACGTATCAAGATCTTAATCAATCTTGGTTTTTGAAAAGATTTGTGAGATTGAAAACCACCAAGTGCGATTCCAAACTAGGTCAAAGGTCTTGTTTCAAGAGAACTAGAACAAAAAACATTATTGTTGATTTCAAAGTTTAAAAAAAATTATTTACAGAAAGCAAATCAACGATATATTTCTCAAGCTGAGAAATAAAAAATGCAAACTAAGTGTAATATACCATGAAGAACTCAGATCTGAAATTTCTATATGCCAGAAAAATAGATCTAAGAAAAATGATTAAGTTGGAAACAAGATCTAAAGAACGAAGAGGTTACAGCAACAAACCAACTCTCAAATCACCTCTCAAACACTCAAACACTCAAGGTTGTGTTTGGGAAAATACAGGGGTTTGAAGGTTTATTTTTGGTTTGAACTGTTTGGACGATTTAGGGTTAGGGTTAGGTTTTCTAACTCTTTCTCTCTCTTTTCTCCCTTCTCTCTCTACTCTCTTTTTTTCTCTCAAAGGACGAAATGGCAAAAAGTCTCTGAAGGCTGAGAGTAGGAGACTTTTTATAGGAGGCTGAGAAGGTTCGAAAATGAGGA
Organism: Sambucus nigra; assembly: GCA_949130495.1. Classification (NCBI taxonomy): domain Eukaryota; kingdom Viridiplantae; phylum Streptophyta; class Magnoliopsida; order Dipsacales; family Adoxaceae; genus Sambucus; species Sambucus nigra. The sequence goes on along the minus strand of OX422207.1, from coordinate 636,067,095 downwards.
TTGAAATCAAGGGATCAAATTTAGTCAAGATCAATCGACTTGGATCCAATGGTTCACGATAAGCGGTGATTAAATTTCTCCTAATTGGTTCATAAGGGGTTCACATGGATTAAAAAAGGAGACATGGAGATCGTTGATAAAAACGATCCAAGGGATGAAAATGATCACAGGTTTAGTCTCAGCAAAGAAACACACTTCCCACCAATCATAAGACAACACATGTTGGCATATAAGACGAGATAAAACGCGCATCTAAAGTTAATTAAAATCATACCCTCAAGTCTCTGCCGCTTTCGGATTCTACCCAAGGTAACTGTAGGCCAATTAAACCAACAATATGAAATAGCAGATTGACCCCACAAACTTTTAAAACCAAGTTTTAATTAATAAAACCTTATTTTAAAAATTTATAAAATCCCCAAAAAATATTTAAAATCCAATATTAGGGATTTAAACAGACTCAACATATGTACACACATTATCATGCAATATGAGATGTATATGATCCATTCTACTGTGTGTGAGTGTTGGTAATGAGGTCTAGATTACTTCAATCAAAGATGAAATAGTAGTGCAAGCTCTGGGGTTCTTTGGATTCTAGGTTAGACATAATTTTGTCACAATTTCCAAACTAGATGAACACTTATACAATATAGACTCAAGTGAGTCAAGAGTATAAGGTGCTTCAATCTCCCCCTTTGGAAATATGAGACAAAATCTCCTTTGAGTCATCTAGAACTCACAGGGCAACAAAAATGAGGAAACCTATTCCTACAAAAATCTATCTACCCAATTCCTAGAAATCAAAAGTACATAACTCAACTATTTACAATTGAATACCCTATTACAACTGTTGAGAATAACTGTATAGAATCCTGCAATGAATCACTAAGATCAAGCTGTTTAGCATATATGAATTTTATTAGACTCAAATTTCTCCCCCATTTTGTCTCAAATAGACAAAGGGAAAAAAATAAAGAGATTAAAGAGATTAATCAGCACACACCATACCAATAGATTTACGCCAAGAAATAAATTGATTGTAATCTAAAGGTTTGGTAAACATATATGCGAGTTGCAAATCAGTAGGAAGGTAATTGATTTCTAATTCCTTAGTTTCATTCGCGTATAAAGTGATGTCTTATTTTTATGTGCTTTGTTCGCGAGTGTTGAACAGGGTTTTTAGAAATATTGATCGCACTTTGATTATCACAATAGAGATGCAATTGGTTTTCTTGAATACCATAATCACTCGGCATTTGTTTAAGCCATAGTAATTGAGCACAACAGTTGCCAGTGGCTATGTATTCAGATTCAGCTGTTGAGAGTGATGTGCAGTTTTGTTTCTTACTACTCCATCCTACCAAGTTATTACCCATATAGTAACATGCTCCTGATGTGCTTTTACTATCATCAGTACACCCAACCCAGTCAGCATCTGTGTACCCAATTATAGTGCTTGGTGTGTCATTAGTGTACCAAAGTCCTAGATTCAGAGTGCCTTTTACATATTTAATGATTCGTTTAACAGAATTCAGATGGCTCTCTTTAGGGTTATTTTGATAACGAGCACATACACACACATCATACATAATATCAGGACGCGAGGCAGTAAGGTATAGTAAGGTTCCTATCATACTACGATATAGAGTAGGATCTATAGATTTTCCAGTTTCGTCTTTAGAAAGTTTTACCGTAGTACTCATGGGTGTTTTATCATTTTTAGCACTCTCAAGGCCAAATTTCTTTACTATCTCTAAAGCGTACTTAGATTGCGAAACAAATAGTCCTTCTGAATTTTATTTGACTTGAAGACCTAAGAAGAATTACAACTCCCCCATAAGAGACATTTGAAACTCCTTATGCATTATTTCAGAGAAGGATTTTACTTCCGAGGGAGTAGTTGATCCAAAGATAATGTCGTCAACATAAACTTGAGCAATAATAATGTGTTTGCCAAAATGTTTGACAAAAAGTGTTTGATCATTTCCACCTCTTTTGAAACCTTTATCTAAGAGGAAACTGGAAATATGCTCATACCAAGCTCTAGGTGCTTGTTTAAGGCCATACAAATCCTTTTTAAGACAAAATACATGATTTGGATAATGAGGGTCAATGAACCCTTTAGGTAGTTCTACATAGGTCTGCTCAGTCAATATTCCATTAAGGAATGCAGATTTGACATCCATTTGGTAGAGTGTAAAATGCAAGTGGCAAGCTATAGCAAAGAGAAGACGAACATATTCTAAACGAGTAACAGGAGCAAAAGTCTTGTTAAAATCTATTCCTTCAATTTGAGAGTATCCTTGAGCAACTAATCTAGCTTTGTTTCTAATGATTATCCCATTTTCATCAGACTTATTTTTAAAAATCCAATGTGTGCCAATAACCTTTTTGTGATCAGGCCGAGGTACAAGATACCAAACATCATGAATGACAAATTGAAGAAGTTCTTCTTGCATAGCAGAAATCAAGTGAGAGTCATTCAATGCCTCATTTACATTCTTTGGTTCCACTAGGGAAACAAAACATGCATAATGTGCATAATTTCTTAGTTGGGATCTTGTACGCACTGGCTCACTAGGGTTACCAACTACGTTATTTATGGGATGATCTTTAGAAACCCAGTTAGGTACTTCAGGTATCTCAATTGGTAATGAATCATCTATTTCAGGAGAGTCATTTTCTAAAATTTTTATAGGCTCTTCTACAATAGTTGATTCACCAGTCTTATTCTCTACAGTAGTGTCACTCACAATTATATTTATGGATTCCATCAAGGTTTTAGTGTGAAGATTATACACTCGATAGGCTCTACTGTTAGGCGAGTATCCTAAAAATATAGCTTTATCACCTCGGCTCTCAAATTTGGACAAGTGTTCCCTATCTTTGCATACATAACAAGTACTACCAAAGGTTCTAAGGTACTTAAGATTGGGTTTTTTATTATACCAAAGTTCGTAAGGGGTTTGTTTGGAATTCTTTCTAAGATAGACCCTGTTTATAATATGACACGTAGTACGAATAGATTCTACCCAAAAGAATTTAGGTAAATTCTTAGCATGTAACATAACACGTGCCATCTCTTGAAGGGTACGATTCTTTCTCTCGACGATTCCATTTTTTTGAGGAGTCTTAGTAGCACTAAACTCATGTTTGTAACCATTATAGTCACAATACTCTATTATCCAGTGTCTTTGAATTCTCCACCTCTATCACTACAGATTCTATTTACTTGAGTGTCCTTTTCATTTTCAATGCGAAGAAGTATTTTTAAGAAAATTTGAAAAGTGTCAGACTTTTGTTTTAAAAAGGCTACCCAAGTAAATCTGGTGAAGTCATTAACCATAACCAGAATATAACTGTGTCCACAGAGACTAATAGTTTGGGAGGGACCCATTAGGTCCATATGGATGCGCTCCAAGAGATTAGAGGTAAGAACATCATTGACTTTCTTATGAGGTGCCTTAACAATTTTACCTTCCTGACAGGAACCACAGACAATGTTGGGAATGGGTTTGATTTTAGTAACTCCTCTAACTATTTCTTGAGAGGTCAGTCTACTAAGATTATCGTAATTTATATGACCCATTCTGTTATGCCATATCTCGTTGTCATCCATTCTAACAACATTACAGATTTCAGACTTATTCATGACAGTATAAAAATTGTCAGGAGTTCTGAATCCTGTAATTATGCATTCACCTTTTTTATTTAAAATTTTGTAATTGTTCTTTGCAAAGGTAACAGTATGATCTGAGTTATAAAATTGCGAGATACTAAGTAGATTGGCCTTAAGACCTTTAACTAGAAGAACATTTTCGAGAACCGGAAGTCCATCTTCTTGGAGAGTCCCTTTGCCTATGATTTGAGATGATACTCCATCACCAAAAATAACTTTTCCACCAGCAAAGCTGGTTTTGTTCAAAAGTTTTGTATCATCCCCAGTCATGTGCTTAGAACATCCAGAGTCTAAATACCAACCAGATGATGTGTGCTCAGCTTTTAAAGCAGTAATAACTATATTACACTTCATCTGAGGTAATAGATCATCTTTTCTAACCCAAATTGCTCTAGTTTTCATTTTGCACTTATTAGCTCTCAATTGATAAAATTTGCGAGCATTCGATTTTTGTTGAAAAATGTTTTGCGCATGATTTTGAGTTTTATGAAAAACATGAGCATTTGATTTAGGAAAGTGCTTAGGAATCCTTCTAGGAAATGTTCTTTTAGGCTTGGTCTTTCTCTTTCTATAATTAGAGTTTTTATCTGGTTGTCTAGGAAGTACATAATTGTTGCGGCTCCTCCTAGAATAGTTAAAGTTTTGATAGATAGGAGGATTACAGACAGATTTATCTAGTCTCCTAGCATAGAAACCATCAAAAGAGTGACCGTATATATCACAGTAAGAGAAATAAAGATTTCTCAAGGTTGGGGTCTCCTTAGGAAAGTCTCTAAACAAAGGTTTTGAGGAATTTTGAAGTTGGACTCTATTCCTAGGTAAAATAGTATTGAATGCGGACTCACTCTTCCTAATAGATGGGCAGACGTATTTAGCCTTAGGTGAACTTTCATGTTTAGAGAAACTTGATTCCCCAATGTTAAAATTTTGATGTTTTGAATCAAACTCAGTTTTTAGGGAATGAAAATCTGGGCAGGTTTCAATAGGTCATTTACCTCCTGACACAAACTTGATAGTTTCAACAGATTTTGTTTGTGTCTTCAAATTGGGGCAAAACCCATTCCAGTTTGATCATCAGAATTGGTTTTAGATTCAGCAACAAATTCATCAAAACAGTTTAAATTATTTTCAAATTTTGTAAATTTTTTGAAAACAGTTGCTGTCTTTTCTTTAGTTTGTTCCAATTCTAACAATGTCCCTTTGTATTTTTTCTCCAGAGTTTCATTTGTTTCAGTTAAATATTTGAGTCTTTGATCAAACATTTTGATTTCACTTTCATGAGTTAAACATTGGTAGTATACTCTTCAACATTCAGTTTGACCATTAGGCTTAGATCTTCTAACTTCTTAGTGAGATCTTTCACAATCTTTTCTAGTCTAGTGCTTTTCTTGAGAGTTTTAGCATAAAGTGTGTGAATATCTGAGAGGTCTTCATTATACGAGTCACTAAGTGTAGTGTGTGAAGCGACCCCTAGGGCTTCATTCTTTGAACTCACACACCCATTGACATCGCCATTATCGCTTTCCCTTTGACTCACACACCCCGAAGAAGAGATAGCAATATTCTCAGTAATCAAAGCATCTAAACCAGTAACAGCATTATTCGAAACATCAGTAGTAAAATTACTAGATTCATCCTCACTAACAAACACAGGCATATCATCATTATAGATAATCTTGGCAAAGAAGGACATGTAAGGGTCAAAAACATCAGATGACTCAGGTTCCTCATTTTTAGAGTCATTTGAATCATCCCATGTCTTGCAAATGTTGGCTCTAGTGTGTTTGTTTTGAGTGTTCAAGTTAACTCTGCAGTCTTGTGCAATGTGTCCTAGTTTTCCACATCTAAATCATTCAGTCTTCTTACGGTCTCTGTTAGGTCTAGTGTGAGAGTCCTTGTGATGTTTGTCATGGATTTTCTCATGAGGTCTGTGATTAAAGGGAGTTGGATAATTGGATTTGCCTTGTTTATTTGCCATGTTGTTTCTAAATTTAATGATTTTCTTAAACTGTTTTGACATCAAGGCAATCTGATTGTCCAAACTCTCTATATCACATTCCTCATCAGAGTCATCATTGGAAGTATTAAACTCAGGCTTAATCAATTTAGAAGAGAAGCTTAGATTAGAGCTAGTCTGTTTCCTATGGGATTGGGTCATTTGCTTCTTAAATTCTAGTTCCATTTCCACAGTTCTTAATTTACTACTGAGTAATTCAGGAGTGAGATTTATATCACACATTTCCTTAATAACATATCTTTTGTTGTCAAATTTCTGTGGTAATGATCTTAGAATTTTAGATACAATTTCTTGTCTGTCATATGTTATCCCATTAGCATGCATTTTTGTCACAATATCAGTCAGGTTCATATAGAAGTCATCAAATGACTCAGTCTCAGACATAATTAAAGAGTTATACTGTTGAATGAGCATTTGAGTTTTAGCATCTTTAACTCTGGTGTCACCTTCATGAGCAGTAACCAAAGTGTCCCAAGCTTCCTAAGAAGTGGTACATGATGAGATTCTTTTGAACTCATGTTCATTTATGGACATAAATATGGCATTCTTTCCTTTGTTATTATTTCGAGAAACTTATCTCTCTTCTTGTGTGAACTCACTTAATACTTTGTTAACCCTCTCATTACTTCCTTCAGTGGTTGGTTTTGTAGGAAAAATGTAACCATTTTCAACAATGTTTCAGACATCATCTCCCAGAGTTCCTTGAATGAAATCAATCATTCTTACTTTCCAGTAAGAAAAATTGGTTCCATCAAAGATAGGAGGTCTGGTCAAGTTGCCAAATCTTTCATTTTTCTCGTCCATATTTGATTTTCAGAAAACAATTTCAGAAACACAGGATCTCTTTAAAAGAAGTTTTACAAGGCTCTGATACCAATTGAAATTCTGTTACTAAAGCCGTTTAATAAAATTAAACTATTTAAGTAACTCCGAACAGTTTTTTGAAGAAACTCTTTTCTTAAAAACCAAAACTATTTGAATACAAGATGTGTTTTATAAAAGTATGTACGAGATCTATTCAAGATTTGATCAACAGGTTTATAAAATAGTTCAAACAAACTTTAAACTCAGCACAACCAAGAATGAGATGAGAAGATGTAGGAATATTAAGAACAAGATTTTTTACGTGGTAAAACCTCACCCAACTGAGGAAACATCCACGACTCCCTCTACGGAGTAAAACAAAAATTCCACTATAAACAAACTTTAACAGTTACAAACTATATAACAAACATGCATACAACTCGGACCTATATAAGTTTATGAATGTACCCTCTGGTGTCCTTATAATTTCTCTGCAGTTCTGATTGTTGATGTTGTTCTCCCAGTTTGTTAACTTCCAATTTGTTCAAGTTCTTTACGTCGACTCTTGTTCAAAAGATCTTATTACCAACACTTTTTGTGTGGTAGGGTGAAAGTGTTTGTGGAGGCGCTCTCTAACACATGCATGCACACACACACATTTATTATGTACAATCAGTCCTAACAAATTACATATAAGACTATATGCAATGACTTTTATTTTTCTCTCTTCTCACAAAACTTAACCTTTTTGACCTTTAAAGCAATCCCATAATCCACGACTATCTTGCTCAGAAGACGTATCAAGATCTTAATCAATCTCGGTTTTTTAAAAGATTTTTGAGATTGAAAACCACCAAGTGCGATTCCAAACTAGGTCAAAGGTCTTGTTTCAAGAGAACTAGAACATAAAACATTATTGTTGATTTCAAAGTTTAAAAAAAATTATTTACAGAAAGCAAATCAATAATATATTTCTCAAGCTGAGAAATAAAAAATGCAAACTAAGTGTAATATACCATGAAGAACTCAGATATGAAATTTCTATATGCCAGAAAAATAGATCTAAGAAAAATGATTAAGTTGGAAACAAGATCTAAAGAACGAAGAGGTTACAGCAACAAACCAACTCTCAAATCACCTCTCAAACACTCAAACAATTAAACACTCAAGGTTGTGTTTGGGAAAATACAGGGGTTTGAAGGTTTATTTTTGGTTTGAACTGTTTGGACGATTTAGGTTTAGGGTTAGGTTTTCTAACTCTTTCTCTCTCTTCTGGTTTCTCTCTTTCTCTCTCTTTTCTCTCTTCTCTCTCTACTCTCTTTTTTTCTCTCAAAGGGCGAAATGGCAAAAAGTCTCTGAAGGCTGAGAGTAGGAGCCTTTTTATAGGAGGCTGAGAAGGTTCGAGAATGAGGATTGAAATCAAGGGATCAGATTTAGTCAATATCAATTGACTTGGATCCAATGGTTCACGATAAGAGGTGATTAAAGTTCTCCTAATTGGTTCATAAGGGGTTCACATGGATTAAAAAAGGAGACATGCAGATCGTTGATAAAAACGATCCAAGGGATGAAAATGATCACATGTTTAGTCTCAGCAAAGAAACACACTTCCCACCAATCAGAAGACAACACATGTTGGCATATAAGACGAGATAAAACGCGCATCTAAAGTTAATTAAAATCACACCCTCAAGTCTCTGCCGCTTTCGAATTCTACCCAAGGTTACTTTAGGCCAATTAAACCAACAATATGAAATAGCAGATTGACCCCACAAACTTTTAAAACCAAGTTTTAATTAATAAAACCTTATTTTAAAAAGTTTATAAAATCCCCCAAAAATATTTAAAAACCAATATTAGGGATTTAAACACACTCAACATATGTACACACATTATTATGCAATATGAGATGTATATGATCCATTCTACTGTGTGTGAGTGTTGGTAATGAGGTCTAGATCACTTCAATCAAAGATGAAATAGTAGTGCAAGCTTTGGGGTTCTTTGGATTCTAGGTTAGACATAATTTTGTCACAATTTCCATACTAGATGAACACTTTTACAATATAGACTCAAGTGAGTCAAGAGTATAAGGTGCTTCATGTTTTTCTCCTGAAGGTCAGGGTTCATCTTGATCTGGTTATATCCGACGAATCCATCAACAAACGATTTGAGGGCACGGTTGGCCTTGTTGTCTATGCTCATGTCGATGTTGGGTAATGGGTAATCATCTTTTGGGGATTCTTTATTTAAATCTCAGTAGTCGACGCTTATGCGAAGTTTTCCTTCTGACTTTGGCACGGGGACGATGTTGTCAAACTATGTAGGATATTCGACTACACAAATGAAACCCACGTTCAATTGCTTGACCACTTCCTCTTTGACTTTGAGCATCCATTCAGTGTGGAGTTTCCTTAGCTTCTGTTTGATTGTCTTGTATTTTGAAAATGTTGAGATCTCATGCTGAGCTATTTCTGGGTAGATTTTGGGCATGTCATCATAGGACCATGCGAACATGTCCCCGAATTCTTTCATTATCTCTTCAAATTGAGCGTACTCATTCTTGTTAATTGTGGACCTTATCCTAATCTTGTGTTGATGGCTCTTATCATTATTAATTTGAATGCAGTTATGTTGTTTGTTATTCTCCTTATTGAAAGCAGTTAAGAATTGCTCATTTGTAAAATCTTCGTCATCAAAGGTTTGATTAGAATCAAGATAATTAACGTAAGGCATGGGATGATACTTAATATCTTCGTTTATTTAATTTTTGGGATAAATAACATTGAAAACCTCATCAAAAGGTTTCTCACTTACATAGATATTCAAAAAAGGAAAAATAATAGCAGGTTAAAAGACTTAGATAAGGTAAACAGTAGGGTCAGGTTAAATTTGAGAAGGTTAGATTAGTATGGCATTCTAGTTGCGGAGAGGCATGCCAGCATCTTTGATTTGAGCGAACGGATTCGATATCTGAGTGGATCATGCAGAGACTCCCCAGTGTTTGAAGGTCGAATGAGTCTTCTAAATCACTTTCCTCAGAGTCCTTAGTACTTGGACGACTTTCTCGATGAGAGGTTGCGCTTCATGTTTGTAGTCTTCAGTCCAAGAGTTACTATCTTAAAAGAAGATTTCTATCCCCCGTTTCATTTTCTTATCAACATAATCGTAACATGGTTCAGGGAAGGCATAGAAGGGTAAGTCTTTACTCTCCTTAATAAATCTTTGATTCAAAGAGTTTCTTGATACAGTCTTTTCATCTTCTAAGATTTTTTTGGTCTCAGTCGATGAAGCGCTTTGAGTTCATTTAGTGAAGTCTGGTTATCCAGTGCACATAGACAAAATGCCTCCTTCGAGAGTATGGGCTCAACGATCCCTTGTTGGTGTCTCCCTAGGCCCATTTCGGGTATAAAGTGCATATTCTTGAAGATCTGAATCACATTAATGTTTCCATGAGGGTTATGTTCCGCAAATACTCAATTTTTAAAATTCTCTCCTGTTGCGATAGGAGGTGGATCAATTCTTAAGCCAGAGAGGAGCATATCATTCGTCCTATGCTGGATTTCCAATACTTGATTGCTAGTGCTGACATTGTTTATACTGTCGTCATCCTCCAAATGGTGATAACGCAACCTTTAGCAAAGAACTTCAGTTTCTGATGAAGAAAAGAAGATACCCCTAGGATGTTGTGGAGCCATGGACGGACAAGGAGTATATTGAAGCATGCAGACATGTCGATGACTTAAAACTCGATGATAGGACTAAAAGGACCAACCCCGAATGTGAGTTTTATTGACCCCATCACTTCTTGGTGGGTATTATCATAAGCATGCACAATAGTGGAAGTGGGAGTGAGATTATTAACTTTCAGTCCCAAGCAGTTAAAGGTTCTGAAAGGACAAACATTGAGGGAAGATCCGTTGTCAATAAGTGAAAGTGGAACTGCCTTTCCTAAGACTTTAATGGAGATGTTGAGGGCATAATTGGGATCAGGGCCAAACTTCGGTATCTCTTCTTTAAAGAATAATAGGAGTCTGGAAGAGGTCAGGGACCCAACCATATTTATGGCTTCTTCAAGAGTAGTGGAAGGAGGGACAATGGGTCTGATGAGAAGTTTTATCAAGGCATTCTGGTGCAATTGAGAGGACATGAAAATCCACCATAGGGTAATATTGGCTTGGATCTTCTTGATTTATCAAGGATTTTTTATTTCTTTAATGGTCATCTATGGCATGAGAAGTTCTTTGGCAATTCCCTTTATTTTATCTGTCTCGTTCACATAAGGAATCAGATCCTTGTAGTGTCTCCCTGACCTGGTCATGTCATTCACTGAAGTAGGGAATAATAAGAATATCATGGCTTTATCTACCTCGAGTTGAGTGGCTACTTTAATTATTTACCCCGATAAATCTTTGAAAGATATCATTTCACAGAGGATGGCTACTAGACTAACTTTTTCTTGACTAGGTTCGCCATCTGAACTATTAAAATTACCCCCCATCTGGTGGTGACTATATCTTCTTGCTACGAGTAATTAATGCATTGAATAACCTCAATGGCTTCATCGTAAAAATCTTCCCATTCAGCAGGGTGGTACAAGAGTGAAGCGACCAACATTACCTAAAGCTTCAAAGCAGAGAGCAACTAAAAAATGTTGTAGGTTTCATTTTCCTGTTGAAACATGTCGGCCATGGTCTGTACCACATCATCTAGGATGACTTCCTCAATAGGTACTACCCATTAATCTGATTCTCGAGCCCACTTCCGGACTTCCATGAACAAGCCACTAAATTTTTGATAATCAACGATCATCTCAACGAGAAAGTTTAGCTCAAACTATGAGAGTTGGTTCAACATAGTTGGTAACTCCATGTCTCTAGTAAGGAGTGACAAGGCCTGGTCAGTGAAGTAGATAGGGTGTAGGAGAAAATATGGGCACACCTTAAGTGGTTTAGTTGAGATTATAGGGATGATGGGTGCTTTGCCGGGCATGGTTTGAGTAGATGGGTCAAATTCTGGGTCGCCTTTTAGAAGAATGGCATTGGTATGAGTTAGAAATGGGTTGTGAGTGGTACTGGGATTAGGATTAGCTAGTGGGATGATGATACCCAGGTCAATTAGACCTTGAATTATATTCCTAAGGTGGAAGCATTAGTCGGTGGTATGACCTGTGGATTGGTGGAAATCAGAACGGACATCGGGTTTGAAGTTTTTAGAGAATGGAATTGGTAATGAACACGGGGGGGGGGGGGGGGGGGTCCAAGGATTGATGAGATTTTGGACTAATAGGGCCTGTAGACTTTGGATAAAGGAGAATGAAGCTTTGTGTACTATTTTTTGGCAGAATTACGGTGACTTTCGGGTGCCCAAGAGGTAGCAAGTTAGGAAATGTTGTTGACGATTGAGACGGTAGCACTAGCATGCTTCTCATACTTTTATAGAGTGAACCGTTTGGTCACTTTATTTGGTACAGATTTAATTTAGTAATTCCTTCCTCAAATTCTACACCAACTTCTCGAAGGTCTCGAAAGTGGGGGTAATATTATCCTCTCATGGATGCTCGGATACGAGGTAAGAAGTTCTTCTTCACAATATTGACTTGTTCCTCCTCGGAGGGTCTATTGGTCTTTGTATCAACTTTCTCTCCCCACCTTCCTACGAAGCTACTGACTGTTCCCCAAGGTTTTCCTTACTAATCTCTAGATCTTGACACGTAACCTTTAGCTCGTCATTGTACTTGTACTGAGACATGAATTCTCAAGCGATATCCTCCCAACTACGAATCTTGGATTCTTTAAGGGACAAAAATCAACGGAAGGTGATTTATTCTAAGGTCCGTTGGACCATTATCTCTTCGAAGAAACCAAGGAGGGTCATGGATTAATGATAGATTCGAAGGTGAACAATTGGGGGTCTACTTGCCTCAAATTTCTCGATGTCTAGAATTTTGAACTTCATTGGCAGTCTATCTTTTGTAAATGGAGACATATGAGTGTAGTCCATATAGCTCCCAGATATCTTGACTTGGTCCAACTTCGTTGATAGCAGGTTGAGGTTTTCATTGACCTTGTTCTATTCCTCCTCTTTTGGATCCACGGGTACTGGTAGGTTAGCCCCTGATTGGGCAAGGTTCAGAATAAATAGTTGAGCTGGAAGCGACCCATTAGTAGTGGGGCACGTGGATCATACTGGTACTCTTTTAGGACCGAGACAGGCTCAGAAGTGGGTGGACCCACGACACGAGGAAAGAAAACCTCAGGTTCTTCAAGAATATGGGTCTGGTGATGCTAGATTTCATGAATCTCGATTTGAAGGTTGCCAATCTTGGCACAGAGTTGGACTAAAACGGTCATTAGAATGGGATGCACATTCGGTGCTTGGTCAATGTTCTCCATGAAGAGCTCATGAAGGTATATCCCAAACTAGAATAAAGTAACCGAAGAGCCGACAGAGCTTCGGGGAGGTTTGATGGAAGAACTAAGACAATAGGGAGCTATACCAAAATTGGGTATGCGATCGACCTAAGAGGGAAAACGGTTCGAATTTATTTAGAAAGAAGGAGGGATGAATGTTTTTGGTATTTCGAAAAGAGGAGAAAGAATGTTTTTGGTTTTCAAAAAAAGAAGGAAAAAGGAGAGGGATCTCAACATGATTATAATGTTATTTGTTGAACATGATGCGAGACTGGGAAAATAAGGTTTAAAAATATGTAAGACACAGTTTGACTTGTTTCCAGGCTCACGAACGGGGTCTTGTTTTGAAAAAAATGCAAAAATAGTGCAAAAATTTGGGCAGTATGACGACCTGGAATTTCAACAGAGTTTTCATAGTAGTCGAAAAACTAAATAGGAGTGTCCTTAGTTTCATACCTATATGAGTTTTATGCACTTGTTGGGTTAGTGTAAGGGTTCCCCTCTTTGGCATGACTTCCACGATATTCCTCTTTCCTATAAGGGCAATTATTCATCGGTACGTATGGAGAAGCCATTTGATATACTTGAGTGTATGTGAATTGCCTCACTATATACCTCCTGGGACCGTACATGTGAGAGAAAATTCTATATACTCGACGTACGTGAACAGGTTCCCTACTATATACCTCTCATTATGAGTTCGATCAAGCGGGACGATGTGGGGGAACCGTTCGATATACGTCGAAGGTACGTGGCCAATAGAAGGTGAGAGTTATATCGCTTAGGCTAACTACACCCCCCATGACCATCGCCCATCACAAAGTGACCCTCCAGTACGAGACAAAATTTTGGTCAATATTGCCATGCTCTTAGTGATGTAGTGTGAAAAAATGCATGAGTTTTAATTAACATATTATGGAGAGAGAATATTTTTTTTTTTAAATTTCTTTGCATGATGAGTAAAGGGAGTACTACACTAATAAGGGAACACATACGAGTATTATGAAATGTAAATTTAGAATGGAGACTATACTACGCATTGATATATATGAATGAGTTAGTGACACATAAATATATACAAGTGAGTGTGTGTGGTAGTGAGCCTATACATGGATCAACTACGAGTGGTGTGTGATAACATGGAGATATATTCAAGTGTGGGTGTGCGCTAGTGAAGCCTAAGAATGGATATTGTAAGCGGTGTGTGAAGCACGTGAGTAGAAAGTGAAGCTAAGTGTAAGTGTGTGAAGTGTACATGGATAGTATATATAAGTGTGTGAAGTGTATAAGTGAGTGAAAATTATATATACAGTACATATACACAAAAGGAAATAGAGGAGAAAAGGGAACATACAAGTAAGTGTATACACTCATGTAGAATTAGATTCTAGTACTCTTAAAACATTCCCCAGCAGAGTCACCACTGTGTCCATCCCGGGGGGTGGGGGGTGGGTGGGAGAGATTCTCCACCTCTTTTCGTGCATTCTCACAGGATAATACCCTTTTTAGGGGCACTCGGCCATCGTCGATGTGAGGTAGTATGTAGAGATATATTCGCTAGCCTATTTTTCATAAAACAGGCAAAAGAAATATTTCTGCCGAGAGAGAACGGCATCAAGGACAATACTGATGCCTGTGAAACCAAGTAGTTTAAAAGATCCCGTGACTAAGTTATAGAATGAGAAGGTGTTAGGAACCCATAACTCCCTTTCCATCTCTCATGGGCATGTGTTAATCTTCTACTGTTATACTCCGTGAAGTGTGTGCGTATTTGCATAACATACATGGAGAATGAAATCGTTCAACTCGCCTCATGGACAAGGATGGAATGGTCATCCTTAGGAGTGTTCCCAAAAATAATAATACAAAATATAATGTAAGTGTTTGCCGAATCACAAGTCATAATTACAGAATAAATGTATACATCAGACAAGACATAAGCATCCAAGAATATGAAATCCATTAAGAATATATGTATGATAAAGATGAGGTAACAGATGTGTATAAATAAGGACTCGAGTCTAGGGATTTACCCAATATGACGAAGTAGCCCAAGGGGAATCAAAGTTCACATAGTTCGAAGATATCATAGGGTGGGGTTTAACCCATAAATCCAAACGAGGGATTTCTCTTATATGCGTGTGTATAGATAAACGTGCTTCAAGTGTGAGAGTGTGTAGTGAAAAGGCCTCTTTTAGAATTTATAGGTAAACCCTCTTTTTCTTGTTGTTGTTTTTTTTATACGAAAAATAAAGCATGTACAAGTACTAATAATCAAGGTTTGAAATTAATGCATAAGATGTAATGAAATAAAGCACTAAAGTAGAAATGACATAAGTAATGTTAAAGTAAGAGAATTTAGAAACAAGGATAGGGAATTCGACCTCCTTATGAAGACTTGAAGTGGATATTGTAGATGCGCTGATCTCATAACGAGGTGATGGTGGTATGAGTAGATGGGGGAATTCACTAAATGGAGTATGAAAAGGATGGAAGGAATGTGGGAAATGGGATTTTTAAGAGGAAAACAACTCTGAATTCGAGAGAATATTCTCTAAATTGTTGAG
Organism: Sambucus nigra; assembly: GCA_949130495.1. Lineage (NCBI taxonomy): Eukaryota > Viridiplantae > Streptophyta > Magnoliopsida > Dipsacales > Adoxaceae > Sambucus > Sambucus nigra. Next base: position 636,051,612 of record OX422207.1, on the reverse strand, counting down.
AGGGATATTCTGGGGTGCTTTTCACAGTGAGGCCATGACCTCTATTTATAGGGACAATGGGGTTCCGATCGAGAGGCTCCTGGACCTGCCTATTGGCATAGAACCCCAAATACATTGCCGATAAACAGGGTCTTCATTCGGCAGTTTGAGAGATTTTTTTCAAAAAATAGTCGTAAAATGCGAATCGTAAGTCAGAATCGCACATAGGGTGGACTGTTGGGAAGGGGATTTTGATTCCTTTAAGAATCCACTGATCCACTCTTAGGTTCGGGGGTTGACCAAAGTCAAAATGGGATCGAAAGCACCCGCTAGTCACTAGATAGGATATGTTTGGAGGAAACATAATGATGTAAGGCCGATTCATGCATATAATGGAACGTTGAAAATATTATTCAGAGACCTTTGAGATTTCATTCAGTTCGAAGAGTTGACTAAGGTCAAATGGGACCCAAAAGCACCCGCTAACCCTTCAGAGTAAAACATATTTTTCATCGAAACCGTAAGACTGATTCTCACATGGGGCGTACCTTTGAAAAGGGGATTTATAGCTATTCGAATATTCATTGATCTTTGTTCAAGATGGAGAGTTGATCGAAGTCAAACGATTCCCGGGAGCACTCCATGGCCTCTAGATCAGTTTTTGGAGTAAAACTGATTATTTGTTCGTACTGTAAGCCTATTCGAACACGAGACAGACCATTAGAAATTGGATTCAGATCCCTTTAAAGATTCATTGAGATTTTTCTCAGATGTAACCGGGTCAAACGGGGTTTGGGAGCACCCGGTGGCCTCTAGATCTGTACTCAGAGTATGACCAAGGGTTGTGGTGAACGAGTGAATGCTAGGGACCTAAGGGGTTTCCTAGGAGGGTCCTAGGATGGGGTGTCTATAGGGGTGATATAATATATATAGAGAGGGTGTAAGACTAGAGATATAGGCATCTTTAGGGGATAATACACCGAGAGACATATTATGAGGCTTGGGCTTCATGAATTTAACTCGGTATAGTGTCTGGGTAACCAAGGAAACTTAAGATTAAAGCTAACGAATTTCACTCAAAAGGAGTTGGATAATATGTAAAGAGGGTGTACGACTAGAGATGGAGGCATCTCTTGGTAATAATACACGCGTTTAGCTCGGTATAGCATTTACATAAATAAGGAGACTTGGTATCGTATCCATCGTAATTCATAGAACGGGGTTGGATAATATATAGAGGGCGTGGGACTAGATATGGAGGCATTTCTAGGAAATAATAGGTTGAGAGACTTATTATGAGGCTTGGTCTTCACGAGTTTATCTTCGTATATCCCCTACGTACCCAAGGTGACTTGGGATAAAAGCTAATGTAGTTCACTAAAACTGAGTTCGATAATATGTATAAGGGGTGTAGGACTAGATATGGAGGCATATCTAGGGAATAATATGTTGAGAGATGTATTATGAGGCTTGGGCTTTAAGAGTTTGTCTCCGTATATGCCTATGTACCCAAGGAGAGCTGGGATCAAAGGCAATGTACTTTAAATAACGGGTTTGGATAGTATATAGGGGTATGTGACTAGATATGGAGGCATATCTAAGGGATAATACATCGAGAGATGTATTATGAGGCTTGGGCTTCACGAGTTTATCTCAGTATAACGCTTATATACGCAAGGTAACTTAGGATCAAATCTAACGTTGTTCCAACAAATGGGGTTGGACTATATATAGGGGGTGTTTGTTTTAGAGACAAAGGCATATGTTGGAGTGATAGTGTAAGGGTCTATTGAATACACGTATAGATTGAACTACAGAAAATAGTACACATGTGAAATCCTATAATACGGAATTTGGATTTACCTTTCGAGATATCTTTTATTTGATCTCGTGTTAGCACAGACCGTATGTGATGACAATACTTAAAAACGAAGTCCCGATGCACTCACGGTCTTTTACTGTATTCCTGATATGGACAGTCACGAGAAGAGTGTGGGTTCTATCTATGTGACTACCTACTCCTCTCACTTTTCCTCTATGCTATCTCTCTTTCTCGCAAATTTAATTTGGATCTTTTGAGTATTAAAGAGTGATGGATGGCTTAAGAAAAATAAGCCTTAGGTGCATATTTATAGGCTACAGTAGGGACCCTAAGGAGAGATAAGTATGTGGTTCCTAATGGGACTTAGAAAATCTAATCCTTACTGAATCCTAATCCTATTACCTTAATTATAATTAATACACTAAATAATTATATTTGCAACTCCACTGCTTAAATAAAAATTATATTTCGAGCTCCTTATTATTAATTACTTAATTCTCCCCAAAGGTTAAAATAAATTACTGATAATTTATTTGATTAACTTCTTAAGTCCTTGAGTGGTCCAACTTAACTTATTTGTAGTATCGGATTAACATAATCCACCTGCAAGGTTTGACACATACAAAACTTATAAGAATATCAAGTGGGTATCATCAGTCTCTATACTGAGACGTGGATTCCATTCATAAAAAAACTTTCACCATACATTAATCAACATACCCAAACTATCAAGATTATGGATCCAATAATGAATCTCACTCGATAGGTCAAAGGAATAAATAACTAGTTCATGTCCATCAATCATATCCATATTAAGATCCTTTTACGTAAACCTAATAATCACGAGGTTTACATTGTCTTATAAAATAAGTATAAAGAAATTGACCTCAAGGTGGTTCCATTCCACACACATAAAGTGCACTAGCACAATAATTTCAAACTATACAGTTTTCCACAATCAATATAAACCTACTAAAATATTGTTCTACAACCCTACTCATGGAGTGTCCAGTTCCATCTAAGACTCTGAAGGATAAAACTTATATTCTACAAAAAAATGTGATTTGATCCTTTATGTGTAAGTCGTACTCTACACACCAGAACACTTACTCAGAAGAATAAAAGACATTGGCAATATATAAAATAAGCATTATGTCCATACATGATTCTATTTAAAAAGGGAAAATGGATTTTATTTTAATAATAAATCCATAACTAAAACTATTACATAAAGCATGGTTTTAGTATACTTCTCTAACAATATACCTATGAAATAATATATCGAGAGACATATTATGAGCTTGGGCTTCACGAGTTTTGCTCATTATAGCACCTACATAGCCAATGAGACTTGGGATAAAAGTCAATGTAGTTTACTCAATGGAGTGTATAATATATAGGGCTATAGAACAAGAGATGTATGCATTCTTATAAGATCATATACCGGGAGATATATTATGAGACATGGGCTTCGCGAGTTTATCTCGGTATAGAACCTATGTACCCAAGGAGACTCAGGATCAAATCCAACATAGTTCATTGAGAATGGGGTATATTTACAAGTGTAGGCTATGGGATACCGAGTGTACAAGGTAAATCAATGCGATATTTATGAGTTTCGTCCTTAATATATCAATTTTATTATGTCGGATTGATATATTTATATGTTAATTTAATAGGTTGATCAAATGCGGATGTTTAAAAAGTATTAAAAGGAAGACACCTATTTAGGATGCTGTTCATGACAAGATTTGTTCGCTCGGAGGAGTTGTGAGCGTGGCCAGATTTTAGACTTTGGCCTACAAAGTTTTGCATTGAACACATCCTAATGGAACTCTCCTGAGAACATGTTTTGAAAATTATGTTTTAATGTTTGTATTTTATAATCATGGCATTTAATTTTTATTAATTTATCATTTGAGTATGCCAATTCGTGACACAAGTGGAGGTGCTGGATTAGAAACTAGTCTTAAAAAATATAAATGCTATAAATTGAATGCCCGATCCTCTAAACGAGGGCCGGGTTAGATAGATTACACAAGTATGTATAATTTATGACAAATATATAAATTTGGGGCGTTTCCCCAAAATTTGGGTAGAGGTTCATCACCCTTGTGGCGAAAGCCAACTTTCTGTTTTGGGGGGAAGTCCTGCTTTTTATGCTTTTCAATCAGGCAGAGCTTCGGGTAGAAGTGTTAACTTTTGCAAAATTTCTGTAGGGGTTTGACTCAATTTGTTTTTCTGAGGCAACTTTTCAAGAGTATGAACTTCTTTTTTGGGCGACTCTGAGGAGGTATGAGCTTTACCTTTCAAAAAAGTTACTTTTTCTCAAGTACGAGACCTTCGAGATTTTTTTGAAATGAGCTCGAGTACATCGGGTTCTCGGGTGTAAGAAGGTCAGAAAACTGAATCAATGTTGGGATCTGGTGTCCCTTTCTAAGGTCGGTAGACACCTCTATTTATAGACATGACGATGGCTTTGGCTAATCGGCCATTGGTTTATAGGCATTGCTTTTTGATCAACGACGGAGAAAATATTTGGATAAGATCTTATGTTAGAGGGCTTTTGATGATCGCTTAAATTCTTTGGCCGAACGGTCATTGTAGTGGAGGCCATTGGCTGATCGACTAAAGGCCCCATGGGGGCTATTTGTTGGAATTTTTAATGAATCAAGTTTTTTTTTAGGTTTTCAATTATTTTCACTTTTGACCTATATACTTAGGTCTTTGGTTTTTTGACACCATAAACTTTAGTGTAGGTACTAAAAGTTAGGATTTCTCTCAGGGTTTCTTTCGACATTCATTCTCAGGATTTATTAGGAATATGACGAAGTGTCCTGGAACTTAGATTTCAAATTGAGGCATCCATAGAGGTAGTGTGCTTGCGTGGATGTTTTTTTTTATCAAAATAAGACACCAATAATTTAAATTTTTTGGATGTTTATAGGGCCTATGGGCGATGTCTAGAAAGTCTAGGGGAGGAAATTGGGATTTTTGGAAATTCGTAGGGATTTAGCCGATCAGCTGAAAGGAGGATAGGGACAACTTAGTCGATCTGCCAACTATTGGAAATGATTAATCGATCGGCTAACTATTTTGGTTGTCCAAACCTTATTTAATGTAGTAGAGCTTGCTATTTCAGGAAAGTAATCCTTTTCCTTCTTTAACTCTATATCTGGGGCCCCACTTTTATTTGCATTTTTTGACATTTGCATCTGTTAGCCTAATTTTTTCTCTGTTTGTGAAGCCATGGATCATGTCAGTAATTCTAGTTTTGGCATGCCCGACATACCATTTCTATTATCTATATCGAGGAGTATTCATGCGTGTTCCCATTCTTGTACTTCCTATCGGTCACTCCCATGATCACTAAAAAGACTATTGATTTATCGCTGGGTATGGTTACCCCCTCTTGACCTAGGGTAGACAGTTTTCAGCTGCTAGTGTTACCATCAACCTTTACCACGGTCTCTCGAGGCGAGGAACAATTCCTTCACATCTTTTAACGGGTTGATTCTTTTGGGATGATGGTGTTAGCTATGTATCCGACCCTTCTTTTGTGTGACGTGAGTATCCCTTAGACTCTTTCGGTGTATTTTGTAGAATCCCTTTCCCTAATTTTACCATATTTTATATATTTCTTTGTTTTATGTTTTTTAGTAGGTATCTATCGACGCGGGTTACCTAAAGGAGAAACTCACATGGTGGTTATCTGTGCATCTGGCACTGTGTCAGCTGATGTCAGAGGTTGCTCAAGATGCGGGAACAAATTATTTGAGGTTTTCAACTAGGTTGGCCCAGTGACTAGTTGGGTTTTCTCCCCCTATTGGTGTGCCATTTTTTAGGTGGTCTTCTGGGTGCCTGACATGAGGGCCCCAGGTGGGATTTAGATGGTGATGGGGCTTTTGGTAAGCCTTTTAGGCGGGGTTTGGTGTAACCTCCTAAAAAGAAGTATTTTATGGTTTTTTGGATATAGGTATATGGATAGTATGTTCTTTTATGAGGAACAAAAGAAATCCTCAATACATTTTCATTTTGTATGGGGATTCTCATTTTATGCATCGTGTATATAAATAAAAACATTTCCCCTTGCGAGGGTTGGTTCTACCATATGCTATTTTTTTATTTTTTTCTTTATGTATGCATGTTGTGCCTATGAACAGACTCGGGCCTAAGCCCTTTTTATTTGACTGATGACAAATCACAATAATGATGATGATGATAGTAATAATAATAATAATAATAATAATAATAATAATAATAATAATAATAATAATAATAATAATAATAATAATAATAATAATATAAGGATGAGAGGAATAAAGGCACCCTATCTTTTTAAGACTTCTTCATGAGGGAAAGACAACTTCATGCTTCTTGATAACGAGCCACATTGTTTGAATAGAAGTAGGAGTAGGAGAGGGAGGTCCCCTTTTTTTCTTCCGACTGTGATAAGGTAAGGATCTTTTTTTAGGTAACATAGGAGATACGAGTACCGTCTTGTTGTGAAAAATAGGATTTCATATGTCTGCCTCGATATATGTCCCGAGTTGAGGGGTGATTTGAAGGACAGGGTCAAGAGCTTTCGTAGGTAGCTTTAGAAATATGAGTGTCATATTTTACCAAAAATAGAGTGTTATTTAACGGGGAGTCCTTAGAGAGTCTGTCTACCTTGATACGTGTCCCAGGTTATGGGGTGTTTTGAAGGAGAGGGGAAAGAGCCTTTAGAGGTATATTCGTATATAGGAGCATCGTACTTTTAGCGAGAGAGTAGGGTGCTATTTAACAGGGAGCCCTTGTTGAATCTGTCTATCTAGATATTTTTCGGATTTTAGGGGTGTTTTTTAGGGAGAGAGTTGTTTGACTTCTAAGGAAGTAGTATATAAGGGTTAACATGTTTTCCCTTTTAGGCTTATTTTCATTTTTCACAGTACTAGCCTTTGTGTGTAGGTTAATAAATATGACTTGGTGGAGTCTTTAACATGCCTTAGAGCAATATTTTATTTTACTCTATATTAGTTTACTTGGATCACACCAGTATTTTTTGGGAGCAAGGGAACAATGACCATAAATAGGGTTTTCTATTAAAATAGTTTTTTTTGTGTTTATTTGGACAGGGACAGAGGTGATGTATCAGGCTGCGTACGTATCTCCAATTCAAAGACATCTAGGTGTTTGTTTGAATGTTTGCAATAAAAATATATTGGAGAATAGGTTATGCGTAGTTCCCCCACGAAATGAAAAAGATGGGGGCTCAAAGTGTTTTAGTTGACTTCAAGCAAAATGTTAGTGGATCATGTGGGATTTTTGAAGTAGGTTTTGAGTATGTGTATGGGCTTGCATAGTCTTCCATTCCTATTATGATTGATTTTTTTTGACTTTTTCCTCTTCACCTCAGGCGGGTTTAAGGAAATACTTTCTTCAATTAGTAGAGATTGAAGAGCTGGGAAAACATGTCTCCGTTAAGATCAGCTATAGTAGTCTTCCCGATGGAGTTTATTTTGGTGATGAGATATGGTCCTCCCTAATTGGGTGGAAACTTTCTGCCAATAGTCTGGGATGATTTAAGATTTTCTTTGAGGATGAGGTCGCCCTTTGGGATGTTTTGCTTTTTGACTCAATTTTGAAATGCCTGGGCGATGCGATGTTGGTTGCCCTGCTTATGATAAGCAACATTTAGCCTTCTCTCATCGAGGAGAGATAGTTTGTCGTAATAGTCCTGAACCTAGTCGAATTCTAATACTTGAATTTAGAGCATGACCCTTAATGAGGTCACTTAGAGTTCTATGGGTAAGACTGCTTCCATTCCATGAACTAGTGACTGGGGTGGCCCCGAGGGAATTTTCCTCTGTAGTGTGGTATCCCCAGAGGGCGTATGGGATTTTGTCTGAGCAGTCACTGTAGGTTTTGATAATCTTTCTACTAATGTTTTTGATATTCTTGTCAGGAGCTTCAACACCTCCATTATTTTGAGGTCGGTAGAGGGGTGATTTGTGACGGGGATACCATACTCATGAAGTAGGTTTGAGACCTCCTTCTTGAAGTGAAACCTGTTGTCTGACAATAGTTCATGACGTACGCTAAAGTAGCAAATGATGTTACGTCATATGAATTTGTCCACTTTCTTAGCATTTAGAACAGCGTCAGATTTTTCCCAAACCCATTTGGTGAAATAGTCGATGGTGACCAAGATGAACTCATATCCCATGGAGGCCTTGCAAGTTACTTTCCATATGATGACGATCCCCCAGGTGGAGAATGAATAGCGTGAGGTCATGCAGTATAACTCTCGAGGAGGTAGGTGTTGTTGGGGTGTGTAGATTTATCACTTGAGGAACCCCTAGATGTAATCGGCACAGTCTTACTGAATGGTGGTCTAGAAGTATGTCTATCGGAGTATTTCCCAAGACAAGGTGTGACCACTCATGTGTGGGCTATATTTTTCGCCATGGATTTTGTCGGTGATTTGAAGATTTCGTCCTCCGTGATGCATCATAAGTGTATTCCGACAAATCCCCTCTTGTAAAGATGATCCCCACAGATCATGAATTTGGTTTCTAGTCACCTCATGATAAGTTGGTAGTTGGAAGTGGCATCCATCAGTTAACAATTTTTGATGATCACCCTAGTACCAGACAATGGGTTCCACATTGTTTCTTTGATGGCCTCGACCTTAAATTAATATGACTGGGTATTTCAGTTGGTTATGGTGAACGTGATTTTCATTTTACCCGCCTCTACATATCTGTCATAGAAGATAGAGTGTGAAGCACATCCACAAAGTTATTCTTAGCCCTCGGGATAAATTCGAATGCAAGGTGTTCGAACCATGAGGATGCCTTTTCTAAGTATGCATGGTATGGCTGCTAATTGTCATCTCAAATTTTCCACTTACCCGATATTTGACTAATAACTAGGCTAGAATCTCTGTAAGCTTTTAGGTTATTGATCCCCATTTCCATTGAAATTTTAAGTCTTATGATGCAATCCTCATACTCGACCATGTCATCCGTGCATTCGTATGTGATCTTGTTGGATGTGGGGAGTCATTGTCTGTCAGGGGATATGAGGAGCATCCAAATGAAAAATAACCTTTTATTGGAGACTCCATTAAAGTATAGTTCCCAGGTTTCTCTATCAATTAGAGTGAAGAGATTCTTATCAGGAATTTTTCCTTGATTTCTTCCTCGTCTAATAAGGGTTGCTCTGTAAAGAGGTTATAGATAGATCGTCCTTTGGTAGTTTTTTGCATGACATGCGTGACCTCAAACTCTGATAGCATGAGAAGACACTTGGACATTCTTGTAGAGAGAGATTATTTCTCAAATAGATACTTTAGAGGATCCATTCTCGAGATGAGTTTTATACTAAATGACATCATTCAATGTCGGAGTTTACGAGTGATCCATACTAAGGACACACAAGGCTTTTCTAAGGAGGTGTATCTGTGCTCATAGGAACTAGTTTTTTTACTAACATAGTAGACGACACATCTTTTTAAGAATTTTTTATGTATCGTCATGAAATGGCTCCAAAAGTAATGTTAGTTATGGTCATGTAGAGCAGGAGGGGTTGTCCTGGATGAGGGCGAACTATCATCGTGGGTGACTGAGGTATTTTTATATCTTCTCTAATTCTTGTTGTCATTGGGTATTCCACTCTTTTGGGGAGTCCTTTTTTTTGAAAGAGGGGTTTGAAAATGGTGGTGAGTTGGTTGATGAACCGACTTATGAATTGTACCTGACCTAGAAACCATTTTACATCCTTTTCTACTTTGGGTGGGGTCATTTCCCGTATGTCTTTGACTTTGTACGGTTCTACCTCAATTATGTATTTGCTAACTATGAATCTGAGAACCTTTCCCGTAGTTACTTTTAAGATGCATTTATGTGAGTTTAGCCTCCTTTTGAAAAGGTGTAATTTTTGGAAGAACTTTAGGAGTGTCGAAACATGTCCCTCACGATCTTTGGACTTGATTATCATATTGTCAACATAGACTTCGACTTATTTATAAGGTCATGTAGGATGGTTATGGCCACTCTCTGGTAAGTCGTGCTATTATTTTTGAAATTAGAGGGTATGACTGTATAACAGTACGTCACACAGGGGTAATGATTTCAATATTTTTTTGATGATCAGGATGAAATTTAATCTAGTTTTAGCCTATGAATCCACCCACAAAGGACTTTAGTGCATTGCTGGTTGTACTATCTACCAATAGGTCGATATGGGGTATAGGAAATCGTCTTGGGGCATGCCCGATTGAGGTCCCTATAACCTACGCACATTCAGACTTTTCCATTGGTTTTGGGTATTAGGACGATGTTGGTTAGGCAAGTGGGGTACTCAACCACCTGGATGAAGCTGACACTTAGTTATTTCTCCACTTCCTCTTTAACTTTTAAGGACCATTTGGGTCTGAGCTTGCAGAGCCTCCTTTTTATGTGTTTGTAATTAGGGAGAGTAAGTATCTCATGAAAGGTAATAGAGGAGTTGATATTGAGCATGTTGACATAGGACCCAATGAAAACATCCACAAAGCTGGAAAGGAGATACGTGATCTCCTTTTATTCATTCTTATCTATTGAGGACCCTATTTGTAACTGTTTTAGGTTTGGGGAGTACCCAAATTTATGGTAATTATGCCATCCTCGTTGGGATACGTACGATTAGTTATCATTATTGGGGGTGGCTTCTAATTTATTATGAGATTAATTATCATCACATGTAACACACATAGAAAGATACTGAAAAACTTCATTTTTTATGACATTAAAAGGAGGAAGGACAATATTGATGATAGCAAAAAAAATTGTATATTAGGAGAGGGGATAAGGGGGACCCTTTAGCTAATAGGTGAGACTCAAAGGAACTCATTATGACGGGCACTGGGATGCATCTGGTAAACGTTTAGTTATTCAGTGTTGGGGTTACCTTGATGTTAGAGATGGGGTGATGAGGGTTTTTTCATGGTTCCTTTGGAGAGAACTTTGGGACCTTAATGACCTTCATACTAACTGCAGGCTAGGGAAGGGGGTGTTTCTTGGGCTGGGCCTTTCTTCCCTTGAGGAAGGTTTAGGGTATTTAATGGAATCTGCAGTTGGCTTGGTGAAAATAGGAGCCTTAGAGAGGAATTTTGACAAGTGTTAGTTATTTTCTTCATTCCATTAATAGTTCCATGGGGTTTATCTATGTGTATTCGGAGGTTTGATCGTAGGCGGTGTCTGAAATAAGTGAATGTTGGATTTTGACACACGGAGGTAAAGATTGAGTTCAGGGATATTGACCACTATCCTTTCTGTATAATGGTATCTCAATTGGTATAGGCGGTGTACCAATCGTGGAAGCATTCCACCGAGGTCGAATGGATGGAACTCAATGTATATATTAATACAGTGTTATTGGGAAATAGTGCGGGTAATCCCCATTCGGGATTTGGCTGAGGCGTATCTTTGTCTTTTCTGGTAACCTATAATACGTTCATTTCTCCTAGGTAAACTATATGGATTTTCCTTTAATCCACGTATAATCCTTCCTCATAGAGGATGTCTATTATAAGTCATAGGGATTTCTGGGTCTTATCCCACAAAGGCTCTGGGAGTCCGTGACAATGGAATCCCTCTCCTTGGAAATAAAAATGACTATTCCACCCTTAATTAGAGTCTTTAAGTCTATCTATAATGACTTTAACATCAGGGGTGTACCCAAGACCGTCATTTCCCTTGTATTTTGAAGCGACGATAGCCTCAAGGATTCCTTGTTGTTTTTTTCAAGATTAAACCCTGACACGTATCACATCTTTTAAATGATTCGGGCAGCTACATTGTGGATAATTAACCGCTCCTTTTTCATATTAATAAGTATAATGACCTGGAATTCACTGAGGCTAATGTCGCGGTTGTCGCGATGGGTGTCGAGGAGAAGGGTGGTGCTAATATTGTCTATAGTGGCCTAGTCACTGCTCCCTGAATGGCGATGACCTTGGTGTCAAACAGGAACCTAACCTTCATGCAAAGTGATGAGGGTAATTCCCCCATGGGGTGTATCCATACCCTCTCGAGTAAGAGGTCAAACTTACCAAAATGTCGACTACTTGAAATTCTACATCACATTTGATAGGCCATCTTATGAGAGTAAGATTGATGGCCCCAAGGACCTCTCGATGATTGTTATCATAGGCGCTAATAGCTATAGAGGACTGTGTAAATTCTGAGGCGGTGTATCCCAGACCGACAATAGTGTAAAGAGGGCATATATTGATGGTGGAACCATTGTCTACTATTACCAAGGGTACTATCTGTCCATGGGTCTCAGTAGTAATATGTAATACAAATAGGTGGTTGCGACCTTGCATGGGGAGGTCCCTAGTAGGAAGTTAATATTTTGTTTCATGGAAATAATAACTGGCCACGAGATAATAGGTGAACGAGAGCATCTCGGTGCTCACGGGATGTAGCTGGCAACTCCTATATGCTGATGTTAGCTGAGGTTATCAGGAGTTTCTCCTAGATTTGTTATTTTCTAAGATGGGAATTTTTCTCCTTTTTAGCGGGGTTCAGGGGAGCAGCGTCTTGACCTAACCTGATGAGTAAATCAACATATTATCTGGGGGTGAGGACAGGTTTTTCCCCAAATTCTCGCTCAGCTTTCTCTAAGTGTATAAGGAGATTAGTTAAGAATGCATGGTCGATGGAACGCGGTGTTGGATTTGAGTCCATGACGTATGTCCAATCCAAGATAGGGTTTGCTTCGAGCTTTTGAAAACATCATTATGAGTTTTTGATGGAGATCTGGACATGGAGTTATCTATCCATCCTGTAGTTACATATAATTTTAGATTAGGGGTGGGGATTTCTACCACCATGATCAGGACTTGGTCGTCTGTCTAGTTTGGTGCCCTTGGAGAGGTCCTATGGACATGGAGGATACTGACCAGATGTCATCGTCTGAGGTAGTTTCTTAGTATTATTCATCATCGGTAGGGGGTCTTCCAAGACATCTACTTGGTGATCTTTATTGTGGGAAGGTGGATCTGGTTCCCCTAGATCCATTTCTTTCACAATGATGCTGGCTTCATAAAAGACGTCTCCGTAGTAGTATCGATACTTTGCGTATTCCTCCCCTAGGGAAATATTTCATAGACAAACCTATAGATATTTAGTACAGATACCATGTATTTTAGGCTAGCAAATTTCCCATGAACATGGTTATGGGGAACGGATGGACAAGTTCCATTCTGTCCATGTATGAGTACCTTTGGGGGGGGGGGGGGGTTGGCGGGGGGATGACCTTAACTTCCCATTTCATCTTGTAGTTCAACAATACTAACTATATGGGTTGCGTATGGGTATGAATTCCCATAATTGCGTCTCATGTTAGTGTAATGGTGGGACCATGATGATATCTCGAGGACAAAGAGGTCAAAGGACAACTATGAGACTAACATATCTAGTTCATCTAAGGGACTGATAAGGTCTTCTTCCAAGGAGGACCCAGGGGGATTATTGTCTACTTCCATGAAATTTCACAAAAAACCTTATATATTTACTAGTAGGTCATACCACTCGATGGCTTGGATGCTCTGATATATGTCAATGTTAAGATGGTAGAGCATTCCCTTGGTATCGAAAAACTAGAGAGGCAGTCCCCCTTATGAGAGTCTGGACTAGAGGTTGTCTGCTGAGTGACCTCGCTTTTCATGTGGGAGGTTCAATGTGCGTGTTGATTTAGTTGGTTGAGATTTTTTACTTTAGCTTTGTAACTGATCCCAAACCTTAAGTCTTGGAGGTTAGGGGCTGCGAAGGATGTTGGTCCTTGCTTATGTAACCCGAGTCTTTTTCTTCGGGAGTAGTCCCACTATGTCATCATTTTCCAAACCCGAGGGTTGAGAGTAAACTCATCCCTGGGTCCTGGGGAAGTGTTTCCTTCTATGATGAGGAGATAGTAAAATCAATTTATGATCCCCTGTTCTAGCAGGTCAACATAGTACACATGGTTAAAATTGGGTATAAGAGGTCTCTAAGTAAGCTCGGTAGATCCAAGGCGGTGTTTCGCAGGGGAGGTGTCATTTGTGGGCCTATCAGTCATGAAGTGTAGATGTCACCTCTGAAGTAAGTCTGTATCATGTGGATGGTACCTAAGGGTTAGACCTTAATTTATGGTACAGAGGGAGAGGGTCGGTGGATTATTCCATGTTATCGGTCGTATTTTGATTCGAATAAGACTTGGTTGACCATGACTGTTTGGTTTTCACGGAATTGGTTACACCTTTCTTTTGGGATCTTTGGGTCGACTATGTACTCAATAGGTTCGAGAAGGCCTTCATATTGGTTTCCCAAGCAATATCTCTTTGGATATAGTGGGATTTTATCCTTTTCTCCTCCTCTTATAATAGCTGGTGACGAGCTCCGTATTTATAGGAAATATGATATTTGGCTCGGAGCTGTAGATCTTTTTCACTAATCTGTACTAGAGGACTTGAGCATCGGGGTGGTCGAATCACAGGCTCCCTATTTTGATGTCTGGAATTTGTGTTGCTTCCACTATTTATTGTAGAATGGAGTAATGGTGAGTTGAGAGTACGGGGTAAGGGGATACAACTGTTGGTTTTTGTATCTTCTATGGAAAATAAGTGGAATTTTGAGGTGGATCCTTCCTATCCGATGGACTAGATAGGTACTTACATTGTCATGTGTTATGTTGCCCGGAGGGCTTCATTGTACATCTCCTCCCTTTCGATTACAGGATCGGTCATTGCAAGAAAGGGGGCGATAAGTCTCGACTCTTTAGGGATCATGAATTTTGTGACTAAGAGGAGGTCCGGACTATAATAGTTAATATGTAGGAAGTGTATATCCATTATGAACAAAGTCATTTGGTCTATAGTGGGCTTAGTTTCAGTGATTACTTTGATAGCGGACGATAGCATGCCAAGAGGGGTAGATGTTTGGAAATGGGCATGCATCGTTATCCTCTGCTTGTGATGGATGGAGACTATCAGAGTGGAGGGATCAATATTTAGGATGGTAGCATTTGAGAAGGTATCTATGCTAGGGTTAGGATACCTTAGCGGGATGAGGTTCCCGACATTGATGAGGTCCCGCATGGCATGCCTTAAGGTCCAATAGTTATTAGTGATGTGATCGAGTTCCTGATGATATTCACAGTGAGAGTTTAGTTTCTAATTTTTATCTGTAATGGTCGGGAGTGGTTTGGGATTAAGTGGATTGAGACGACCATCTTCTTTAAGAGAGACAAAGACCCGACTAAGGGGGGTTGCAAGTCAGTGAAGGTTTTGGGATGAGCATGAAACTCTTTTGGAGGAGGCATAGTTTGATTATTTTTTATATGGGGTCCTGATGGGTAGGGTGCAGTAATAGCAACCATGGATGGGTATTAAGGACAACTAGGCATTATTCTGATGGAGGACTGACCACGAGGGTGGTGATATGAGATATGGAAGCCCTTAGAAGTTTCAGACGGGTAGAGAACTGATTGGTAGTGTGACGAGTTTCCTTAGTGGTTTTAGAAGCTTAGGCGTCTAGAATTTCTTCACTCTTATGCCCTACATAATCGAGGGATTTGAAATTTAGGATCCAGGTAATCCCGAGTTCACTTCGAACTTTCGTCTGAAGGTTTTTGATTATGATCTCTATCGGGTCTTGTTCTAATGGATGATTCCATCTAACCAACTTTCTCTCTCCAGGGAGTGACAAAGATGAAAACTTCTTTTCCTTCCCCTTATTTTAGCATTTCAAGATCCTTTCAAGTGGCTTCCAATTCTTTATTGTGTTCTTATTGCTTCAGGAAAGAACGACTTCTATCGTCCCATATTTTGGGAGTCCCTTCATGTTTAAGGCCCATGTACCAGGTGAGGGATCTTACGGATAACATGGATGGGAACATCCTTTCCAATAACCATAGGTTGATGTTTTGGACGTTCGACTAGAGGTGGTATTTAGATAAGTGAGTGGTTAGAGAACCGATCCCTTTGTAGGTTTTGAATGTTGGCATCTTGAATTTATCCAAGAACCGGGCTTTAATATACAGGGCCATCTTCTTGATGTTAGTAAGCTCATCTGTGGTTTTTATTTTATTAATGGCAAATTGGAGAAGATAGATTTCATATTTCACTTGTGTTATCTCTTGATTTTGTGGCGGGGGGATGACCTCTTCGACTAGCAGGGCCCACAGATTCAGCTCGCGCGGGATCTTACAAGGTGGTGTTCGGGTAATTTGGGTACTGATGGTAAGGATCAAAGTAACCATGTGGGAGAAATAGTACTTGGAAGTAGGGAGCAATGATGTTAGCAGGGGGAGATGGAGCTATAACTAGAGTAGGCGGATCATGGTGGTTGGTGGGTAAAGCCTCAACAACAATCACAGGTGGTGTACCAATGATGGGAATGGGAGGAGAAAGGGAGTTCTCACCTATTATGACATACGTTCCATGCATGTGTGTTTGGGTTTGGCATAGTGCCCTAGTCTCGGATTGCATGGTATTTTAGGAAACATTGATGCACTCAAGTTGTATTAGGATTTGATCCATAGCTAATAGGACATGTACTTCTTTGGTATGGTGGGGATATCATTAATGAAGACTAAATGATTGCATGGTGCTGAACTCGAGTTTTGAGGGTAAGAACTTAGTGGGATTCTTTTGCTGATGATAATAACTGTAGAAAAAGTTAGGTCACTTTTGTTCAGTTTTTATAGATAAAAGGACCGAAGGAAGGACAATAATATGGGGATAAGGACTCACATATGCAATGAATTAATCTGATCCAATTCTTTTATCTATTTTTAACGGTATTTGGACAATAATTTATTTTTTGAGTTATTTCTTTTGGTACTATCTTTAAAGGATGAGAAATTTAATAAAGTCCCCTTGGATTTGGGTGAATAAGGGTGAGCTCTCGTTTTGTTAGAATGAAGAGAGAGGAAATAATAGATTGTGGTCTAGTATTTTCTCAAAATAAAATGCATTTAGGGGAGTCCAAAGTAAGGGACCTTTGTTTTGGATATGGCTTGCAGATTCATACTATTTTATCCCCCGTATAGAAGAGGAAGACATTCAATCGAAAATCTGAGGGGTTTTGGACCAGCCTTCAGCCATCTAAATTTTTTAAAATTTTTTATCAAGATGATTGAAGCCATAAGTATCTATTCTTTTTGTGCAATAGGCTGTATTCCTAGATCTTTTATATGGGAAAAGGGGTGATTCGACTTGATTACCGAAGGATCCCCTTTCATGGTCATGGATCACAATATACTGGGATGCATGGACATAACAACCTTTAAGGTACGTGTGACACCACTTTGCCCTGGTTTTGAATAACTATGAAAGCCTATTCGATATACCTAGTACTAAATAAACTTCAAATGCACTAAGACATTGGGATCAAAAGAAAAGTTGATCAATACACTAGACGGTTAAACAAATAGAGTGAGGACACTCATTGACAACTAGCCTTTCGAGGAAACGACTTTTCAAATGTACTATCTATATCCAAGGAAGTGATTTCTCTAAAGTATGAACCTCTCTTTTAGGAAGAGGTGAATTTTTTGAAAGTGTGAACGTTCTTTTCGATAAAGTGAGTTTCCTAAAGTACAAAATTCTTTCAGCAAGTTGCTGTTGGGAGCCCTCGAGGGTATAGGGGTTAAACAATATGAAAATTAAGACTATGTAGTGCGTGATGCAAAAAGGTAATCTTTAATTTTTACATACTATGATGTTTAATTTTATCGCGGGGTCCTTTGCGCATACCTATATGTTTGGGAAAATGTACAACCATGTATATGGGGACCTAAGAACATATTTACATTGTGAGGGACTCTAAAATAAACGCCGTTAAATAGTTGTGAAGTTGATGTAAAGTAGTCACTAGGCAGAGAAATATTTGGAATACTAGAAAGGATGCATATAAATAATTCGATTCTCTAGATTTATCTTCGGTGGAGTTACTAATGTGACATAGTTAGCGAGGTACAACTATGATACACAATGTTGCATTTTGATAGAAGAACAATTTTCTCCAGCGGAGTTTCCACTATAGTGTTGAGGGCCCCGAGAAGTCAGTGACATGCCTAAGGGGAAAGGGAACTTGATGTTACGATGTAGTCGGGAGTTTTTATCTCTTGTTCCTGACCCCCCCTCGAGTTCAGGTTATCGATTTAACATTTGGGTGTCGATGATTTTGCCTCTGGATGTAGTTTGATGCCATGTACAGGTTTGGTGCATGCCTTTTTTGTAAGTGTGTCTTTCGTGTGGAAGAATGCGATTTCGTTAGGTGTTCCGAGTCACTAGTTTGTTTTGCATAAAAACAAAAAAAAGGTTTGGCCTAGCCCTTTTGAGTATATCCTACGACAGCTTCTAAAGTGTGCAGTTGTTCTAGAGATTCTTGTTATATGGGTTTGGGAACAGGGTTACGAGTGGGGAAAGTGATAGGCATCCCACTTGTTTTGTATGCTTCCTTAATTCTATGACTATTATTGCTCTTTACATTAGTTGATTACTTTTTAGTTATTTTAGAATTTTTTTAAAAACCTTAGTGTGAGGGTCCCTAAGAAATATATATAGGTGCTTAGGTTGTAAAATACTACCCATAAGAGGCATAGAGACATCACTTCAACCAGTGAAAGTACACGAGATATGCTTGTGCATGACTCCGTGCTTTGTACGTATATAACGAATGGGCATTGTTAAGTATGTAAGTTCAAGTAAACTCATATTGTCTAACGGGTAGATTTCAGTGTGTATATAATTGTGTGAGGGAGCTAAGATTTTGAAATAGTTCAATATCTCATTCGTATTATGAGAAGGGATAGAAAAGTGAGATATGGGTGCATATTTGTTGTGATTAGTGTATACATGTTTGCATATTTTTATGTAGGAATATGTTTGGGAGGTCCTGTGTTGAGATAGTTTGATATCTCGTTTGAATTGGATTAGGTTGGATACGGATGAATTTCGGTGAAATAATATGTAGAGAGATATATTGTCGAGTCTAGATCTCATGATAAAGACTCGTTATTGTACCTATGTACCTAAGGGGACTTGGGATCAAATCCTACGTAGTCCGGTTATAACCCATTTTCGAACGTGATGTGTGTGAAAATGTAGGACTTGGCTTGGGAGGGGGAGGGATGGTGTATGTAATATTAGAATGGGAGTGGACCCTAAGATATATGATATTAGCACATAACCTTATAATAGCCCAGTGATTACTAGACATAATTTATTGTCCTTCAGACTAGTTTGGAGGTGTATAACTGGGAGTTTTTGAGATGAAAAGCAATGAGGTTACATCAAGGATATAATGTTCTAATGCTGAGAATCATAGAAGAATACTACATATTGGTATTAGGGTGGATCATGAGAAGTAGAGGGAGTTAAGGACTAGGATGGATGAATACCTAGTTGATAATATGTTAAGAGACATATTATAAGGCTTGGGCTATAAGAGTTTAACTCATTTTAGAGCTTACGTACCCTAAGGAGACTTGGGATCAAAGCCAACGTAATTCTAATAATGGGGTTATATATAGACAGGGTTATAGGAATAGAAATGGAGGCATCTCTAGGGGATAATATGTCGATAGACATATTATGAAGCTCAGGGTTCATGAATTTACTTAGTATAACGCCTATGCAACCAAGGAGACTTGGGATCAAAGACAACGTATTTCACTTAAACGGAGTTGGATAATATGTATGGTGTATATGATTAGGGATGGAGGCCTTTTTAGGGGATAATATGTCGGCAGACGTACTATGAAACTTGGGCTTTACGAGTTTATCTCGGTATAGTGCATATGTGTCCAAGGAGACTTGGGATCAAAGCCAATGTAGTTCACATAATGGGATTGGATAATATACATGGGGTGGGACTAGAGACGAAGGCGTCTTTAGGCGATAATATACCGAGAGATGTATTATGAGGCTTAAGCCTCACAAGTTTAGCTCGGTATAGCGCCTACGTACCCATCGTGACTTGGGATCAAGTCCAACAAAATTTACTCAAATAGATTTGGATAATATGTATAAGGGGTTTAAAAGTATATGGAGTCATCTGTAGGGGATTGTTGATACCCAATTTAGTCTGCTGACATAGACCAATTGAATGAAGACACGTGGCAATCTACATGGCAACAACAAAACACTTTCGAGGAACTCACACGCTCCTAGGAACAAGACTACAACGAGGAAGATTATTTCCCCGAGGAACACTGCTTCCCCGAGGAATTCACACGCTCCGAGGAACAAGATCTCTCCGAGAAACTCTTGAGTACCGAGAAGCTTAGGCGGTCCGAGCAACTCAGGCGGTCCGAGCTGCACCTCGAACAAAACATTAATAGCAGGATAACCAACAGTTTGACTGTTCATTAAATGCTTATCATTCAGACGCACACGCATAAAGGGCATTTAATGTATTACCCTTTCATATGTACATCATTTAATGTATTACCCTTTCACATTACAGCCCCAGGGCTATAAATACATTGTGCAATCCTCATTGTAAAAGGATCTGATCCTGAGACCGGAATTTCTTGATAGAATTGTAATCGAGAATTCTCAAACACTCAGCAATAATACAACAGTGGACGTAGGCCATTCTTATAAGGCTGAACCACTTTAAAATTCTTTGTCTCATTTATTTATCTGTGGTTGAGTAATTAGAGTGATCTAATTTTTTACATCAACAGATTGGCGCCGTCTGTGGGAAACGACTGGTAATATCGTTTTCCATCAAAAATAATTCATCACCAATATCTGATATTCCAGAATCCAGCAATCGAAACGCTGGAACTCCTCCAAATCCATCTGCTCCGCCAAATATTCCAGATCTGGCTGGAATAATGACAAATCTAGCTCAAGGCCAGACCGTCATGCAAGAAACGATGTGATAACTCATCCAAACTCTCCATGGCGGTGCGTCAGCCCATTTAGGACCGCGAAGTATTCAAAGAAACACCCGTACCCCATCCTCACGTACTAGGCGCACCAATTCATATCGCAATGAGGAGTTTGAAGATTTCTCTTATCAACCTGGACGAACTTCGTCAATGCGAGCCACGAATACTGAACAACGTGTCACTCTCTCCCCCAGAAAGGACCAGCGCATTGGAAAGGTTAATTAGTGTTTCTCCTTTTGACCGATTAGGCCCTAGAAGGAACAAAAGTCCTCCTAATGCAGCGTCGAGGAGCTTTCGACGATCAACAGCCTTAAGGGAAGGATATGCCCAGTCGTGACCAGCTGCTCGTCAAGATAGATCCCAGGAAGCCACTTCAACACGATCAACTGCTCGAACCAACAGGCCCGAGGAAGGGAATGATGCATGGAAAGGCTCTATTCAGCGACTGGAGGATAGATTAGGGGAAATGGCTAATGTAAAAAATCCTCTACAACGAACCTTTATTCGAGGAACACCTTTTGTCCATGCTATTGTAGATTTTCCAACACCATCAAAGTTCAAAGCACCTGTTGTGACCCCCAAATATGATGGAAAGACTGACCCTGTTCTTCATATAGAACAATATCAAGCTGCTGCCGACATCTATGCTGTCCCGGATGAGATGAGATGCAGGGCATTCTCGGGAACTCTTACCGGATCTGCTCAAATATGATATAATAATCTTCCTCGGGGTAAGATCTCAACTTTCTTTCAACTGGCCGAGTTATTCATTGGAAATTTTTGCTTTAGGGCAAAGCCAGTTAAACGAGTAGCACATTTGTTAAGTGTTAGACAAAAAGCTGGTGAAAGTACCAGAGATTATATAACTCGTTTTAATAACAAGAAACTTGAAGTCATTGATTATGAAGAGAAGATAGCGATCACTGCCTTGATGAGTGGGCTATTGCCTAATAAGTTGTATTACACTTTGGCCAAAGATCCACCCACAACTATGTCAGAATTGATGGCGAAAGCGGCCAAAATCATGAATGCCGAGGAGGCTATGGCTGCGAAGAAGAATATGGATAAAGAAACCAAGGTGGAAGTCGACAAAGCCAAGAAGAAAGAGCATAAGAACAATGGTAATGACAAACAATCCAAAAATAGGTCGTCATGGGAGGTCTTGAGGAAATTTGGCAATTATACTCCTTTGAAGGTAGATATCAACCACGTCCTGGAAAAAATTAAGAACAACGAGGAGTTAAACTGGCCAAAGAAAATGAAGGCAGAACCTGACATGAGGAATAGGGAAAAATATTGTGAGTTTCACAAAGATCATGGCCATATGACCAAAAATTGCATAGCTCTTCAGAATGAGATCGAAACACTCATCCGACGAGGAAAACTGGCAAAGTATGTTGATCGTGGAAACTAAAGAAGAAACAACGACTGAGCAAGGGAGAGGTCTAGATCTCCTCGTCGAGCAGAGGAGAAAAAGAAAAGAAACCATGAAGTTGATCCATAAGATGACCCCGATCTCCCCAAGAGACCAAGGCAGCCAGAACGAGAGGTATTTTCAATACGCTTTGGATCATTTGACTGTAATGTTATTACAGGTGGAGATGCAGGAGGAGGAGACCTTACAGCAAAAATAAAAGCTTACCTCTGTGAGGCTCAAGCTTGCTCGTACATTCAGTGAATAAATCTAGCTGAAGAGGATCGCCCGAGAAAGGTAAACAAAGAGAAGTTGGTCATTGGGTTCTCAAAGAACGACCTTGCAGGTGTTCTATATCCTCATGATGACCCATTGGTGATCAAAATGAGGATGAAGGAGGTTATGATTTCAAGAGTATTGGTCGACAATGGTAGCTCGGCAGATATCATGTTCTACTCGTGCTTTGATAGTTTAAATCTAAAGCTATCTCAACTGGAGCCTTATCACAGACCCTTCATCGGTTTTGCTGGCGAGAAAGTATTTCCACTTGGGACGATCAAGTTGGATATATTCATTGGTACGTGGCCTGCTTGTCGGACAGAAAGAATACATTTCTTCGTAATGGATAAGAATGTCCAATCATCGTACAATATCATCATGGGAAGAGTAGGATTGAAGAAGTTCGAGGCTATACCATCTACAGTGCATCACGCCTAAAATTTCCAATAAACTTTGGAGTTGGAGTTGTGAAAGGTGATCAGAAAGTAGCTCGGGAATGCTATTATTCATCCTCCGAGCAAGAAGAACTGGAAGAATCAAAGAAAAAGACTACTACCTATCAAGTGGATGAAGGTGCAGAAATTGAAACATTGGATCCTCGAGATGAGTCGCAACTCGTGAAGGGTCAAGTGGTGGAAGCTACTGAAAATATCATTCTGGACGACGAACACCCTGAGCGAACTACTCAAATAGGTTCATCATTGGAAGCCTCATTAAAATAGGAATTGATAACGTTCCTAAGAAGCAGAAGACAAACTTTTGCATGGAGTCATGAAGATATGCCTGGAATAGACCCAAACTTCTTGTGTCACGAGCTCAATGTAAATAAGGAGATAAAGCCTGTGAAGCAGAGAAGAAGAGTATTCAGTCCCGAGAAGAATCAAGCTATACATGAGGAAGTTGAGAAGCTCCAGAAAGCTTGTTTCATTGAAGATGTTAAATATCCAGACTGGTTAGCCAATGTGGTGATGGTAAAGAAGAAAAACAACAAGTGGAGGATGTGTGTAGACTTCACCGACCTCAACAAAGCGTTCCCAAAGGATCACTTTCCATTGCCCCGAATTGATCAACTGGTGGATGCTACCTCGGGACACGAGTTGTTGAGCTTCATGGATGCTTATTCTGGTTACAATCAGATCAAAATGAAACCTGAAGACAGGGAGAGTACTTCTTTTATTACCACTAGGGGAACTTATTGTTATAATGTTATGCCTTTTAGTTTGAAAAATGCAGGTGCGACATATCAGCGGCTGATGAACAAAGTCTTTGCTGAACAAATCAGTTGCAATATGGAGGTATATATTGACGATATGCTGACGAAAAGCAAGAAAGCTGACGATCATCTAGTTGACTTAAGTCAGACTTTTGATCAACTGGATAAATATCAAATGAAGCTGAACCCGACGAAGTGCATATTTGGAGTACGAGAAGGCATGTTCCTCGGGTATATTGTCAATCAACGAGGCATTGAAGTAAATCCTGAAAAAATCAAAGCTCTATTAGGGCTGCGATCTCCAACGACGAAGAAGGAAGTACAGAGTCTCACAGGACGAGTAGCAGCACTCAACAGATTTGTGTCACGGGCAACTGATAGATGTCTACCATTCTTCAAGACACTCAGAAAGACTTTTGAGTGGAATGATGAATGTGATAAGGCTTTTCAAGACTTGAAGAAATACTTGGGAGCACCTCCACTGCTGTCCAGGCCGGTGATGGGAGAAAAATTGTATTTGTACCTTGCAGTGTCCGAGAATGGAGTTAGCTCGGCGTTGATCAGAGTGGAGAATGGAGTGCAAAAACCAATTTACTACACAAGTAAAGCCTTCCGAGGAGCAGAGATCAGATATCCAAGGCTAGAAAAGTTAGCATTGGCCCTGATTGAGGCAAGTAGAAGAATGAGGCCATACTTCCAGGCTCATACCATAGTAGTATATACCGATATGCCATTGAGGCAAGCCCTTCATAAACCAGAAAAATCAGGGAGATTGATGTACTGGGCAATAGAACTCGGTGAATATGATATAGTTTATGAACCCAGATCATCATTAAAAGGGCAAGCTGTAGCAGATTTTATAGCGGAGTTCACCTATCCTGATACCCCCGAGGAGCAAAAGTTGCTCGCTGATCAACCTGTGGATGTTACAGGATCAACAAACACAAGCTCAGACCAACTCCGGTTGGTAAAAGGGCAAGTGGATGCTACGAGATCATCAAATTCGAGCTCAGACCAATTCCGATTGGTAAAAGGGCGAGAAGAGATGATCGACGAAGAGCAAGAAATATCCGGGGAGGATGAAACGAAGCAGCAAATATTTCACCGAGGAACTCTGACAGATCAGAAATTTGAAGATGAGTTACCTATATGGAGGTTATATGTAGATGGCTTATCTTGCATTGCAGGATGTGGCGCGGGGATAGTTTTGAGCACTCTAGATGAGGTCGACAT
Organism: Sambucus nigra; assembly: GCA_949130495.1. Taxonomy (NCBI): domain Eukaryota; kingdom Viridiplantae; phylum Streptophyta; class Magnoliopsida; order Dipsacales; family Adoxaceae; genus Sambucus; species Sambucus nigra. The sequence goes on along the minus strand of OX422207.1, from coordinate 636,026,757 downwards.
GGAATACGCCCTGCGTTTCCAATTCAAAGCTTCCAACAATGAAGCTGAGTATGAGGCCATGATTGCAGGACTTAGTTTGGCAAAAATCATGGAGGCGCAGCAGGTTATTATTTTCAGTGATTCTCAATTGATCGTAAACCAAATGATGGGAATATATGCAGTTAGAGGAGAATTAATGATCAGATATCATGCAAAGGCAAAGGAGCTGGTGTCAAAATTTGTCGCTGTTCAGCTGATCAGAATACCAAGAATGGAGAATGCAAGAGCAGACGTGCCAGCTCGACTAGCATCAGCTACTCGCACCGAGCTACACAGAACAATACCAATTAAAGTTTTAGCTGATCGGAGTATAAATGAAGATCTGACGATGAACTTTATCACCCTTGATTTAGGACCATCTTGGATGGATCCCATCAGGGCGTATATCGAGGAGGGAGAATTGCTAATTGACAAGCTCGCATCCAAGAAATTGAAGTTTAAAGCTGCTCGGTATGTATTAACTAATGGTGTTTTATATAGACGAGGAATTATGGAAGGTTTGCAGAGATGTGTACATCCCTCCGAGGTGAATGAATTGATTGAAGAGATCCATGAAGGATCCTGTGGAGCACATGTAGCAGGTCGGACGCTTTTGCAAAGGGTGATGACGCAGGGATACTACTGGCCGATGATGAGGGCTGACTGTATAGCCTATGCCAAGAAATCTGACAACTGCCAGCAATTTTCCTCCATCCGAAGAACTCCACAAGCATTGTTGACGCCAATAACTTCCCCTTGGACATTTGCCATGTGGGGAATTGATTTGGTTGGGCCACTGCCAATAACCCGAGGAAGGTTCAAGTACCTCGTCGTCGCAGTAGATTATTTTACTAAGTGGGTAGAAGCTGAGCCACTCATTGATATGACGTACGAGAAGGTGTACCAATTTATTTGGAAGAACATCATTTGTCGATATGGTCTTCCTCATGCCCTCATCACAGACTATGGAACACAATTTGATAATGAGGAGTTCGCTGCCTATTGCCATCATTCAAATATTTTGAAGGTCCACTCAGCACCAGGCCATCCTCAAAGAAATGGACAAACTGAAGTGACAAACAGAACGCTGCTGAATGGTTTGAAGAAAAGATTGGATGATGCGAAAGAAAACTGCATCAACGAGCTACAATCAGTACTTTGGGCTTACCGAACTACACCCCGAGTAGCAACAGGAGAATCACCATATATGCTGGCGTTTGGAAGTGAAGCTGTTATACCTGCCGAGTTGGTCCTCCCAACACACAGGGTTCTGAATTTCAATTCCCTTGTCAGCGACTTAATGAGAAGACTGGATTTAGACATGCTCGAGGAAGTTAGAGAAGAAGCAGCCATTAGAAATGCTGCTTACCAGCAGCGAACAACTTTGTTCTACAATAAAAGGGTGAAGAAGTGCGACCTGAAAGAATGAGGTTATGTGCTGAAGAAAGTCATTCAAAAGCACAATAAGCTGGAGGAAAACTGGCATGGACCATACCGAGTTACAGAAGTTGTTCGACCAGGAACTTATCGAATAGCAACGCTAGAGGGGGAGGAGTTTAAGAATGCATGGAACGCAGAGCACCTGCGCAAGTATTATCAATGATGTATATTCTCATGTAACACAGTTCCATCAGTATGAATAAAATGAGGATATTCTGCCAAAGCCTCTCTTTTTATTGAAAATTTTTCGGGGAATACTAGTGTTACACACTACTCAGCAAAGCTCAGCTCAGACTACTCAGCAAAAATATTCCTAAAAATGCCAACCTGTTTGGCTAGGAAACAAAATATTCCTAAAAATGCCAACCTCGGTTGGTTAGGAAACAAAATATTCCTAAAAATGCCAACCTCGGTTGGTTAGGAAACAAAATATTCCTAAAAATGCCAACCTGTTTGGCTAGGAAACAAAATATTCCTAAAAATGCCAACCTCGGTTGGTTAGTAAACAAAATATTCCTAAAAATGCCAACCTCGGTTGGTTAGGAAACAAAATATTCCTAAAAATGCCAACCTGTTTGGCTAGGAAATAAAATATTCCTAAAAATGTCAACCTCGGTTGGTTAGGAAACAAAATATTCCTAAAAATGCCAACCTGTTTGGCTAGGAAACAAAATATTCCTAAAAAGGCCAACTTATGTTGGTTAGGAAGTACATACATTCTCGAAAATGCCAACTTATGTTGGTCGGGAGGTAAGATTATTCTAAAAAGCGCCAAAGTCTACTAACTATGGCTGGTCGGGGATAAAAACCCACCACTGTAGTTGGTCGACAAGGAAAATTTATCGACATTGGTTGGTCGGAAACATTTAATGGGCAAAATTATTTCAGAAAGACTAACTATAGCTGGTCGAGGATAAAAACCCACTAACTGCAGTTGGTCGACATAGAGAATCTAACAACCTTGGTTGGTTGGAAACATTTTAAACATTTTTTATACTCGTTACTTTGTTGTTAAGTTGGTCGAGAAACAAAACTGTATTAGTAAGTGATCGAGCAACATTTTTGATACTCGAAACTTTTTAATTATTACTGAGTTGGTCGACAAACTACACAATATTGTTATCTTTTTAACAGATAGATATGCATAAATGTAAAGTATTACAAGACAATAGCAATTAAGATTGCAAACATAAATGAAAATTTTTCATTAAATTCAAAATAAATTAAAAGTACATTGATATTGAAATGTATACTAACTATTACATCAAAAATTCCTATTCTACTGGTTTTTTCCCCTTTGCTTTTGACACAGGTTCCTCGCCAGCAGGCGGATCATTTAAAGCCAGAGGAGAATTGATAAAATTGAGATCCTTCAACATCATGACATTCATTACGGATGGTGGATCTAGGAGATGCTCAAGACGAGATACTTCAGTTTGTGAATGGAGATTGTAGTCACCGAGATACTTTGAAATCAGGCTCCGAGGAATGGCCCGTGCAGGGATCCAACTCATATCCAATTTATACGGTGGCATAGGTAAGTCGAGCAGCCCGGGATCATGGTAGTCCCACAGGTAATGACCCTGTTCGAGCTTCAGCACACCTAAGGCATTCAACCAGCCTTGCTTGTAGCCCTCGTTATTGGCATCCTGGATACGATCATCCAAATGGTAGAGCGCTTCGTTGTATCCAGCCATCCAGAACTCCCTGGGATATTTGTGGAACTGATATGTTAGTCTGTCGAGCTGCTCGTGGAAATTTTTGATCAAGTTTTATTTATTCTCCAAGGTAGACTTCTGCGTGGATAGCTGCTCTTCCAGGTCTTTGATCTTCTTTGATATTTCAGCCAAAGCTCGGTTCTTCGCCATAAGCTGGAAGGCCTGGTTTTCTAATGAAGACTGAGTCCTCTGCTCCTCGACAGGAACCCGAGCTGCTCTTGCTAGTCCCCGAGGAGCTCTTGCTCGTCCACAAGATGATGTAGAGGACCCAGATCTCTTCAAGTTTTCCAATTCATTCCTCAAATTGGCATTCTCGACTTCCAGGAACGAGAATCCCTCATCGGTCACTGGGATTAAGGCTTTCGAAGAAGAGGCTGCAGACTTCAACTGTGATATCTCTTTCTGCAAATTATTGTTCTCTTGCTCTAGCAGCTTGGCAATCTGTCTGCATTCCTCAACCTCACCCCTCAGGGTTTTTTCCCTTACATCGTACCCAACAAAAAGCTTCTCGTAGCCCTTATCGGCAACGATCTGCTGGTACTTCTTCTCATATCCCTCATACAACAGGGCAGTTGATTCTTTGTATTGCAGCTGAAGGTCTTTGAGGGTGCCTTGGAGATCCTCAATCATTTCCTAATAGGCCATATTATTGGCCACCGCTCGATCAAGTAGACACTTCAGATAATTATATGCTTCAACTTCCTGTTCTGAAGCATCATGGCCAAGGATGTCGGCAACTTGTGCAGCACTCAGGTCTGTGTGACCAGCCTTAAAGTACTCATTACATTGTCGCAGTAACTTTGTATCATGGGCAGATAGCAATTCCATCCTGGCCAGAAACTAGCAGAGAAAGAAAAAGCAGTAATCAATAAGAATCAAGACAGAGTATGAACAGAATACAGACAACAGTATGCAAGAAAATTCAAGTTTTATTAGATCATAAAATTCAGAGTTACAAGTTCTGGATTACATTTGATAAAAGAGAAATAAAATGGAAAGAAACTCGAGCAACTCTACACCTTTTCCTTGTCGCCTAAAACCTTCTCGGAAGGATGGGACGAGGAGGTAGGTTGCTCGGAGAGAATGGATAGTTGCTCAGTAAGCACAGGCAGTTACTTGGAGGAAGTAACAACTTGCTGAAGTGCCTCAGCAGCAGGCTGAATAGCTTGGGGGTGATCTCCCATCACCATAGAGGATTCTTCTGACGCAGCTTCGTCCTCTTCAAGATCTTCAGGGGTTGGAGGGGGACCAGGAATATGTTGCTGAAAAAGCTCAGAAGATTCATCTACCTTCATCTCCTGGAGAGCTGCAACCCAACCATCCCTGAAGTACTTCAGGCTTCTATAGTCCACTTGTGACACCATAGCATCCAACCCCTTGTTCCACCCCTTATCCCAGCCAGCGCTGAAGGACTTCTTCACAACCACCTTCCTCTTCAATTTCTCTGAGGAGAGCTTCTTGGACAGCAAGTCGTCAGCAGCTTTCAATTTTCTCTCAATCTCCTCTTTCTGCTGACCTACTTCCCGAAGTTGGGCCAGCTCCTCCTCAGCAGCTTTGAGCTTATCTTCAAGCTCCCCAGCAGTTTTGAGCTTCTCCTCAAGCTCTTTATTTACCTTCTCCAAGGCATTTATTCTCTTCTCCAACTCCTTGGAGGCATCAACAGCCCGAGATTTTTCTTGCTCGGTGGAGGCAAGCTTTTTCTCCCAGACAGCCTTGTCAGTGGCATATGTCTGGCGAGAATTGTCCAAAGACTTGATAGCTTCTGCCAGAGCTCCCTCCACACTGGACGAGGAGCATGAAGCTTTAATTACTTCATCCTTCTTCAGGATTATATTAAAGCAGCTCGTCAGCTATGAAAAGAAAAAGAAAACAAGTCAGAAACAGAAATAACGAAGGAAATATGAAAAGTTGAAAGTAAGAAAACTTACAGAAGCAAGGTGACGAGCAGCTAACGAGGTGACCATATCCCGAGTAAGGTTTTCTTCAGTACCTTGGACCTCGGGAATGATCCAGGATTTTCTCGAGCTTATGGCAGAGCTCGGGGGAACAAAAGTTGGAACCCGAGTTCTAGTAGCTGGGGGCTGAGTGACGGTGTCAGCCAAATTGACCGAGGAGCTCTTCTTCAGCCTCCTCGGGGGAATAAGGACCGATTCAACCAAGGAAGAATCCTTGGTCGGTGATATTACAACCACCTCTCCAGGAGCAGCATACCTTCTCGGAGCCACTGTGGGCTTCTCGGAAACCTTCACAACAGCAGCTGAGGAAGGTGCATCATTCTTCTTTGTCCCCTCTACTGCGACATCAACTTTACTTCTTTTTACCTCTCCAGAACCAGAGGCAGGTTTCTCGAATAGAGTGGGAGGCCTTCTTCTCTTCATCCTTTCGCTCAAAGGGACGTGAGATTCAGGTGAAGATCTGGTGGAAGCTGGTACTGGCTCTGATTCACTTATCACTGGACGAGCAGTGAAAAAAGTGGTGTAGCTCTTGTATTGTAGCAGATATGAGGCTGATCTAATGTTCTCGTCGGCAACACTCTGATGCAGACTCCAGATTAGTTTCAGATATCTTATATTAACATCTGCTTCCTTTGGACACTTTCTTTTGTTATCAACTGCAAATAAACAAATCATAAATAAACATTGAAATATCAGTAGCACATTTTATCAAACACAAAAGAAGCATGATTTCAAAATAAATAAAATGAAATAAAAATAACCTATCCCATTGCCATAAGGAGGGCATTTGGGACCCTGGTAAACCTCATCTCCAGTTAATGGAGGGTGTTGCCAACTTTTTATGACAACCCCGTGTTCAAAATAATCCCTATTGGCATCAGGGAGATTGACTACTAAGGCTCTATTTAAAAACCTAGTTTTTAAATAAAAAATGTTATCATTAACTGCCCATCTATAGCAAAACATAATCTCAGGAATTCCTATGCGAGTTCCATAGATTTGATTTAATCTATGCACCCCATTAACTATTCTCCATGTGTTGGGGGCTATTCTTGCAGGAACAACGTCAAAATAATGATAGAATTCCAGACACAAAGGATTTGGTGGAAAAGAAAATCCACACTCAACAATAAAGAGACTGTGGAACCAATGTCCCTCAGCCAAATGGAAGTAATCAGAAGGCTCAGAAAGATCTTCCAAAACAACCCAGGAGGGGATGGAAAAATTAGAGCAAAATTTATCCAGAGATTCAACATGGTAAACCATGATGAATTAAAGAAATGAAGGGGAAGGAAGAAAATCTTACAGAAAAAGAGTGGATCTGATGACAACGGAAGATGGAAAAGATGAATACACAGGGGAGAAAGAGACGACGGAAAACTCGAAGATAAAAAATTGAAAAGGTAGAAGATGATGGGAGTGTCTGTGAAGTTTAAATACCCTGCCTTAGGAAATAATGAAGTAATGATTACAAAAAAGTATGATTACGTTACCGACGACTAAAAAGATAAAAGGAGGTGCGGGAATCAAACCGGGAAACTGCGATTAAAAAGACGAAAAGGGATGCGGGAACCAAAGCGAGCAACAGCGGCTAAAAAGACGAAAAGTGGCGCGGGAATCAAAGCGAGCAGAAAAGTTCAAAAAAGCATGAGTCTATGAATTTGGAAGGAGAAATAAATACGAAGGAAACACTCCTAAAAACCAAGAAGTCCATTTAAAGCTATCATATTCCGAGAAAGAATGTTCCACACTCCTCAAATTTCGAACTATGAAACATTGGGGGATTCTGTTGATACCAAATTTAGTCTGCTGACATAGCCCAATTGAATGAAGACACGTGGCAATCTACATGGCAATAATAAAACACTTTCGAGGAACTCACACGCTCCGAGGAACAAGACTACAACGAGGAAGATTATTTCCCCGAGGAGCACTGCTTCCCCGAGGAACTCACACGCTCCGAGGAACAAGATCTCTCCGAGCAACTCTTGAGTACCGAGAAGCTTAGGCGGTCCGAGCTGCACCTCGAACAAAGCATTAATAGCAGGATAACCAACAGTTTAACTGTTCATTAAATGCTTATCATTCAGACGCACACGCATAAAGGGCATTTAATGTATTACCCTTTCATATGTACATCATTTAATGTATTACCCTTTCACATTACAGCCCCAGGGCTAAAAATACATTGTGCAATCCTCATTGTAAAAGGATCTGATCCTGAGACCGGAATTTCTTGATAGAACTTGTAATCGAGAATTCTCAAACACTCAGCAATAATACAACAGTGGATGTAGGCCATTCTTATAAGGCTGAACCACTTTAAAATTCTTTGTCTCATTTATTTATCTGTGGTTGAATAATTAGAGTGATCTAATTTTTTACATCAACAGGGATAATACGTCGAGAGACGTATTATGAGGCTTGGGCTTTATGAGTTTATCCTGGTATAGTGCATATGTACCTAAGGAGACTTAGGATCAAAGCTAACGTAGTTCACAAAATAGGGTTAGATGATATATAGTGGGTGTGGGACTAGAAATGGAGGCATCTCTAGGGGACAATACGCCTAGAGACATATTATAAGGCTTGGGCTTCTTGAGTTTAGATCAGTATAGGACTGACGTAAATGTAGTTGTAATAAATGGGATTTCACTTTATATAGGGGTGTTTGTATTAGAGATGGAGGAATCCTTAAGAAATAAGAGGTATTATGAGGCTTGGTCTTCATGTGTTTAGCTCGATATAATGCCTAGTTACCTAAAGAGACTTGGGATCAAATATAACACAGTTTGTTCAATGGAAACTATAATATATAGAATTATATAACTAGAGATGGAGGCATCCCTAGAGGATAATAAGCCGGGTAAATTGGTATAAGGCTTGGACATAACGAGTTTAGGTCGGTATAGAGCCTAAGTATCCAAGGAGACTCCGGATAAAATCCAATGTAGTTCAGTGATAACAGAGTATATTTATAGGTGTAGGCTATGGGATACCGGGTATACAAAGGTACGACAATTCGATATTTATAGATCCTAATCCTGAATATAGTCTTTTCATTACATCAAATTGATATATTTATACGTTGATTGAATACGTTGATCGAATGAAGATGTTTAAAAAGTATTAAAATGAAAACACACATTCGGGGTGCCATGCAGTGATGGAATTTATTCGCTCGGAGAAATGGTGAGTGTAACCAGATTTTTGACTTTGGCCTGCAAGGTTTGGCGCTGAACGCAGCACAATGGAACTATCCCAAGAACGTATTTTGAAAAGTATGTTTTTATATTTTTATTTTGAAATCATGGCATTTGATTTGTATTAATTTATCATATGATTATGTTAATTTGTGACATAAGTGGATGTGTTAAATTAGAATCCAGGCTTAAAAAAATAAACACTATAAATTGCATATTCGGTCCCCTAAACAGGGCTGGGTTAGAGATAATACATAAGTATGTACAAATGATGACAGGTATACAAATGTGGGGTGTTTCCCCAAAATTTGGACAGAGGCTCTTTACCCTTGTAGTAAAATATGACTTTTTATTTGTGAAAACCCTACTTTTTATGCTTTTCACTCCGGCAGATCTTTGACTAAAAGTGTTAAATTTTGCAAAATTTTTATAGGGGTTTGACTCTATTTATTTCCTCCAATGTGAATTTTTAAGAGTACGAACATCTTTTGGGATGACTCCACGGAAGTACGAGATTTTCTATTATGGACATGATTTTTTAATGTATGAGAGGTTCGAGATGTTTTAGAAATGATCCTTAGTTTCTCGGGCACTCAGGATTAAGAAAGTAATAAAATTGAATAAATATTGATCTGTGGGATTTCTTTTTAAGGTCGGTGGCCACCTCTATTTATAGGGGTTTTGAAGATGTCTTTGGCTGATCGGCCATTAGTTTATAGCCATTGATTTTATTTCAACGGCTCTGAAAAGATTTGGATAAGATATTGTGTCAGAGGACTTTGGTTGATCGGCTATTGTAGAGTAGGCCTTTAGCCGATCGACTATTATAGAGGAGGCCTTTAGTCGATTGTCTAAAGGCCCCAAAGGGTCTATTTATTGGAGTTTTTAATGGATTAAATGTTTTTTTGGGTTTTTGGTTATTTTCACTTTGACCCTATATGCTTAAGTCTTTCGGTGTTTTTGACACCCTAAACTTTAGTGTGGGTACCGAAAGTTCATTTTTCTCTCAGGTTTTCATCCTGGATTCGTGCTCGAGATTTATTGGTAATAAAATGAAGCTTCTTAGAAACTAGATTGCAAATCAAGGTGTCGACACCTTTAAAGTAACTTCAATGGGTGGTGGCGGATCTTATCACCTAGATCAGTTAAATGGAACAGTAGTCCAAAGGTCATGGAATGCCATGAACCTTAGGAAGTTTCATCATTAGATAGGAATTAAAAATATTTTTTCTTTTACTTCATAATGAGATAATTGATGATAAATGAAAGAGTTTCTTTTAGTAAATTATGTTTCAATATTTTTCTTAATCAAACCCACTCAAGCAATGGTACGACTTAGAACAAGTCGTTCGCCTAGAAGAGGAAAAAACAAAACTAAGAATTTAGTGGTACAAATTAGATGTATGTTGGTTGCCTACATTTGGCATCAAACTTACTCAAGCAGTGGTATGCTTTAGAACATGTCAATCGCCTGAGAATCTCTCACTAAAATCACTTGAAAATGGTGGTACAACCCAAGTTGAGTTGGTCACCCGAGAAGAGTCAAAAACCCACCTAAGAATTGGCTGGTACAACTTAGACGTAAGTGGGTCGCCTACATTTGGCATTAAACCAACTCAAACAGTGGTATGACTTAGAACAAGTCGATCACTTGAGAATCTGGCACTAAACCCACTTAAAAATGGCGATACATACCAAGTTGAGATATTCAGACTAGAAAAGGTAAAAAACCACCTAAGAATGGGGTGGTACAACTTAAATGTAAGTTGGTGTCCTATATTTGGCATCAATCCCACTAAAGTAGTGGTATGACTTAGAACTAGCTGATTTCCTCAGAATATGGCACTAAACCCAACTGAAAATGGTGGTACAGCCTAAGTTAGGTTAGTCAGCCGAGAAGAGGCACAAAACCCACGTAAGAACTAAGTGGCACTTGGAAAAAAGTTGTTCGCCTACGTTTGGAACTAAACCCACCTAAAAAAGGTGGTACAACCTAAGTTGGGCTGGTCGACCCAGAACAGTCATAAAATCCATTTAATAACTAAGTGGTATAACTTGAAAAAGATTGATCGCCCGACACACATAGAAATATGACAATCAAACTAACTTCCAATGGTAAACCTAATCTATAGTCAAATGAACGATGAAACTAACTTACAAACACTTAACATGATCTATGAACATAGTGTACAAGGGAATAACTAGGAAAATAAAATACTGAGCATGTTATATATAAAGGAAAACTATAACATAAAATAACAAAGGAAACTTAATTATTTTTATTAAATATAGAGAAAAGTCTAAGGGCTTACAAATGATGAGCGAACTGTCTATAAGAGTTTTAAAATAAAAAAGAAAATAACTCATCTAGGAGCTAGGGGTGACCTCCCCCGGCCTATAATAATAACATCCCCCTCAGGCAGAGTAGGGGGGTCAGCGAGACCTAATTTGCGGTCTTAATTGTTTGGTCGATATCCTCCACAATTTGATTTTCCTCCTCAGCAAGAGGACCATCGGTGTGAGGATTGATACCTAGTGGATTAATGGTAGGGGCCTCATTGTTTTCACGCAACACCTTTGGATTATCCAGTGGAGGGAGTTTCGCATAGGCCAGATCATCTTCGATGACTTTACCCCTTTGAATGTTGGGCACTTAACCTTTTTTGAAGGCAAAAGACTCGTAGTAGTCTAACTATGATGAAACTTCTTAGACTGTCGCCTCAGTTAAATCACATCGGATGGAAGATTATCTCCTGAGTGACGAAAAAGCAACCTCCAGATCATTACGAGCTGAATTAACAGTGGTGATCGAATCTTTACCTTTCATAAAGGCAATATCCCATGGATGACTCCTACTACCTTACGAAGAGGGAGTCCTATCATGAGACTGAGGTTGTGTTTCATTGATGATCAAAGGTTAGTTCAATGTTGGAGGGGGAATAGGGGCATGAGAATCTACGTAATTCTTATTCGTCCTCATTTTTTTGGCCTTCTAGGCCTCCTTTCCCTTTTGACATTCAAGATCTTGGGCTTATTTATCTCTGAGGGTCATTACCATCTTATTTTACCCAACCATAGTCTATTCATTATATTTTTTTGGGCCCACCTATTCATTTAGGTTGGATCGGGGAAGTTCCAAATCGACTAATCTTTTTGGCCATTTTGTCATTTCATTAAGATACTGTGGAATGGGTGAAAAAGTTAAGTCCTTCGTCCATAAATTAACCTCTGCTTTAATTTCTTCCTAGGGATGACTTGAGATGCCAACCTCTCCGAAGTAGAAAATGGTATCTAGGCTATCAAAAAGTGAATCCTCCTCTTTTTTAGCCTCCTTAGCTTGATAGTCGTTGGATTTGGTCGAAATAACGTAATGGGGAGATTCCCCTAAGTAAAATCCCTTTGAAACTTTGCTTTGCATGGGTGTGGAGTTTTACTTTTCCAAACGAGTTGAAAGATATATCAAATTAACTTGATAGTCTTTTGACATGCAATTTAAGAAGTAATTTGCACCAAAGTTATAATCAATTAGTGGCGGAAATAAAAGAATCAGAAATTTGTTTATAAAAAAGGTGGATGACCTACCTGGTTCTCCTTTTATTGAAGGAACCCGAAATTAATTGTGGTTATCATTATACAGAGACCCAGAAAAAATAAGGATATTCCTCTCAGTATCCTTTTGTGATCTGGGCGAGTATGTTACTAGGTTGCGAGAGTTATCCCTAGACTAGGAATGATATATGTAGACCCCTAGGGAAGACCTCATGTCATAATAATACTGGATTTCATTGAGCTAAAGGTTAGTCCCACAAATCTAGTTGATTGCAGCTATACTAATAATAATATGGCAAAAACTACTATTCAAGTGGATTGGAAGTATTCCATAATCACAGAGTACTTCCACCTATAATGGGTGTAGGGGAAAATAAACTCCCCCTTTCAATATAACCACTTTCATAGAAGCGACTTCCCCGTTAAGGTCAAGTAGGTCCTTGTCCTCTGGTGAAGTCTGATATGGACATTATTAGGAATTAAGTACTTGGTATGAAATTCTTGAAAGTCATATGTGACATAACTTCATATTTCCTTCCATGCATAGACATGATGAAGATATGAAGAATAAGAGGGATAAAAATGGAAGGAGTTAGAACCTCCAATGAAGATGAACTCTAGAGAGAGAAAGAGCAGTGAAAATACCTTGCGGAGGTAGAAAATGCCTAAGGTATAAGGATTTGGAATCCTTATACCTTATGCTATCAAATCTAATCAATCGACGTTTAGTTATTGGGTTAGGCGCCTACGCCAATAGTAGTGCAACACACGCGCACATGCACAGTGATTAGCCAAAAAATATGATGTTCGTTTAAGACACTGAAGGTGTGGAAGTGTGCATATTAAAAAATAATGATTATAACCACTTCTAGGAATGGGAATGTGGGAAATTGAAAATGATAGTTGAAGGAGCCCAAAATGACACATGTCGACACACTAATAGCAAGACTAGTCCGATCAACATATTGGTAGACCACCTTAGTCTTAGGGGCAATTGAAGGGAATATAGTTAAGCATGTGCCACGTGGATTAAATGTGGCTCTCAGGGGCCAGCAATTATAATCGATCAAATATATAAGGGAGATAAGTAGAAATATATGAAGATTAAGTATACGATGTGGACAACCAGTCCTAGAAGGAGAGGACCCTTATACTTATATATAAGGGTGACCTCACCCAATTTGAGGGTATTGACTTATATCTTGCTCATGTGGACTTGGACTCTCAGCTAGAAAACCTAGCACTCTAACTAGCCTTTGTTCTTCAAAAAATAAACAACTCTACCTACCTTCCCTATGGATGTAGACATGATGATTTGCTAAACCACTACATCCAGTTTTTATGTGTATTGCATTCATATCACTTTCTCTGGCTGAATCATATTTTTTCTTTTAATGTGGGTTAAATATCCCCTACAATAACTGACGTTGGGTGAGTATGTACTCATAAGTTATCAAGTGCAATACATTATTGTGATAATCTAGTATTTATTCACTTTGTACTTTTTGATATATTTTATGTAGTTAAATGACTTGTAAATCTTAGATCTATTTATTCGTGATACTCATTTGGTAATATGTATTTTATGAAATGTTTAGAGGTTTTAGGAACAAGTACTTATGTTTGGCGTGATTACGCTCTTGTTGTTGTGGATTATAGGTTGACTGGTTGATCCATTGCCCTTGGCCAGGCTATATCTTGTGTCATAGGTTGATAGGTTTACTTGCATTAATTGTTGTAATACCTCGTATTTTATGGATTTTATTTTATTGTTAAATTGATTATTGGATATTAATGAGTTTTTATATTCATATTATATATGTTATGTCATTTTGTGATATGAGACATTGGACTTTAGATATGTCATACAGTAGATTGAGAAGTTACATATTTTGTATTACATAATTGAGTTACATGTTGATTAGACTGTAATTTCTATATATGTTGTTTAATACATAATAACTCATTAAGATAAATATTTAAGTGACTTAGTATTATGAGCATCTATGGAATGGTCAGGGCTAGCTGTCGGGGTTTTATTATTTGGATTATTCCCTCGGCATCGGATCCACCGATCATGACGTAGGTTTTTATAATACTGTCACATTTTAATTAATTATAATTCAGATTTAAACTCAAGCTATGCATATTAGCTAATTAATTAATTTAATTACATGATTGACTTGTATAACATGTTAACTTTGTAGTTGATTCTCGGGACATTTAAAGAGTCCGATTTGAGTTAATTATAGTGGAATATTGGTCAGTTGGATTGGTATATGATTTGGGCCAAGTTTTAGGCCCTTTGGGACTTGTTTTTGGCCTTTTTAATTGAGGCTATTTTGGGGCTTAAGCCAAATTTCGAGTTTGATTATGTTAATAACGTAATTAACATAACCAAAAACACTTACAACATATTGGGAGAAGAGGATGAGGAAAACCTTGCTTGGAGAACTAAGGATTTGGCTATGGAGATTTGGGGGAATTAGGGAATGATTCTACAATCATCCTAAGGAAAGCTCATTTTGTATAAGCATATGATTAGGTTTATGTTATAGTAATACTAATATGTTAGAGTCTATGAAGATAATACAATAATATGGTTTTAGTTCATAATCAAACCTTAATTAGTAATTAAGTTTAATAAGATAAGAACCCTAGTTATGTAGTTGAAGAACTCATTTAATGTTATAATGAATCAAAAAATTAAGCTTTGAATCATTTTAATCTAAAGCCGAAATTGTTAGATGTGAATCATAATTGTTATAAACACCCTAATATTATCTTGTTAATTGTTTAAAATTCATAGGTTAATTGTATCAATCTTTTGTGGATCATGAACTTAATGTTATAAATTATGTAACTTAATATTTAAACGTGTTGTTAATATCTAAAGCTCATTTAAAGTTATAGCTATCTTTTATATGTTGATTAGATTTGGAGGAGAAGGGACAATTTCATGTATTAGTGATTGCAAGTTTGATGAAGGGTTGGATGTGGCCATTATGTATAAATGAGGGAGAAGACCCCCCCCATTGGGCCCGTTGGATCGATATGGTCCATTCCAAGATCGATCCGTCTATGGGGCCATTCTTAATGGGGTTATTTTGGGGAGTTTACGTGGGGTTCGAAGTTAGGATCATTTTGGGGATCTTTTGGTTAATTAAAATAAGTTACAAATTAGTAGGTTTGGGGATTAGTATTTACGTTTAAGAGCCACGGGATTGGGCCAAAGTGTATAGTGTTAAGTAATGTTTAACGAGTGCGTGAGTTATATAATAAACCATATTGAATATTTAGTAGGTTTGTTGTATGTTAAAAATAAGTTTATAAACAATAGGTTGACGGATGATACCTAGTTTAATAACCCTTAGCATTCCAACTAAAATTTATATAAATGGTTAATGCTAAATATGAATAATAACATTGAAGTAAACGAGATCATATGTCAACCTTGAGTAGGGCTTTGTTGTTGACTTACTTTTTTTTAATGTGAAATCATACCTCGAGTGTGTGTGTGCGTATATGCTCATGGGTAACCTACTAGTAGGGATTTATTGGGGCACTTATGGCATTGACCGCACATGGTATTTTAGATGATATAGACGGGCTATACCTAAGTCCTTTTTACCCTAGGAATGTTGATCGTGCGCTTGCTGCGGTGGCGTAATGATTTCCCTTATTATTATTTCTTTAAGGCTTTATGACTGGGATGTTTTATAGATATATCTTGTAGTGGCATGAGTGATCCCCGAAGGAAATAGGGATAGGCCACCGCATTTTGTATTTGGGTAGTGGGTGGCTCCATATGATTTTATGCGAGTTGAGCATACTCACGGGCATTCTGGATTGTGTAATTTTTCCATTAATAAGTACCCTGAGATTATTGTACTAGATATGTTTTATATTATAGATGTATACTATGAGATTATGATTCGAGAATACTGAAATAAAATATATTATAGATATATACACGGAAGTATGAGTTAAGAATATTAAAGTTTGATGCGCTAGATATGTATAGATAAAAAAATAGCTTCAGACTATTAAAGTAATAGACTGCTGTTAAACTTAAGCGAATAATGTTAAAGTAAGATATTACCATTATAGTAATAGATATTTAATTAAAAGAAGAACTTAAGAATTTTAAAGACAAGAATACTTAATTAATATGAATTTATAGAATGTGAATGCCTTTAGGAACTGGGATTAGTAGCGCTTTCTTATGTAGGTTATTTGGGTTGGGATAGCTTAAATATTGGATAAATATATGTTACTATTATTATTATTATTATTAGTAGTAGTAGTATTGCGGCCGAAATGTAGTTACAATCCTATGCACTATAGAATGGCTAGGTTTCTGTGGAGCTATTTTTACAGGTCTTAAGTGGTAGTCGTCGTCGCAGACTTGCATTATTTATTGAATTTTTTTTCCAGCATCCGTTCTATTTATCATTTTCTAGGATGTCGGTTTTGAGCATTGTAGCTCATTTATATTCATGTATTCTTTTATATTTTTATTTTTCAAATAATTATATTTATTTAGTTTTTTCGAGTCATAGATTGTACAATATACATTTATTTATATTGGTGTAATTATTTAGAGTTTGTTATTGGACTATTGGGATTCATTATATTTCAGAGTTAGAGTTTTATTCTGTTGTTATGTGGATGGTATCATAGGTGTTTTTATTTATTAAGCTCATTATCATTCAGACTTTGTCATTTACTTTTGTAACTTTCATTTTTCTCATTATGCTCATAATGTTAATAGTTATCTTTTACTCCCGTGATTTTTATATTAGAACTAATCAATCTACTTATGTATTTTAGGGGTGTCACATTTGTAATTTTTTTTTTGTATATTTTATCATGGAGTAAATAAAGAGGGAGATTAATAGATTATATGTATAGTCATGTTACCCCCATATCATTTGAATTCTCATATTTTGGTTATAAAATATACTTTCATTCTTAACCTTAAAGTCATTCCAATAAAATGTCACATTCGCAAAGCTTCGTCAACCTCACCTGCAATTGTTCATGGTCATGGATGTTGGATTGCCACATAAGTTTGAGGTAAACGAACGCCAAATTGCCTTTAACACTTTGTCATATTCAAATTAACTTTTTCTTAAATTGAAATTTTGATTTGTGTGTGCATGTGTTGATTTGGTTCTGGTATTGGGTGATACACATATGACATATATTATTCATGGAGAAAATATACTTTGAAACTCCTTATGTTCATGGAGAAAATATACTTTAAAACTCCTTATGTTTTGAGTATGATAAAATGAACTCTAGAAATATAAAGAGAATATGGTGAAATTTGTATTCTTACCAATTGAATTATTGTAATCAAAAGATATTTACTTGTTCTTTTAAAAAACTTTCGATTCACATCATAGACCAAGATCGAGTAGTTAGGGTAGCACACCTTAGTTTATACATTTTTTCTTATAT
Source organism: Sambucus nigra (assembly GCA_949130495.1). Lineage (NCBI taxonomy): Eukaryota > Viridiplantae > Streptophyta > Magnoliopsida > Dipsacales > Adoxaceae > Sambucus > Sambucus nigra. Next base: position 636,009,408 of record OX422207.1, on the reverse strand, counting down.
CATTGATGTGTGTTAAACATATGTTATTGATTAATATGGTTTCGTTTATATATTGTTTTTTAATATTATGGATTTTGTAGTAGTAAGTTCCGTTGCACTTTGGAACTAATTAAATTTAATCGCAACTTCAAATTTGTTAATCGTAATTTCCCTTTAAGAATTGTAAATATTAAAAAAATTAAAAACAAACAAGAAATTCCATGGCCTTCCAACTTCCTTTTATACCTTTTTGTGGCAGCTGGTCTGTTGCACGTGTCTTAACATTTGTTTTACCACTATTTACAAATTTGGCAGTATTTTTCTCCCAAATTTTTTAAATTTTGTTGAAAAAGCATCAAGAAAAATATCATTATGTAAGAGCGTAAGTATAATAATGTTGTCCCACATAATTTGAATTTTTTTATTTTGGTTACAAAATATACTTTGAGTCTTGTCCTTTAGGGAGTTCTAGTAAAATGTGTCATTCGAGAAGCTTCATTAACCTCATCTGGCATTGTTCATGATCACAAATGTTGTATTGCCACATAGGTTGAGGTAACTGAACTTTGTATAGGCTTTAACACTTTTCCATATCCAAATTAACTTTTTCTTAAAATGAAAATTTGATTTGTGGTTTTGTTTTTGTGTATGGTGTTATACATATAAAAATACACTATTCGTATAGATTATATACTTTAAAAGTTCTTTACATGAGGATATCGTATATAGGTTTGAGTAAGGTACAAACTTTCATAGTTTTTTATTGATCTGACCAAGTCTCGAGACTTCCTTTTACTATTCACCTCAGCGAAGGCGTGAGTTCATTGGTCGCATGGTCAACTAGAGTTTTTCACCCCAGACATGTTTTTATCCTCGTGATTTTCCTAGCTGACTACCCACCTAGGTAAAGCAGAGAATTCTCTTCAGGGAAGATGCTTTGCTCGTCACAAATTTTGTCTGCTAAAGTAGATATTTGTTAAATATCTTAGGGAAAATTGAGAAGACTTTATTTGCAATAAAATTTTCTCTAAACTCAAGTGTTTTGATCTCTCTTATGATGTCATCCTTCCCACCTGTCTTTAATAATTGGAAGAGTACAATATATGGAGAGAATGATATCATAATATCATTATTTTGTCAAACTTTATAGAAAAAAGCTTTGAAATAAAAATTACAAAGAAAAGACACTTAATTACGAGGAAATTTTTTATGAAGTTCGTTTTTGAGTTTAAACACTCTAAATAGATAAACTATATTTTTTCTTCTTCACATTTTTCTTTGTATTTTTGAGATGTTTGATTTTAAACTTTGATCACAAGTTTTATTAAAGCCTAAGAAATTCTACATTTATTCTTGAATGAGTATACTTGTATTCTTATTCTTGAGAGACTTGTGTAAATATCTCAAAATGCATTATGAGGTTTAAGTAAGCCAAATTTTTAAAAGACTTTTAAAACCTCTAGACAAACTCACATCTTGAAAAGTGGTATCCAAAAATTGGTGACTTCTTAACAAATTTCCTTCTACTTGAGAGAGTATTTTGATTTCATGGCATAAGATCGAAAGGCATTGGATGAGACCAAAACCCATCACGATTGTGTAGCGTTCTCTAGATGCTGGCCCTCTCCAGTGAATATTGTGCAAAAGAGCGAATATTCAATTAGTGAGTTAAGTGATTCTAAGTTGTTATTTTCTATTGTGAAACTTTGCCATAGTGCATTTGTCGTTTCGTTCGGCCCAAGGTCTTTCCTGTTATGGGTTTTTTCTCGTACGACTTGGTGTTGTGTAATTGTTTTACCTTATTCCGCATTTAGATTAAATCACCTATCTTTGAAGATCAAATCCCGTGTCATCTAAATTGGTTAACTTTTCATCACATCGACCTTGGTTGTCATATTTGTACATAAAAGGAATTAGAAGGAAATTGTCGTTTTTAGCACACTGCACTCTCACAATATGTTATGTCTCTTATTGCCTTGGAGATGCTAGAAGCGAGTTAAAGATATTGAGATGTATTGTAATAGAGTCTTGGACTCATTCATTATGAAAAGTTGTTCGATCGTGGACATAGGCTTGTTCTTATGGGTTGAAAAATTGTTCAATTGTGGACATGTGAAATTTGGGATTATGGACCATCTATGAACATATGCAAGTATAATCCAAATTTTTGTTCCTACTTAATTAGCAATTATGAGTTTGCATTACCAAATACCAGAGTTAAGTCTCTTCCCACAAGTTAGTGAATCAGGCAGGATTTGTGGAATAACAAACAACGGGTCAGTCTTCATAAATTTCATCGTAACAGTGAAATATTACACTATCATTTTAATAAATAAATAAATAATAGAGATTTAGGTTTTAGTCTTATTTCAAAAGATTTGATGGGATTCCATCTCATATATTTTTTAAATTGTATTAAGTTTCATAATCACCAAAAATCGCCTCATAATCACCTAAAATCATCTAGCATCGCCTCTAACCTCTCACTTTCAGTTTCGCTGAGATTGATATATGTTTCGTAATTATTAAAACATGACCAACAAGTAAGGCACAACTACATGAGATTGATTACAAATGTATTCTAAAAAATAGAACTGCATACTTTACACTCTCAAATGCTGTGATCTTTGAGTACTGTTTGCTTATAGTTTCTAAGATTATGAGGCATTGTGGCCTGAATATCTTCATGCCTAGCCTTTGTTCGATTATTTTTAATATTTCAGTAATAGTATTACCACTTTTCAACAATTAAACAATCTGTAGATACTTCTTGATGTGGAAACATTGAATTCAATGCCTTAAAATGATTGTTTGGTCCGACCCACCATGGGTTCGATGAGTGGCAACAAATAGCATCATTGTCCTAGTTTCGTTAACAGCAGCCTTTGTCCTCTATTTTCAAATACAAGATTAATGATTACTACTCTTCTCCGCATGCTTTTATTTTGAGAATATTAGGTCCAGGCTCGATAAGCAAATTAAATGGAATGATATAATTTTAGATCTTATTTAAGTTGCTGTCGTCTTACAGATTATAGGATAAAAAGTGTATTCAGGAGAAAAATTACATCTAGCGACACGGATAAATATTATTTTTTACGAGACCTTCTACATGGACCGCATTTGCAAACCGCCTCTATAGGTGGTTGCATCTCATCAAACTCTTCCATCTATTTTTCGTGATTATGTGGAATCAAGTTGTTAGGAAAAGACGACACAGTGCATTTGGGTTGGAAATGCTTTACAAAAAGAATTACTATTTTTTACTCGTAATAAATTCCTATAACTTTGAGAGCTTTTTTTTTTCAAATAGGTTTTTTCTAAACAAAGATGGTGAATTTAATGAATGTCTTATAAGATGTAGTCAAATATATAATAAATTTGCATTAGTTCGAAACTTGGAAAGAGGGAGTGGCAAACTTTTACAAAGAGATGATAAAGCTTTATTAAAAGTATGAATCGTCCTGGCCAGAAAATATAGTATAGTATTAAGGCATGGGCAGTGAAAATGGTAACAAAGCATAATGTGATTGATTTGTTTAGAGAATTGTGTTTAATAAAAGAGGGATTGGGGCGAAATCTCTTTAGATTCTTCTCTTTAGGTGTCAAACCCATCATTGCTAATTAAGCAGGACCACATAATCTTATAGAGATGATTACATAAGACCCACACCTCCATCAACACCATTGCGTGCCGCACGCGTGATCGTCTGGGTCTCACTTAAATCAACACAATAAATAATGTTGTTGATTAACTATTTTAAGTACAAATCACTGATGCTTAACACATGCAACATCAGGTCGACGTATTACTCGTTGAACTTTATCCTAATCAAGTACAATAAAATTATGGGAATGGATTCTGATTTTTTTTTTTAATTTAATTGAATTTAGCTTTTTTTGGTATACCAAAGTCTAATTTGATTGGATGGGGTTTATGCTCTTATGATGACTTTATGTTTCTTGGGCAACATTTGTCGAGCAAAATATGAAAAATTTTCATTTCATTTTCATTTTTATTGTATTTGATTGCGCAAATTTAATTTGAATGGAATTTTTTTTATTTAAACACTTGTTAATGCATGAAAATTTGTATTTTTCAAATGCTATTAATCGGGCTTCCAAAAAATAATTTTTCAAAGCAAATTTCCATTGTTTAAGACCAAACAAACTCGTTATTTTCCATCTATTAATCAACACACATAACATAGCAATTATAGCTTGGCAATAAATTCATGAACAACTTAGAGTTGGATAAATTTTTCTTGGGAAGATTTTTATATTCAACTTTTCTATCCAACAGGGCCCAAATTTAAATTGAGTAAAATACACGTCTGCTTCTAAAGTATAGAAACATATATTGAGCCCTTAAAATTTATTATATATATATATATATATTGAGCCCTTAAAGTATCCAAAGTTTTCCAACTATTTTTACTTAGCCACAACTTTCTTATGTGCTATTAGATTTGTCCCCACTTTAAACTTTATTATGTAATTAGACATAACCCCTAACATTTTTTATGATTTAAATACCCTCATATTGACTCAAACAAATCCATCTATCACTTTATCTTATTTTCCATAATAATAACCATAATTTGTCAACAACTCTTGGGGTCCGTTTGACAACCCAATTTCAAGCCATGGAAATAGAGTTGAAAGACCAATTTTAATTCCATGAAATTGGAATTGACCTTCCAATTTCAATTCCAAGCCTGAGAATTGAATTGTCAAATGGACCCTTAAGAGTTTCTAAATTCAAATGACCACATTGTAGGTTGTGGTTTCAATCCCAAAGTTTCTACACAATTATTTTTTATTTTAGTGTATATATATACACACACACACACACACTTCATCTTCTTCCCTAATTAAAAATCCTAAATCTAGCTTTTGGGATTCATTCAACTCCAACACATGCCTTAGTTTTGAAAAAATCTTTTAAATCGAGTACCATCTTCCAATCAATTTCATTAATAACATAATATTAAATGGATTCCCCCTTTGCAAGATGACTCCACTTCACAATAATAAAAAATAAGCGAATAATAACAATAAAGATCAATTATTTTTTGATCATCATTATAGGGTGCTATTGTTTACTGGACCCCATGAATTGTGCGTGGAAGCTACTCCTAGTAATCCATAAAAAAATATTCACATCCCTGAAAATCAACGTAATATCCAATTAAAAACTGAAGAGATATGTGACACACCTATTTTTCATACAAGGTGTTTATTCCCATCTACAATCGATAAAGGTTATCAAATAATATAATATCGTTCTAAGTAAGCAAGAATTAATAAATGGCAGATATAATGGACAGAAAATAGATAACTAAGATAAAGCCCATGCACCAATCAAAATAAACAAATTGACTAAGTGCCTCAATAAATACTAATAAATTCAACAATATCCCAGACTCAACTCAAGGATAAACATTGAAATGTAAATAATAATCGAGCGCCAAACAAAATCCATACATAGTCTCTGAAAAAATAACAAATGGAATAATATATAGATAAAGAGGAGTGAAACCCTCAACACCTACATATAATGGCACAACACCAAATGTCAGAAATTGTCACAGTCCACAACCGTGACAAAAGGGAATTAGTTACGATTCGTAACCGTGAAAATATCTACAATGACCATTTTGTGGTTCATGGTCCAAAATCGTGACTATTTGGAAGAGTCACGGTCCCAACCTATACAGATAAAATAAATCTCCAACTGCGCACCAAAGATCTCCAATACATCCTATACAGTAACTCCAACAACTATACCTGAAATGTTAGTCAACGCAATGGGTCAGAGCTCACCGCATGAATACTAGATTCTCCTCCCAATTAGGGTCTGTAAACCCAGACAATAGCATTATACATGATAAACATCTCAATTGAGTATTTTAAATTCAACGAAATATATTTATTAATATGCAAGTAAAGATAAACTATCACTCTCTACCAACATAAGTAAGGCACCCCAATGCTCAAGTCCAATTATGAAATTTCAATCATTTAATTATCCTAAAGCTATAAATTTAATTTAATTCGCTTAACCAAATTATTATTATGGTGGCGCTGTCGTAGCCAACCGACCTTTCAATTAGTCCTCGGGCCTGTCTTAAGTTGTTCATCACACACATTCCCCTCGCTATACCCAATTTGTTAGTCTTGCACTTATTGACGAGGTTCCATACACGACACGTCAAAATAGCCAGCCAACCCGTATTCTGTCAACCCTGCACTTATTAGTGACGCCAACACACCCTCACGCCGCTATAGCCAGCCTGTCCGTATTTTGTCAGCGCTGCACTTACTGGTGATGTAAATTCATTTTAATACCCATTTATTACCTTAGACATTAATTCTCAAATTTCTCAAGTTCTAATTATTTTCTATTAGTCCCACCCTTTTGTTGGACACTAATTCCTCAGCCTACCCCTAGTCCTATACATATAGGTCAACAAAACACAAGCGTATCCTAGCGTAACCTTCAGGAAGAATACCTACCACTAGTTACTACCTAACATCACACCTACGCTCACGATCCAACGAAAACGATGTACAAATAAGCCAAGCCCCAGAGTACCCATCCGTAAAAGTCTAACTAACTAGTCGCATACCTAGAAAGAAAGATAAAAATAAGTTGAGAGAAATACTTACCCAACAATACCATCGTCCCCGCAGTGTCAATTATTAAAGCAGTTAACGAATCACATATGGCATTTTTTCCACTTATCACAGCCATTCTCTAAATTAATCGCAAGATTACTATTATTCAAATTATCTACGTTTAATTGTGATATTAATTTAACAATCTGTTTTCTTATCAATTTATAGGATTCCTATTCACACGTAATTATTCGGGAGTATACAATAATAAATCTCTACTTTACAATATGCATATAATTAATGTAGTTTCATATGAAGAAATCAATTTATAACCTCCTAAGATTTTCTACATGCGAACATCATAATTTCTAATGAAAATCGATCCTCTAAGGTAAATATGTAAGGATTTTGAGTCTTAATTTGCATTAAAGATTTAAACAAAAACAGTCCCATATTTAGTTTCACTTTTTCTAAGTAGTCTCTCTAATTTATTTTAGGAAAACATTGGTTGTTAGTGTTTAGGAAATATTTAAAATGCATAATACTAAAGAGGAACAATAGAAGTATTCATGACTTTAAAGAAGTCTTTTGAAGAATCCAATTACACGACTGTGTTCCCCTCAAGAAAATAGTGAAGATGCGTTCTTAGACGATATTGAGAAAACTTGATTTAAATCTTCAAAACTTGGGTTAAAAGTTATGTTCAATGGGATTTAAGTTTTGTAAATGAGAGACAATGAAATTATGGGAGGCTACTGATTTTTTAGAAGGCTAAAATGTGTTTTAATAGTCCTAATCCCGTCACTTTATGTTTATATCCCTAAAAGAATTTGAGTTCTAATCAAACACAAACACTAAAACAATATTACGGACGATCGGACCGTTGGAATTAGCTAAATTTGTAATATGTTGTAGCTGAAGGTGAAATGAAGCAGCATAAAAAATTCAGCTCGAGTGGATGGATGGATATTTTTATTTATTTATTTTTCTCCTTAGTTCGGATCCTCCACTGATTTTTATACAAAAAGTTATAATTTTTTAATTTTAATCCCGATTTAAATTCCACTTATAACCTTATTTTTATATATAAGTACCAACCTTTTTACATACCAAAATTAAATAGATTCCAAAATATATTCTTTTTTCAAATATTTTAATTTAACAAATATTTTCATGGCTAAAAAAATCACAGGTTGTTACATACTCCCTCATTAATACATGAATTTTGTCCTCGAAATTCAACGAAGCATAAACGTCAAGCGTAAAGTCGCGCAAATATAATAAGGCTTAGATATGCCTATCCGTAGGATATTACGATTGGGCATGCATACGCCCAATCCTACATGCACCCCCTCCCCCGAACAAGGATACAATATATATATCCTAACTATATATACACGTATAACTATGAAAATAATGGTGTACCACACTCTGACACGAATCACCACTCGAATATATCTCCAAAAGACATCGCAAGCTTAAATCCTCAAATCAAGTCACATCACTACATTGGTACTAGATATACCAAAAATTTATACTAATGATCTACTAAATAAATATCGTTTTCAAAATCAACTCTAAGGATCCTCACATTAAGATTACTATTTCTAACCACAATGCTTACAATGTCCTTAACACAAAACTCCCTATCTCCAAGAAATATAACTAACATGCATGGTACACCCAACACCATAAGGAGTACGAATCAACAAAGGGGATCAAAGATCAGTAACGTGGAAGTTAAAGGGGCTAATAAACTACGAGACCTAAGACCATGCTCTGATACCATCTGTAACACGCCACGCATTCTGGCATCGGCAGTCGCCAAACTGCATCGGACGTTACTAAATAAAATATTATTCTTAGCAAGAGACATAAATATGAGATATTTGAAACTTTAATCCACCAGATATATAATGCAATTAAATCCAACGAGTATATAAAAACATCCATCCAATAATATCCATCACCATGCTAATCTCCAAAATAAGTCCAACTCATTTTTTATTAAGTAATATCCAATAAATAATTCCAATACAAATCTCAAACTGAAACCCATAAATAATTATGGAACCGAATAACCCACCAAAAATCCATAAATAACTGTCTCAAAATAAAATGATGGAATGGAAAGTAAATCTAAACAACTAAAACATATAAAATAAATCTTCAGTTGCACTCTAAAGATCTCCAATACATCCTATATAGCTACTCCAGCAACTATGCTTGAAATATTAGTCAACACAATGGGTCAGAGCCCCACCACATGAATACTAGTTACTCCCCCCAATTAGGCTCCGTAAGTCCAAACAATAGCATTATACATGATAAACATCATAATAGAGTATTTTAAATTAATCGAGATACATTTATTAACATGCAAGTAAAGATAAACTACCACTATCTATCCACAAAACTAAGGCACCCCAATGTTCAAGTCCAATTATGAAATTTTGATCATTTAATTATACTAAAGCTGTCAATTTAATTTAATTCGCTTAACCAAATTATTATTATGGCGGCACCATCATAGCCAACCGACCTTTCTATTGGTCTAGCACTTATTCGGGCCTATCTAAAGTTGTACGCTACATACGTTTCCCTCACTATAGCCAACTGACCCAATTTTGTTAGTCCTTCACTTATTGACGAGATTCGACACACAACACGATAAAATAGTCAGTCAACCCATATTTTGTTAGCTACCCACTAATTAATGACGCCAACACCCCCCCATGCCTCTATAACCAGTCAGTCCGTATTCTGTCAGCCCTACACTTATTGGCGACGCAAATTCATTTTAGTACCAGTTTATTACCTTAGGCATAACAAAACAAAAGCGTACTCTAGCCTAACCTTCAGGAAGAATACTTACCACTGGCTACTACCTAGACTCACACCTAGGCTCATGATATGTACAAATCAGCCATACTCCGGAATACCCATCCGTAAAATTCTACACTAACTAGTCGCATACCTAGAAATCAACCTAAAAATAAGAAAATAGCAATAACTAACCAACAATCCCGTTGTCCCTCCAGTGTAAATTATTAATGCAATTAACGAATCACATATGGCATATTTTTCACCTATCACAGCCATTCTCTAAATTAATCACAAGATTACTATTATTCAAATTATGTCTGTTTAATTATTATATTAATTTAACAATCCATTTTCTCATCAATTTATAGGATTTCTATTCACATGCAATTATTCGGGAGTATACAACAATAAATCTGTACTATACAACATGCACATAGTTAACGTAGTTTCATATAACGAAATCAAACTACGATTTTTCACATACGGACATCATAAATTCTAATGAAAATCCAACCTCTAATCTAAACATGAAAGGATTTTGAGTCTTAATTTGTATTACAGATTTGAAAAAAAATAATCCCATATTTAGTTTCACTTTTCCTAATTAGTCTCTCTAATTTAGTTTAGAAAAACAACGGTTATAAGTGTTGAGGCAATATTTAAAATGCATAACACTAAAGAGGAACAATGTAAGTATTCATGTCTATAAAGAAGTCTTTTGAATAATCCAATTGCGCAGTTGCATTCCTCTCGAGAAAATAATTAAGACACGTTCTTGGACGATCTTGAGAAAACTTGATGTAGATCTTCATAACTTGGGTTGAAAGTCGTTTTCAATGGAATTTGGGTTCTGTAGATGAGAGAGAATGAAATTATGGGATGTTATTGATTTTTGAGAAGGCTAAAAGGTGTTTTAAAAGTCCTAAACCTATCACTTTATGTTTATATCCCCAAAAGAATTTGAGCCCTAATCAAACACAAACATTAAAGAAAATATCACGAATGATCGGGTCGTTGAATTGGCTGAAATTGTACTATGTAGTAGATGAGGGTGAAACTAAGGTGTGAAAAAAAATTGGCACGATCGGATGGTCGAATATTTTATTTATTTATTTTTTTTTTCTCCTTAGGACGGATCCTCCCTATATTTTTATACAAAAAGTTATAATTTTCAAATTTTAATCCTTATTTAAATTCCACTTAAAACCTTATTTTTATATATAAGTACCAACCTGTGTACATATATACCAAAACTAAATAGATTTCAAAAATTACTTTTTTTTCAAAATTTTTAATTTATCAAAGAGTTTTACGACTAAAAAAATCACGGGGTGTTATAATACATGTTTTAAACCTGTTATAGAATTCCATTACAGAACTAATTAATTCATCAATTCAAAGTCAATAATATTAAAATTTTTAAGCCATCAAATTAATTACATGAATCCTAAACTAATAATATTTATTCTCAAAGTGTTCCTTGGTATCTCCGAAGCGTATATAGTCTCGTTGTAATCGACGTCTACGTCCACCCGACTAAGGCTACAAATATTACAAAATATTTTAACTATTAATACTAATAGGATTCGAACAATAAAATGTTCCTTACCCAAAGTTACAAATATTATGAAATGTATTGAACATAATTTATAAGAAAATAATTTTAACATATCAATCAAAATTTTGAAACTTGAACCATTAACTTATAATTTTGTATCAAAGTTACCAATCTTGAACTGTTATATTAACAAGTTTATCTTGTTAACCTGACATTGACCCAAACCGATAGGAATAAACCCATTAAATTATAATTTCATATCATGTCCTGTCAATTGTATCAAATTACCAATTTTAAACCGTTATTTCGTACAAGTTTACAATGTTAGCCCGATATTTTGATTCAAACTCAGTAGGACTAAATTCATTAACTTATAGTTTTTTTTCGTGAAATCATATTGGTTGCATCAAAATTATATATCCCAAATCTTTATCTTAATAATTTTATCGTGTTAACCAAATATTTAACCCAAACCCAATAGGGCTAAACCCATTAACTTATAATTTTGTCTCAAGTTATTGTGTCGGCAATATCAAAATTACCAATATCGAATAATTATGTTAATAAGTTTATCGTGTCAACTTGATATTGCTCCAAATCCGATAGGACTAAACCCATTAACTTATAATTTCGTGTCATGTTATCGTGCTATTTTTTTTTATCAAAATTACCGATTTTGATCGTTATCTTAACAAGTTTATCATGTTAACCCAATATTGACCTAAACCCAATAGAACTAAACCCATAAACTTTTAATTTTGTATCGTGTTATCATGTCGGTTGTATTAAAATTACAAATCCTAAACCATTATTAACAATTTCATAGTGTTAACCCAATGTTGATCCAAAACTGATTGGTTTAAACCCATTAACTTATAATTTCATATCGGGTTATCATGTCGATAATCTCAAAATTACCAATATCAAATAGTTAGCTTAACAAGTTTATCGTGTTAACTTGATATTGACACAAAGTGACTTTCCATATATGAAAATATAATTTAAAGTAGCCACCAACTTAAGCAAGCAAATATTAACTTCGCAAAATCTCAGAATAAAATCATACATGAACATAAACTAATATATCAATACTCAATCACCATTTAAATTAAGCACACAATCCTTCAAATTAGGATTGTCATCAATAGAAGATTGAAATTCTATAGAGGTCTCTAATGCGTCTACTTGAGTAGTCAGACCATTTAGTGCATGAAAAACAACAAACCAATTGTCATCGTTTTTTCACTTTGATTAGATTACCTTCTTCAATTTTTTAAAAACCCAAACAAAAGGTTTGTCTACCATGTGATCTTTACACTTCATCTTAGATAAATCTACCATGGCAGGTTTTGTGGCACGATCAACTTTACAATTATTATTAGTGTTTCCACTTTTACCCAGTAACAAAAGAAGAGAGTTTCTTTGAAATCTATGGTATCTAGTTCTAGGATATTGTAACACCCCGTAATTTTGAGGATTTAATATTTAATTATTTTTGGGAGTTATATAAATATTTAAATTGGAGAAACTTAAATTCATGAGTTGGAGAATTTATTTGAGTGAGCCGAATTATTTATAATTGGTGACCTTTAAGTTTAATTGTTCGAATTAATGCGTGTCACATTTTGAGGTCGAAATTTAGAGATGTCGAAAAGTATTTTGGATGACAATTCCGAGTCCGCAATTGCGTTCGGATGGGTCGAGATAGTCAGAAAAGAGTACCTGGGGATAGTAATTGGGTCTCGGGGTATTTTTGGGCATAGCCGGGCCCACACAGGGTGAGTTAAGCCATTTTAATTAGGCCCAGATGACCAAAAACGGGATTAAGGGTTTTTAACCAAATTGAGAGATTAGGGAACGGCAGTCAACACAACTCTAAGCCTAGGGCTTGAGAGGGAAATTGGGAGAAAGCAAATCAAGAGCCAATTTGGGGATTTTGGAGCCAAATTAAGGGACTACACCAACGGATTATACTCTACGAACAATTCCAACCAAGTGATTAACTGTTGTGATTTCTAAATTGATGATAATCAATTCATATCATAGTGATGTTTAAATCAAAATTCTTTTTGGGTGTGTAACCAAAATTAAAATTGAGTTTTTGGAAATTGATATACCTTAATGGGATTAAAGGTGAGATTTATTATGTTTATGATTCTAGAACGTAGAGGAATGAATCGTATGTTAAAACCAGTGAGAATAAATGGTTAATTGCTAATAATATGAATGAAATTCGTATTGGGGATTTGAAACGCGGATAATACCTAAATCGGGAAAAACTTGGAATTAATGGATATTGATGATTAATTAAGGTCCGTGGGATGTTTAGACCCTTTTCCTATATGGAGGATATGTTAATTGTATTTGGGTAAGGATTTAGATTGAGAATCAAAGCTTTAGGTTTCGTCCATGGCTGACAGAGGCTGGAGAAGACGAATACTGGAATGATCGATCGATCGACCCAGGGGGTTCGATCGATCGATGCTGCAGAAATTCTGGCAGTGCCGCCAGTTTTTACTACATGGAAATAATTATTGAGAAAAAGATTTTTGGGCTCATTTTACATGTTGAAAATGGACCAAGTGAGCGAATCTGGGTATGCTGATAATTATAGGTAAATATAATTGGGAAATTTATGGAGATGAATGTGTGACACATTGTGGGCGAATATGTGGGAATGAAATTATGAGATGTAATATGGAACCAGTGAGCGAGTCCGGGTATATTGGTTAAGTGGCACCAAAGTATTAAATTAATTATTGGGAGATAGTAATTAATTTGGAGTCGGAATATGGACTCGGGAAATATTAAGGTATGGCCCAAGTGAGCGAGTCCGGGGAGGATGGTTGGGTGATGCCAAGTTATTAAATTAATGGATGTGTTAATTAATGAAAGTAGACTCGAAAAAGTATTAAATTAATTGATGTTGTAATTAATTAATTTAGAGTCGGATTGTAGACTTGGGAAGGGTATTTATTAATTAATGTGTAAATTAATTAAATGAGAGTCGGACCACAGACTCGGATTGGTATAAAATAATTAATGTGTAAATTAATTAAATGAGAGTCGTACCACAGACTCAGTTTAGTATGAATTAGATAATGTGTAAATTAATTAATTGAGAGTTAGACCACAGACTCGGATCGGTATTAAATTAACGGGCATGTTAATTAATTTAATTAGAGTCGGATGATGGACTCAGGAAGGTATTAAATTAATAGGTGTATTAATTAATTTAATTAGAGTCGGACGATAGACTCGGGGAGTTATTAAATTAATAAGTGTGTTAATTAATTTAATTAGAGTCGGACGATAGACTCGGGGAGGTAGAGTCGGACGATAGACTGGGGGAAAGTATTATATTAATTGAGGTGTGAATTAATTATATTATAGTCGGACCATAGACTCGGGAAGATGATAAATTATTAAGTGAGAAAATTAATTATGTTGAGTAGGACCACAGACTCAGGGAATTACAGGATAGTGTACGGGATTTTGAGTACACGGTAAAGTCGGGGTTTATTTTATATATATATACGGTGTGTGATAGTATATATATGTGTATATATTGTGTGTGCTATTAAATATCAGTGATTAGATATTTACTAATTTATATACTCTAGTGCTATCAAGGGAGGTTGCACGATGTGGGTGAATCCCCTAGCTTGAGGAGTAGGGCGAGTATATCCCCAGGTCATAGCGTCTAGTATATGGGTGAGGGATTTATCTCACTTTCAGGGAAGGAATATGACCGCCTCCACTACGTTTATAGTTTGGGTCAGGTTGGTGAGCGATTCCAACTTGGGGAACTAGGTTTTGTGAGCACACCTAGTGAAATATCACTTTAGAAGGAATCATTCGACGAGGGTATACTCGGAGGGATGGATAGACGTATGTTATATGTGTGGATGTTTTAGTAAAGGTACGTATATAATGGTATTCAATATTATATGCGGGTAATAATATAGTGCGTGATGTATTTACTTTATATAACTTGTGACACGGTTATATGCTACTATTTAAGAAGGAATTAATTAAGTTACTTGTGAGATAACTTATAATTCAAAAATCATTATACTCGGGTTAGAGTATTATGGCAAGGGGAGGTTATACCAGGACTAGTTGGACGGGGTAGTACAACTAGGTGGGGGTTAAGGTAACCGTTAAGTGTGCACAATAGTGGAGGGGTGAGAATGTCCACAAGGGAGTGCGACACTAACTTAAATATGAAGCGCATTCATGCATTTTAAATTACTGCAGTTAATTCACTTGCTAAATATTTTCATAATGTTTTGGGTTCTAACCCTTGCTATAAAACTATTTTCAAAACCTTTTAGGTGTCCAGCCACAGGGATGCCAGGATTTATATTCTATTCCAGGGAGACAGAGCTGCGGCATATGTGGATGCTAGCAGGAGATTGGATTAGACGCATCGTTCTTTCATTCCTAGAATAGGAATCATTTATCAGTTTAGTTTTCAGATTTTGATTCAGGTGTTGAATATTTGTATTGGACTATTTCACTTTGGTGGCCGATGGTTTATTCGGCAAATTGTTTATTTAATTATTCAGTTGAGTTTTATTCAGTTGTGTGTATGGTTCATATTTATTTCTGCATGTACTGTTTTGTTTTAACTAAAAAGTTAAAATTTGGCACCAGCTTTTGGAATACTAGGTGGTTAGTAAGTTTTAAAATTTTTTTCGATAATGATGCTAAGGATGATCCAACTGGGATTCCTGTTTTAATTTGGTATAGGACTGATCACCAGATATTTTATTAGGCGGGGTGTCACAGATATCTCGAACAATCTTATAATAGGTCATCATCTTATCCATTGAATTTTTATCACTTTCGTTATCCACACAAGAAGTCAAGGAAGAAATTGAAATTTTAATATTTTTGTGTCAATACTTTTTGCTCTCATGGGTATGGGACAAAATCAAAACGGTTGGCGCAATTTTTTTTAAACTCTTTTGCATGAAAACTAGGACTTTTGGATATGCATGCAAGCCTTGAAGAGACATCACCTCTTTTTATAAGTTGTATTTATTAATAAATTTATTTTTGGGTATGTTTTTCAACATATGCATAAGTAACTGCAATAAATAATGTGATAATTACATCTTTTGATACCCATATCTTAAAATTATCCATTGCATTTATTGAACCTTTTCACTTCTGATTTCTAGAAAGTTTTCTCTCATGCTTCCTACACGTGTTTGTGAACTTGTAAAAAATATATGGTAATATAGAGAATATAGATACTTAAAAAAAAGACGTTACTTAAATAAAAAGACGTTATATATATAGGTACTTACTCTCTTTAATCTTCAATTTCATCTTTTTTTTGAAAGACATAATGAGTTACTTGCTCAAATTACAGATTTTGACTCTCGCCTCTTTAGACTTCATGAAAGGCAATTCATCCTCGAACTCATCAAATTCCTCGACCACTCATTCATCACAAGGATTGAGCCTCTTAAACCCTTATTCCAACATATGTTCCCATGTGTATAACGATGATTCTCCTGTTATATATTCTACGAGAATTAACCCTCCAATATACCGTTCATTCTTAACTTAATATTTTAAGGTATTCATCGATTGCTCGAAAGGATACATTCAGCGATACCTAACAGGTCCACACAACAATTCCTCATCGCATAGATACACAAGCAGGTACACATCGATGTCAAAGAACAACAGAGATTTTTTTTCTAAGACTCAAGTCGCTAAACACCCTAAGAATATAAGACTCCTACGTTTTCTTGAGTCAACTATTAAGTTCTTAATTAGCTTGGATTATTTTTTATAAAACACATTTTTTAGTTGGCCTACCCTATAATTATTTGAAGTTAGTCCTAAAAAAACAAGTGAATCCGAGGATATATTCAACACGGATCAAGAAAGGTAAACAAACCAGTGGGTTAATTGGACACATTTCACGTACACTCACTATATTTTCTTTATATTTTTTCCTACATATTTCATAATTGGCATTAATTAAAAACATTTTTTAGCTGTCATATTTTTTAAAAAGTCAGAATTATTTTGAATTTTACAAAAATATTTTTTCACATTTTTATATGAATTTAAATAGTTTTTTCATAATTAATAATTATTTTTTTAACATTTTGTTTGTACATCTTTAAACAAACACACTTTATGTTAGTTCTCCCTCATATAGCTTAGGCACATTTCGAACCCTTGACAAACTGGTTGATCCACGCTTAGAATTGACTAGCCAATAGAATCCACCTTTTCTTTAAGATTTTAGATATAAACTATTTTATACCATTAGAGTTGTAACAAAATAATAACTTTTGCATGATTACCTTCTAGAGAAGACGGCCTTTGTTTATAATCGATAATTCAATTCTTTAAAAGCCTTTAAAAGGTTTTAGTTTGACTGGCTATCTCACAGTGGATCGATAGGTGGTATCTAGTTTCATCTCTCTAACCTTTTAGCTGTTAGATCAATACCATCAAGGTTGGCCACTGTCTAACGTTTAGAGGCTTGCATCTTGAGTATGCAGACTCCAAAAAGTATACTATCCTTGGTTTAGTGATCAATTGGTTTTATTCAAACTGTACTATTCGTTTCTTATTTTAATTTTTTAGGATATTTCATCCATTTGGCTTAATTTTTACAAAATATATACAAGCCTTAGATCATTTATATTCAATCTCCACCCTCTATTTTCTTTAAAATTCTAGGAGCTTCCATCCACACATATAAAATAAATCCTTCTCTTAGCTATCTTTTTGGGATAGAAACTCATATTATAGACAGGGAGAGAGAGAGAGAGAGAGAGAGAGAGTTTGAGTGGAGTATAGAGAGAAATAAAAGACCATGGAAAACAAAAACCATTTAGTGAGAAAGAGGGAACATTGATGAAGGAGAAGATTGAGTGTGAGAGATTTATCTAACCCTCAGTAACAAGCCTCTGTTAAACACTTTTGTGTTTACCCCATTTGGAAGCCTAGCAAGAAGAAAACTTAGGGTTTTATCCACAAAAGTTAGAAGTTTATAGTACTTCTAGTTTTGAGATTAAAAAAACCCACAAATCACTCACTCACACCTACACATTTATATTTTGCATTTTTTTTTGTTTTGGGAAATAAATCTAAACCTAATTTTGGTTTTAAACGAATTTAAAAAAAACTGAGTTTAGATTTATTTTTGGTCTTAATAGATCTGAAAGTTTTTATTATATTTGTTGAGATCATTGTCTCTTGCAAATAAATAGGAGTTCATCATATTTATGATTTTAAACCTTTTTTTTCCCTAAAAGGCTTTTAAATATTTTAAAAGTTTCTAGATTTGTTTACAGAAATTATATCTAAAATTTGTGTACATATTTTTGACGGTGTTAAAACTCAAAATTGAAGTTAACTTCGGTTTATTTCTCTTATACATCTTTGTTCATATTATGTAGAACAATTGTAATTCATTTAGGTGCTCGATTGTAACAAGTGTGCGTGTGTATTGAATAAAAATCTGTATTAAACTATACATTATACAATTACTCATAATACTCATTTTGCACTACATTATACATGTGGTTACCATTCGGAGGATTATTATACGGGTTGAAACATTGAAGCATCTTGAACCATAGATTCTACAATATAAGTAATTCCTAGGGTATTTTCCATTTATGATATTTTAGATATCTTATTTGTTGTAACTTGAAAATTTCGTTTGATTATAGTGATTTTTGTTTGTCATCTCTTTAGACAGAGATCACGGACATTTCCTCTACTTTGGGATTTTACCACATAAAATCTGGTGTTGTGGTTGTTTGTTGATCAGTAGATTAACTAATTGTTTCTCTTCCATCAACAAATAGAAAAGTATTTTTCGAATCTTGTAAAATTAAACAAGACTTTTAAAATAAAATTAACATAGGATATTAAGACATATTTTCTGTTTTGTATTCTATCCAAATCCATCTTTAATTTCAAGAGGTTTTAAATAAATATTTTCGGATTATACTTGACTAAATTCAACTTGGTTGAATTAAGGCTTGAGGTTTTTTCAATTGGTATCAGAGTAGAGTCATTTTTCAAAAATGTCTTTCGAAATAAATTTTTCCTTAAACTTTAAAAAAAATCCTATTCTTTAAATATGTTACGATTAAAGATGGATGATTGAATTGGGAACCTGAACAAACCTCCCACGTTTGATGGGAGCAATTTTGCTTTCTTATAGGTGAGGATGATTGCTTTCATCCAAGGCAATCTGGGAGATGATGTTTAGGATCTTATTGAAATGGATATAGACCTCCCATGAAACATCTTACCTAGGGAAGGAATCAGATGGTTAAAAAAATAATCAGCGAATATAGTAAAGAGGAAAAACTCTTTTTTAGTACAAATATAAATGAAAAATGCAATGTAAATGTTTGTCAATGAAACTGAATTTAAAAGAACGTATGCCTACACTACCTTTAAAAAGGCTTGGGACATACTCGTCACTTCCCATGAGGGTGATGAGCGTGTCAAGTACAAAAGCTAATTCACCAAATCACGCCATTATAATGAGTGATTTCAAAACATTTGATAAGTTTTACCTGAAACTAACTCATGTTATACACAAACTTGATTATAACGGTATTGAATTTTCCAAGACAGGCATAGTAATGAAAATCATTTGGTCCTTGCCTCCTAAATTTGATTTTAAATGTTATGCCGTAGAATATATGGAAGACCCAAACATGACCCCTGAACTCTTATGTAGAAATCGAAGAATGGTAGAAGTGGAACGTAATTATAAGAAAACTCTCTTAGTATCTACTAGTTCTAAGAAACCACATGAGTCTGACCTAGTCCTTTCTTCCCAACTAAAGAATATATACCAATAGGATAACATGGTGGGTCTTGGAACTCTTAATCATGAAATCGCTCTTCTTAGCAAACACTTCAAAAAAAAATTTCAAATTTAGAAACAATGTTGTTGCTAAGATAAGAAAACAATGGAGGGTTTCAACATCGAAAACCCATGAAAGAAAGAATGGCGGACCTTACCAAAATAAAGACCACAAGTATAAGAAAGACTTGTCGAGTACAGTGCCACATGTGTCATAATTTTGGGCACTAAGCCAATATATGCAAGACTAAGTTTTCTATATAAGAAAGGAAAAACTACCCAAAACATGGGATGACTCCTCTGATTTGGATGATTACGAGTCATGCCATTTCGATACTAATGACACTTTCATGTCCTTTTATGCTAGGCTTATAACTCATGGATGTGATAACATCTTGTCTTATTTTGATTTCCAGGAAATTTTTTCTATAGATATGATTAATACTTCCGTTGATGATGATGCAAATGTGTATACCAATGATGTTGTAAATAATTTCACACCCACTAGTTTGACGAACACAAGTGAAGGGTGTGCGAGTTCCATGTTTCGAAAGATAAAAAAATTAGGGGACACCTCACAAAATGCACATAGTGATGATGAAAGTGAATCAGGCGAACATGATTATTAAGATTTTTATTCAACTACTCTTTAACAATGCCTTATGTTTGATAAGTTAATCAAAAAGTTTACTGAAAGGTATAGATATCTTGAGTAAAAAAAGTTTTTTCTAAGATAAAAGAGTATACGAATGTGTGTAAGGTTTTTGAAATTGAAAAATTAGATTTTCAAAATCAAATTTCAAAGTTAATGGACCCAAATTAAATTTTAGAACAAAAACATCGAGCTACCTTGGTTGATCTTGAAGAATCGGAGGAAAAAGTTTCACGCGTTTTTAAAAAATATAGTGATTTTGAGTCTAATTCAAAAACATTTGATCAAATACTAAGTGTGAGCAAACTTGGTAAATATGACAAACTAGGCATTGGAATTAACAAATGTTCAAAGAATTATCATAAAAACTACTAGTTTTATTAGAGTTCTGAAAAAAATTCAAAACATAAAGAGTAAAAAAAATGTTATTATTTCAAAACTTGTTAAGATTGATCATACTCCTGTGCTAAACCAAATAAATGATAAATATCAGTGTCATTAAAAGCACTATAGAAAATGATTTTAAAATTATCACATATAGGAAAGACAATGTCAAACCTATCTTTAAATATTTGGTTAATAGAGTGAGGCCTAATTCTATAAAATACTGCAATCAGTTCGATGCTTATAAGCACTATCGACATGAATGTTTCCAGCTTAGAGCTAATACTCCCATCTTTCAAAACATTAATAAGTCTAATGTGACTAAACTTAACTATAATTTTCTGAAACAATCTTTTCATAAAAATAGTGATAAAACCAAAAACAGATCAAGAACCAAAATGAAACCACAAATAAGGATTCCCCAAAAGAAGAAATCTAATCAAATGGTGAAAACAACTTTGAAAATTCGACCCATTTGGATTAGATGTGACGATTTTCGACCTCAGCTTAAGTTTAATATTGTTATAATTGATTTAAGAGTTGAAAGCACTCAAGCAGGTTGGTATCTCGACTCCGGTTGCTCTTGTCACATGACTAGTTAAGAGTATTATTTATCGAATATAACGAACTACCCAGAGGGAAAGTTATGTTTCGTGTTGGGTCAGTGTAAGATCCGCACAACGATACGTAGTTAAAACCTCAGGGTATACACACACACACACACACACACACACACACACACACACACACACACACACACACACATTTAATAGATACCCTTACCCAAATATACAACCCTTGAAATTGAAAACTTTGAACATTAGCTAAATGGACCTTAGAAAACTTAAATGTGGAAATAACCCTATAGTTTTAAATATTATAAAATGGCCCCTAAAGTTTTTATATAGCTTTTAAACTTTCTAAATGAGTTATAAATCCCAATTTTTTTCCATAACTGACCTTATAAATATCCTAAATTAAAACCAATCCTTAAAAATACCCAACTTAGTTCAGGAAATTACAAAAAATCCCCCAATGTTGGGAAAAATATATAAAATAAACTAAAAACTTAACCAAAACTTCCCAAGACTAAAATCTAATACTCTAACCTAATGCTCATCAGCTAAGTTGATGAGAATACCACACAAGTTGCCATTAGAGCCAAAAGCAATGGAGTAACACATGCCTTTATGTGTAACACCATTTACGACATCAAATATCCTCCAATACCAGCTAAAACCATATCTCTTCCCACCAATAAAATCTCCTCAACTTACCTTATAAAAGGCACATCAAATCACAGAGAAAGTCATCAGCCCAGTAGAGAAAAAACCAACTCAAAAATTTGACATTTTTGGATATTTATATATTTTATGCATAAAACATAGTTTTAACAATTCCACTTAGTTTCTGTACTAGTTTAGAATCTATTTATGCTTTTACATGTGTTAGTTTATGTAAGAACTCACTGCTACGCATCAATTATCAGAAAAAGCATGAAAGCTTGATCTTTAATGGTGGATTATGTGTTTATGATCTTGAACCAGTTTCAAGGTGGGAATAGTTTTCCTTAGACCTTAAACAACTCAACTATAATATTTATTTTAATTATAGTATAACCACATGTCTTAAAAGAAATCCTTTTCATTTATATAGTTTAATTTTCAAAGTTAAAATTCTTCTTGTATACCATGAATTAGAACCTCAAATCCAAGCTATTTTACTCCAAATTCACAGAGAAACAAAACTATATTACTGCCATAGTTATAATGTCACTATAAATCCATGAATATGGAATTAAAATTTTCATAATTTTACAGTACATGGAGATGAGGTCACAGTCCACCTCAATCCATAAAAGTTATATGCTTGGATAATTTCTGAAAGATTAGAAAGAATGGCTTTTGAGTCATCTAAAATAGTATCATGTACTGGATTTAATTGAAGGGCAAAGTTTAAAAACCTAAAGTCAAAATTTCGAAGTTTGAAGATGAAGTGGTTAGCAGGCGCCTGAGCAAGGTCAATTCCAATGTGTAGAGTCATTGACTGGGCGCGCGAGGACGTGTGTCCAATTAGAAATTTCTTAATTTTTTCAAAATTTCTATATTATTTTTTGAGTCAAAATGGTATATTTCGACACCGCGTTTGTCAACCAGAAACATAATACTTTATAGTATTTTTGCACAAAATCCCCTTAAGTTTTTCAACTATTGAATTTTTACCCCCAAACTTTACCTACTCATTTTTTACACTAATATGAATAAAAAAGTTTCCACTAAAACTATAGACCTAATGACCTAGGAGAAATAACGAGACATGATGTCGTTTGAACTACACAGAGTCTCGTTCGAACGAGAGACTACCACCGCCTTGAATTTAGTAATAAAGGTGTGTTCCAATTTCCTCGAAGGGTGTGCAGTACAAAAAATAGTTTATCATACAGAGAATTTTGTGCACGAAGTTTTCTAAGTGTTTTAACCATAAAACATCTTTAGAGTTTACAAAGATCTAAGTTATCATTATCATATGTTTATGTTATCTTTGTTGCACCAAGTTGGGTTTGTTCAACACTTGAACATTTCTGGTTTTGCGATGGATAAGCGAAGAAGGTTACTTTCGTGTTCAACATCGTAGACGACACAAGGTCGTATGGGTGGATACCGAGTCATTCGTGAAGATGACTGCTATGGATGAGTATCATGGAATAAGATTACTTTTCACGTGGGCACTGTGAATATTGGTAGAAGATCAGAGGAGCGTCAAGTCTCATGGGTGGATCGAGTTGTTGTATAAGACTACCGTCTGACTTTGTAAAACTATTGTCATAGTGATTGTGTGGCCTGGGCCGTCCAAGGTTTTTTATTAATTGGGTTTTTGCTCATACATCGGCGTTGTGAGTATTGGTTTACTTTATTTTGTTTGCTTTAATCACTAGTTGCATGCTTAGGTTTAAACAAGATAAAATCTTCTTAAGTTAATTTGTGTCACAACTTGGTTTGATAAAATTGAAAAAGAGTTTTTCAAAAAGAGCAAATTGATCTGCAATCATCCTTAACTTAATTCCGCTCAAGAAAAAGTGTGTTTTTAAGTATTTGGGGACCTACAAATTGGTATCAGAGATAGAAATACATTTTTATTGTGTTTGATCCCTTTTTGCTTGTAAGGATGAATTTTGGTGGTTATGATAACTTTCGCACTCCTATTTTTATGGCACTAATTATGCTTATTGGAAAATGCAAATGAGAAGCGCTTTAAAATATATTGATGAGTGTGTTTGGTTAGCAGTTGAAAAAGTTTGGACACCACCTATCACACGAGAGGGTGAGGTCACTAGTTTGAAACCCGTTAAGTCATGGACTGAGACTAAACATAGGCTTGCCCAGTATGACTCTAAAGTTTTGCACGTTGTTTCCTCACATGTCACACTTGAAGAGTGTAATCAAATCATGACTTGTGTAACTTCTAAATAAGCTTGGGATACACTTGCACTCACTCACGAGGGCATGATCACGATTTGGGCATCTAAGTTGCAAAATCTCACTACATAATTTGAGACGATTAAGATGTTAGAGAGTGAGACGTTTGATGAGTTTTAAAATAGGTTGTCCACTATTGTTAATACGACGTTTAACCTATGTGGGAATGTTCTGGATAACCGAGTGATTATGAATATTTTGAGATCATTGACAAGTAGGTTTAATGCGAAAGTGACCATTATTAATTCCCTTGGTATGCTTAACTCGCCGAAACTGGAAGAGATCATAGGTGACCTACAAACAAGTGCCTATGAACTCAATACGTTTTCCTCCAAGCAAGTGCCAAAGAAAGAAAAGGGCATTGCTTTGAAAGCCCTAAAGGAGGAAACTAAAGTTTTGAATGGCGATTCCGATTTTGACTTTGAGGATGTCGTCTTGTTGGCAAGAAAGTTCAAGAAGTTTCTTCAAATTCATAAGAAATCGAAAGATGCCAAAAAGTTTGAGAAATTAAAGAACCAGGGAAACTCCACCTGACACACCCCAACCAAGTTACTTATAATTTAGTTTGAAAGTCAAAGTGAGTCAAACCATAATTTCCTTAACCAAATAATAAACACAAGTATCCTTTTTCAATATCAGAATGAAGCCATAACACTAAAAACTTTTCAAAATTTTAAAGTAATCGTGCTTATTCAAACTTGCTCAAAGGATAAGCAGGATTAAATTACCCCTTTTTAATTTGACCAAAATTATGGTTTTACGCATCCCTTGCTAACCCCACCCGACCTCCTAGATTTGGCAGTGACATTTCATTACATGAAAAAAAACATAACATAGGAAACGTGAGAAAAATAGCTCATTAAATGCATTACTACTACACTAGTGCATAAAATTAAATGAAATAAGTCATATCTATGTAATAATATAAAACATCTAACATCACTTGGCGGTTAATAAGCCATAACATCTCTTGGCTGTTAATAAGCCATAACATCTCTTGGCTATTAATAAGCCATAACATCTCTTGGCTATAATAAGCCATAACATCTCTTGGCTGTTGATAATCAATAACATCTCTTGGCTATTAATAAGCCATAACATCTCTTGGATGTTAATAATCCATAACATCTCTTATAATACATTCACATCATATCCATAATAAACTCAGTAAGTACGACATATCCTAACCATAATCAACTCAATAAGTAGAACATATCATATCCATATTCAACTTGGTAAGTATGACATATCGTATTTTTAATCAACTCGGTAAGTACAACATATAACATCCATAATCATATCAATAAATACCACATATCATATTTATAATCAACTTGGCATGTATAACATATAATATCCATAATCATCTCAATAAGTACAACATCTCATATTTATACTCAACTCGACAAGTACAACATATAATATCCAAAATCATCTCAATAAGTACCACATCTCATATTTATGATCAACTCGGAAGGTACAACATGTAATATCCATAATCATCTTGATAAGTACCACATCTAATATTTATAATCAACTCAGCAAGTGCAACGTATGACATCCATAATCATCTCAATAATCACAACCTCTCATATTTATACTCAACTCATCAAGTACAACATATAATATCCATAATCATCTCGATAGGTACCACATCTCGTATTTAGAATTAACTCGATAAATACAACATATAATATCCATAATCATT
Source organism: Sambucus nigra (assembly GCA_949130495.1). Classification (NCBI taxonomy): domain Eukaryota; kingdom Viridiplantae; phylum Streptophyta; class Magnoliopsida; order Dipsacales; family Adoxaceae; genus Sambucus; species Sambucus nigra. The sequence continues at coordinate 635,983,332 of OX422207.1, read as the reverse complement.
TCGATAAGTACAACACCTCATATTTAAAATCAACTCAACAAGTACAACATATGACATCTATAATCATCTCAATAATTAAAACATCTCATATTTATACTCAACCCAACAAGTACAACATATAATATCCATAATCATGTAAAAATACATCATACTAGTGAGTACACTCACCTTGGTCACTTCATGTATTTTTCCCTTGCCTTTGTCTGGCACTGGTTCAACCAGTTCTTCTTTCCTTCCACATATTCATTCTTATAATATTAGTATCATCATAAGTGTGTTAACAATCCAAAGAAAACTTAACCTTAACCGAATTCATAAGCATCATAGCATCCCATTCTAATCATTTATCATAAATGAAGTCTCATTGAATTTCTTGTTAAAATATTTAACATATCCAATCCAAAGACCAAACATTCTTTAATTTCTTCTTGGTAATAAAATTCTTATCATATAAGTTTCTCAATATAAAAGACAACACGTCATTTCAATTTTCTTAGAGCAAGATGTGTTCATTTCTTTATTACAAATCAAATCTACCCTATAGACTCCTTTGTCGTTTAGTCAACTTCAAAGAATTTTCATAATTTTTCTGCATCATGACTTCCTTTGATATTTAACTCAAGATCTATAAACATATTAAACAATACAAAATTAAAGTTTCATAATTTTTAAGGTTCATTTGCTATGTCAAGCAAAACATCGAAAACCTGGTGTGCATACTTACACCTTTGGGGCAGATTTGATACATGAACTTCAAACTATCACCAAAGATTCATTTTTTTGTATTTTCACATAATATTCGGATATGTTATACATATATGAGTCTATTTTCATATACATATAGAATTATTCAATTCCAATAAGTATACAAAAATTTATAGGAGTTTGAATACATAGGGTTTCCAATCGAATCAATATGCATGATTTACACGTTCAACCTTGCTTAAACCCGCATCTATCCATACATACCCCTCAAAACATGGAAGTTTAGTAAACAAATGATTATTTATATTATTTTAAATCAATAATTCCAACAATATACAAGATTTACAGGTAGAATTACCTTAGGGATGTTTTCGTAATTTCCTATGGATTTTTCTCCAATTTTTCCTCGCCTTTCTCTTCTTAAACTTCCCGTTTCTCTCTCTTCAGGCCAAACTATCTAATGGATGAGTTTGTTTGAAGAATAATTCTATTTCAAGGGGATTAATTCGGCCAAGCTTTCCTCCCCTTCCAACCAATGAAATTCATCCATTTGTTATACATATAAGACAAAATACCACGTAACGAATGGACACATTTGCCCCTGCTTCGTAATTCTAGCATAACTTCTTGCTCGGACCTCTGTTTTACACACCGTTTGTTGTGTTGCAAACCTAACTCATGTATATACAACTATATAGTTTTCACCTAAAGTCAATTATTACATTATAGCGGCCAAAACTAGTCCCGAACTCGAAGATTCCTACCGAAGACTTCCCAAATTTGTGTTTGTGACTAATTCAATATTTCATAAGTTATGAAGGTAGGATTAGACTAAACAAAATAACATAAAATTATATATTCTAATAACACATTATCCTCATCCCATACGATAAGCATGATTTAAACATGGTTTATCATAATCATATTTGGGTCGTCACAACCTCCCCCCTTTGAAAATTTCATCCCCGAAATTTAGGCGGAATTTCACTTACCAACCAATTGGGAATACTATTGCCTAATGACCGACAAATCTACTCGCATATCATCTTCATTTTTATTTATCACTTACACGTAAGAATAATCAGCTAATGATTTCTTATAAATGGAAGTCGATTCCCAACTCATATATTACTTCATATCTTCATTCCTAAGGTCCATCCTTATTATCATGTAATATTTCAAATAATAATTATTCTATTACAAGACTAACTTCTTATATTTCCTTTCTCCAACTTCCATTCAATATTTCAATTCAAAAATATCATATTAGAAGACTAGCTTATTATATGCCATCTTCTCATCTTCCATTCAACACCAAATACATGTGTTTGAACCTAACTACTATTTATATCATTTCTGATGTTTAAGAGTATGTTAAATCTCATCCTTATAATTTCTTAATTTAAATATAGCTTCACTACTATTCATATATCAAAACTGAACAATCATTCACTCAATGTTTATTCTTAACCAAGATATCATATTCAGCTTCATGTATATTATGCAGTCATGCACTATGAACTGAACCTAACTTCTCACTATATTCCCTTTTTCAGTATCATTTGATTGTTCTTTAGCTAAACATACAATGACCTTAATAATTCATTTATCCAACACAATAACTTTACAATCATAATCTTACCCCAATCCTTATTAACATTATAGTCTTATATAACATTATTAATACACTCACCTTACCCATTTGGTAACATGGATGTTAAACATAACATCACCATTGAAAACTTTAACAACACATACCAACCCCATAATACTTATCTTAACTATTATATGTCGTGTTTCTTTCAAATAACCTATACAAATACGTTAACATATCCCCCTACGGTATCTCACATAGCACATTATCCTTAGACATACTTCTTGATGACTCCGTATAATGTCAATCATATTCATTATATGTCATACTCTTAGTGATAACACGTACGTACAATGACAACCATAACTCAATATACAACCCAACCAATTGTCGGCATTCAAACCCGATTATCATATTTCCTATACTCGTACACAACACATACTCTTAAAAGGGCTCAACAATATTTTTAAACTTCCAAGTTCTTAACACTTCGTCTCAACTCTGCTATTCATATAAGCATTTCAAAACATCCGAGGAGTAATATTCACTACATATACGCATACTATAAAAAAATACATCTCAATTCTTATTTCTCTTTTCTTCTACTTATCATAATTCAGTATGAACTCATATTCGGATCAATTCTGATATATTAACTAGTAATTGAATTTCATACCATTTCACATATTAAATTTAAACATATACGACTATTAATCTTCTCACTTCACCTTTACCATGTGAATCTTCATTTGATTCACACTCTAACAATTTACCATCTCATCCTTTAACAGAATATGGATTCCCGTACCTCACACTCCCACATAAATGGGCACACACCAAACCATGGCTTAATAAGTGACACTACTCATGTTTATATATTCCAATATAAGAAGGGATTACTTCCAATACTTCACAATTTTCGTATACCACATTTTGTCTTTCAAAAATTTCCTTCATTGAAATGTTTGTCCATACTACAATTAAAACAATGCAATGATTCATATAAAAATACCTGTATTCGCGGTCATCTCCGAATAAACCTCAACATCTCATTTCCTTTCCTGCAAGATCCTTTCATTTCACATCTCGTACAACAATATGTATGTTTAACTAACAAATGTTAGTCAACAAAAGCCAATTTACTTATGACTCAAAATAATTTCTACTTCCACTGCCAAATCTAGGCGTTCCTCACCCCAGAACCTCTAAAACCTAGGCTCTGATACCAAGTTGACACACCCCAACCCAGTTACTTATAATTTAGTTTAAAAGTCAAAGTGAGTCAAACCATAATTTCCTTAACCAAACAATAAACACAAGTATCCTTTTTCAATATCCACATGGAGTTATAACACTAAAAACTTTTCAAAATTTTAAAGTAATTGTGCTTATTCAAACTTGCTTAAAGGATAAGTAGGATTAAATTATCCCTTTTTAATTTGACCAAAATTATGGTTTTATGCATCCCTTGCTAACCCCACCCGACCTCCTAGATTTGGCAGTGACATTTCATTACCTGAAAAAAAAACATAACATAGGAATCGTGAGCAAAATAGCTCAGTGAATGCATTACTACTACACTAGTGCATAAAATTAAATGCAATAAGTCATATGTATGTAACAATATAAAACATCTCAACATCTCTTGGTTGTTAATAAGCCATAACATCTCTTGGTTGTTAATAAGCCATAACATCTCTTGGCTATTAATAAGCCATAACATCTCTTGGCTGTTAATAAGCCATAACATCTCTTGGCTGTCGATAAGCCATAACATCTCTTGGCTGTTGATAAGCCATAACATCTCTTGGCTATTAATAAGCCATAACATCTCTTGGCTATTAATAAGCTATAACATCTCTTATAATACATTCACATCATATCCATAATCAACTCAGTAAGTACGACATATCCTTACCATAATCAACAAAATAATTAGAACATATCATATCCATATTCAACTTGGTAACTATGACATCTCATATTTGTAATCAACTCGGTAAGTACAACAGATAACATACATAATCATATCAATAAATACCACATCTCATATTTATAATTAACTCGGCATGTATAACATATAATATCCATAATCATCTCAATAAGTACAACATCTCATATTTATACTCAACTCAGCAAGTACAACATATAATATCCAAAATCATCTCAATAAGTACCACATCTCATATTTATGATTAACTCGGCAAGTAGAACATATAATATCCATAATCATCTCGATAAGTACCACATCTCATATTTATAATCAACTCAGCAAGTGCAACGCATGACATCCATAATCATATCAATAATCACAACCTCTCATATTTATACTCAACTCATCAAGTATAACATATAATATTCATAATCATCTCGATAAGTACCATATCTCCTAGTTATAATCAACTCGATAAATACAACATATAATATCCATAATCATTTCTATAAGTACAACACCTCTTATTTATAATCAACTCAACAAGTACAATATATGACATCTATAATCAGCTCAATAATTAAAACATCTCATATTTATACTCAACCCAACAAGTAAAACATATAATATCCATAATCATGTAAAAATACATCTTACTAGTGAGTACACTCACCTTGGCCACTTCATGTATTTTTCCCTTGCCTTTGTCTGGCACTGGTTCAACCAGTTCTTCTTTCCTTCCACATATTCATTCTTATAATATTAGTATCATCATAAGTGTGTTAACAATCCAAAGAAAACTTAACCTTAACCGAATTCATAAGCATCATAGCATCCCATTCTAATCATTTATCATAAATGAAGTCTCATTGAATTTCTTGTTAAAATATTTAACATATCCAATCCATAGACCAAACATTCTTTAATTTCTTCTTGGTAATAAAATTCTTATCATATAAGTTTCTCAATATAAAAGACAACACGTCATTTCAATTTTCTTAGAGCAAGATGTGTTCATTTCTTTATTACAAATCAAATCTACCCTATAGACTCCTTTGTCGTTTAGTCAGCTTCAAAGAATTTTCATAATTTTTCTGCATCATGACTTCCTTTGATATTTAACTCAAGATCTATAAACATATTGAACAATATAAAATTAAAGTTTCATAATTTTTAAGGTTATTTTGCTATGTCAAGCAAAACATCGAAAACCTGGTGTGCATACTTACACCTTTGGGGCAGATTTGATACATGAACTTCAAACTATCACCCAAGATTTATTTCTTGGTATTTTCACATAATATTCGGATATGTTATACATATATGAGTCTATTTTCATATACATATAGAATTATTCAATTCCAATAAGTATACAAAAATTTATAGGAGTTTGAATACATAGGGTTTCCAATCGAATCAATATGCATGATTTACACGTTCAACCTTGCTTAAACCCGCATCTATCCATACATACCCCTCAAAACATGGAAGTTTAGTAAACAAATGATTATTAATATTATTGTAAATCAATAATTCCAACAATATACAAGATTTACAGGTAGAATTACCTTAGGGATGTTTTCGTAATATCCTATGGATTTTTCTCCAATTTTTCCTCGCCTTTCTCTTCTTAAACTTCCCGTTTCTCTCTCTTCAGGCCAAACTATCTAATGGATGAGTTTGTCTGAAGAATAAGTCTATTTCAAGGGGATTAAGTAGGCCAAGTTTTCCCTCCCTTCCAACCAATGAAATTCATCCATTTGTTATACATATAAGACAAAATACTACTTAATGGATGGACAAATTTTCCCCTGCTTCGTAATTCCAACGTAACTTCTTGCTCGGACCTCTGTTTTACACACCGTTTATTGTGTTACAAACTTAACTCATATATATACAACTATATAGTTTTCACCTCAAGTCAATTATTATATTATAGTGGCCAAAACTAGTCACAAACTCGAAGATTCCTACCGAAGACTTCACAAATTTGTGTTTGTGACTAATTCAGTATTTCATAAGTTATGAAGGTAGGATTAGACTAAACACAATTAGTTAACATTATATATTCTAATAAAACGTTGCAAGGATAAGGAGATCGATGTATAAGAGTTACAATTTTCATTTCGGGAGTTATTTGAGGATACCGTGAAGTTGAAAAAGGCAAACTCAAAATTGCAAGCTAAGTTAAAAGAGCATGTCGTAGAAAATAATGATGCGTTAATTGATGATCTTAGGGCACGGGAGAAGAATCTTAGGGAGAAATTAGAGTATGTCGAAAAAGATAGAGAAACCCTTAGAGGTTTGATGGAGGATTTAAAAAAGGAGGTGCTTGAGCTTGAGGAGCCTAGGTGTCTACTTGAGTCTAGGATTAAGGAGTTAGAGGAAAGTTTGAGAGACTCGTCTAGAGTTAAGTTTGATTTGGAGGATAGAAGTGAGAAGTTTGCTTTGATGCTAGGCACCGTACAAATTAAGAGGGATAGGGGTGGTATTGGCTTTGATGATCGTGTTGTTCCCATTCCCCCCCCCCCCACCCCCACCATGTGTGAGAGAGCCACATAAGAGAGTTAAAAAAGGTCCACATGTAGGTCACTTTCCATACCATAGCTACACTTGCACATTTTGTGGTAAGATAGGTCACCTTAGAAAGTTTTGCTACGACCTTAGGAATGCTTCTTGGAAGTTTAGGAATAAAGTTTCCCTGATACCCCCTACCCCCATGCGTCGTTACACACCTACTTGGGTTAGGAAGTCGGATTTGGTAGATTTAGGAATAAAACTTCATGGTTCTCATTTGGTTTCACTTGATTCTTCCCATGCTAAATCTAAAGATTGAGTGTGTTACTATGTTTATCACTTTGTATTATATTTATTGCATCTTATTTGAAAAATACAAAAAAAAAATTGGTTTTGAAAATTTTTGAGAAAAATATAAAAAGATTTTGCTTTTATTTGAGTCAAAATATTTTGAAAATGCCAAAAAGATTTTTGGTTTGTTTTTGTGTCATGAGTTAACCTGTTTGATGTGGCATATTGGTGTACTTGGACCCCATTCCTTCTATTAGCCATGTGGCTAGGATATTTGGTCATTATTATCGATGCTTAGAATGGTCTTAACCATTTTTTTATGGGGTTGTTTCGAAGTTGATATGCGTTTTGATTAGAGTTTGTGCATAGGCCATGATTGCACACATGCACGAGTTTATATGGATGTTTGACTACTCTTGCATATTTGAGTTTGGTGAGACGTTCTTATCTCAATCTTATCATCTATGCGTAAGTGGACTTAATGAGGGAATGTGCATGTAATAATCGTTTATCATGAGGATTAAATTGAAAAAAGGATGAGTGTTCACGGAAAAATGGCTACGAGAGTGTAAAATTGACTTGTCCTGAAAGCCAGCGTTTAAAAGAGCCCAATAAAATCATAAGGCAATAAAAAGAATCATATGCCAAAATGGGCCAAATTAGTTTAGTTCATTCAAAAGAAAATATGATATATATTTGAGGGAGTTTGGATGGATTAAAATTTTTAAATGGGGTTGCACAAAAGAATCCTAAACGTTGAAAATTTGTGTCATGACGCTATTGTTTGTAGAATCGTTAAAAATCCGAATTCATGTGCATGATGTTTGTTTAGTTCATTAAGCTCATACTTTAATTGTCACATATGGCAATAATAATGTTTGATGATAGATTGCTATTGATTAGATCTTTTTGATTGTTTCAATGTGTTGAAATTATGATTCATTTATTTTAGTTCACACACTACATTCTGTGTCCATGTTTAGGCACATCGATACTATGTTAGCATGTTACCTATATTCATTTGTTTTGAGCCCCTTCTAGTTAGAACTTTCTTGAAAATTTTTCACTGGGTAACTCTGTTAAATTTTATGGGGAAACTGTGTAAAGTTGTTTATGTCGTTCAAATGACATATTGTTTCGTTTGAGCGATGACACATCTCGTTCAAGCGACATCCCTGGATCGTTCGAACGACAACCTGTTTGACCAGTTTGACTTTGAGCATTACTAAAAGTTATTTTTGTTCAGGCTAACCGTAAAATCTTTGTTTAGGGTTGAAAGTAATTATTGCCATGATTTATTTTTTCCTGAGAACATACGTAAAAGGAGGAGTGTGAACATGGCCAATATTTTAAAATAAAAGATTTCTTTTCATGTGGGACAACATACAAATATTAGGAGTGTTAGTTAATTTAATCCTAAAATTAATATAAGTTCACCAAGTAATCAATATTTTTTACTTAATCATTCTCACACACCAAGTCCAATTTTAGTTCAATTTTAATTCAATTAATCCTAGAATTACTATATGTCCACCAAGTGACAAATCCTTTCCACTGATTTGTGTTCACCTAAACATCAACCAATTAAGGAAGGGGTGAACATGATCACAATAACTAAATAGAAAGATATATATACACTAATAAAAATAAAACAATACATGAACTCTCACTAGAATGAAGGATCATCCTTTAAGTGAAGATATCCTTCATCAACACAATATCAACATTAAGTAATTAATATTTTTCAATTAATCGATCAAAAATAACAAGACCAATTTTAGTTCAATTTTAGTTAAATTAATCATAGAATTACTATGTGTTCAAAAATGACTAAGTCCTTCCACCACATTGTGTTGCCAAACATCAACTAATTAAGGATGGGGGTGAACATGACCATAATAGTCAACCAAGAAGTTATAAATGTAAAAGACGATTTTACATCAAATAAAAGATAATTAAAATTAATTGTATAAAAAATGGCTAGAATTAGATGAGCTTCAATAATTGTTCCCTGTGGTGACAATTATATTCAACACAAATAAATGAGAAAAGCGCAATCACCAAGGAAAATAAAGAACATAAAATGCCAATCACACAACACAGTATGTACGTGGTTCAGCAAGAATGCCTACGTCCATGGTGGTGCAGTCAGTATTATTTCTATATACTCCGGGGAGCGTTTACAGAGAATACAGTGCGTGCCTCTTGCCCTAGGCTTAGGGTTTATTTTATACATCTTTATCTTCAGGGAGTGGGGGTGTTGGACTCCCCCACGTCCATTTTTCTCTCATGGAATACCTCTATACGAGATTCTAGGATAAGACTAAGTCATAACTGAATTTTGTTAAGGTGAAGGGTCCGGACTTTGGGACGTTTTTATTAGGCTACTCGTCTGGGCCCCTGATGGTAAATCCAGGTACCCACAATCCCCAATTAAATGTGCACATGGAACGAGAAGAAAAAATGTTAACAAAAGTATAATTGCAATAAGAAAAATTGTTAATAAAGAAATAAATAACCCTAATTGAATAAACATGTAAATGGGTCATGTAATATTAGAACAGGTTCATGTCAAATATTGTTCCACTCATAAATGGCTTATGTTGTAATGGTCATTTCATTAAAAAAATATACAGACATAAATGTGTGTGCATATATATATATATATATATATATATATATATATATATATACATATATACACAAGGTTATACATACATACATAAGGGTTATATTTCAATTTTTCTTCATATACATACACATAAATGCACCACATATTAAATAAATTTTTTAGGGTTTTTTCTTCATTGCTTGCATTCATACACAAGGGTTTTGCACAAATTTTTGTTCACACACATACACTTTATTTTACCACATATAGAATAAATATTTTAGGGTTATGCTTCATCACTTACATACAAAAATGTATATACATACATACACACACACACACACACACACGCGCGCGCGTATATGTACATACACAAAGGTTTTGTTCCAATTTTTGTTCACATACATAAACATAAATATGCCACATATAGAATAAATATTTTAGGGTTATGCTTAATTATTTACACACACAAATGTATGCACACACATATATACATACAAAGATACATACGTACAAAAGGGAGTTTTGCTCCAATTTTCATTCACATACATACACAAAAATATATTACATATAGAATAAATATTTTCGACTTATGCCCTATCACTTACATACACAAATATACACATACGTATATACGTACATATACAAGGGTATACATACAAACACAAGGATTTTGCTCCAAATTTTGTTCAGATACATACAGGTAAATATAACACATATAGAATACATGTTTTGAGGCTCTTTTTTGAGAAATTCAATTTAATTATTCAGACTTAGTGATTAGAAGACCTTGCCTCTTCTAAATAGCTTACATCTCTGAATATCTCTAAAGAACTTTTAAGACTAAAACTTAAATTAGGTTATTTATAGATTAGAACCCTTACAAGAGTTATGGAAATAACATAACAAATTATTGCTAACCTAAAACCAGAAAGGGACAGCATAAAGTCCCATTAACATCTGTTCATTTACGAAATTTGGAAGGCCCTATTTGTCTACTTTAATCAAGCCCTTGATTTGGAAAATCTTCAATCTTATGAGAGAAAACCTCTTGATCATTCATACTTCCCCTTTTGGCAAGAAAATCATCTACTTTATTGGCTTTTCTATATATATATATATGCTTGAGAGTATATTTAATCCTCTTCAAGCAAGGATTGATTTCATGAAGAGTCCAATTTATTTTCCAAGGGATTTTAGCATTCCCTTGCAGAATATCTATAAGAACCTTAAAGTCACTTTCAATATGAAGCTCATAGTCTTTGAGATCCATAAAAAACTCCAAACAATGTTGTTGTTTATGCCTCCATATTTGATATATCTCCAAAGGATGAACTAAAAGCCCACGCCATATCTCCTGCTTAATTTATTAGAATGCCTCCACCACCTCCTTTACAGGGATTCCCTAGAGCACTAGCATTTGTATTTAGTTTTAGTGTACCACTAAGAGTAGTCATCCACTGGATCTTCAGCCTTGGATTACTCTTTTGATATATTTTTTTGAAATAATTTACCTGATACAAAATAGAAAAAAACATTAGTAGAAACTCCCTCACACTTGCTCTTGTTCCTATGGAACAATAGAAACCAACACACAGTAGCTGGTATGAGAGAATTAATGATAGGGTCCCACTTCTGGCCATGAATCCACCATTAGAACAATTGGTTTCTAACACCACCAGTTGTTCTTCTGACTCCATACTTCTGAGTTAGATTGTTTCATACTTGAGTAGATATATCCCCTACTTCAAAAATATGATCAGTGGGCTCGAATTTACACAGCACTGACATTTTGATGGACACCTGATGCCAATATATCTAATTTTATCATTAGTTGTAAGGAAATTATTTAACATTTTCCTCATGAAGACAGAGATGTTTGTGGGGAGAGAATTGTCCCAAATGAATTTTGAGCTGATCGGATGAGACTTTTTTGATCTGCATACCTCCCAAGAAAATGTAAACTCATGTGTCACTTGTCTTCCATATCACCATATCTGACTGTTCTTCCCATATTTCCTAAAAACATTTAATCTTAGGTGCAAGATTTGGAGGGAATTGACTCTACGCTTTATCCTTATCCCATTGGAGATTTGAATTCCAATTTTTTTTAATGGAATTGTTGTCATCTTCTATATCAATATTCTTACATTCTTCTATACCCTAATTGTCCTCGTAGATGTTTATTTCTCCTTTCCCAATAGCCCATTTCATATTATCTCCTAGAATGTGTCTCACTAAGCCCATTCTATATATAGATGTTTTGAGGTTATTCTTCATCTCATAAATACAAAAATGTGTGTGTATATATATATATATATATATATATATGTCGATATACTGAAAATGTCTGTAAAAATACCTATGTAGTGAAAATGTAGAAATCCCTTCAAATAATAATCTAATAAATATCCCAAAAAATCTTGACAAATAATCTAACAACTATAAATCAAACAGAAAATCTTCACGAATGTAAAAATATATGATTCAAATAAAAAAGTAGAGAGAGTGGTGACCTGGTGTTGTTCGAAGTGGTGGTAGTAATTTATGGTATTTCGCAGAGAGGGGGAGAGAGAGTGAATGAGATAAATGAAGGAAATAAGCACTAAAGAGTTTATTTATACCTAAAGGGGGTCAGGGTCCTGGAACATGACTATGGTCTGTGATCATTTTGAATTAAAATAACTTGTCAAGATCAATGATGACAGTCACAACCCATGAATATGATCTTAGTATAGTCAAGGAAGTTGGTCATGGTCTATAATTATGACCCAACTATTGTGACCATTTTAAATTCTATGGTTTTTATGGTTTGTGGACATAGTTCTCAACTATGACCATTTTCCATACATGATTGTCAATGTCTCTATCAAATGATCACAGTTTGGGACTTTAACCACTAATGTGAGCAATTTGGCATCATGCTTCTCGCGTAAACAGTCACGGTCTAAGACCACAATAAGGTTGGTCATGGTCCACAAATAACCAATGTTTGGCATATATCAACCTTGGAAGGGGACACTGTTCCCATCATAGTCAATTTTATTATGCCACAGTTATAGATCGTAACCACATTGCCATGACCATTTACGGTTTTTGGTGTAGTGTGTAGGGATTACTAGAAAGTGAGGGGAGGTTGAGTTCGAAAATTAATTGACCTATAAATCAAATATGTGCTAGAACCGAAAGGTTTCAACATAAACAGGGTCAAACCACATTAAGAACTTTCCTACATGATTACAAATATAGAATCTATACCACAATAATATGTTGACATCATACTAAAGCATTTTAATTAGTCTTTATGTCAACCTAATATAATATGTCTTTTTAACTGATGTCAATGATTTTGAGAATACTAACTAGTTTTGGACTTATATTAGGATATCCAATTTTAATATATATACATATATATGTATACGATTAATTATATATATCTCAATTATAAGATCCATAAATAAAATGTAAGGCATCCCAACATATCATATAATAGTTGATCATCCCGACAACTCATATACATTATACAAGGCTTCAATCACAACTTAAATATAATATATAAAGGGTATCCTGAAAACGCTACAAACAAGACATCAATATCTCGCATATATTATATAGAGCTTACTCAAAATCGTTATATAATATATTGAAGGAATTTGCTTGTAGAGAGGGACTACCCAAATTAAAAATTGTTACCAAAATGAAGGTAATGTTTGCTTGTAACACCCCGTATTTTTGTGTATTTAATATTTAATTAATTCGGGAATTTAAAATTACTTGTGTGTCGTAATTTTAATCGAATTAAGTATGGAAAAATATATTTAAATATTAATCGGGGAGGGAATGGTTAATATATAGGGAAATTTACTTACTAAGTGAATAGTAATAAATTATTTACGTCATTTCGGGTATTAATGACGGGGTATGTACTTATCTCAACCGGGAGTCGGTCTAGATTAATTTGGGTGTGAGATAAGGATTTTTATAAATTAATTCAGATGCCAATTCTGAGTGTACGGTTGCGTCCGGTTGGGCCGAGATAGTCGGAAAAGTGTACCCCGGGATAGTAAACGGGTCACGTGACGTTTTTAGGCATAGCCGGGCCCACACGGGGGCATTTGGGTCACTTGGGCTATGACCATTAGGTAAAAAACGGGAATTAGACTAATTGAAAAATTATAAGGAAAAAGAGAACGGCTGATTAGAGTTTAGAAAATATTAGTGGGAGAGGAAACCCTAAGAGGCAGTTATAGGCAAATTTGGGGGACAAAAGAAAGAGCCAAAAAGGAAAGGAATTAGTCTTCAACCTTGGGAATTCACACCCACAAATCAGACCCTACGAATCATAAGGCAAGTGGTTAACATGATGTAGAATTTAATTTTCCTTTCGATTCATATTTATGTGATGTGAGTAATTAAAATTCGTTTTGGGATTTAAAGGGTATAAACATGGGGGGTTTTGTAAACCAATATTCTGATTTCTAAATTGTGTAAGAAATTCATGTGTAATCTGAGAGTAGTATATATATATCAGGTAGGATGTAATCCGGATGAACTAGAAATTAATTTGAGGCAAGGATTTGATGTTTAAAGGGCTTAAAGGTTAAATCGAATTTTTCCCCAATTTATTAAAACAGTAGAGGACGGAAATTAAATGATGTTTGAGGACTTTATGGGGGTCTCTCAGGAGGTTTTTGGTATATTTTATTTATGAGAAGACTTGGATTTTCTAGTAGAAGAAGTTAGGATTTGTAGATTTACGTCCATGGCTGAAACAGACAACTCGGAGAAGACGATGACCTGTTCGATCGATCGATCGATCGAGGGTTGGGGATCGATCGATCGAAGGTAAAAAATTTCTGGCAGTTCGGCCAGTTTGTATATATAGGGGAAATTAAATATAAATCTTTTCCTATTCCTCATGAAGGGGGTACAATCAAATTAATTGGGAGAGAAAATTAATTAGGATTTGAAGGAAATTATGTGTGTCACACCATGGCTAAATTTTGGGAATAATATTTCAAAATCATTAAATACGGATTGAGTGGGCAAGTCCGGAGTGATTGGTTGAGCGAAACCAAGACGTTAAATTTATCTAGAATGAAGGCTAAATAATTTGGAGTCGGGAATTTAGACTCGGGTATTGTTTATTTCGGGCCACGAGAGTAAGTCCGAATATATTAGTTGGGGGCGACACAAAAAGTAATTTAATTAATTAATGTGTGAATTAATTAATAATTAGATTTGGACCATAAACTCTTAATAATTTGAATAGGCTTGTGTTACGGACCTAGTACACGGGATAGCCGGGATAGTATATATATATATATATATATATATATATATATATATATATATATATATATATATATATATATACGGTGTGCGATAGTATATATATATATATGGTGTGTGCATTACTATCACTGGCTTGATATTATTATTACAAATACTCTAGTGCTATAGGGGGAGATTGCGCATAGTGGGTGAATCCCCGAGCTTGAGGAGTAGGGCGAATATATTCCCAGGTCATAGCGTCCGTTATATGGGTGAGGGGCATCTCACTTTCAGGGAAGGAATATGACCACCTCCAATTTTTACGTATTATCCAAGTTAGTGAGAAATTCTGACTTGGGGTAACTAGGTTATGTGAATATGCCTAGTGGGATAACACTTTAGAGAATTTACATCCGGTGAGTTATTCCTCGGGAGGATGTTCAATATTAATTATTATTCCAGCATGTTTGTGAATGTTGTAATATAACTATATGTATATAACTAGGTAAATAATTATATACGGGTAAATTAAAACAGGCCGTGAATTGTATTATACATATAATGGGTGTGAAAATTATATGATTTTAAAAAGGAAAATGATTAATTAAGTTAATATTAATAATGACTTAGAAATTATAATTATGGCACACTCGGTTAGAGTGGGGTGGTTGCAAAGGGTTATATTAGTTATCTAGTCATGGAATAAATAACTAAGTAAATTAATTAAGGCGTTAGTAGTGCACATTAAAGAAGGGGTAAGGATGTTCTCAAGAGAGTGCGACACTAACTAAAATATGAAGAGCATGCATATATATTTATTATTGCAAGTTAATCATTTGCTAAATGTTTTTCAAATGTTTTGGGTACTAACCCTTGCTATAAAAACTTTTAAAAACCTTTTACGTGTCCAGCCACAGGAACGCCATGCTTGACTCATTCCAGGGATCCGTTGCTGCAGCATGTGTGGATTTTGCAGGAGTTTGATAGGCACCTCGTTCTTTTCACTATTAGTGTAGAGACTTCCTATCAGTTATTTGAGCATGTTGCTCACTGTTTTATTCAGTACTTATGTCAGACTTGTTGAGATTTAATTGCCTGTCTTTACTTCTGTTGGATTTTGGATCGATGGTTTATTCGGTCAGTTATTTAACTGTGAATGGTTGAATTCAGTTAATTATGATTGTCATATTATTTTGCTTCCGCATGAGTATTTCATTTAAGTTAATGAAAGATAAAATTGGCACCAGTCTAATTTTCTCACTGAGGTGGTTAGTAATTAAAAAGGCCACAGTGATGCTAAAAATGAACCAAATGAGAAACCAGTTCTAATTTAATTTAGGATTGATCTCTAAGGGTTAATTAGGCGGGGTGTCACAGATGGTATCAGAGCATCAGGTTGTAGTGTACTTAGGATCTGTGCGTCTTACTACATTTCAGCATAGCATTCGGTTGATATAGAGCCCTATTATTAGGATTGTTGATTCATTTTCCGCTTTTGAGTTATCGTATTTCTGCTATTAGATATTTTTGTATAAACTGTGTACTTATACGATTCAATTTATTTTCAAATGCCACCGAAGAGGCAGAGAGCGGAGAGGGCTGAGGCTAGGGATGAGTTAAGGGAGGCTCGTCAGGAGCCATAGGTACCGCCACCACTACCACCACCCAAGTTGATCTCCACTACTCAGGTGGCCATGATAGTGGCCCAGGAAGTTGAGACAACAATGAGGGCTATTGCAACCCATTTTCCTGAGCCCCAGGCACCACCTCTCGTGGCACCAGTAGTTCAGGCTCCAGTGGGGCAATCGTCTTGGCAGCGAGTTAGGGAGACCTTTCATAAGGGACACCCACTCGAGTTTT
The DNA here is from genome assembly GCA_949130495.1 of Sambucus nigra. Taxonomy (NCBI): domain Eukaryota; kingdom Viridiplantae; phylum Streptophyta; class Magnoliopsida; order Dipsacales; family Adoxaceae; genus Sambucus; species Sambucus nigra. Next base: position 635,966,547 of record OX422207.1, on the reverse strand, counting down.
GGGGTAGCACCGATGTGGTAGAGGCTTATGACTGGAAGAAGAATATTCAATGCCATCTGCGCATGCTGCAGTGTACTGATGTGCAGAAATATATGCTTGCTACCTTTCGTCTGTCGAGGGCAGCCTTACAGTGGTGGGAGTCAGTTACCACCTCTGAGGAGAGGGATTTGATGATGATATCCGAGTTTTGGGTGTGGTTTGATCGCAAATACTTCCCACCATCGATAGAGGCTGAGATGAGGAAGAAGTTTAGTGAGTTAGTGCAGGGTGATCGGTCGGTGGCAGATTATGAAGAAAAGTTCACCCATTTGGCAAACTTTGTGCCAAATGAGGTGAGTGATGCAGAGTGAAAGAAGTCGAGGTTCATGGATGGCTTGGCCTGGAGGATCAGGCAGTATTTGATTAGGAATCCGATGTTAGTGACTTATAAAGATGTCATTAATGCCTCCCTTGTACATTGCCAGGATCATCTCTTCCATGCGAAGGGGAGCAAGAGAGTAAAGGAGCCGAGCCAGCAGGGCAAGGTAGTTACTGGTGATGACACGAGTGGTACTCTGCAGTAAACTAGCAGTCAGCAGGGGAATCAGGCTAAGAAATTTAGGCCTGGTGGGTTCCAACCGAGAGGACACAGGTTCAGGCAGGGGGAGCCAGCCCCAAACCAGCAGTAGTAGGTTCCTCAGGGCCGTCAGGGACAAGGGAATAATGGGAGAAGCCAACAGGGCCAGCCACGTCAGGGCCAATAGGGCCAACGCCAGGGGAATGGTCAAAAATGTTGTTTTGTCTGTGGCCAACCAGGACACTTCAAGAAGGAGTGCCCGCAGAGGGGCAGAGGTCATCAGCAGGGTGCCCAACAAGGGCAACAGGGGCAGATGTCGCCAGTAGCACCAGCTCCACCCGCCCCATAGCAGCAGGGGCAAATGCACTACGAGCGTGTGTATAACGTTCAGGATGTTCCCAATCCTCCACCATAGCAGGCGCCACTAGCAGTTGAGGGTATGTTTCTCATTCATGGTCATGAGGGTAATATACTTTTTGACACGGGAGCATCGCATTCATTCATTAAATTTAATTTTTTTAAGCGGGCTGGATTACTATAGACCACAGGTAGTCTTCGTATGTGTGTAGAGTCACCAGTGGGCAGCGGGGCTTTGATTCACTCGATTTGTTGGGGGGTGGACATTTTAATTGGGAGGCTTAGTTTAGCAGTAGACCTCTTAGTGTTAGATATGGAGGGGTACGATGTCATCCTGGGTATGGATTGGTTGACAGGTTATCAGGCAACTATGGATTGTTACGAGAGGACAATCGTGTTCTCCATTATGGGACATGAGATGTTCTTAATAACGATGCCGCTACCAGAGGGAGGGTCGCGCACCCACTTATATTACATCGAGGAGGAAACCTCACAGGAGGTGGTGGTTCCGTTGGACTCAATCCCAGTCGTTAGGGACTTTAAGGATGTGTTTCAGGAAATACTAGGGTTGCAACCCAGCAGAGAAATCAAATTTGTAATCGATTTAGCACCAGGGATGAGGCCGATTGCCCGAGAAACTTATTTTATGGCCACTTCAGACATGCATGAGCTGAGAGAGCAGATTCAGTAGTCCTGGGTCAGGTTTTCATTCGGCGGAGTACATCACCATGGGGTGCACCGATGTTGTTTGTAAAGAAGCAGGATGGTTCACTTCGATTGTGCACAGACTATAAGGAGTTGAACAAGGTGAGAATACGGAATAAGAATCCGTTACCTAGGATTGATGAACTTTTTGACCAATTGAGAGGGGCATCTTACTTCTCCAAGATCGATTTGAGGTCAGGGTATCATCAGCTACGCATCCGAGAGGAGGATGTTTCACTACACCAAATCCTGCGAATGGTCACGTCCAGTTGGTCACGGCCCAAGTCCCTGACCAGCTGGTCGTGGACTTGGGCCGTGACCATCTCAATTTTTGGCGTGACCATGTTCATTACCACACTGAGTCATGGATGCTCTGGAGGTGGTCACAACCCACATCCCTGACCACTGTGGGTCACGGACTTGGTCCATGACCAGGTCGTGACCATTTTGGCGCCAAATTCACGACAAAATTCCCTCCAAACCTGGTCGCGGATGGGTCACGGACTTGGACCGTGACCATAGGTATGATGAAGCACAACGAACATATATATGGGGTTACGGCTGGAGGCCGTGACCATTTCTTGGCATGGGTCACGGCTATGGGCCGTGACCAGTAGGTAGTAGGCCACACAGCTTAGCTTCATTAATTGGTCGCGGCGTGACTAGGTCATTCTTAAAATAAAAAAAGGCGCCTCTCATATTTCATTTCCCCGCCCCTTTTCGCTGATGGCCCGTCTCTCTAGTCAAAGACCATGGTCGCCTCCCATTTTTGTGCTACCACGCACAAAAATGTGCAAAGAGTGAGTCATTCCCATTTTTGTGCTACTCTGTAGAGGTTTCAATCTTCATTCTCATCTTTCCATTTCCAGGTACGCCCCTTCTTTTATCGTGTTTCTAATTTAGGGTTTCATTTTGGGTATTGCTTGGTTGTTCGCTGGTAATTTAACCGGAGTTAGTAAATTGGGCATCATCTTGAGTAGTTTTGGTTAAATGAAAATGGGATATGACTATGAGATGAAATTATATTCGCACAGATTTACATCAGTTGAGAGTTTCAGTTAGTGTAAGTTTTATCGTTAACTTTCTATAATTGATTTAGTTTCATGTGTAACATACCTTAAAAAATTATCATTTGTGTCTATCTGCTCATGTAATAAATTTTCTTTTTCATTTTTGTTTTGTTTTGCTAATACAGAGCATGGTTTTTAAAAAATTACTGTATATATTACAGTCACACTTACTGGAATGGTAACTAACTATATTGTCATGTAACCCCTCATGGGGTCTTAGCATGGACAAATAAAAAATGAGGATTAGTTCAATATTTTGGGCTTCAATTTAGGTTAGGTTATGGTGATTAGTCCAATTATAGTTAGGTTATGGTGAATTTTATTATTTCAAAGCTCAGTTTGGATTATGATCTCTCAAGGGTATAGAATGTTCGAATTCTATTATTTCGGAGCTCATTTTTTATTTGGGCATCATGTATTGTGTTCTATTATTTCGGAGCTCATTTAGTTTCTGTTTGCCGTATCAACTGAAGTAAGACCACCCAGTCTAAATTAGAAATATAATAACTGATTGAGACATTATTTAGCTGACCACGGGTACCACTTAGGCTGTCCACTTGACGTCCAGAGACTGTCATATGCCATCGCAACCCAAAGACTGTCCACTTGACGTCTAGAGCTGGTCCATTTAGTGGTTCTCAAAGATGAAATGTACTTCAACATCATAGAAATTTTCTTCAACTATGAATTCTCTATGTTTTGGAGAAATATAGGCTTCTTCAATAATTTGTTCTGTTATAGAGCCTCTTTTAAAGTGTGCAATAATGTTTTTATTGATGCAGGAAGTTTGAGGTTTTTGTTTCCACATTACTCAACCATTTTCTCCAATTGCAATGCCACTAGTTGATGGAGCATCGAAGCCGAAGCATTTACTTCTTTTAGATATTAAGGTAGTTTTTGGGAAATTCCAATATGGATCATTTTGTCCCTTTTTTCAAACCAAAATTGCTCTATTCTTCTATTGTATTTTTGTTCAGTCATCTCGTCCTGTCTAATATTGATCAATTATATATAGGGAAATCAATATCAACCAACCAAGATACCTCTAAATTCAGTGACATCGGTTGAATATTACGAGATAGATACATTTTCTTTTTCACCCATATGTGATACAATTATTATCAGTACTGATATACAAATTTACGTCCTATATCTACTACATTATTGAAAATTGATAGTTATCTGATGTAATAGGTGTGCTGGAATTTAACAGGTCTGTTGGAATTTAATAGGTCTATTGACTTAACAGGTCTGTTGGAATCGTAAAGGTATCCCTGATTTATATTCTCCAGCGCTCACTGAGTTACTAGACAATGCTTTGGATGAGGTATTTGCGTAATTCGATCCTTAGTTATGGATTATATCTATGTTTATTCTTCTTATTGTCTTTATTTCTTTCCTATCTATGGTGATCAGGTCTCCAATGGAGCTACATATGTCCATATAGATATTTTGAAAAACAAGAAAGATAATACAAAAATGTTAGTAGTTGAAGGTATGTATCTCAATAATTTCATTTTCTTTTGGCAATATTTTGGAAGTTTCTTTTATGTTACGGGTTATAATTTCAAAATTTGTACCGTTGTGCTACAAATTTCAAAATTTCCCATCCAAGTTTCATTTTCTTGAACCGAAACATAGGTGACAAAACAATTTCCCATCCAAGTTTATATAAACTATTATATAACAGTTTATATAAACTGCTATATAACCTGTTTATATAACAATTATATAAATTGTTATATAATAGGTTATATAACAGTTATATTAACTGATTGTTATATAAACAGGTTATATAACAATTTATATAAACTGTTATATAATGGAGATTATCTTTTTGGATCAACCTCTCATGCTCATCTAATCAAGACAAATTACAACCATGTTTGTTTAGCCACTGGACAAAACTCACAAGTTTGATGAGTAACTTTGTATATTACCTCACAAAATTGTTTCATAGTGGTATTTGTATTGGGATATCTAAGCATAACATAACACTGATTCTTCCTATGTCTGATACCTGAACCATGGTGATAATGCAACTTTTATTCCTTGTAACCTTCCAATTTTCCTCGCATTTCACATGAATTTGGTTTAGTTTTCTATCATAGCTTTCAATACTTGTTCTTGGAAAACATATGAATAATTCTTATTGACGGTGGTCAATGGCTGTATTAAAAAGTTTATCTTTAAGTTGTGTAATTATTCTCATTATCCCCGACAAATATTTAGTTAACTTTGAATATGTTAGTGTAAAATTTGAAAAGATTTAAAGAATATCGATGATATATCATGCGATTTAGATGCGATCATGGTGATAATTACTGTCAACAAAACTGGGAGAGGTTGCAATTAGACCGCACACATAACTCTTTTATTAGCGTGCGTCACATAGAGGGTACTCCTATTTATAGGTACGAAAATAAAAACATCGAACAATTTAACTACCTTGTAAATCGTGGATTTGATATCCAGCAAGATTACTTGTTCGATCGTATTCTATTTTCTCTAAAAGAAAACTAGGATGACGTTATACAAAATATATTTCACACACATAATCCCAACATAGCCCTGACCTTGGTTACGTTGTTAGAGAAGGCGAAAAAAAAACCACCCGTTATGAATACAACTGCGTACAGAGAGCATTGACATAGACTGTGATGTCTCGCGCCACATGCACGTAAAATTGAATCTTGCCAACAAGTTGAGAAATAGGGGATTCCGAGTTCATGGCGTTAGAGGGTGATAACTCAAAACAGCCCCCGACCGTCCCCGTGGGTGGCACCAACACCTCCCACGGGACCAATGTAACTTGTAGGAATTGACCCCGCAACCGCAGGACTCCCGGTTTGAGAATACGACGGTAATTTACATATTTCTAGATCTAAGCAAAATATGGCGTTAGAGGGTGAAAACTCGAAACAACCTCCGAACGGCCCCGTGGGTGGCACCAGCACCTCTTACGGGACCAATGTAACTCGTAGGAACTGACCCCGCAGCCGCGGGACTCCCGGTTTGAGAATACAACGATAATTTGCATATTTCTAGACTTAGGCTTAAAAACATGGCGTTAGAGGGTGAAAACTCGAAACAGCCCCCGAACGGCCCCGTGGATGGTACAAACACCTCCCACGGGACCAATGTAACTCGTAAGAACTGGCCGCGCAGCCACGGGACTCCCGGTTTGAGAATACGATGATAATTTGCATATTTCTAGACTTAGGCTTAAAAACATGGCGTTACAGGGTGAAAACTCGAAACAGCCCCCGAACGGCCCCCTGGGTGGCACCAACACCTCCCACGGGACCAATGTAACTCGTAGGAACTGGTCGCGCAGCCGCAGGACTCCCGATTTGAGAATACGACGATAATTTGCATATTTCTAGACTTAGGCTTAAAAACATGGCGTTAAAGGGTGAGAACTTGAAACAGCCCCCGAACGGCCCCGTGGGTGGCACCAACACCTCCCACGGGACCAATGTAACTCGTAGGAACTAACCCCGCAGCCGCGGAACTCCCGGTTTGAAAATACGACGATAATTTGCATATTTCTAGACTTAGGCTTAAAAACATGGTGTTAGATGGTGAAAACTCGAAACAGCCCCCGAATGGCCCCGTGGGTGCCACCAACACCTCCCACGGGACCAATGTAACTCGTAGGAACTGTTCGAGCAGCCGCGGGACTCCCGATTTGAGAATACAATGATAATTTGCATATTTCTAGACTTAAGAAAAACATGGCGTTAGAGGGTGAAAACTCAAAACAGCCCCCGGACGGCCTCATGGGTGGCACCAACACCTCCCACGGGACCAATGTAACTTGTAGGAACTGACCGCGCAACCGCGAGACTCCCGGTTTGAGAATAAGACGGTAATTTGCATATTTCTAGACTTAAGCAAAACGTGACGTTAGAGGGTGAAAACTCGAAACAACCGCTGAACGGCCCCGTGCGTGGCACCAACACCTCCCACGGGACCAATGTGACTCGTAGGAACTGGTCGCGCAGCCCTGGGACTCCCGATTTGAGAATACGACGATAATTTGCATATTTCTAGACTTAGGCTTAAAAACATGGCGTTAGAGGGTGAAAATGCAAAACAGCCCCCGAACAGCCCCGTGGGTGGTGCCAACACCTCTCACAGGACCAATGTAACTCGTAGGAACTGACCGCACATCCGCGAGACTCCCGGTTTGAAAATACGACGATAATTTGCATATTTCTAGATTTAAGCAAAGCATGGCGTTAAGGGTGAGAACTCGAAACAACTCCCGAACGGTCCCGTGGGTGGCACCAACACCTCCCACGGGACTAATGTAACTCGTAGGAACTGACCCCGCAGTCGTGGGTCTCCCGATTTGAGAATACGATGATAATTTACATATTTTTAGACTTAGGCTTAAAATCATGACGTTAGAGGGTGAAAACTCGAAACAGTCCCCGAACGGCCCCGTGGGTGACACTAACACCTCCCACGAGACCAATGTAACTCGTAGGAACTGACCACGCAGCCGCGGGACTTTCGGTTTGAGATACGACGGTAATTTGCATTTTTTTAGACTTAGGCATAAAAATATTTATATGTTGATAATTTTAACTCATATATGCAATTTTTCAGCTTGATTAAATTTTTTGTAAAACTACTCGGTTAGTGATATGTTTTTTATGTATCATATCATTTGTAGGATTTTTGCACGTGGAACAAATGGAGGAGGCAATGGTTTACAACGTGAAGATTGTTTATATGTTGTGGACATTCAGGATTTTGTTTTTTAAGTGTTACAGCTGAGCGGGCTTTTATTGTTTAGTTTTATGGTCGTGCGGGCTTTTATAATTTGATTTTTGAATTTTATGGCCGTGCGGGCTTTATAATAAGCAGGTTTTACATTTACAGGGTTTGGAATGACAAGAAAATAGAGGAAACTCTGCCCAATTTTTGTTTGGTCTGTGAATTATTAAGACGTGTAATATTTTTAAGTTTGTATATATATTTGTTTATTAACAACGTTCTCGATTCGCAATTTGTGATTTTTTTTATTGTTTTGCCAATAATAAATATTTGTAACACCTTGTATGCGTCCAACTTTACACGTAGCAACCGACGGTGCACTCACAGGAACCCCAATTTTAGGATTGGACCAAAAAAATACATTTTTATTTTTTTCGTCGCGCATAAAAATGGTCGCGGCCAAAGTCCGCGACCATTTTTTTTTCTTTTTTTCATCACGGCCTAAGTCCGCGACCATTTTTTATTTTTTTTGTTACGGTTGTGGGTCGCGACCAAAGTCCGCGACCAATTTGCCACGGTTGTGGGTCACGGATGAGGGCAGCGACCAATTTTTTATTTTTATTTTTTTGGTCATGGTCGTGGGTCGCGAACTTTGGCCGCGACCAATTTGTCACGGTTGTGGGTCATGAATGAGGGCCGCGACCAATTTTTTTTATTTTTTTGTCACGAACGTGGGTCGCAGACTTTGGCCGCGACCAATTTGTCACGGTTGTGTGTTACGGATGAGGGCCGTGACCCGTCACGGTCCAAGTCCGCGACCATCTTCCGTGACCCATCTCAGCCGTGACCATATTTTGGTCATGGACTTGGGCCGTGACCCACGAAAATGGTCACTCCTGAAATGCGCGACCCACAGTTTTGGTCAGGGATTTTGGCCGTGACCAATCGCCAGTTTTGGTGTAGTGTTTCTAAGACTGCTTTCCTGTCGCGGTATGAATCTTACGAGTTCAGGGTGATACCATTCGGGCTCACCAATGCACCAGAAGTGTTCATGCACCTCACGAACAGAGTTTGTAGGGAGTATCTCGATCAATTTGTCATCGTGTTCATTGATGAGATCCTGATCTACTCGCGCACCGAGGAGGAGCACGTAGAACATCTGCGTATGGTTCTACAGACACTACGGGATCATCAACTCTATGCCAAATTCGAGAAGTGTGGATTTTGACTCTGGGAGGTACAATTTTTATCCACGTGGTGTCAGACTGGGGTATTGCGGTGGATTCGAGTAAAGTGTCGGCGGTGAGGGAGGGGGACAACCCATGACACCGACCGAGGTGCGCAGTTTTCTGGGATTGACCGGGTATTACAGGCGGTTCATTAAAGCATTCTCAAAGATTGTGGGCCCTTTGACGAATCTGACTCGGAAAGGGGTTCCTTTCACTTGGAGTGATCATTGTAAATTAGCTTTCGACGAGCTAAAGGACAAGTTGACATCTGCACCTGTACTTTCTTTGTCGAATGGAGGACTAGAGTATCGGGTTTTCACTGACGCATCCCTACAGGGACTTGGGGGTGTGCTTCAGCAGGAGGAAAGGACTATAGCTTATGCGTCTAGAAAGCTAAAGCCCCACGAGTGGAATTACCCCACTCATGACCTGGAGCTAGTAGCGGTCATTTTTTCTTTGAGGATATGGAGACATTATCTTCTAGGAGATCAGTTTACTTTATTCACGGATCACAAGTCACTTCAGTATATCTTCACACAGAAGGATCTGAATATAAACCAGAGGCAGTGGCTAGAATTCGTGAAAGAGTACCAGTTTGATATTCAGTATCATCTCGGTAAGGCTAATGTGGTAACAGACGCATTGAGTCGGAGACCGACTCGGGAAATATCAGAAGTCTGGAAAGAAAAGTGGAGAGAGATTCAATATGAGGATAATATAGCCAGATCTTGCATGTCAGCATTATCCATCACACCTGAGATCATTATGCGGGTGGTGAGGGCTCAGGCAGAGGATCAGATCTGCAAGGATAGAGTGAGCCAGTTGTTAGGTGAGGGAGAAGAGGTTTACTCGATCAGCTCAGAAGGAGGCCTATGCCTTAATGGGATGTTAATTGTGCTAGAGGATGAGGAGTTGAGGCACGCTGTTATGACAGAGTCCTATGGGTCGAGATTTGTGGTACATCCCGACGGGGATAAAATGTACCAGGATATGAGGAGGCAGTATTGGTGGGCAGGAATGAAATGGGACGTAGCAGAGTTTGTTTCGAAATATGCCACATATCATCTTGTGAAAGTTGACCATCAGAGACCATCAGGGATGCTAGATCCGCTAGAGATTCCCGTATGGAAGTGGGAGAGCATCTCAATGGACTTCATTACAGGGTTACCTGCATCACAGAGGGGTCACGATTGCATATGGGTCATTGTGGATCGGTTGACCAAGGTGGCCCACTTCCTGTCGGTCCACATGGACTTTGAGACGATGCGTTATGCACAGCTATTCATAGCGGAGATTGTTAAGCTGCACGGGGTGCCGATAAATATTGTGTCTGACAGAGACAATTTTTGTGGCCCACTTTTGGCATAACTTTCAGGAGGCCATGGACACGGAGTTACGTTTGAGTACAACCTATCACCCACAGACCGACGGGCAGACTGAGAGAGTCAATCAGATGCTGGAAGACATGCTCAGAATGTGTATTTCAGACTTTGGGGGAAGTTGGTAGAAATACCTTCCTTTGGTTGAGTTCGCGAATAACAACTCTTACCAATTCACGATGGGCATGGAACCGTTCGAGGCACTGTACGGGAGACCTTGTCGTTCACCCGCTTGTTGGTTTGAGGTTGGGGACAACAAGCTATTGGTGTCGGAGATTGTCCAGGAGACATCTTCTAAGATAGAGATGATCCAAGGGCAGATTCGGATAGCCCAGGATAGGCAGAAGAGTTATGCTGATGCTTCACGGAGACATGTGAAGTTATAGGTTGGGGACCGGGTATTATTCCAGGTGTCCCCTATGAAAGGGGTAGTGAGGTTCGGCAAGAAGGGTAAGTTAGCACCGAGGTACGTGGTACTTTTACCTATTATTGAGAGGGTGGGACCGATAACATATCGACTAGGATTGCCGGAGCATCTTCAGCGGATACACGACGTGTTCCATGTGGCATTGCTGAAGAAATATCGAAGGAGTGAGAGGGCCTTCTGGCACATTACACTCGAGGAAATTGATTTACATCCAGACATCTCGTATGAGGAGTGATCGGTGGCTATTCTGGACCGTAGTGAGCGGAAGTTACGATCCAAGGTTGTTCCACTAGTTTGAGTACAGTGGGGTCACCACAATATTGACGAGTCTACCTGGGAGCGGGAGGAGGATATGCGGGAACAATATCCAGAGATTTTCACCATAGGTACGACCTAATTTCGGGAATGAAATACCTTTGTAAGGGGGGGAGTATGTAACACCTCGTATTTTTGTGTATTTAATATTTAATTCATTCGGGAATTTAAAATTACTTGTGTGTCATAATTTTAATCAAATTAAGTATGGAAAAATATATTTAAATATTAATCGGGGATTGAATGGTTAATATTTAGGGAAATTTATTTACTAAGTGAATAGTAAAAAATTATTTATGTCATTTTGGGTATTAATGACGGGGTATGTGCTTATCTCAGTCGGGAGTCGGTATAGACTAATTTGGGTGTGAGATAAGAATTTTTATAAATTAATTCGAATGCCAATTATGAGTGTATGGTTGAGTCTGGATGGGTCGAGATAGTCGCAAAAGTGTACCCGGGGGTAGTAAACGGGTCACAGGACGTTTTTAGCCATAGTCGGGTCCACACGGGGATATTTGGGTCACTTGGGCTAGGCCCATTAGGCAAAAAAGGGAATTAACCTAATTAAATAATTATAAGGAAAAAGAGATAGACTGATTAGAGTTTAGAAAATACTTAGTGGGAGAGGAAACCCTAAGAGGCAGTTATAGGCAGATTTGGGGGACAAAGGAAAGAGCCAAAAAGGAAAGGAATTCGTCTTCAACCTTGGGAATTCACAACCGCAAATCAGACCCTACGAATCATAAGGCAAGTGGTTAACTTTCTATAGTATTTAATTTGACTTTCTATTCATATTTATGTGATGTGAGTAATTAAATTTTGTTTTGGGATTTAAAGGGTATAAACATGGGGTTTTTGTAAACCAATATTCTGATTTCTAAGTTATGTAAGAAATTCATGTGTAATCTGAGAGTAGTATATATATATCTGGTAGGATGTAATCCGAATGAACTAGAAACGAATTTGAGGAAAGGATTTGATGTTTAAAGGGGTTAAAGGTTAAATCGAATATTTCCCCAATTTATGAAAATAGTAGAGGACGGAAATTAAATGATGTTTGAGGACTTTATGGGGGTCTCTCAGGAGGTTTTTGGTGTATTTTATTTATGAGAAGACTTGGGTTTGCTGGTAGAAGAAGTTTGGGTTTGTAGATTTGCGTCCATGGATGAAACAGACAACTCGGAGAAGACGATGACCTGTTTGATCGATCGATCGAGGGTTGGGGATCGATCGATCGAAGGTCGAAAATTTCTAGAAGTTCGGCCAATTTATATATATAGGGGAAATTAAATTTAAATCTTTTCCTATACCTTATGAAAAGAGGAATAGACATGGGGGTACAATCATATTAATTGGGAAGAAAAATTAACTAGGATTTAAAGGAAATTATGTGTGTCACACCATGGTTAAATTTTGGGAATAATATTTCAAAATCATTAAATACGGATTGAGTGGGAAAGTTTGGGGTTATTGTTGAGCGATACCAAGACGTTAAATTTATTTAGAATGAAGGTTCAATAATTTGGAGTCGAGAATTTAGAATCGGGTATTGTTTATTTCGGGCCACGAGAGTAAGTCCGAATATATTGGTTGGGGGCAACACTAAAAGTAATTTAATTAATTAATATGTGAATTAATTAATAATTAGAGTTGGACCATAAACTCTTAATAATTTGAATAGGCTTGTGTTACGGACTTAGTACACGGGATAGCTGGGATAGTATGTTTTAATTATATATATATATATATATATATATATATGTAAGGACACAAATTTCCAATTGAGTCCATGTATTGTGTTGGCTCAATTCCGGACAAAAACATTTATTCATAGGATAGTATGTAATTGTAATACTCTCAATCCTATGAAGTGTTTGTTGAAGACGTAGCGACAAAGAATATAAAGCTTCATCAAATATGCCGGTTTGTGTGCCTCGTTTCTACGTCATCAACCATAGTTCCATGCTCCCAAGGTATGAATGCAATATTATATATATAGGAGCTTGGAACAAGTTTATTGGGTGTTAGGTTTAATAAAAACTGTGTTTTAATTTTCAGAAAGAATTAAATAAAACTTTAAATAAATGTTTATAAAGTTTTCTGGGCTTAAACAAGAATTCACAAACTTTCGGGTTTTTTGTTCGATAGAGTCGTTCGAACAAGATTGTCGTTCGAACGAAAATGTCGTTCGAACGAACCTGCCAACGAGTTCCCATATTAGGCCACTGACATGTCGTTCGATATGTCGTTCGAACGAACCTTATGTTCGAATGAGATATCCAACGAGTTTCTAACGAGTCCATACTGGAGCGTCGTTAGAAATCTCGTTCGAACGAGATTTCGTTCGAACGAAATGTCGTTCGAACGAAATGTCGTTCGAACGAGATGCCAGGCGGGAACAGTTTTTGGCAGTTTTTTGGCAGTTTTACACCCACTTCCCCACTAAGTTTTTAACCAACTTTTTCAGACTTTAATATGTGCGGGAATCACTTTTGATAATTAATCTTTTTCACATCATACAAACTCTTAGAGAGTGTTTTGAGAGCAAAATTAAAAAGAGAAAAACATCATGTTTTGAGTGCTATTTTTCAAGAGAAAATATTTTATCACTCTAGTTTTACACCCATATTGTTTATCCAAGTTCACATATATACATATTAATTGCTTGGAGTTTGGAACCGGTTTATCTCTTCCGTTTCAAAGAGAAGTTTTGGTTTGCTTTTACATCCATCAAAGAAGAAGACGTTTTGTTGCGATTCTACCCACTTGGAGAAAGGCTCTATGTACGGGTGACGGTGACCATATAAAGTCCTATCGATGGATTTCGAGACCGCGGTGGTGTTCCAAGGTTATCCACTAGGAAGAGGTGTCTACAAGAAGAAGCGTCGGGGCTTGAGAGGGATCAAGTCGTGCGTTGTAAGTCTATCTGTCTTGTACTTGTAATTCCGTATCTAGTGGATTTGTGGCTAGGGACGTCCGAGGTTGTTTCCCGTCTTGGGGTTTTCCTCGTACATCGCGGCGTTGTGTGATTGATTTTTATTTTATCTTGCATAATAACGTAGAACGCATGCTTAGAATAATTCAAGATAGAATTTGGTTTAAATGATCACACTCATTTAATTTGGTGCAAAATTAAATATTGGGTAAAGTTTATTTAATTCAAGTCATTTGCTAAAATTTGGTTTCGCCTAATTTGCTAATATTGATAAATATGACTTAGGCAAATTCTAGGACTTGGATTAATTAATTGGTTTAAGTGAATATATTAATTGATTAATTTTACTTCACTTGGTGTAATTTTAATTTGTTTAAAGAAATTAAAATTTGTTTGTTTTAAAGTTGAACCACCACACCGCTTCCGCATCTCTCGAGTTTATTTAAAAGGAAATTATATTTTAATTGACATAATCAAAATCCAGGGTTTTCCAAATTGGTATCAGAGCTTTGATTCAGACAAGCTCCGCGTTTTCAAATTGGTATAAGAGCCGGAGCGCTAAGTTATCGCGTTAAAGATCCGTTTTTCGGCTTTTTGTATTTCCTTACCTTTTTAGGAATTTCAATTTTTTATCACTCTCATATTTTTTTCTCTCAATGGGACGTCTTAATGAAAATTTGTCCAATTTTAATGAAAATAAAATTTTTGATTTTCGAGAGGAATTAAATGGGCTTAGCAAATGTAACGAAAATTTAAAGGAATTAAATTTGAGATTTGTAAAAAGAATTAAATTTCTTGAAAATGAAAATTCTTGTTTTAAAGCTCACATTGAGTCTTTGCAAATCTCCTTATCTCAAAAAGATATTTTTCGTGAAAAGCTCATGGACTTACATTCTAATTTTGATATTTTAGAAAAGTCCAAGAAAGAGAGTGAAAATCGTGAAAAGACTCTTAGGGACAAGTTTGCTCATATTGAGGGAGAGCATTTTAACCTTCTAGGAATTATTGAAAATTTAAAGAAGGAGCCCCATAATTTTGAGGAGTCTAATTTATTACTTGAGTCCGAAATTTTAAAATTGAAAAATGATTCTCAAGACTCTAGTAGTAGTTCTAATGGTTCTAGCACATCATGCTCAAATTCTTCCATTGCTAAAGCTAAAACCATTGTTTGTTTTAGAGGGTCAACCTTGTCCAAGGTCTTTAAAAAGGGTCACACCTTAGGTAACATTCCTCGTGTTTACACATGCTTGCATTGTGGTAGGAAAGGTCACCTTAGGTCATTTTGTTTTGATCTTAAAAGAAGTCCAAGGAAATCTTTATCTAGCATTTCATTATTTCCTAATCCCCATCATGTTAAATATAAATCTATATGGGTTAGGAAATCATTATTAATTGCGCTAGATATAAGATTTGTTGATTCTCATTTACTATCACATGCTACCTCCTTTGCTAAATCTAAAGGATGAATGTGTTAGTGTTTGCATACTTTAGCGTTTGTACTCCATGCTATATTCACATGCTAAATGTATGCTTGTTTAATCATGTTCTAGGTTATGCCCATGCTTAATCATATGCTAGAATAATGAGTTTTGTTTATCTTTTGTATTATATTTTCTTCATTTTGTTTGCATTAAATGAAAAATACAAAAATATTTTTGTTTATCATTTGGATTTTATCCCTAAGTAATTTAAGTTTAATGAAGAATTCAAATGATTTTGTTTGTCTTTTGAGTATATATATTTTTTATTTTTGGCTGAAAATTTTAAAAAAAAACTCAAAAAGAATTTTTATTGTGTGTATTTTTGTTTGACACACTTTATGTGGCATATATTTGTGTTTGAATCCCATCTTTTACGCTCCCACGTGGCTAGAACTTTTGGTTTAGATTTTCAATCCTTAAAATGTTCTTTACCATGTTTTATATGGAGTAGTTAGATTTTGTATTGTTTAAATGGATTCTATTTTTATATGCCTCTTTTCACACATGCACGAGCTCTTTTGAAATCTTAATGTCACATGTTATATTTGAGCTTTTTGAGGTGTTCTCCTACCAATATAGTCATCTACATATCTATGACCTAGGAGGACTAGTGCATGTCAAAATCCGTTGCACGTGAGCTTTGTGAGATAAAAAAATATATATCTAAATGTGCACGGGGAAGGGCTCCGAAAGGATGAATTAAATCCTTTGCGATAGTAAGCCACCGTTTATTGGATCTAAAAGAAATACGTGATCCAAAGGCCTAAAAACAGAATATTTGGCATTAACAAGAAAACAATTGCCAAGGCCTATGTTTGTTTGATATATTCATTCAAAAACAACAGAATATATATGCTTATTGAGGGAGAATTGGATGGTATATCAACGGTTTGCACAATGTCCGTTTATCCTAGTTGTCTTTAATGTCATGACTCTATTTGGTTTGTAGAATCATCATCATGTTAGGCTTGTATGCATTGTGTATGTTTGTTTATTGAGTTCACTCTTCATATTGTCACATGAGGTTATATTTAAATGTGATGAAGTTTGCAATCAAATGAGAACTCCGTGAACGTTTCTTAAGTGTTTGGGTCTAAATATAATTGTTGCTAGTTCACACCCCTACACTTACATTTCCATATGACACATTTTTGCCATACGAGTGTGCAAACTTATTGTATTTTGTGTTATATGTGTGTTTATATCTATATATATATGCAAGTGCTTCATTGGTATATTTCTAGTTTATATATATATGATATTTGTTTGTCTTTGCCTTGCTTTTATTGCCCATATGCTTTCATGTCTTATCACTTTGAGCTTCAACATGCTTTTATGTTTTGATTCTTTAGCCTTTGTCTATTCCTGAACAAAAAGGGGGAGAATGATGATAGGGGGAGAAATGGTATCTAATCCTATTATTATCGTATCTTAGTTTGGGGGAGATTTATCTTAGGGGGAGACGTCTTTCTAAGTATGTCATTTGTTTGATAAAGGGGAGAATTAATTTAGGGGGAGTAATTAATTAAAATTGTATTTAATACTTTGATATTCCCTATGCATTTGATGAGTTTCCTCAAGTGTGCAGGATTTTTTCTAAAGAGGCATTATTTAATGGCAAAGCGTTTGATCCTTGGGTTGAATCAAGTTTGGGCGGGTTATGTTTTGAGTCTAGTGAGCTTGACGGCCCTTTAGGATTTTTGTTTGGTTTTTGTCCCGGAATAGCCAAAGGGGGAGATTTGTAAGGACACAAATTTCCAATTGAGTCCATGTATTGTGTTGGCTCAATTCCGGACAAAAACATTTATTCATAGGATAGTATGTAATTGTAATACTCTCAAGCCTATGAAGTTTTTGTTGAAGACGTAGCGGCAAAGAATATAAAGCTTAATCAAATATGTCGGTTTGCGTGCCTCGTTTCTACGTCATCAACCATAGTTCCATGCTCCCAAGGTATGAATGCAATATTATATATATAGGAACTTGGAACAAGTTTATTGGGTGTTAGGTTTAATAAAAACTGTGTTTTAATTTTCAGAAAGAATTAAATAAAACTTTAAATAAATGTTTATAAAGTTTTCTGGGCTTAAACAAGAATTCACAAACTTTCGGGTTTTTCGTTCGAACGAGATTGTCGTTCGAATGAAAATGTCGTTCGAATGAACCTGCCGACGAGTTCCCATATTAGTCCACTGACATGTCGTTCGATATGTCATTCGAATGAACCTTATGATCGAACGAGATATCCAACGAGTTTCTAACGAGTCCATACTGGAGCGTCGTTAGAAATCTCGTTCGAACGATATTTCGTTCGAACGAAATGTCGTTCGAACGAGATGCCAGGCGGGAACAATTTTTGGCAGTTTTTTGACAGTTTTACACCCACTTCCCCACTAAGTTTTTAACCAACTTTTTCAGACTTTAATATGTGCGGGAATCACTTTTGATAATTAATCTTTTTCACATCATACAAACTCTTAGAGAGTGTTTTGAGAGCAAAATTAAAAAGAGAAAAAGATCATGTTTTGAGTGCTATTTTTCAAGAGAAAATATTTTATCACTCTAGTTTTACACCCATATTGTTTATCCAAGTTCACATATATACATATTAATTGCTTGGAGTTTGGCACCGGTTTATCTCTTCCGTTTCATAGAGAAATTTTTGGTTTGCTTCTACATCCATCAAAGAAGAAGACATTTTGTTGCGATTCTACCCACTTGGAGAAAGTCTCCATGTAGGGGTGACGGTGACCATATAAAGTCTTATCGGTGGATTCCGAGACCGCGGTGGTGTTCCAAGGTTATCCACTAGGAAGAGGTGTCTACAAGAAGAAGCGTCGGGGCTTGAGAGGGATCAAGTCGTGCGTTGTAAGTCTATCTGTCTTGTACTTGTAATTCCGTATCTAGTGGATTTGTGGTTAGGGCCGTCCGAGGTTGTTTCTTGTCTTGGGTTTTTCCTCGTACATCGCGGCGTAGTGTGATTGATTTTTATTTTATCTTGCATAATAACGTAGAACGCATGCTTTGAATAATTCAAGATAAAATTTGGTTTAAATGATCACATTCATTTAATTTGGTGCAAAATTAAATATTGGGTAAAGTTTATTTAATTCAAGTCATTTGCTAAAATTTGGTTTCGCCTAATTTACTAATATTGATAAATATGACTTAGGAAAATTCTAGGACTTGGATTAATTAATTGGTTTAAGTGAATATATTAATTGATTAATTTTACTTCACTTGGTGTAATTTTATTTTGTTTAAAGAAATTAAAATTTGTTTGTTTTAAAGTTGAACCACCACACCGCTTCCGCATCTCTCGAGTTTATTTAAAAGAAAATTATATTTCAATTGACATAATCAAAATCCGGGGTTTTCCAAATTGGTATCAGAGCTTTGATTCAGACAAGGTCCGCATTTTCAATATATATATATATATATACGGTGTGCGATATTATATATATATGGTGTGTGTATGAATATCAGTGGCTAGATATTATTATTACAAATACTCTAGTGTTATAGGGGGAGGTTGCGCATAATGGGTGAATCCCCTAGCTTGAGGAGTAGGGCGAGTATATTCCCAGGTCATAGCGTCCATTATATGGGTAAGGGGCATCGCACTTTCAGGGAAAGAATATGACTGCCTCTAATTTTTAAGTATTATACAAGTTAGTGAGCAATTCTGACTTGGGGTAACTAGGTTATGTGAATATGCCTAGTGGGATTTTAGAGAATTTACATCCGGTGAATTATTCCTTGGGAGGATGTTCAATATTAATTATTATTCCAACATGTTTGTGAATGTTGTAATATAACTATACGTATATAACGAGGTAAATAATTATATACGGGTAAATTAAAACAGGCCGTGAATTGCATTACACATATAATGGGTGTGAAAATTATATGATTTTAAAAAGAGAAATGATTAATTAAGTTAATATTAATAATGACTTAGAAATCATAATTATGGCACACTCAGTTAGAGTGGGGTGGTTGCAAAGGGTTATATTAGTTATCTAGTCAGGGGATAAATAACTAAGTAAATTAATTAAGGCGTTAGTAGTGCACATTAAAGAAGGGGTGAGGATGTTCTCAAGAGAGTGCGACATTAACTAAAATATGAAGAGCATGCATATATATTTATTATTGCAAGTTAATCATTTGCTAAATGTTTTCCAAATGTTTTGGGTACTAACCCTTGCTATAAAAACTTTTAAAAACCTTTTAGGTGTCCAGCCACAGGGACGCCAGGCTTGACTCATTCCAGGGATCCGTTGCTGTAGCATGTGTTGATGTTGCAGGAGTTTGATAGGCGCCTCGTTCTTTTCATTCTTAGTGTAGAGACTTCCTATTAGTTATTCGAGCATGTTGCTCACTGTTTTATTCAGTACTTATGTCGTACTTGTTGAGATTTAATTGTCTGTCTTTACTTCTGTTGGATTTTGAACCGATGGTTTATTCGGTCAGTTATTTAACTGTGAATGGTTGAATTCAGTTAATTGTGATTATCATACTATTTTGTTTTCGCATGAGTATTTCATTTAAGTTAATGAAAGATAAAATTGGCACCAGTCTAATTTTCTCACTTAGGTGGTTAGTAATTAAAAAGGCGACAGTGATGCTAAGAATGAACCAAATGAGAAACCTGTTCTAATTTAATTTAGGACTGATCACCTGGGGTTAGTTAGGCGGGGTGTCACATTGCTTTTAATCCAAATTCGGGCAAAAGTTAATCCTAGAGTCTAAATGACAAAAATAGTGGTTTAAATGTTAATTTAAGTTAACAATATATATTCATTAAGTATATAAGATAACTCAAAATGAGGAATAGTAAATTATGCACTTGAGACGAGGATTTATACGAGGGAAAAAACCTTGTAGGAAAAATCTCAATCCAAACTGACACCTTCCACTATATAGGTAAAGTTTTACAAAAAGGAGAAATAACTTACAAACTTGAACCTATCCTAGACTCAATAATGCACAACCTCCACAAGACACGTTTTCACCTTTTAGATGAAAGATAAAGCAAGAGTTTCTCTTTGACCACTCACCATGTTGCGGGTGTCAACTTCTATTGATAATGTCACATTTGCACCAAATCTTCAAATCTTCTTACTATTAAATAAAATGTTTTATTTCAAAGGAAAAAGTGAGAAGACGCTAATTGATATCTAACTTCCTAGGATGTGAGGGTCCTTAAGGTTGAGGGAAGTTTCAAAAAGAGTTTGGCCAATAAAAATAAACTTAGAAAGTATTTTTAAGACATAAAAAATATTTGAAGTTTCTCAAGAAAAAATTTTGAAAAATATTTTATTCAAGTATTGAAAAGAAATAATCAAACTTTAAATAACTTTAAACTAGAATGATAACAATGGATGTCGTAAAAAACATGAAGAAGGTTGTTTTCTCTTCAGAAAATCAAATTTCTTTCGCTTGACAAAATAAATTGAAAACCATTCTAATTCTTTTTCAACCTTATTTTGTTATGGATATGAAGATTAATTAAATGGGCATTTTAAAACTTGTGTATACAAGCTATCAAACCCTCAAAGAATTATTTTCCACATAAAAATAAGTTGTTTCCCCAACACACCAAAAGCTATTGCTTAAAAGAGAATCTTCACATGTTACAATGCCATCTTTTTTGGAAGATCTTCTTTTTTATCCAGATTTGGTTTTATCGTTGGAGATTCACCACAACGAGGAAAATCTTCCTTGTAGTGAACCTTTGGCGATCTAGGTTGCAGAAAAAAATACAGATTTTCAACATGGAAAGAAGGCACCAGCGAAGAACCTTCGTTGTAGCGAAGACATTATTCACTGCAGCGAGTCTGCATCAAGGCAAGTCGCGGCGTTGCCCAATGATTTAACATCCAAGAGTTTGGAATAATTTTGGCAAATAATCCAAGTATATTTTTTCACAACCCAGAACACTCATACTTAAATACACACATAAAGAAAGCAATTTTTATGAACATAGTTTTTTACAAGAAAAGTACACCACATAGTGTATTTGTTCAAATTGTCCAAACCAACCCACACACAAGTTTTGACATATTTTCCAATTTAATTTATGTCAAAATAACAATGGTTAAACTACATCATTCTAAGTCCTTAACCTTTATTCTAAAACGGGAATCACATTGGTCATGGCACGAGGTAGCTTTTCAAATGATGATGAAGTGGTCGAGTCTTATAGTCTTGAACACTAAGCTTTCTGGTATAATTTAGACTATCACTCAATGTGTTCTGGAATGGGATAATACAATCTAATCCCATTAAGATTTTGATAAAACTTGTGCTCTTAAAATCTCCCTCTTTCTATATTCCATGACACCCACATATAACAAAATAATACAAATAAATGAATTAAATCTATCACTTATAACATGACTCATCCGACCAAAGGCATACAAGGAAAAAAAGAATTCAGCCATTCATAAATCTTGTAACCTATTTTCCTTTCAAACACTTGAAAAGACATCAATATACCAATGCACAAATAATTGACAAGAGAACAAGATTAATAAGATGAATACATGATATAATCAATCTAATCACAATTCATCTAATTACTAAGGAATATATACTAAGGTTAGTTAATATCTCAATAATATATATATATATATATATATATATATATATATATATATATATATACGCGTTTGTCCATAAGTTATCTATTATTATTTCATTTTAATATAAACTCTATCATAATATCATATAGTGATATTAAATCTAGAGCATCATATCTCTCCCTTAGGGAATTTTCTCCCACTCAATTAAGTATATCCCCAAAGAAAATTATTTCCAAGGAAATAATCCTCATAAGAAGGAAACTTATAGTCAACATTCCTTTCTTCGGAAGAGGAATCATTCTCCACTTTTTTATCATGGAATGGACAAAGGCAAGGACAATGTACTCAAGAACTAGAGTCATTAAGAACATAATGAATAAATATGTATAGAAGTGAAATAATTAAAGATAATCATTTTATTGAAATTAATATATTACATTTTTTAATTGAGATGGAAGTTAAGCTAGGATATGATCATATGATGGCAATATGTATACGACATAAAAATAACTCAGTCAAAAGCATGACCAAATTTATATGTCACTAAAATCCCAGTAATCTATTTATCACATATTAAACTCTATATAATATATCTCTAGCATTATCTAAATTGAAATTTTTCTTTTTTCCTTTCTGAGGGTGTGCCTCTTGACGGTAATACCCAAATAAAAATTAAGTCACCTAATTTAAGAAAAAGGTTTGTTAATTTATTATTACAATAGGGTTTAATAATGCGAATGTCTACTTGAAAAATTAATTTACTAAATTTTAGAATATCTAATATGTTATCTTATTAATTATTGGAATGATTATAAAAGATGTGAAAAGAGTAAAATAAGCATAAGACTAAATATACGAGGGAAAACCCCACTAACAGAAAAACTCAGACTGATAATAATGACAAATGCACTATGTAGAGTTTTATAACTAGAAGAAAGAAACTTGTAACCCTGTAATGCTACAACCGACTAGACACACTTTCCCACCATATTCACCATAGAGATTGCCAACAGCTAGAGTACGCAACAAAGCCGCGACAGATTTTGGTGCATAACTAATGTCTTCGAATCCTCTAGAAATATCTTTCTTCTTTAGAGTCGAAGCGCCTTTCTTCATTTAAAGTTTGAAGAACAACTTTATTCCAGGATGGAACCTTCAAGCAACCAAAAGGCTACACCTAATTTTTTGGGTAATCCTATAGGTATGTGTGTTGGAATGTTTGCAAAGGGTGTGGTGATTTAAATCTCAAAAATGTTTTTTTCCAAGCTAAGAAGAGAAAACATTTACTCACCAATAAAATATTGGATTTGAATACCAGATGAGTCAATATAACTCTATTAGAATCAATGGATTATAAGAACTCAAAAAAGAGGAGAGAAAAAATTTTCTCTTAAAATTATCAAATATTTTGACCCGCAAAAATATTTTTTCAAAGCTCTCAATTTTGGTTTGGAAAAGAAGACAACACCTTAACTTATAGCCTTTTGATTTTTAAAATTTTTAATGGTCCAAATGTTAGGTGTCACTCTCCCAACATGTCAAGTAGTCATATCAAGGTCTAAGTTGCCCAAAAGTTTATCCTTGACACACTAACCAAGAAGATTTTAAAGAAAACCCTTGTGAAAAAATCACTTTCGGAGCTGTCAGATGTGTGTCAACACAAGGTTGCTAAAGCGAGCTATTGCGTTGTTATGGTGAACCTGAAGAGGTGCATGTTGTGAACTTGTTTAGACTTTTTGCACGGGGGATCAAGTTGCGCCTTTATATAGAGATTTTGAAATGTGAACAGGAAGTATCAGCGATAAGTTTCATTGTAGTGGGGCAAGCCATCGTTGCGGCGAGGCACGTCATGCATGTGTCCAGATTTTTTGCCCCGTCCTCCTTAGAAAATTTTCAAAATCGTTTTGAGGCAAACTCTAAGTATGTTTCTTTCTCGCATGAACATCCATACTTAAAATACATGAAGAATTGCAATTCTTTGCAAAATAGTTTTTTGTATATGAAAAGTATATTTGCACGTGTATTTGAGAAGTTTTCAAAACCAAGGTTAGTTAAAAAAATGTTTTAATTTATAAAAGAAGATTAGAAAGGTGAATCTAAGTACGCTAAGTCTTATACTCGTTCCTCAGTTTTGTACTTGAGGTTCGATATTGAGTGACTCCGATTTACTGATGAAACTTTTCGATGACCTCTTGGACGAAGTCTCATACATGTTCTTATCAAGGAATTTATGTAATCTATCTGATGGAAAACATCGAGTGTACAATACTCTTATAATCTACCACTTTGTCGAATTTCGAGACAAAACATAAAAAGGAAAAATTACAATAAAGTAAAAGAAATTCTATCATTTTTCGACTCGCGTGACTATGGTAAAATAAAAATAAATAGAAAACTACATTTGTTATAAGTAACTAACCACAATAGGAGACACAATCCATCTCCAAAGATCTCTTATACAAACTTTCCTGTCACACAATAGTAAACTTATCAATGTACGAATGTGAAGAAAAATGATAAGGCAATATGATAAATATGAACAAGTGAATTATGAGCATGAATATCATATCTATATAAAATAACTCCCCCTCAATTATACAACTCCTCTAAACAAACATGATATAATAATAAATAATTATAAGCAACCAAATAGGCATGGATAACTATACTTCCCCTATTTACAAACTTCTTCCCCTTTTTATCATGAAAAGTGACAAAGGAATGAACTAAGCACATAGTAGAAACAAGTTATCGAAGAGTTTTAAGAGAGTGAACATGATAATCAAACTGACATATAACGAAGAATCATATAGTGCGTGAATAATCAATATGGTAGTCTAAACAAGGTATAATCATGAGAGTAGAGGCCTAAGAGCAACAAATTAAACTACACATGGAAAGATAAAATATATCACACAACGATATACGAAAAGGTAAAATATGACATGCATTCAAAAGTTTAAAAGTTTACAAGGATGACAATAAATATGATCAATTTAAATCAAAATCCCAATAACTCTAAAGTAATCTCAAAATAAAACAAAATACGTCATTTCTTATTCCTTTTTATCATCCCAAAGAAACACGAATCAATAAGCTCACTATTAGCATTTTGTGAGGCGTTCCTAACATTCTGCACATGTGTATCAAACTATTGTTGAGTGTCATCATAGAAGAAAGAGTCTATCGGACAAAATGATGATAGAAACTTAGAACCCAATTGAGTAGATATCCGAGAGACTGTAGAATCCAACTCAATTTCAGTTAGAGGGCATGAACTAAATGCTCGTGATATAGGGGCAGGACGAGGAGGTGGTTCAGGAGCGACAT
The DNA here is from genome assembly GCA_949130495.1 of Sambucus nigra. Lineage (NCBI taxonomy): Eukaryota > Viridiplantae > Streptophyta > Magnoliopsida > Dipsacales > Adoxaceae > Sambucus > Sambucus nigra. Next base: position 635,941,445 of record OX422207.1, on the reverse strand, counting down.
GTGACGGTTGGTATAATGGGGTCATCAAGGTTGATAACCTGAGAAATTTAGTTAAAATTAGAATTAATAATCAATGTAGAGTTTGGATTTAACTTAACTCGAAAGCAAAGGAAATCCACACTCCAAAATCAAATGCATGATCAAATGACCATAAGGAAAATCGTGCTCTTTAAAGTCGTTCTTAGTGTGATAAAAAAATTAATTAAAAAAAAAACAGGCCAAAATTAATTCACACAAACACATATCAACACCCAAACTAATGGCATACAATAATCATGCACATTTGGTAGTTACATTCTAAGGGTGGTATGTGGGAAAAATAAAAGACCAAACAACGATATTTAGGATGTTGAAGTCTTTAGTAAGATAAACCTATGAAAACGTATTACCATTCCATTCCTGACAATAGTTGTTGCTCAAAAGAGTGATAGCATCTTGGTCGCTAGGTCCACTCATGTAGTCCTTATATGGAAATTTTGGATACCTTTCTTTTCAAACTTTAAAGTGTTTGATTATCCACTTAGAAGAATGTTTTACATGAGTTCCCATTAATTTGGTAGAAATAATCCTTTGGCCTTAGTGATTACTACCATCCTTAAGAGTAGAATAGAATTCTCTCACCATGTTAGGGTAACATGGTTCGATTTGAGAGAAAATACCAAACCAATCTATTTTATCCAAAAACTCGTCTGGACTTGGGTTGGAAAAAGAATTCCAATCTATTGACCTCTCCTAATGCACGTAATGTGTGGAAACAAATTCATCGAATCGGGAATGTTTACTGGTAGTTGAGGCACGTGAGTGTGATTTAGGATCCATAAGATAGCCTGAAATAACATATGAAGACATAAGAGTAGAAATCTAATGAGATATGGAATTGAAATCCAATGATCCCATACTAAAATTACGAGTAGACAAACCCCAAAAAAATAAAGCATAAGCTATACACACAAAAACCTACTCAAGAGATTCAATCCAAACTCGAGATAAATGAAAACTTATCAATCGTAGAGAATATTTCACCAACATCTATCAAAACAACTATCACCAAACCCTAATTCTAAAATGGAATGAATAAGAAAATTTATTAAACAAAAACTTACCAAGATGATCATTAATCCACTATAGTGAAGTCGCAGGGTATATGAAGTGATCTAAACAAAAGTCAATTTTTAATTTTTTCAAAGTAAATATTAAACTTAAACAAAATTACCCTAAAATACATAACACCAATTTTAAACTGATTGTTGTGTTAAAACATATTAACCAATATTTTTATCCTAAAGCATGCATCTAGGTGATAAAATAGATTAACCCCCACAACACGCCGATGTATGAGGAAAACCCACAGTGGAAAAAATATTGGCAACCTAGACACAAAAATTCACTATGATAAGGAATTATAAAATTCAAGAGATCACTTACAAAATGACTCAACGCCCTCAAAATCCTTGAATCATCTTCGATATTCAACCTCTCCTCCATAATAACACGTAAGAGTCCGTGCGCGCAACTGTCATAATGTGTGACTCGACACACGCCTAATTGTCCACCGATAAGCCTCAACAACAATCTACAGATCTGGAATATAGACACACCACTTCTTTATTGTAACACCACAAACATAGAGTCCACCAAGTGGAAAAAAAATGATACGGAGCCCACTGTACGAAATGAATACTCGACAGAGATGAAGAGTGTAGATTTACTTGGCGCCCGTAGACAAGATCTCAAAGCATATTTGATAATGAAACTTGGATCTTAAACATTTATGTGCAAAAATAGGGTTTCGAAGACTTTGGATATGTATAGGATTTTAATTTCGTCGAAAACTCTCGTTAAAAACTAATGCCTAAACTCTTTTATATAGGAAACAAAATTTTTTAGCGGGAACAAATTTTGAGGAATCATTCGAATGAAAATATTAGTTCATTCGAACGAAACTACATACTCGTTTGAACCAAAACCAAAACGTGTTCGAACAAATTGTTCATCTCATTCAAACTAACTTTTAATGAGATTCAAATGATATTTGTTTTGATAATAGAGAAACCTCATTTAATATTCATTTGAATGAATAGCCATTCTCGTTCGAACAGAGACTACAAAGTCGTTCGAATGAAAAAAATATTTTTCTTTGAAAAACTTTTGAAACTTACCTTAAACATTTTTTTATAAATATCAACACCCGGTATTAAGTTCCAATGATAAAAAAATACATAAATTCATACCTGAGAGATCCTCGAAACATGAAGATGAAACATGGCACGAAACACAACATAATAAATTCAATCTCTGAAACTTCGACGCTATGCATTGAAATAAACATGTCATTGGCTTGAAAGGTCAACATACTCAATTTCTAACCTATGATTAAAATGTTTTGTCCAAATGTGGAATAAAGTCAAAATACATATATAACAACCCGCATAATTTTGGGCTATTTTAATTAATTTTTGGAAAATGGAGGAAAATAAAGTTTTTGATAAAATTATTTTTTATTCCTCAAATATGTTGGTTATTATTTTTAAAGGCGAGAATTTCAAACGGTTTCGAAAACGGATTTTAAAATGATTTTAAAATGTTTTTAACTCTTGGAGTTGTTTTGGCTTCCAACTCTTCATTTCTTTGCCTTATTTAAAGGAGTCTTTTGGATTCCAACTCTTCATTTCTTTGCATTATAAAAGAAAGTCATGGGCAACCCTTTAACCTACTTTTGGCACCAATTTTGGCAGCAAATATATTTTATATTCCTGTTCTTTTTATATACACATTGGCCCTTGAGATTTGTGAGTTCCAACCTTAGATTAGAGGTGTTCTTGGGGCTATTTTGTTGGAGGTTCTTGGAGGAGATTTTGTAGATCTTTTGTATTGATCTTGAGGATGTGATCATTGGTTTCTCATCATGGTTTGAGCTATGGAGTTTTACACAATATGCTCCTTAAATCTCGCGAGTGTCATTCTCTTTGAATTCTTGTTTAATTGAACTCATATTTGAATTGATAAATTCATTGAAATCTCGAAAATAATTGTTGAAATTATTTTGATTCATGTGGTATCATTATATTGTTGTTGAGCACGTTGTCATGAGATTTTAATATGGCACGGATGTTGGGCACCCGCCAAAATTCCTGTTTCCCGGGCTATGGCTTGATAAAGCATATACGGATGTGGTGAGGCCTGGTGACCTGGTTAAAGTGTTGTTGAGAAATTATATTGATAAATGCTTTGAGATTTGCATTTTGATTTGAATATTCGTACTCATGTTGTTACGTTTTATTCATCGCTAGTATATATTTGTTGAGCATCTTTCTTGTCGTATTGTGTACTTCCCCATATTTTCTTTTAGTGGCAGGTTCGCTTGGATTTGGGCGCTATGGATTATTGGGATGATTTTAGCGTGGATTATTTTGGAAAGAATATTTTTTTGAAGATTTGTATTATTTCATTGGTGTATAGAGCATTTTTATTCGAGTTAGATAGTTGTAATTTTAATTCGGGAGATGTTGTTGTATTTGAAGATTGAGATTAGTGGATTTATATTATTGTGGGATTTAGATGCTCTATACCTTGTGATTTATGGATTTGGATTTATTTTATCGCATTAGCGCTCCGTTCGCTCTCCCCGGGCGGGCGGGGTCTTACAACATACAAACTGACTCTATTGGAAATTTTTTCTTATAAATATACTATTTTGATTATTTTGAGAAAATACCAAAAAAGAAAATTCCTATGGGCCGTTAAGCTCATCTAAGACTCAATCCCCAACCCCAAAAGGAAAAAAGTATAACTTAATCAAATTATAAACCTTGAGTAGCTTCGCATGCTTGTCATTCTACCACATGTTGCAAACCTGCATACTTAAACACACCTTAAAATGCAAAGAGAATATAACAGTATATAAAATATGCATAAGAATAAGCTCTCCTATGATTAGCGATCCCCACCTAGGTAGGGCGTCTCCTCCTAAGCTAAATATATCCTCCTAAAACTAAAGTTAAAGATAATATTTCTCCCCCTTTTTGTTCAAGAATAGACAAAGAAAGTATGCATAATAAATCATTTACGCCCACAAATCATTTCTCCCACAAAATATGAGAACATGTGATACTAATTGAAAATATAGTGGGAGGAATAATATCATCCAATGATGTGAAGTGCAACAGACACATCATGGAAACAAAATTATAATTAATCCAAATAATGAACAATCAATACCAATTATGATGCAAAACTGGTACCAACTTGAATACACAATGAAGCATGAGATACCATTGTAAACAAGCAATAAGAGATACCAATATGATCATATAACATGCCAATTTGATTCAAAGATAAAGCACATGGAAAACATGGATTAAATGAAAATACAAATAATTAAAGCAGACTATATTATATATATAAATACAAAAAATATACCAGTGATACACGAACACATATATATAGGTATAAACACCACAACATGACACAAAGCACATAAGCTTTACACACTAGTATGGTATATATGTGTTAAAACATGTGCAGTGGGGTGAAAGGGCTTGAACTAGAAACAAATTAATTATAAACCAATCACTAAAAAGGTTCAAGGAGTTCTATTTGACTAAAAAACTTTATCAAACAAAGATTTTTCCTCATAGTGACACATAATGTGAAATAAAAAAAAAACAAGAACAATGAACATAAGCCTAGAATTTTTTATTACTATATAAATCAATAGAGTCATGACAAGTTAAGCATAACTATGATTTATTGTGCAAACCCGTTGATCTTCAACTATAACACCCTCAAAAGCTAAACACATATTTTTTTTCACTCAATTTTTTGGAAGATACCATTTTTAAAAATCAAACCAAAAAATAAATATGTCTTCCTTTAATATTTTCTTTTTACCTCTCATTTTTATTTAAGGTTGTTGCCAATAGTGGTTTTCCTGCAAAGGAGATTTTCTTCTTTCGTAACCCTTTCCCATGAACCTTCATATATTCAATAAAAATTAATATACTCACAGGCAACTATTCTTACATATACAAGTCCCCCATAGTAAAACATATGTAGATGAAACGATTGATGGGAGAACATCTCTATTATCTCACATATAACATGTGAAGTTAAAATCCAAAAGAGCTCATTTATGTGTGTGCGAAGGAACATACAAAGTGAATCCACTAAGCAAATCAAAGTCGAACAAATCCATGGAAGCATGATTAAGAACAATTTAAGCATTAAAAACCATAATCAAATGTCCTAGACACATGAAAATATGGAATGAAGTTGATTCAAACAGACCAATATTCCACACAAATTGTGTAAAACTAAACTACACATACATCAAAAATCTTTTTATATTTTTAAATTTTTTTTCAAAATGATACCAATTTAACACAAACAACACAAAAGACAAAGAAAATCTTTATTTATTTTTCTCAATAACACCTAATTAAAGAAAAATAAAAATACAAAAGACTCAAACCACATACAACTAGAAAAAACATATAACAATGTGGGTAAACATGCGAACACAATTAGCCATTAGATTTAGCATGAGAAGTTTCATGAGCAGGAATACGAGAATCAATAATTCCAATATGTAACGCCTCTGAATATGATTTATTAACCCACGTAGGTGTGACGTGATGCTATAGGGTTTTGGAAACATCAGTGAATCTAGACTTAGACTTTCTAGGATCATTTCTAAGATCAAAGAAAAAAAAACATCTAAGGTGACATTTCCTACTGCATGTGTGCACATGTAGGCACGAGGAATCTTACCATTGGGTTGATCTTTTCTAAAGTTCCTAGTAGCGATTGACTCCCTCAAACGCATGGTTTTGGATTTAGTAGTGTACGTATTTGGAATATTCAATCCAATACCATAATTTTCATATTTGATTCGGACAGTGCCTAATATCTTATCCAACTTTTCTGACCTAGACTCCATATCAAATTTACATTACTCGAGTATTTCAATCTCTCCTCAAACTCCACAATCTTAAACTCCAAAAAATAAGGAGACTCATAAAAAAAATAAGAAATCCTTCTTTGAAATATCCATTAATTACTAAAGGCTATCTCTCTCTCCCTTAATAAATTCGAGCTTTTCCCTAAGAGTCTTCTCACGTGCTTTAATATCCTTAATCAAAATACTCTCATTATTCCTTATGGAATGTTCTTTCAACCTAGCTTCCAACTTCATGTTTGACTTTTTATATTTCATTATTTTCGCATACAATTCACGAAAGGCAACTTGGAGTTCGCTCTCTTCCTCCTCTTCTTCATCGATTTCCTCTTCTCCACTCTCTCTACCATCACTCACTTGGGAATCACAAATAATGTCCTCGAAAATGTTATGCTCAGAATTATCTTCATGGGAAGATTTTTCATCAAGGCTGTGTGACTAGCCATGAGTGTTATGTATTTGCACTTAAAGGGGTAATCGTTTTTCTCTTCTCGTTCACTATTACTAAGGGTGGCATTATATGCCATCAGTTTCTTGCCCTTTTTCTTAGCTTAGTGGGACACTCAGCTTATCGATGGCCATAACCCTCGCACCCAAAATATATATTCTACTCATCCCTTTTAACATTATCATTATAGTTTTTAGGGAATTTAATGGCCTTGTTATACGTATTTTTCATAAACTTCTTTACATCTTTTGATTATTTTTCAAACTTGATAAATTTCCTAAACTTTTTTGAAAACATGGTCATATCATCGGAATCCATGTTGGACTCATCATCCTAAGTTCGTGTGTCCTCTTTTCGGTATTTCAAAGAAATGCCATTCTCTTTCTTTATCTTTTTGGAGGAAAACATGTCAAGCTCATAGGTTTTAAAATCACCAGCAAGTTCTCCGAGTCTCTAGATTCTAAAGTACCCAAGGAATTTAAAACTATCACTTTTGAATTAAATCTTTCACACAAAGACATTAAGATTTGCTTGACTACACGAGTTTTGAGTATTCTCTCTCCCACGTTAAACAATGATTTCCCAATATCATACAATCTAGTATAGAACTCATTAAATAATTCATTATCCTCCATCCTAATGGTTTCATAGTGAGTGGTAAAGTTTTGGAGTTTGGAAGCCTTAACAACACCAGTACCATCATGGGTGAGTTGGAGTATATCCTAACCCTCTTTAGACGTCCCATTTATCGTAATATGGTGAAACTCTTCTGGTGTGATCGCACAAGAAAAATCATTTGAATCTCGTAAATTATAATTTTCTAACCTATGCTCATCTTCACTCCACGATTCTACGGGTTTGGAAATCCTATAATGACCAACTAAGGATGTGGGTGGGGACTAACACTTAACTACCATTTGTCGTACCGACCATTTATCACCTTAAATGACTATTTCATATGCATCATCCAGTATGCGTAATTAGACATATAAAAAATAGGTGGTCTAGAAAATGATTAACCCTTCGTACAAGAACCACTTGAATTCAAGCCTAAACACGGATCTAATAAAAAAACTTAGTGTTACCAACTCTGATACCTATTTGAAGTTGCAGGGTATATATTGACTGGTTTGAAAAAATCTAATTTTTAATTTTCTTTCAAATGAAATATTTAGCATACTGATAATTACCCAAAAATACACACTAACCCTATTTTAAACCGATTTTTGTGTTAGAACATATTAACTTGTGTTTAAAAAGGTTAACTAATTTTATCTTTATCCTAAAGCATGTATTTACGTGATAGAGGGATAAAATAGATTAATCCACACAACATGCCGATATACGAGGAAAACCCATAAAGGGAAAAACCTCAGATGACCTAGTCACATAAAAATTCACTATGATAAGGAATTACAAAAGTTGACAGATGGCTTACATAATGAGTCGACAACCTCGTAAGTATTTATGCATCTTTGATCTTCAACCTCTTTTCCATAGCGACACGAAGGACTCCACTTGCACAATTGCCATAATATGTGAGTCCACACACAACTCAGTGTCCATCGATATGGCTCAATAATAATCTACAGATATGGAATATGGACGCATCACTTCTTTATCGCAACATCACAAAATATAGAATCCACCATGTGTAAGTAACAAACGGTACGGAGTCCACCGCACGAAATGAATATTTAACTGAGATGAAGAGTATAACCTTCTATTTGCCCGTAAATAAGATAACAAAGCATATATGATAATGAAAAACACTTGGGTATAAAACTAGGGTTTGGGAGACTTTGAATATGTATAAGAATTCAATTTCACAAAAAATCTTGATTAAAACTTTATGTTAAGACCCCTTTATATATAAAAAAAAAACATGATTTTTTTAAGAAGAACAATTTATGAGGACTCATTTGAACAACAATAGGAGTTTGTTCGAATGAAACTGCGTATCTCGTTCAAACGAACTACTCATCTAGTTCGAACCAACTTCTAACGACCCTCAAACAATAGTTGTTCTGTTAATAGAGAAATATCATTCAATGTTCATTTGAAGGTTTTTTTGAACGAACAACCAACCTACTTCAAATGAAGACTACAAAGTTGTTTGAATGACAAACATATTTTTCTTTGAAAAGCTTTTTAAAATTTCCCTCAAACATTTTTATAAAAATTACACCCAGTATTAAGTTCCAAGGAAAAAAATATACACATTCATACCTGAGAGATCCTCAAAACATGAAGATGAAACATGGCATGAAATGGGGTACAATGAATGAAATCTCTGAAAATTTGCCACTATGTCTTAAAAAAAACATGTTATAGGCGTGAAAGGTCAACACAATCATGTCCTAACGTATGACTCAAAGGTTTTATCCAAATACGAAATAAAGCCAAACTATACACAAATTGACTTTATTGGAAAAAAATTCCTACATATAGAGAGGCAAAGATAACCTAAAAGATTTCTAAGATGATGAAAATGGAGTAAGGTAGGGGGTTTGTTTAGAGGGTGAGAGTGGTTTTGAGAGAAATGTGGCAAAAATAATAAAATAACCTAATTTGGGGATTGTTAACGCAAAAATTTTCCATCTACGAGGACCAATCAGAAAATGACACATGTCATCCTACGTGGCAATATTCGACATCCGAGGAGTATTAGTCGGCACCCGAGGAGAGTTGGTCCGTACCCGAGGAGAATTGGTCGGCACCCGAGGAGAGTTAGTCGGCACCCGAGGAGAGTTGGTCGGCATACCAACCAGGAAGATCAAAGTATAACTATGCATTTAATATGCATTAATGAAGATGACAACACATTTAATGAGCCTTAATGTACATTTATACTATATTAATAGATGACAACACATAGCATACCAAGCAATTCAACAATTAGATTCGTTAAATGTAGACATAAATGTCTACATACAATGAATTTCTTTATCTCCCATCACTATAAATACATATATCCCCTTAGCCCAAAGGGGGGAGATCTGAGAATCGAGAGACACCATACACAAGATCCACACCTTTTTCTCTATCTACACCACATTGTGCTATTGTAAACCCCTGGGAATAAAATAGCAGTGGACGTAGGCTTTTTCTTATAGCCGAACCACTTTAAAAATCTTTGTTTCTCATGTGCTTGATTGGATTGCTTTCATCTATTTATCTGTGATCATAAAAATGGGATTCGGTCCAGTTTTTTGCATCAACAGATTGGCGCCATATGTGGGAACTTGTTACAAGCATTGTTCTCCATCAAAAGCTAAGTTTTTATTTTCTCTACGTATAATCAATTATACATACATCTTTTGATTCAATCATGATTTTTATGTTTATATACATAAATTAATTGTCCAATTTTTATCTGCAAAATATTGCATATCATGATTTTTAAATCATAACTGTTAGATTAATTCTTATTTAGAAATCTGAAAAATAGTGGATTTCATAAATCATAACTTTTTACTTGATTCTCAAGTTTCAATTTTATATCATGGAATAAATATTTTAAATGATTACATATACCAATATATACGACGATGATAAGATTTGATATTTTTCATTGATAATTTTCATTATAAATTTTGTAAGATCTTTGATGTCTATTCAAATTCCCATCATATTTTTAATCAGAGAATGGGAAAAGTTAAAATCAAGAACAATTTTATCTCTTCTGGAAATCGCAATTCTGACCCAGATCTACTTTCTCTCTCTTCAAATTTGAGTCTCTTTGTATTCATTTTTATGAACTATATACTTAATTTGGTTCATCTTCCATCTATGTCAATAAAGTCTCATTGATTGATTTTTGATATAAATTTGGTAATAACTTCGATCATTCAACATATTTTTATCTCTCCAAATAGGGAATAGGAAGGGATCAATATAAAAAATAATTTTCTCTCACCTGAAAAATCATTACCCATCTTTTGTAAAAAAGGATCAATTAAGCAATCATGACCATATCGAGACTTTGGGCATAAATTTGAGATGTTGGCTCCTCATTCATCACATCATAGGGTTTCTTTGTCGGAATCACGTGATTTAGTGGATTAGAGAATGGATCTTTTAATTAGCATTCTTAATGCTTGGATTTTACATCGAATGTTATTTTTCTGATCTATTGGTTCGAGATATTTTGGGACATAGCAATCTCATGAAAAATTCATCACCACGGTCATATGGATGTTCGAAATCGTCCACTTATAGCCCCTATTTCTGGACAGCCATACATATTGTTGGTCGGCATCATCTCGGGCCATCTTTTATTAAAGGTAGACGATCATCTACTTCTTGATCGACGACATCTCAGTCTTGTTCGGAGGGTTCAATTTACTGGTCGGCAACTATCCAACCATTCACTTCTTGGTCGGCGACATCTGATGTTGTTCGGTGACCATCCAACAGCTGGTTGGCAATATCAATGCACCATTTTTGTTGATTGACAAAATCGCTCTACTGGTCGGGGACCATTTGCTTCTTGGTCGGCACTATATATTCTCCAACCTGAGACATCCCCAAATGCTGGTTGGCAACACCCATGCCGTTGGTCGATAACTGTAGAATCTTGGGGTATTAAAAAATGCGGAGCACCCCAGATATTTCTTTAAACACGAGTTCATCTTGGGGGTAAACATGGGGCTTAAGTTTTTTTTTTAAAACTTGTGATCACCCTAAAAAATATTTTTAAAGCCAAGTGATAAATAATTTTCAAACATCAACTTATACCTGATTAGTTGTTGGAGATTAAATAACTTTACAAAAAACTCTACGTCTTATTTATGGCGTATATCTAATAATAATTTGTCCATCTCACATACATTTGGCATAAAACATATTATTTCATATTTTGAAATTTTTATTGCCTTGTGCTGATACACATCACATATTGTTTGGCTGAATAATTATTCTCATGATAATAATTATTGTCTCTAGTCTTGACAGGTGCTCAGGACGATATTCAATCCCGACGAAAGCTCAGCCACAATTTTAAACCTCTGGAAACTATTATTGCTTGACATCAGGCAGTTTTACCTCGACATATCAGCCAACATATATTATTTCATTTTTTGAAATTAATATTTTTATTTCTCAAGCATATACATATCATATATTGATTGGATGAGTAAATTATTCTCATGACTAATCAATTCAGCCTGCACATATGGTAGAGAAAATTATTAATTTTTACAGGTACAAGATTCAACGCCGACGAATGCTCGGAAACAATCTGGAAACTATTATCATTTCACTCGCAGATATCGGCTCAAGCACAAATTATTCTATATATCCCTTGGGATTCATATTCTATATTCATCTCAACATGGAACTCGGCGAGATACTTATTATCATATTCAGCTCCGAGGAGAACTATAACATGTCACCCCCAACGGATAGTTGGTCGGGGTAATTCTTATTTATATGCAGGCCCAACAAAGTTCTCGGCCATATTCTTATGTTCTGGAAAATATTATTCTTATTTGGCATTATGCAATTGTGCCTCGACAAGATACTTATTCATCTTTAAGGAGAATTACAACATTCGTCGTGTTTCACCCCCAACGGATAGTTGGTCGAATAATTCTTATTTATATCAGGCCTGACAACATTCTCGACCATATTCTTATGTTCTGGAAGATCTTATTCTTGTTCGGCATTATATAATTCTACCTCGACAGATCAACGAGACACTTTATTATTTTTAATTATTCTTTATATCTATTTGGATGCATATTCTATTCTTATTTCAGCATGGAGCTCGACAAATATTTATAATCCTATATCAGCTCTAAGGAGGTCTCCAACATTTATATTATCTTATTCCCAATAATCTGTTGAGGAGGTCTCCATCATTTATATTATCTTATTCCCAACAATCGGTTGGTCAGCTCCGAGGAGGTCTCCAACATTTATATGATCTTATTCCCAACAATCTGTTGAGGAGGTCTCCAGCATATATTATCTTATTCCCAACAATCTGTTGGTCAGCTCCAAGGATGTCTCCAACATTTATTATCTTATTCCCAACAATCTGTTGGTCAGCTCCAAGGATGTCTCCAGCATATATTATCTTATTCCCAACAATCTGTTGGTCAGCTCCAAGGATGTCTCCAGCATTTATTATATCTTATTCCCAATAATCTGTTGGTCAGCTCCAAGGATGTCTCCAGCATATATTATCTTATTCCCAACAATCTGTTGGTCAGCTCCAAGGATGTCTCCAGCATTTATTATATCTTATTCCCAATAATCTGTTGGTCAGCTCCGAGGAAGTCTCTATCATTTATTATCAAAAATGTATTCCTAAAAATGCCAACTTATGTTGGTTAGGAAGTAAATGTATTCCTACGGGAAGTAAAACTATGTATTCCTAAAAATGCCAACTTATGTTGGTTAGGAAGTAAATGTATTCCTACGGGAAGTAAAACTATGTATTCCTAAAAATGCCAACTTATGTTGGTTAGGAAGTAAATGTATTCCTACGGGAAATAAAACTATGTATTCCTAAAAATACCAACTTATGTTGGTTAGGAAGTAAATGTATTCTCGAAAATGCCAACTAAAGTTGGCCGGGAGGTAAAATTATTCCAGAAAGTGTCAAAGTTGCTCGTTAAGAAAAAATTCACCAACTCAGGTTGGTCGGAAATAAGAAGCTGTCAACTAGAGTTGGTCGGAAACATTTTATGAGTATGTGAAAGCGATCAAGCAAAAAGCATTCAAAATTCACATTCCACCACTAGCTTGGTACTAATCAGATTGAAGAGTTGGGTTCAAAAGCTAGTATGTTACTCGACAAAGTATTCAGAGGATCATAAATCAGAAGAATCAAGCACGTGAAGTTAGCACTCAGTTGCTCGGCACAGGAGGCAGTTGGTCAGCTAGAAAACCAATCAACATACTTGAAGATTATGACAAGCTAGAAGCTGCATACTATGGCATGGCAGCATCCAAATTCCCAGGGGTGATACATAGCACACAGAGTTCCTCTAAAGAAAGATTAGCAACCATCAATAAGCCTGCATCATATGTCGTCCAGGAGATAATTCACTTTATGTTGAACAAATCAAGAAGGTAGATCAAGAATTTCACGAGCACCGAGCAACACTGCAGAATAAATACTCCATCCTTTCAAGTAAACCATCAAGCATGGAGCATTGGGGGCTTCTGGTAACGCAAAAATTCTCCATCTACGAGGACCAATCATAAAAGGACACATGTCATCCTACGTGGCAATATTCAACACCCGAGGAGAGTTGGTCGACATCCGAGGAGAGTTGGTCGGCACGCGAGGAGTGTTAGTCGGCACCCGAGGAGAGTTGGTCGGCACCCGAGGAGAGTTGGTCGGCCCCCGAGGAGAGTTGGTCGGCATACCAACCAGGAAGATCAAAGAATAACTATGCATTTAATGTGCATTAATGAAGATGACAGCGCATTTAATGAGCCTTAATGTACATTTATACTGTATTAATAGATGACAACACATAGCATACCAAGCAATTCAACAATTAGATTCATTGAATGTAGACATAAATATCTACATACAATGAATCTCTTTATCTCCCATCACTATAAATACATGTATCCCCTTAGCCAAAAGGGGGGGAGATCCGAGAATCGAGAGACACCATACACAAGATCCACACCTTTTTCTCTATCTACACCACATTGAGCTATTGTAAACCCCTGGGAATAAAATAACAGTGGACGTAGGCTTTTCTTATAGCCGAACCACTTTAAAAATCTTTGTTTCTCATGTGCTTGATTGGATTGCTTTCAACTATTTATCTGTGATCATAAAAATGGGATTCGGTCCAGTTTTTTGCATCAACAGGGATTTTATCATTCCTAAATGTCGTCGCTACAGCAAATAAGCACTTTTAGGTTGCATTAACATTGCTACAGCGAAGCTACGGTGGCATAGGTCACTCCCCAAATAAAAAGGAAACACATATATAGATTCTTATCTATAATGCACATACATTTTAATCCCTAAACTACCAGTCTGAATGGCTAATCAAGATTCAAAAGATCATGCAATTGTTCTTTGTTATGGAAAATACTCAACAAAAATAATGGTTTTAACATTCAATAGCCTAAAGTCAAATTAAAGCCATAAAAGGTAGAGTGATTTCAAAGGCATAACCCATGATTTAAAATGAATAAAATGAATAATAACTCGTAAAATCAGAGAATAAAGATCAATGTTTGAACTCACTTTTGAAATTTTTGACTTTATGCGATAAAGAGAAAGTCTCATTTTTCCTTGAAAACAAATAAAATTTTCAACCAACATTTTTCTCCCTCAAATATCAATTTATAATTAAAACCTTTTTAAGTCTCATATCCTTGATGTTACTCAATTTTTGGATAGATAAAAATCTTTGAGACATCACTTTTTATAAAAAAAATTGTGTGACGACTTTGCTCATTCTTTACAAGGGGTGGGGAACTATTTTCTACTTTTCAAGGGTAGTTCTCTCAACCCGAAGTTGCAGCACTTACCACATCGTCACACATAACTTTGAATGTGTATATATATATATATATTAAAATCTAATTATGATGATATCTCTCATAGATAAAATGATTAACAATGACACCCTTTTATCAAAACATTACATAAAACTTTTAATTTTCAATGGAAGTAGAAAACAAATCCCTTCATTATGAATTTTTATGGAAATTCTCAAGTTTACTATGTGCTGTAAAAGTGCATAAGTTATGGAAAATACTCGAAAATAGCAAGCTCATGTTAACAAGTAAATTTAAGCTATAAAGTTTAAGCAATAGTATTAAAATCCATAAATATAACCATTAGTAAAATAACTAAGTGTGTAGGATTGCATATAAGTTCATGGGATAAAATAATACCTAACAAGTATACAAGGCCAATATCGTACGAGGTAAAAAATCTAAGGATATGAATAAACCAAAGATCATAACTAAAAAGTAGTGGTAGAGATAAATCAAGATGCATATCCAAATATAGTAAATCAAAGACTCTAAGACACCTAAACTAAACGAATCCTATTTTTTTTAATAAGGACCAAGTCTTGGCACATTTTCAAGGGATTCTAGTTCTTATCTATTAATAGCTTGTTTCGGAATGCTATGTGTATTAATTCTAAATGAGTTGGATATAGAATTTGAATCCATAAGTGTGGAAGGATAAAGCATTTTTCCTTTCCCCTTTTCTTTGTAAGAAACCTTTTGATGGGATTCCACCTTGTTATTTTCTTTCCTATATACCTTTCTACACTTATCAAAATCAAATAAACGTAACACGAGTTGAAGGAAAATACAAAAATCCTTAAGGTGTCCTAACTTATGACAATGTGTGAAGCTAAAGAGTAGTGGTTTGATGGGGCACTTAAGTTGTTACTTCATTAGTCTAAAGCAAAACTCCATCAAGTGTCCTTCCTTGTTATAATAGGAACACGTGAAATTCACCATCACTTGGCTTTTTTTACAATAAGAATTAGTTGAATAATCACAGTTGGGAGATGGTAAAATGAAATCTAGGTTATTTGTATAACCATCACGCTCAAACTCGAGTCCTCGTTTATTCGTAGTGGACAAGTCGGGACCCAAAATCATCTTATCCAATTTTTGAGACCTACCTACCATATTCATATTAAAGGTGGTCACAGATAGTACTTTGGCCTCAAGAAAGGAGATTTGGTTCTTTAGGAGCATTCTTGCCTCTTTACTTTCATGTAGAAACATCCTAAGAAACTCAATCTCCATGTGAATAAATTCGATGAAACTTCCTTTTAAAATGTGGTGCACTACTCACCGTGTGTGGAGCAACAAAATCACTCGCACAACTCCCATTCAACATAGCGATTTGGTTCTCAAAATTGGCTAAATTGGTGGAGAGTTTTATGTTATGGCTTTCAAGGTCTATTGACTCCTCATAAATCCTAACATACTCCACTTGAGGATCATTTTCCTTTGTTCATCAATACTGCTCAAAGAAGATCTAGTAAAAGTCTTTCCTTCACTAGATGGAAGAGACAAATTGAAATCACATAAATAATCTAACTTGTTAAATTTATTTCTTTACATAAATAAGGCATAGGTGCATTCTTGAGAGTCATCTTCGAAGTCCAAGTCATCATCACTAAAAGTGGTTTGTTATTCATTTTTTCCACCATAATGATTAATATTTGAGGGACGATGCTTCGACATATGCCCTCGACCACCACACATAAAGCACATGGGGGTTCTTGGATATTCATCTTTCTTCTCTCCACTTCCATGACCAATTTCAAGTCTAGGTGGATAATTTTTGGGTGCACATCTAGACTGAAATTATTTTTGTCACTTCTTAAAAAATTTAGTGAGAAATTCCATATCATCCTTAGTAACATCATGGGAACTAAAATCAGGAGATGACTACTTAGACTTAAAAGATATATTTTTCTCCTTTTATTTAAGAGGAACTCCTTGTCGATAAGGCAAATTTACCTCATAGGTTTGTAGAGAGCCAAATAATTCAACTACATGCATCGATATCGAAAGCAAGTCTCTAACCTCTTCAATGGTTGTGACTTTTCCACGAAACTTAGGTGAAGATATCGTAAGAATTTATCAATAATTTTTTCTCTTTTAAAGTCTTCCCTAAAGCAAAGATAGAGATAACTATGTCTTTCAGCTCGGCATAAAACTTTTCAAAAGTTGCATTCTTCTTTATGGTAAGGAGTTCGAAATGGAAGTTAAGCCGTTGACTCTTGGAATGCTTCACGATGGAGGTGTTTTCATAGGTCATTAGTAAAAACTCCCACGTGTCTTTAAATATTTAACATGTGTATATACATCTAAACTCACTCAAGGACACAAAACAAAAAAATAACATTAAGTCCTTTCAGGTTCCACCCACTCACTTTTAAATCGCTTTAGTTATAACTATATCTAATATTATAAACTTGGTCATCATCAACAACGGTTTTCATACAATTCCATCCTATAAGCAAATTATTACAGATGTGATTGTCTATAGACATTAAATATGTTGTCATAAGGGTTTTCCAATATGAATAATTCTTACCATAAAATGGAGGAGGTTGAATGGTTAAACTTCCATCCATTTCATGCAAATAGGATCTATGCCTGCATTTTTACACCTAAAACTTGGAGACCCACTCTGATACCAGCTGGAACAGTGCCTCTCGATGTTAGCAACCCAAATAAAAATTAATTCACCTAATTCAAGAAAAATGGTTGTTAATTTATTATTACAAAGGGTTTAACAATCTAAAAGTTTATATAACAAAGTATTTTAGTAAATGTTATAATCTCTTAAGTTTTATCTTCTTAATTAAGGCAATGATTTTAAAACATGTGATAAGAGTCAAATAAGAACAAGATCAGACGTATTGTAATACCCCGTATTTTTATGCTATATTTAATTTGGGGATTTATTAAATTTAATGTGATGATTTATTTAATAAAAATCCGGAAATTAATTATGTTATAATTATTAACGTGACTAAAGTTAGTAATTATGGGAAACTTGTTGAATATTACTAATGAGCATAGTAATATATTATATTGGTTATATTGAATGTCATAAGTGAATTATATGACTATTTCGGAAATTTAAGTCGGGACGTGCCCGTGTCACGTCGGGACTAATTATGTTAATTAAAAAGTGAATATTTTATAAGTTGTCCGTATGGTCGTTTTGAGTGCGCCAACACGTCCGGAAGGGTCGAGATAGTCAGAAAAGTGTACCCGGGGGTTTAGTTTGGGTCTCGGGATGTTTTTAGGCCTAATTAGTGACCCGGGAGGGCATTTTGGTCATTTTACAAAATATGGTAATTAAACCCACGAATTTCAGCCATCCTTAGCAGCCATTTAAGTCAGCATTTTAGGGTTAGAACATTCAGAACCCTAGAACGGCCATTGGAGAAGAGAGGAGAGAGCTCTCAAGGTGATTCAAGGCCCAAAACACCACCGATTTCACCGCCGTCACCACCAACGCGTAGATCACGAGGAGGAGAACGCAACGACACCAATATCAGCAGGAAACTAGACCTCTGAAATCCCAGGCAAGTGTTTAACTTGCGTATTTTCGTTAGTGCAATAATCATATTAGTGTAGGAATGATTAGGAGTATAATCAATGGAAGAAAACCCCAATTTTGATAGGGATTTGCATGTAGAAATCATTATAATCTTATTCTGGAAATTAATATGTGAAGTAGATGATTAACCCACGAATTTGTAATGACCTGTTAGAAGGAAATTCTGGAGAAAACTGATTAGAACAAAAGTTAATAAAACCTTAGGGTTCTTGATGATTAGATGAAATTTTAGGTTGTTTAACCATGTCTAATGATGAATATACGCATGCTGATCGTTAAAGATATCTGGAATTATGTTAGGATGTTAGAAGTAGACTTTTGGGGTCGATTAGTGTTGGAAAATATGAGTTTTGATGAAGAAACTTAATCAATCCCGTCACTGCAATTTCTGCAGAATTTTTGCCCAGACCTGCATGATCGATCGATCGAGCATAGAGCTTCGATCGATCGAAGAATTCGATCGATCGAGCCCCAAGCTTCGATCGATCGACCCCTCCTGGCAGACTCCTATTTCTCTTGTTTATTTAGTTAAATTAAATTATCATGAAATAACCCTTGGGCATTCTAAATAAAAGGATTTGGGAGATATTGAGGACCAGTAGGGTATAGGGATAAATGTTAGAACCTTTAATCTTCAACGAGAAGGGTAATTATGGGATATTTACTTTAGGTTGAATTTATGAAACTTAAGGGTGAGGTGCGTAAGAGAGTTACGTTGGAATCAAATAAAGTCACTTACTGAATTTTAGATTGGTAAGGATATGACCCATGAGTATTAGGTAATGAGTGATAAAACTCTTCGAGTTAAGGTTAGAGACGGAACCTTATACGTAATCATAATAATGAGAAATTAAAGATAAATGTTGTGACTATGGGTTACGAGAGAAACCTATATTAATATGATGAAATGGGTATATTTATATAATTGTGTGTACATATATTATATACATGTGAAAAACGTACCCGCGCTACTTGCTATCCCTGAGGTTACCGCGCTGGGACGATCGTATCCTGTGTTTCTTTTGGGGGATATCGATTTGTACCCTAGAAGATAGAGATCCTAGGTACGGGCTATTAGATGATAGTCGGACGGTCCTAAGAGACGTGTGGGTATGTACTGACCTCTTGGACTTGGAATCTATGCTTCGCCTCAACGTTGTTTTATATATGTTAATACAGTTCGAGAGTGATTCCGAACTTGTATTTCCCTTTGTGTGAGCGATACGGGGATTGGATAGCAGAGTATGCCCGCACCATAGTTTAGTTGGGGTGCTGTTATATATATATATATATATATTATCCGAGTAGTTAATATATATATGAGATTATATACTTTAACTGTCTACTGGGATTTGATAAGTAGGACATAGTTGTTGACACTATAATAAATACTTGTTTTGTGAAAGTATGAGAAGGCACTGGTAAACTTTAAAATTTAATGAAGCTAAAACGAGAGTAGTGCTACTAATTGGAAGTAACCTTTTTAAAACATTGTCATCGTTCGGTTTTGAAAACTTATGAGTAAGTTAAGATAAACAAGACTATTTGGGAAGGTTAGTACGATAGGCGTGCACATTAGAAGAGAGGTGAGAATTCCTCAAGAGAGTGTCGAACTAATATGATTTGCATTGGCCTGTATCAATTTAAATACTTGCTTAACGTATTTTAAAAATCAAACACACTTTCGGGCCCTGACCCGTTTCTTTCTCTCTCTCTCTCTTGTGTATATATATGTATATTTTCAGGTGCTCAGCCACAGGGGCGTCTTGCTTAGGATCCTTTGAGAAGAACGAGCTGCAGCTTAGGTGGGAGTTGCAGGTCACTTGAGTAGACGGCTTCTGTTATTGACTCCACTCCTACTACTCTCATTTATTGGGCACGTGTCGCCCTTTTTCATCATTTCATTTATTGTTGGGATTTTTATATTTCAGTTATTCCAGTATTGTTTTACGGGATTTATTCAGGATGGTTTATGATGTTTAGTTTTTTTATGTTGACATTCGATTGACGAATGTATGGTTTTATTTTAGTTCATCGTGGTGTGGTTCCATATTGTAGAAATGTGTTTTGTATAAATAAATCTTTTCTTTAATTAAAAATTTGGAAGTTTGTATGAAAAATGGTTTTGACACTTAGCTTAATTATTTAGGGTGTTAAATTGGAAAAATTATTTTTATCGACAGTGATGCTGAGAATGAACCAACTGTTTACCTTGATTTAATTTAATAAAGGAGTGATCGCCCGGTATTTAATTAGGCGGGGTGTCACACGTATGAGAAAAAAGCTCACTAACGGAATAAACCTCGGGCCAATAAGAATGAAAAAATGAACATGGTAGAGTTTTAAAACTATAAGAAATAAACTTACAACCTCATGATTCTACAACCGACTAGACACTCCTTCCCACCATATTCTCCGTATAGAGCATCAATAATTGGAGTACGCCCCACACTTGCTATCGATTTTGGTTCGTAACTAATGTCTTAAATCCTCTGTCCATATGTTTATTATTTAAAGTAGAATAAACTTTATTCTTTTAAAGTTTGAAGAACAACTTTGTTCCGAGACGGAGCCTTCAATCAACCAAAATGCTATATCTAGGATTTTTGAGGGAATCCTATAGAAATGTGTGTTGGGATGTTGGAAAAGGGTGTGGTGCTTTAAATTTCAAAAATGAGTTTTTCCAAACCAAGGAAGAAAATATTTACTCACCAATGAAGATTATATTTGAATGCAAGATGAGTAAATATACCTCTATTAGAAATAATGGCTTGTAAGAACTCAAAGAAAAGGAGTGAAAAAAATGTGATCTCAAATACATAAAATGTTTTTATTAACAAAAATATATTTTCAAAGATCTCATTCTTAGTTTGGAAGAGAAAACAACACCTTAACTTATAACCTTTGGATTTCGAAGATGTTTAAAGGTCGAAATACTAGGTGTCACTCTCCTAAGGTGTTAAGTAGTCATATCAGGGTCTAAGTCCATTGAAACATTATCCTTGACACACTAACAAAGACGATCTTAAAGAAAGATCTTGTGAAAAAGTCACTTTCAACGTTGTCTTACATGTGTTGTTGCAAGGTCCCTATAGTGAGCTATTATGTCCCTATGGAGAACCTGAAGAAATATAGGTTGTGCACTTGTTCAAACTTTTTGCACAGGGACACAAGTAACCAGCAAGACATTGTCGCTATAGTGAGGTGACCATCGTTGCGGCAGAACTGAAGTAAAGCAAGTCGCATTAGTTTTTAAAGATTTTGAAATAGGAACAAGAAAGTGCCAATGACAAATTTCACTGCAGAAAGACAAGTCATCACTTCGGCGAGGTAGGTCATGGGTGTGTCTAGATTAGTTCATCCAATTTGCCTTAGAATATTTTCAAAATAGTTTTGCGGCAAACTGCAAATATGTTTGTTTCTCATATGAATATCCATACTTAAAATATAGAAAGAAATGCAATTCTATTAAAATATATTTTTCTATATGAAAAGTATATTTTCATATATGTTTAGCAAAATTACAAAACCAAGGTTAATTAAAAAGATTTTTCAATTTCTAAAAACAGATTAGCTAAGGTGGATCAAAGTTTGGTAAGTCTTATACCTTTTCCTAAATTGTGTACCTGAGATGCAGTATTGAATGAAGCTGATTTTTTATAAAGCTTTCATGTGACATATTAGACTAAGGCACAAATATATTTTAGTCACGGAATTCAAACAATTTATCCTATGGAGCACATAGAGTATGCTATACTCTTACACTTTCTTATAACTAACTTTCTTTTGTAACAAATTCATTCTTCTTTAGTCAACTCTTTTGTCATTTGATACAACTTTCTCTTTGGAAATGAATGATGATGTGACCAAGATACATAAGAAAATGGGCATAAGGAACATAACTATATGAGATGATTAGACAATATAATTTTCAAGATATGAGGGACATGCTAAATTAGCACTACAAGCACACCAAGTAATATGAGATATGAAAGATATGATATAAAATATAAATCCACAAGAGATCAATAGTGACATTCCAAGCCAAGTACACAGAAACCATCATCAATATTTTAGGAGTGAATAAACATATTCTACTAAACACAAGGTAAATCATAAAGGAGTTATGAGTAGAAGATATACAAGTTATTGATAAAAATCGATTTGTAGACCAATCTAAAAACTCAAAATTTGTAAACACAATTTCTAGACGCATAAGATATGACAAGGTAAGTATCTATAAAATATGTTCAAAATCCAATGGTGAATAATGTGTATAAACATAGATAACAAACACCAAGGACAAAAGATATATTAAGATATAAAGCATTTAAATCTATCATCTTGCCAAATAAGATCAACACAAGTGAAGATCAGACACACTTGGAAAATATAGACCTTTTATTCTAAGGCAAGAACTATAATCCCAACACATATGGAAGTTTTGTATCAATATCAAAGTCAAATCAAACATAACATACTCTAAGAACATGAATAAACAACATCAAGTCTAAATCCCCTTAAGACTACATAAGAGAAAATACATACCAAAAATATTTATCACCCAGCAAAGGTGATATCCCCAATCATGCATTTTCAAATAATTTTTTTAAAGAAACATTCAAGATATACTACTTGGAGAAAGAGAATAACATGAAGAGAAATAGTACAAATTGATCTTCTATCAACCTATCTCAATTAAAGGCTTTTGAATGGAATAATCAACATTTAAGCAATAAGAGGACAACACCAAGACCCATTTTTTATAAGTTAAAATATCAATAATATTATCTTACATACCAAAGTTAGAGTACTATGTTCAATGTTCATAATTAATAAAATATTATCCATAAAAGGAAACATGATGATATTTTTAACCAAGAACATACGGTCATATAAACATTCTCCAAAATAAAAATAAAATTAACACCATTGATAAAAAGGTCCAAGATCAAATTCGATTAACATAATGAATACAATGCAAAGATTAGACTCAAGTAAAATATCCAACACACTATATAGGATTATTTTAAACTACCACATTTCCCCCTCAATTAGAAATTGGTTAAAACTTATTGTATTATATCTTTGGTGTAACCCAATTTGGGATAGATGAAAATATTTGAGACATTTCGATATTCAAATCGTTTTCCATGTGGTGGCACACTCTAGCACTAAGATGGGACACTAGGTGGGCCCCTTTTTTAATGCGGAAGAGTTTTAAGGATTACAAAAAAAATTCTTTTTATGAAAAACCTTTTTCCAATTTTTAAACTTCACCAAGTTGGGAACCACTTTTAACTTAACGAATTTTTATCTTGATTAAAGCAAGCAAAGTAAGGAAAAACATGCTCACAACACGGGATGTACGAGGAAACCACAAAGTACAAAAAAAACTGTGACACCCCGCCTAATTAAATACCGGGCGATCACTCCTTTATTAAATTAAATCAAGGTAAACAGTTGGTTCATTCTCAGCGTCACTGTCGATAAAATAATTTTTCCAATTTAACACCCTAAATAATTAAGCTAAGTGTCAAAAACATTTTTCATACAAACTTCCAAATTTTAATTAAAGAAAAGATTTACTTATACAAAACAACATTTCTACAATATAGAATCACACCACGAAGAACTAAAATAAAACCATACATTCGTCAATCGAATGTCAACATAATAAAACCAAACATCATAAACTATCCTGAATAAATCCCATAAAACAATACTGGAATAACTGAAAATATAAAAATCCCAACAAGTAAATGAAATGATGAAAGGGGCAACACGTGCCCAATAAATGAGAGTAATAAGAGTGGAGTCAATAACAGAAGTCGTCTACTCAAGTGACCTGCAACTTCCACCTAAGCTGCAGCTCGTTCTTCTCAAAGGATCCTAAGCAAGACGCCCCTATGGCTGGGCACCTGAAAATATACATATATATACACAAGGGAGAGAGAGAGAAAGAAACGGGTCAGGGCCCGAAAGTGTGTTTGATTTTTAAAATACGTTAAGCAAGTATTTAAATTGATACAGGCCAATGCAACAACATATTAGTTCGTCTCTCTCTTGAGAAATACTCACCTCTCTTCTAATGTGCACACCTATCGCACTAGCCTTCCCAACGGTTTGTTTTAACATCTAACATACTCGTCTTTCCAAAAGCTTTAACTTAACTTAGCTTACCCGCAAGATTTACAAATTTACGACCTTATTTTAAAAGAATATTCCAAACAGTAACCAAGGACCTTCATTTTAATTTTATAAAAACCCTAAGGTTTTACCGTGACATGTTATACTTTTTCAAAACAATTATTTAATAGTAAGAGTCCACACTATGTTCTACTTATCAAATTCAGTAGACAGTTACAAGTGACATAATCTCATATATATATATATATATTAACTACTCGTATAATATATATATAACAGCACCCCGAATAAAACTATGGTGCGCGCATACTTCCACTATCCAAAGCCCCATATCACTCACATAAAGGGAATACATTCAGAATCACTCTCGAATTGTATTAACATAAATACACAAACAATATTGAGGCGAAGCATAGATCCCAAGTCTCTAAGAGGATGGCACATACTCGCGTCTCTTAGGACCGTCTGAACTATCAATTCGATAGCCTGTACCAAGGATATCTATCTTCTAGGGTACAAGTCAATATCCCCCATAAAGGTCCCATCGAGATAAGACTATCCCAACGCGGTAACCTCAAGGATAGCAAGTAGCGCGGTATGTTTTTCACATGTATATAATATATGTAGCACACAATCATATAAATATACCAATGTCATTTTAATATAGGTTCTTCCCATCACCCGTAATTATACCGTTTATCCTAAATTACACAATTATAGAATTACGTATAAGGTTTTATTCCTAACCTTAACTCGAAGGTTTTCTCACTTATTACCTAATACTCATGGGTTATATCCTCACAAATCTGAAATTCAGTAAGTGACTTTATTTGATTCCAACGTAACTCTCTTACGCACCTCACCCTTAAATTTCATAAATCTACCAACCTAAAGTACATATCCCATAATTACCATACCCGCTGAAGATTAAAGGTTCTAACATTTATCCATATACCCTACTGGTCCTCAATATCTCCCAAATCCTTTTATTAAGAATGCCCAAAGGTTATATCACGATAAATCAATTTAACTAAATAAACAAGAGAAATAGGAGTCTGCCAGGAGGGGTCGATCGATCGAAGTTTGGGGCTCGATCGATCGAACCTTCGATCGATCGAAGCTCTATGCTCGATCGATCGATCAAGCAGGTCTGGGCAAAAATTCTGCAGAAATTGCAGTGACGGGATTGATTAACGTTCTTCATCAAAACTCATATTTTCCAACACTAATCGACCCAAAAAGTCTACTGTTAACATACTAACATAATTCCAGATATCTTTAACGTTCAGCATGCGTGTATACATCATTAAACATGGTTAAACAACCTAAAATCTCATCTAATCATCAAGAACCCTAAAGTTTTCTTAACTTTTGTTCTAATCAGTTTTCTCCAGAATTTCCTTCTAACAAATCATCACAAATTCGTGGGTTAATCATCTACTTCACATAATATTTCCAGAATATGGTTATAATGATTTCTACATGCAAATCCCTATCAAAATTGGGGTTTTCTTCCATTGATTATACTCCTAATCATTCCTACACTAATATGAATATTGCATCAACGAAAATACGCAAGTTAAACACTTGCCTGGGATTTCAGAGGTCTGGTTTCCTGCTGATATTGGTGTGGTTGCGTTCTCCTCCTCACGATCTACGCGTTGGTGGTGACGGTGGTGCAATCGGTGGTGTTTTGGGCCTTGAATCACCTTGAGAGCTTTCTCCTCTCTTCTCCAATGGCCGTTCTAGGGTTCTGAATGTTCTAACCCTAAAAGGCTGACTTAAATGGCTGCTAAGGATGGCTGAAATTCGTGGGTTTAACTACCCTATTTTGTAAAATGACCAAAATGCCCTCCCGGGTCACTAATTTAGCCTAAAAACATCCCGAGACCCAAACTAAACCCCGGGTACACTTTTCTGACTATCTCGACCCTTTCGGACGCGTTGGCGCACTCAAAATGACCATACGGACAACTTATAAAATATTCACTTTTTATTTAACAAAATTAGTCCCAACGTGACACAGGCACGTCCCGACTTAAAATTTCCGAAATAGTCATTTAATTCACTTATGACATTCCATATAACCAATATAATATATTACTATGCTCATTAGTAATATTCAATAAGTTTCCCATAATTACTAACTCGAGTCACGTTAATAATTATAACATAATTAATTTTCGGATTTTTATTAAATAAATCCCCAAATTAAATATAGCATAAAAATACGGGGTATTACATACTTCCCCCCTAATAACGGAATTTCGTCCTGAAATTCGGAAAATAAGGCATACCTGGTAAAAACAACTCTGGATATCTCTCGCGCATATCTGCCTCACGCTCCCAAGTGGATTCCTCTACATTATGATGCTCCCACTGGACTCGCACAAGTGGAACTGCTTTCGACCTCAATCTCCTCTCACTATAGTTTAGAATAGCCACTGGTCTCTCATCGTAAGAGCTATCAGACTGTAAGTCTATCTCATCTATCTCAATGTGAGTATGGGCCATATCATCCCGAATATATCGTCTCAACGACGAGATGTGGAATACATCGTGGATGCGATGTAAATGTTCTGGCAATCCCAACCTGTTTGCTATTGGCCCAATTCTCTCGATGATAGGAAATGGTCCTACGTACCTCGGAGCCAACTTCCCCTTCTTCCCGAACCTCATCACTCCTTTCATAGGAGATACACGCAACAATACTTGATCTCCCACATTAAACTCCCGGAAGAACCGTTTCTCATCGGCGTAGCTCTTCTGCCTGTCTCGGGCTACCCGAATACGACTCCTGATAATTTCAATCCTCGCGGATGTCTCCTGAATCACTTCTGGTCCTAGTAACTTGTTGTCCCCCACCTCGAGCCAACAAGTTGGGGAACGATAAGGCCTGCCGTAAAAAGCCTCAAATGGAGCCATGCCAATCGTAAACTGATAGGAGTTATTATAAGCAAACTCTACCAGTGGAAGGTGTGGCTCCCAACCTCCTCTGAAATCGAGAATACACATGCGTAGCATATCTTCCAACATCTGATTAGTACGCTCTGTCTGTCCATCTGTCTGTGGGTGGTAAGCTGAACTCAGTCTCAACTCTGTACCCATAGCCTCCTGAAAGCTTTCCCAGAAACGTGACACAAAAATCTTGTCTCTATCTGACACAATATTCAGGGGCAACCCGTGTAATCTGACAATCTCAGCGACGAACAACTGGGCATACTGACTCGTGGTATAATTTGTCCTTACTGGCAGAAAATGAGCCACCTTGGTCAAACGGTCTATAATCACCCAGATAGAATCGTGGCCCCGCTGTGATGTAGGCAACCCTGTAATGAAATCCATGGAAATACTTTCCCACTTCCACGCGGGTACTTCCAACGGCTGAAGTAATCCCGACGATTTCTGGTGGTCCACCTTCACCAGCTGGCAAGTAGAACACTTGGACACAAATTCAGCGATGTCCTTCTTCATCCCACTCCACCAGTACTGTCGTCTCATGTCCTGGTACATCTTATCGCCTCCCGGGTGTACTGCAAATCGGGACCCATGAGAATGAGTCATCACTTCATGACGTAGCTCTGCTCCTTCTGGAACCACTAATCTCCCATTAAACCGCAACCCTCCATCCGAGCTAACAGAATAGGACTCAGCACCCTTGGCTAGAAGTCGTACAATCTGCTCCTGACAAAACGGGTCTGTGGTCTGTGCCTGTATCACCCTCGTAACAATCTCGGGTGTGACTGTTATCACGGATATGAAAGAACGTGCTACTACATCCTGGTGACTCAACTCCTTCCACTTTGCTTTCCAGATGTCCGCTACATCGTCAACCGGTCTACGGCTCAACGCATCAGCAACTACGTTGGCTTTCCCCAGATGATACTGTATATCGAACTGGTAATCTTTCACAAACTCTAACCATCTGCGCTGACGCATATTCATCTCTCGCTGAGTGAACAGGTACTGCAGTGACTTATGGTCTGTGAACAAACAGAATTTCTCGCCCAATAAATAGTGCCTCCAAATTCTCAATGCAAAGACGACCGCAGCTAACTCCAGGTCATGGGTGGGGTAATTCTTCTCATGTGGCTTAAGCTTGCGGGAAGAAAAAGCTATAGCCTTCTCCTCCGGCTGAAGTACTCCCCCAAGTCCTCGTAAGGACGCATCTGTGTAAACCAGGTACTCTACACCCGACTTCGGTAAAGCAAGGACTGGTGCCGAAGTAAGCTTGTCCTTCAGCTCGTCAAAAGCCAACTGACAAGCGTCATCCCAAACATATGGTACCCCCTTGCGAGTCAGATTCGTCAATGGACCCGCTATTTTGGAGAATCCCCGAATGAACCTCCTGTAGTATCCGGCTAACCCCAAGAAACTACGCACTTCCGTCAGTGTCGTGGGCTGCCCCCACTCCCTCACCGCTGACACTTTGCTCGGGTCAACTGCTATCCCTTGCTCAGAAACAACATGGCCCAAGAATTGTACCTCTCGCAACCAGAATCCACACTTCTCGTACTTAGCATACAACTGATGCTCTCGTAGAGTCTGAAGAACTTGCCCCAAGTGTTCAGCATGCTCCTCCTCGGAGTGTGAATATATCAAGATATCATCTATGAAGACGATGATGAACTGATCCAAAAACTCTCTGAATACTCGGTTCATCAAGTCCATAAAAATGGCTGGGGCATTTGTGAGTCCGAAAGGCATCACTCTGAATTCATAGGACCCATATATGGACAAGAAGGCAGTCTTTGAAACATCTTGCTCTCTAATTCGTAACTGATGGTACCCCGACCTGAAATCTATCTTTGAAAAGAAAGTTGCTCCCCTCAACTGGTCGAATAGATCATCGATTCGAGGCAACGGATATTTATTCCGTATCGTGACCTTGTTCAACTCCCGGTAGTCCACGCACAATCTCAGTGAGCCATCTCTCTTCTTTACAAATAAGACTGGAGCGCCCCAAGGTGAGGTACTCCTACGAATGAAGCCCTGACCTAATAGCTGCTCAATCTGATCTCGTAGCTCTCACATCTCTGCCGGAGCCATACGGTACGTTGCGCATGCTATAGGTCTCGTATCCGGCAATAAATCTATAACGAAGTCTATCTCACGACTGGGCGGTAGGCCTGGTATCTCCTGAAACACATCGGAATACTCCCTAACAACTGGGATCGAATCCAAAGGAATCACAACCTCCTTAGAGGTATCCTCCTCAATGTAATATAAATGAGCGGTTGAACCTCCCTCTGGGCGAGGCATCGCCACTACAAACATCTCTTGCCCCGGAATGGCAAAAACAATGCTCCCACTGAAGCAATCAATCATGGCTCTATAAGATGCAAGCCAATCCATACCAATAATCACATCATGCTCGTGCATGTCTAAGACTAGCATGTCTGCAGGCAATACCAAGCTACCAATCTCTACCCCTACTCCCCGGCATATAAAGAATATGAGTGACCCATTCCCCAGTGGTGAGTCGACAAACGTCACGGTGCTCTCTGCTGTGGCTAACAATCCTAAGGACTTCGCAAAATGCGTAGCTATAAAACAATGCGTTGCCCCCGTATCAAACAAAACTTTACCCATAGCACCATGGATAGGAAACATACCCTCAATCGCGGGTGGTGCCTGTGGAGCTGCTGCCTGGTGGATGTTATAGACACGTCCATACTGTAATTGCCCCTGCTGCACTGGAGCTGCTGGAATGGCTGGTAGGGCTGGCACCTAGGCTGGAGCTGGAAGGGCAGGTGGAAAAAGTGGTTTCTGTGGCTCATTACGGGCTCCCTGCTGCTGTGGGGCCCTATCGCCCTCTGGGCAATCCTGGCACCTATGGCCATGTTTGCCGCACCCAAAGCATCTGCCTTTGAAATTACCGCCCCTCTGACCCTGCTGTCCACGGCCCTGTTGGCCATTACCTCCACGCCACTGGCCCTGTTGGCCCTGATGTGCACGCTGTTGGCCTTGCTGGCCCTGCTGCTGTCCCTGCGGTCGGTGTTGGCCCTGCTGGCCCTGCTGATTAGGCTGACCCTGATGGCCCTGCCTGAATCCTCCGAATCCCTGCCTAGAATCACCTGAACGGAATCGCTTAGCAGGGTCCCCCTGATGGGAACTCTGCTCGTGCTGACGAGTCTGTCCATGGGTTGGTGCCCCACCGACACTATTACCCCCGGTCCTGCCCTGCTGGCTGGACTCTCCTGCTCTCTTGCTTCCCTGAAGATGGAAGCGGTGATCCTGGCAATGTAGTAACGCTGCATTGAGTACGTCAGTGAAAGTACTCAGGGATAGGTTTCCAATAAGGTGCTGACGGATCCTCCAAGCTAGCCCGTCGACAAACAGCAAAAAACTTCTTGCCCTCAGTGGGTGCCTCATCCGGCACAATCATGAGAAGTCTCGTGAACACCTCCTCATACTCAGCTACAGTAAGGTTCTCCTGCTTCAGATTTATTAATTTCCGCCTCATCTCAGTCTGCACTTCGGGTGGAAAGTACTTGCGGTCAAACCGCTCCCAGAACATCTGAATAGGGATCGTGTCCCTCTCCTCCAAAGTAGTAGTGGACTCCCACCATTGTAATGCGGCTCCCACCAACTTGAAAAAGGCCAATAGCTGCTTCTGCACTTCGGTGCACTCATACATACGGAGGTGCCGCTGGATGTCTTTCTTCCATTGGCTAACCGTGACAATGTCGGAGCTACCGGAGAACTCAGGGGGGTGTGCTTTCTGAAAAGCATCCCGAACCCTCTCCCATGCGGATGGAAGCTGTGTTGGTACTGGCGTCACTGCCTGGACCTGGGGTGGAGCCTGCTGAATCACCGCTATCGCGGCATTCACCGCCTGAGCAACGATGGCGGCTACTTCATTAGCATTCATTGTGCCTGGTGCCGGAGCTGCTGGCTGCTCGGCTTGGGCACGCCTATCTTTTGGAGCACGTCTCGGAGGCATCTGAAACGTGAACAAGTTTATCAGTCTACAGTTATCAACAAATCTCGAATAGCTGAAGGCTTAAACGTAAAAGCAAGAATACAACAGTCCTAAAAATATGGCTCTATGGCAATAACGTTAAGCTGAAAGCGAAATAAGCCGTACAGATCCTATGGACACTAGAACCTGATGCTCTGATACCACCTGTGACACCCCGCCTAATTAAATACCGGGCGATCACTCCTTTATTAAATTAAATCAAAGTAAACAGTTGGTTCATTCTCAGCATCACTGTCGATAAAATAATTTTTCCAATTTAACACCCTAAATAATTAAGCTAAGTGTCAAAAACATTTTTCATACAAACTTCCAAATTTTAATTAAAGAAAAGATTTACTTATACAAAACAACATTTCTACAATATAGAATCACACCACGAAGAACTAAAATAAAACCATACATTCGTCAATCGAATGTCAACATAATAAAACCAAACATCATAAACTATCCTGAATAAATACCATAAAACAATACTGGAATAACTGAAAATATAAAAATCCCAACAAGTAAATGAAATGATGAAAGGGGCGACACGTGCCCAATAAATGAGAGTAATAAGAGTGGAGTCAATAACAGAAGCCGTCTACTCAAGTGACCTGCAACTTCCACCTAAGCTGCAGCTCGTTCTTCTCAAAGGATCCTAAGCAAGACGCCCCTGTGGCTGGGCACCTGAAAATATACATATATATACACAAGGGAGAGAGAGAGAAAGAAACGGGTCAGGGCCCAAAAGTGTGTTTGATTTTTAAAATACGTTAAGCAAGTATTTAAATTGATATAGGCCAATGCAACAACATATTAGTTCGTCTCTCTCTTGAGAAATACTCACCTCTCTTCTAATGTGCACACCTATCGCACTAGCCTTCCCAACGGTTTGTTTTAACATCTAACATACTCGTCTTTCCAAAAGCTTTAACTTAACTTAGCTTACCCGCAAGATTTACAAATTTACGACCTTATTTTAAAAGAATATTCCAAACAGTAACCAAGGACCTTCATTTTAATTTTATAAAAACCCTAAGGTTTTACCGTGACATGTTATACTTTTTCAAAATAATTATTTAATAGTAAGATTCCACACTATGTTCTACTTATCAAATTCAGTAGACAGTTACAAGTGACATAATCTCATATATATATATATTAACTACTCGTATAATATATATATAACAGCACCCCGAATAAAACTATGGTGCGTGCATATGTAATACCCCGTATTTTTATGCTATATTTAATTTGAGGATTTATTTAATAAAAATCCGGAAATTAATTATGTTATAATTATTAACGTGACTCGAGTTAGTAATTATGGGAAACTTGTTGAATATTACTAATGAGCATAGTAATATATTATATTGGTTATATGGAATGTCATAAGTGAATTAAATGACTATTTCGGAAATTTTAAGTCGGGACGTGCCTGTGTCACGTCGGGACTAATTTTGTTAAATAAAAAGTGAATATTTCATAAGTTGTCCGTATGGTGGTTTTGAGTGCGCCAACGCGTCCGGAAGGGTCGAGATAGTCAGAAAAGTGTACCCGGGGGTTTAGTTTGGGTCTCGGGATGTTTTTAGGCTAAATTAGTGACCCGGGAGGGCATTTTGGTCATTTTACAAAATAGGGTAATTAAACCCACGAATTTCAGCCATCCTTAGCAGCCATTTAAGTCAGCCTTTTAGGGTTAGAACATTCAGAACCCTAGAACGGCCATTGGAGAAGAGAGGAGAAAGCTCTCAAGGTGATTCAAGGCCCAAAACACCATCGATTGCACCGCCGTCACCACCAACGCGTAGATCGCGAGGAGGAGAACGTAACCACACCAATATCAGCAGGAAACCAGACCTCTGAAATCTCAGGCAAGTGTTTAACTTGCGTATTTTTGTTGATGCAATATTCATATTAGTGTAGGAATGATTAGGAGTATAATCAATGGAAGAAAACCCCAATTTTGATAGGGATTTGCATGTAGAAATCATTATAACCATATTCTGGAAATATTATGTGAAGTAGATGATTAACCCACAAATTTGTGATGATTTGTTAGAAGGAAATTCTGGAGAAAACTGATTAGAACAAAAGTTAAGAAAACTTTAGGGTTCTTGATGATTAGATGAGATTTTAGGTTGTTTAACCATGTTTAATGATGTATACACGCATGCTGAACGTTAAAGATATCTGGAATTATGTTAGTATGTTAACAGTAGACTTTTTGGGTCGATTAGTGTTGGAAAATATGAGTTTTGATGAAGAACGTTAATCAATCCCGTCACTGCAATTTCTGCAGAATTTTTGCCCAGACCTGCTTGATCGATCGATCGAGCATAGAGCTTCGATCGAACGTCGATCGAGCCCCAAACTTCGATCGATCGACCCCTCCTGGCAGAATCCTATTTCTCTTGTTTATTTAGTTAAATTGATTTATCGTGATATAACCTTTGGGCATTCTTAATAAAAGGATTTGGGAGATATTGAGGACCAGTAGGGTATATGGATAAATGTTAGAACCTTTAATCTTCAGCGGATATGGTAATTATGGGATATGTACTTTAGGTTGGTAGATTTATGAAATTTAAGGGTGAGGTGCGTAAGAGAGTTACGTTGGAATCAAATAAAGTCACTTACTGAATTTCAGATTTGTGAGGATATAACCCATGAGTATTAGGTAATAAGTGAGAAAACCTTCGAGTTAAGGTTAGGAATAAAACCTTATACGTAATTCTATAATTGTGTAATTTAGGATAAACGGTATAATTACGGGTGATGGGAAGAACCTATATTAAAATGACATTGGTATATTTATATGATTGTGTGTTACATATATTATATACATGTGAAAAACATACCGCGCTACTTGCTATCCTTGAGGTTACCGCGCTGGGACAGTCTTATCTCGATGGGACCTTTATGGGGGATATTGACTTGTACCCTAGAAGATAGATATCCTTGGTACAGGATATCGAATTGATAGTTCAGACGGTCCTAAGAGATGCGAGTATGTGCCATCCTCTTAGAGACTTGGGATCTATGCTTCGCCTCAATCTTGTTTGTGTATTTATGTTAATACAATTCGAGAGTGATTCCGAATGTATTCCCTTTATGTGAGTGATATGGGGCTTTGGATAGTGGAAGTATGCACGCACCATAGTTTTATTCGGGGTGCTATTATATCTATATTATACGAGTAGTTAATATATATATATATATATATATATATATATATGAGATTATGTCACTTGTAACTGTCTACTGAATTTGATAAGTAGAACATAGTGTGGACTCTTACTATTAAATAATTGTTTTGAAAAAGTATAACATGTCACGGTAAAACCTTAGGGTTTTTATAAAATTAAAATGAAGGTCCTTGGTTACTGTTTGGAATATTCTTTTAAAATAAGGTCGTAAATTTCTAAATCTAGCGGGTAAGATAAGTTAAGTTAAAGCTTTTGGAAAGACGAGTATGTTAGATGTTAAAACAAACCGTTGGGAAGGCTAGTGTGATAGGTGTGCACATTAGAAGAGAGGTGAGTAGTTCTCAAGAGAGAGACGAACTAATATGTTGTTGCATTGGCATGTATCAATTTAAATACTTGCTTGACGTAT
Organism: Sambucus nigra; assembly: GCA_949130495.1. NCBI lineage: Eukaryota > Viridiplantae > Streptophyta > Magnoliopsida > Dipsacales > Adoxaceae > Sambucus > Sambucus nigra. The sequence continues at coordinate 635,906,206 of OX422207.1, read as the reverse complement.
TTTAAAAATCAAACACACTTTCGGGCCCTGACCCGTTTCTTTCTCTCTCTCTCCCTTGTGTATATATATGTATATTTTCAGGTGCCCAGCCACAGGGGTGTCTTGCTTAGGATCCTTTGAGAAGAACGAGCTGCAGCTTAGGTGGAAGTTGCAGGTCACTTGAGTAGACGGCTTCTGTTATTGACTCCACTCTTATTACTCTCATTTATTGGGCACGTGTCGCCCCTTTCATCATTTCATTTACTTGTTGGGATTTTTATATTTTCAGTTATTCCAGTATTGTTTTATGAGATTTATTCAGGATAGTTTATGATGTTTGGTTTTATTATGTTGACATTCGATTGACGAATGTATGGTTTTATTTTAGTTCTTCGTGGTGTGATTCTATATTGTAGAAATGTTGTTTTGTATAAGTAAATCTTTTCTTTAATTAAAATTTGGAAGTTTGTATGAAAAATGTTTTTGACACTTAGCTTAATTATTTAGGGTGTTAAATTGGAAAAATTATTTTATCGACAGTGATGCTGAGAATGAACCAACTGTTTACCTTGATTTAATTTAATAAAGGAGTGATCGCCCGGTATTTAATTAGGCGGGGTGTCACAAAAACTCGAACAACCCCATCCAGACAATCACTATAAATGTGGAATTACAAGGAATAAACACAAGTCTTACTCAATGAATCGATCCCCATGAGACTTGACACTCTTCTGATATTCAATCGCCCCTCCACAGTGCCCACACGAATCCTTCCGCGATACCTGTCTACATTAGTCACCTCCACAAATGCCTCAATGTCCACCGATGTAGCTTGGAAAGTCTGCAAAATCGAAACACGAAATCCTTCGCTTTTTCTCTGCAAAACCTAATGATATTTTTCAAAGCATAAAACAAACTCCAACCGGTGCAAAACAAAGGTCACAATCGCATATGATAATGAAATCTTGGATCTTTGAACCTCTAAGGATGTTTTTAGACTTAGAAAACCTTAAAAAAAATACGTGCAAAATACATACTGGTTTATATACTACTTTTGAGATTGTATACTTATGAAATTCTGAAGAAACCACGCCTTAAATAGATTTCTTGAGACAACGGCTCGCTCAAACAACTTTAGCTGTCACTCGAACGACATGGCTATGTCATTCGAACGACATAGTGATCTCACTCGAATGACACCTAATGTCGTTTGAAGTCATTTGAGCGAAATAGAGTTTGTATAAAATACAACTCTAATCCATCCTTAACTCAGAGTAAACGAAGTGTAAACATTTTCAAACATTTTAAAAATATTTCTCTAATAAAATAGCATACTTAAACATTTTAAATTAAATTTTGAGTCCCATTAAAATTACGCAATCATACCTGAGTGATCTCGGAATGCAATTTGATTTGAAGACGAAATATACACTATAAAACCAGCATGATAAATCTTTGAAGCTTTGCCTCAATGTCTTGAATAAACTTAAATACATCATAATCTGTGGGATCATGACAATAAAAAATACTACATATGACTCAAACGTATTTTGTTCCGGGAATAAGTTAAATAAATATACAACTGACTCAATTGGAAATTTTGTCCTTACAAATTCCCCCTTTGACTATTCCGGGACAAAACCAACAGTGAAATGCCTAAGTCGGGTCGTCAAGCCATATGAAGCCTAAATCCCATCCCATAAACTCAAAAATAAAAAAAAATACAGGACAAGACTAGTAAATGATGGTTCGAAAAGCATAGAATGTCTGAATGTGATGTAGTCTTGAAAGCTCGAATCTCGGATCTCTCTAAGCATACCTACACACATGAAATAGACAAATACCCAGTGAAGTATGGAAGAACAAATGATATAAACTAATAAGTAAAATCAAATCCAAATCATTTTTTATGTGAGAAAATACCATGGTACCTATATGTAAACAACATCTAACTACTCAATATAATCATGAAAGCATATAACAAATATGTTACTAATAAGTAATACAACAAATGTATCTTCTCAGTAAACCCTCTCCCCTTACATCATAAACTCAGGATATTGAATGAATAATATCTAGATAAACATGAAACAACCAACTAATAATGATCAAAAGATGTCAAATTCGTAACTAGCAAACAATAATAACACAACAGGAATCAATAATATTAGCAGGTGTGAATAAACGAACATAATGCAGTAAAATATCAAACCTACCAAAGTGAATTTCATACAAACTGTCTAGAAGCAACCTAGCAGTACTATGTCAACCAAGAACAGTGAACTGAAATAGAAGAAACCAGAGAAAAAACTCTCCAGAATGCCACTCGAATGATAAAGCCTTGTCGTTTAAATGACATAGGCTTGTCGCTTGAAGACTTCGCACGATATCAATATCTCGTTTGGACGGGAAAAACACAAAATTAGTTCCAGTTCTAAATATCATGAAGTTTCATCCAGTGAAAAAAATTTCCTAAAAAAGTTAACTGAAAAGAGTAGAAACTGCAAAACAGTAGCGAAACAAAAAACTAACAAATAAAACAAATATAATTACATGCTTATATAGTACCGATGTGATCAAACATGCACATGGAATGTATGGGCGTGAATTACAACAAATGAATCACGATTTCAACACATCGAAATGATCAATAAGCTCTAATTGATAGTTATAAATCATCAAACTTTATTTTAGCCATATGTATGTGATAGTTAAAGTTTGAGTTTAATAAACTAAACAAACATCATGCACACAAATCCTGAATTTTAACAATTCTACAAATAATAGCGTCATGATATGATTTTTTAACGTTAGGATTCGTGGTGCAAACCCGTTTAAATTTTCTCCAACCAAACTCCCTCATATATGTATTTATTTTTCAAGATTTTTTGAGGTTTCTATCATTCTTAACTTAGAGAAAATACTATTGTCCCTTCATTCTGGATATGTTTCTTTTTATTGCCTTGATTTTCTTTTGGGACCTTTTAAACGGTGGTCTGCAAGTCCTTTCCTATGACCACTCATCATTTTTTAAATATCAATCCTCATGCTAAACGGTTCTTACTTGTACACCTCCTTCTTAATTCTACTTATGAATAGATGATAAAATAGAGATAACAACATCTCACTAAACTCAAATATGCAAGAGAAGTCAAACATCCATATAAACTCGTTCATGTGTGCAAAGATGACATATATACAAAGTCGAATCAAAATGCATATCAACTTCAAAACAACCCCATAATATAATGGTTAAGATCATTCTAAGCATCAATAATTATGACCAAATGTCCTAGCCACAAGGATAATGAAAGGCTGGGGGTCCAAGCACACCAATATGCCACATCAAATATGTAAACTCAAAATAAAAAATAAATCAAAAATCTTTTTGGTTTTTCAACATTTTGACTCAAATAAAAGCAAAATATTTTTGTATTTTTCAAAAAAATGAAACCAAAAATGTTTTTGTATTTTGATAAAAATAAAATCTTTTTATATTTTTTCAAATAAGACTCAAATAAATGAAAAATAGGATACAAAAGATACACATGTCATAACACTAGCAAGATATAAATCATGATGCAAAGACTAGCATATGACAAATATGGCAACACAATCATCCTTTAGATCTAGCATGGGAAGAATCAAGTGCAACCAAGTGAGAACCATGAAGTTTAAGTCCTAAGCCTCTAAGACCAATTTTCTAACCCCAGTAGGTGTGAAATTATGCATGGGGGTTTTGGGAACCGAAAAGACTTTATTCCTTAACTTCCTAGGAGCGTTGCTAAGATCATAGCAAAAATGTATAAGGTGACCTTTCCTACCGCAATGTGTGCAAGTGTAAAGACGGTGGGAAAGATTACCAAAATGTGGACCTTTCCTCATGTTCCTAGTGGGCTCTCTCACATGGTTGGTATTGTCTTTGGGAATGGTAACAACTCTATCACTGTAGGCTATACCACACCTATAATCTTTGACTTGGACGGTGCCTAACATCCTATCTAACTTCTATGCCTAGATTCCAAGTCAAACTTCGCCTTACTCAAGTCTTTCAACTTCTTCTCTAACTCACTAATCCTAGACTCAAGTAAATGCCTAGACTCCTCAAACTCTAAAATATCATTTTTCAAAGTCTCCATTAAACTACAAAGACTATCTCTCTCTTCCTCCATATATTCTAGTATCTCCCTAAGCATCTTCTACCATTCCCTAAGATCCTCAATCAAAGTATCGTTATTTTCTATGGCACGCTCATTCAACCTAACTTGTAATTTTGAGTTTTCCTTTCTCACCTTCACTGCTTCGGCGTACAATTCATTAAAGGCAACTTGCAACTCTTCCACTTCAACCTCCTCTTCCTCACTCACATGGAATTCAACGATCTCGAAAGTGCCATGCACATGAGAATATTCATGGGAAGATTAATCATCATCACTCACATGAAATGCCAAGAAAGCAACAAACTTGCCTTCATTGGGGGAACTCTCTCCCTCTTTCGGATCACTATCACTTAAGGAGGCACTATAAGTTATCTGTTTCTTTCCCTCTTTTTTAAGTCTTCTGGGAAACTTGGCAACTTTGTGACCATACCCCTCACACCAAAAACACATATCCGACTCAACCCTATTAAATTTCTCACTCTTATCCTTAGGGGTGGATTCTACCTTGTTGTTCTTGAATTTCGAAATTTTTTTGGCATCTTTTGTTGCTTTTCAAATTTAAGAAACATTTTTAACTTCTTTGCTAATAAGTCTACATCCTCAAAATTGAAATCGGAATCGTCATCTGAAACTTTAGTCTCCTCATTCCAGGCTTTCAAAGTAGTGCCCTTTTCTTTCTTTGGCACTTGCTTGGAGGTAAACATATCGAGTTCATAGGTTTTTAGGTCACCTATAATCTCTTCTAGTTTCATCGATTCAGGCATACCTAAGATGTTTGAAATGGTCACTTTCGCATTAAACATACCCGGAAAAGATCTCACAATTTTCTTTATCACACGGTTGTGGGCAATCCTTTTTCCTAAGTTAGACTACGACTTGACAATATTAGATAACCTAGCGTAAAACTCATGAAACGACTCACTCTCTAACATCTTAGTGGTCTCAAACTTTGTAGTGAAGTTTTGTAGCTTAAACATTTTAACCGTGCTACTGCCCTCGCGAGTAAGTGCAAGTGTATCCTAAGCCTCTTTTGAAGTTTCACAAGTCATGATTTTATTTATTTAGTATCTAGGAAATTTTTCTGTATATCCTAGATCACTGCAAGTATGTCTAATACCGCTACATTTGGCACGTCTCCACGTTCATCCATGACGGACCCGAATTGGATTCGAAGTTATCACACACCCACTAGCTTCATACGTTCATAGTTCATCAACATTTTCCTATCGTGCGTCTTCAACATTCATCTGTTCCCACTACCCCACTCATAATTATGGTAAAATAATTTAATTGGAATTTTTAATATTTGCATAAATATTTGGGAACATTTTTAAAATAAATTTTTGAAGTCTGAAATTTTTTATCTTGAAAAAAGATTTTTTTTAAGTGTAGAGGCAAATAAGTACACGTTGTTCAGATCGTCGAATGACGGAGCTTGTCATTCAAACGACAACTCATGTTTTGCGAAGTCGTTCTAATGACACCTGGCACCGTTCTAGCGACACTCCATTTCGTTTGAGTGACCCACTGCCTCGATTTATGTATTTAAGCAGTGATCATTCTACACATTTTTTCAAGTCTTGGCACTCACATTTCTGCAGTTCTTCTACATAAAAAAAAACATACTTTGTTTTCCATGTTTTTTACACTGTTTTGATTCACAAATAATTCCCAATCATTTATGTGAATCCTCTAAACCTAAAAAAAATTGTTCTACTCATCTGTAATACTTGTGGAGAAGAAGAAGGATGATATTTTCCACTGCTGATCTTGGAGTTCTTGCGGGACCTATTGCTGACGACATCGAACCGACACCTATGGGTATTTTGTGTGTCACTATATTTCATCGTAATCCGTGTGAGTAGAGATTTGCAAATTATAGTAAAATCAAAAGGTTTTGCCCCTTTGGGGGATTTTTCCTCAAATTGTGATTGTCTTTCATGTTTGATTTATTTCATCTATCTGTTACGATTATTTATAAGAGTTAAGACTGAATTGGGCTAAAAATGGAATTTAATTGAATAAATACGATATTGATTGTTGGCGCACTCTCAAATTGGTATCGGAGCCAATTACACAATTTTACCATGTAATTTTTTCGCAAAATTTTTTTTGGATATTAATTTTATTCTAAAAACTGATCTTTGAAAAAGCGCAATTTCAATGGAAAACTTATATAATAGAGTCCCAAATTTTTACGGGTCATATTATGCATATTAGAAAGCCCGTATAAATTCTCACTTAAAGGCCATAGACGAACGTGCTTGGGTTGTGTGTGAAAGAGGGTGGAATCCTCCCACTGTCACTGTAGATAACATAACTACTTTAAAATATGTGACTGCATGGACTGAGGATGAATTTAAATGGATCAAATATAACTCATATAGGCTTAGTGCCATTTCTGTAGCCATCACACCTGACGAGTTCCGACGCATCATGACGTACACCATATCTAAAGAAGTATGGGATATTCTTCAACTTACCCATGAAGGCACTAATGCAGTTAAAGAATCAAATTTGCAAAACTTAACTACACAATTTGAATCTATTACCATGCTTGATTATGAGTGTTTTGATAAATTTTATGCACGCTTATCTAATATTGTAAACACTAGCTTTAACTTAGGTGAACATATTCCTGATGCTAGAGTAGTTAAGAAAATTTTGAAACCACTGCCTAAGAGATTTGTGCTCAAAGTCACTATGTTAAATTCATTATGTAATATGAGTAGGCTGAAATTAGAAGTGTTAGTTGGAGACCTACAGACCTATGAAATCGACATGTTCTCGAACACAATAAAATCAAAAGACAAAGGGGTAGCACTTAAAGCCCAAACTAGAAAGAGTGAGGGGTCAGCAAGAAAGAGAGGTGAGTCATCTAAGAAAAGAGAGGAATAGATGTTTGATTCTGATTCTGATTTTGACTTAGACAATTTTTCCTTATTTGCAAAAAAAATCAAAAAGATTCTCAAATTAAAGAAAAATGGGAATTTTAAAGATAAAAATAATTTTGAATAAATCTGAAAAGAAATTTGAGAAAGATAAAAAGGGAACCCTTAATAAAGACGGAGAGAGCTGATTTGAGTGTGGCGATAGAGGTCATAGGGGTTTTGAGTGTGCAACTAGGTTGAAATGTCTAGAACAATCCAAACCTTCTTTAAATGCCTCCTTGAGTGAAGACAGTGAGGTCGAGTCGGTAGATTCAGTAGACGAATCACCGCATGAATGGCTAGTCCTGTGAGTACTGACAGAGTTACTCACGACGATGAGGATGCAAACTCACAGGGACATCTTGGCAGTGATAGCGATGTGAGTGAGGGGGGATGGTGCAAGTGAGAGCGAGAGTGATCTCTGACACACGTACGCTAATTTATATGCTGATATTATCAAGACCAAAAAGCAAACAAAAGTGTTAGATGTTAGGATAGTATCCCTAGAGGAGGATTTAAGAGAGATGAGAGAGAGAGAGAGAGATAAAAAGAGAGATTTTGTGTAGAAAGGGAGAGTTAGTTTGGTGTGAGAGAGGGATGCTTAGAGAAAGAGAAAGGGGATTTGACCAAGTAAGTGGCTAGTCTTACGAGTGAGCTCCAGACCTCCATGGACACTCGAAAGAAACTTAAATCCCTTATAGCCCAACTTACTCATGAACTTTAGATAGCCAGGGAGGTCAAGGTAAAGATTAAGGATAGATCTAAAAAGAAGGGAAAGATGTTCCTCGCCCTTTTCTTTAGGTTTTTGTGAAAGGCAGGAAATTGCTTTTATGGTGCCTCCATATCCCATGTCAGTTTACTACGAACCCATATGGCCATCGTCAAAAACCCTGAAAAGGAGTTCGGACAAGAAAAGCAACCCAAGGTCGGCCACATCATGTGTACTTCTGTACCTACTACAAAATAAAGGGCCACCTTAGGGAGTTTGCTATAGTTTAGGTCAGACATGACGTACATTTACTCCACCACATGCCACTAGCGATTTCTTGAGTCCTAGAGAGCATGTTGAGTTTCTAGTCGCCATTTCTCAAAGTCTAATAAAAGAGTTCCAACGAATTTCTATGCCGTCAGCGGACACTTCAAATATCAATACTAGAGCCAACAATGACAAGGGAAAACAAAACGTTACCTACCTAAACTTGATGCAAAATCCCTTATTATTCATGTTTCTCTTAAAGCACATAGCACTTCTCAGTTGTATTTCGATAGTGGGTGCTCCAGACATATGACAGGTGATGTCTCATTGTTTACCTACCAAGAGAATTGCTAGGAAGGTACGGTCACCTTTGGATATGGGAGAAAATATAACATACCAGGACGAGGTACAGTAGAGATACTAGGATTTCATGAGCTAGATGATGTTTTGTACGTAAAAGGTTTGAAAGAAAACCTTCTCAGCATTAACCAGCTGTGAGACACTGACTTTGCAGTAAAGTTTAACCGAAACGAATGCAATGTTTATGATCAAGCCAATAAACTTCTATTGCAAGGGGTGAGGACTGAAGATAATTGTTATGGGATTGTGCTTAAGTCCTCATTTGTCTGTAATAGTGCCATGATCACTCCTATAGATCCGTGGCATCAACGTCTAGGTCATGTGAACTTTAGAGATTTGGAGAAATTAACTAAAAAGGACCTAGTATGTGGCTTGTCATCACTTAGAAAACCAACTTTCGCTGTTTGTGGACCCTATCAGTTGGATAAGCAAGTCCGTAGTCATCACAGGAAGTTGAATTCCATTACCACTTCATGGGTGATTGAGTTGATACACATAGATCTTATGGGTCCTACTCGTACTGAGAGTTTGGGTAGTAAGAGGTATATTCTCATGATGATAGATTATATCTCTCATTACTTGATTATAGGTTTTCTGAGAGAGAAATATGATTATGTGGAATTTCTTATGACCAAGTGCCGTATTCTGTAAAATTAACACGGAGTCACTATCAATAGAATATGTAGTGACAATGGCACTAAATTTAAGGAAGCTAAAGTCGATCTTTACTGTGATAGCCTTAGGATCAAACATAGATTTTGAGCCATGAAGAATCCTCAAGAAAATAGGATTGTTGAGAGGAAGAATCTGGCGATTCAGGAGATGGCTAGATCTATGCTTCTAGGCCGTAGAGTTGCTAAGAGATTTTAGGAAGAGGCGGTGTCTACCACATGCTACACAATGAATAAGATTTAGCTTCGTCCGCACACACTTAAGATGCACTACGAATTTTGGACTAGAAAGAAGCCTAACCTTTCATATTTTCATGTCTTTGGGACTAAATGCTACATCCTACGGGATAGAGAGCAATTAGGAAAGTTTGACTCCAGGAGAGATGAGGGAATATTGTTAGGATATTCATCGACTAGTAGAGCATATCGAGTTTTTAACCTGAGTAGCTATAAGGTTATAGAGTAAATAAATGTCACCTTGCAAGATGATGAACCACCGGCATTTGTTGATTCTAACCTTTTATGTGAGGATGCCACATTTTCTTCTGATGATCCTATTGTACCTACCACACCCAGAGTGGATCCCATTCCTGACTTAAGGGACACTTCTACTTGGGTTTGCAAGAGTCATAATCTATCTACTATTCTAAGAGATCCAACTCAAGAGTCAAGACTCGTGCTCATCCAGAGAACGTTGTTACCCATGTTTTCTACACGTCTAAATTTGAACACAAAAACTATAAGGAAGCACTCAAAGATGAACACTGGATGTATGATATACAGGATGAGTTGCTATGTTTAGTTATAACGATGTTTGGGAATTAGTTCCCCGACCTAATGAGACAAATATGATAGGTACCAAGTGAATCTTCAAGAATAAGTTGGATGAGACTGGTACTATTATTAGAAATAAGTCTAGGTTGGTCACTCAAGGATACACACAGATAGAGGGTGTAGACTTTGATGAGACATTCACTCATGTTGCAAGGCTTGAGTCCATCACTTACTACTCGCCATTGCATGTCATTTTTCCTTCAAGTTATATCAGATAGATGTCAAGAGTTCCTTTTCGAATGGTATTCTATAGGAGGAGGTTTACGTGGAACAATAAAAAGGGTTTGAAGACTCTAAGCACCCTGATCACGTCTACTATCTGAGGAAAGCCTTGTATGGTTTGAATCAAGAACCCCAAGCTTGGTACAAGAGGCTTACTTTCTATCTCTTATCCCGTGGATTCAAGAGATGGGTAGTTAATATGACATTATTCGTCAGGAGAGATGACGGTGCTATTTTGGTTGCCCAGGTCTATGCAGACGGCATAGTCTTTGGATCCATGTGCTCCCAGCATGCTTACCACTTTGAAGAGGAGATAAAGAGTGAGTTCGAGATGAGCATGGTAGGTGAGATTACTTTCTTCCTAGGTCTCCAAGTTCGTCAACTAGAGAATGGGATACTCATCTCCCAATTCAAGTATGCTAGAGACCTTGTGAAGAAATTTGGTCTGGACTCTGCTAAGCACGCACGTACACTGATGGGTACCTCAAATAAGCTTAGCAAGGACACTTCAGGCAAGAACGTACAACAAAATTTTATCAGATTATAAGGGGTAGTATTCTTTACTTAATTGTCAGTCATCCTGACATTGCCTTTAGTGTTGGAGTCTGTGCACGATATTAGGCATCCTCTAAAGAGTCACACTTACTCGCTCTTAAACGTATTATCAAATATATGAGTGGGACTCTCTCACTTTACATTTGATATTCCTTTGATACCGGTGTCCATTTATTTGGCTATTAAAATGCCAATTGGGCCGAGGATACATATGGATGTAGGAGCACTTCTAGTGGGTGTTTCTTCTTTTGTTCTACTCATGTCTCTTGGTTGATTAAGAAGCAAAACTCCATCTCTTTGTCCACTGTGAAGGCTGAGTACATAGCCGCCGGGAGTTGTTTCACATCACTTCTACAAATGAAACAGATGTTGGAGGATTATGGAATATCACAGGACACCATGACTATTTCCTGTGATAACACGAGTGCGATACACATATCCCGTAATCCAGTCTAGCATTCGCGCACAAAGCATATTAGGGTACGCGTGCACTTTATCAGTGAGCTTGTAGAGGAAAAGGTCATATCCCTGAGTTTTGTATCTATCGACCTCCAGTTAACCGATATCTTCACGAAGCCTTTAGATGCCCTTAGATTCAAGAGTCTTAGGAAGTCTTTAGGAATTTTCACAGTTGACTGAGGAATGGTCACCACGTCTAGAGTAGGATGCATTTTTCATGTTCATATAATCTGATTCCTATCTCTAGATTGTATCATTTGTATCATTCTTTGTTTTTGTTTTCTTATTTTTGAAAAAAAAATTGAAAAATCCAAAAAGATTTTATTTTATTTTTTGAAAATATTTTAGAAAAAGCCAAAGAGATTTTCTTTTTATATATTTTTTTTTAAAAAACACAAAAGTGTTTTGTATTTTTTTTACACTGGTTATTGATGAGCATTTAAGATAGCCATATTCAAAATTTCATTCCATATTCCATATGACTGTTTGATAGTGATTTGAGATGCTACATCATTTTATCCATGTACTTCACATTGCTTGGAGCCTTAAAGATGTGATTAGTGATATCTTCTACATGTTTGGCTCCTTATCTCCTTTATTGCACACATGCACGATATTATTTAAGTATTGTACTAATCTATCACATATTGGCTTGAGTGTTTCCATCACAATTATGTCTATACAATGACCAAAATGCGATAAAACTTGACAAGATAGCATATACAAACCGTTTACTGTGAGGAATTAATTGCAACAAAATATGATGAGTGCATCACGGGAAAGGGCTGCGAGATTTCAAAATTTACTCGTCGTGAAAGCCACCGTTTGAAAAGAGCCAAAAAAAATTAAATGGCAATACAGAGATAAATATGCCAAATCAAGTGGGCCAATAAGTTTAAGTTTTATCACCTCAAAAGAAAAGTATAATGTATAATTATTTATGAGGGAGTTTGGATGGAAACAAATGAAAAATGGTCTTGCACGTCCTTGAAATTCGAGAAAAAGCGTTACAACGTTTTGGACGTTATTGCTGTGAAAATCACTTTGAGCTTTGGTTTGTTGATTTTATTAAGTCAATTTCTTTTAATTCCACTATTTTTACACCTAAGGAAGATGTTGAGTTCATTCGTTAGGAATATCCAACATTCATCATGCACATATGTTATGGTTGTATGTATTGATTTTCCTATCGAAAATTTTCACATCCCTACATTTCCGCTATCACCAACTTGGTTCTTTTGGTGTTCTTTCATGGTGTGATTTATCCTTGTTTATTTTGTAATTTTTTTTTTGAAAATTTCAAAAATAGAAAGTTTGATTACCTTATGACATTATCCATTTGCATTTGCTTTGTGTTCTTCATATCTGTCTAATTGAGGACATCATAAAAAGGGAGAGAACGAATTATGGGGGATAATTTTTGTTTGATTTTAGAGTGATTTGCTTAAGCATAAATTGATACTTACTTTTCCTTATCATTATATTTCAACTTGTTGCCCGTCACGGGTATTGTTTATTATCTCATGTAGGTACTTAATTGAGGACTATTTTTCCACACTTTGATAATCACAAAAAAAGTTTGAAGATGTTGAAGTCATGTCATTTAGTATTTCCACATTTTAGGTTTAATGGGAATATTAAATTGTATGTTTCTTTTGGGTTGGATATCATAATTCAGATAGTTTTTATGAATGTGCCAGCATAGACATAGGGGGGGATTTGTAAGGACATGATTTTATAAATGTTCGTTTAGTATCTAGGAAATTTTTCTGGATATCCTAGATCACTGCCAGTATGTCTGATGCCGCTACATTCAGCACATCTCCACGTTCATCCGTGATGGCCTCGACATGGATCCGAAGTTATCACATACCCACTACCTTTATACGTGAGTAGTGCATCAACATTGTCTTATCATGCATCTTCAACATTCATCTGTTCCCACTACTCCACTCACAATTATGGTAAAATAATTTATTTGGAGTTTTTAATATTTGCATAAATATTTGGGAACATTTTTAAAATAAATTTTTGAAGTCTGAAATATTTTATCTTGAAATAAGAATTTTTTTTCTAAGAGTAGAGGCGAACAAATACAAGTCGTTTAGATCGTTCGAAAGACGGAGCTTGTTGTTAAACGACAGCTCATGTCGCACGAAGTCGTTTTAACGACACCTGGCGCCGTTAGAGCGACACTCTGCCTCGATTTCTGTATTTAAGCAGTGTTTATTCTACACATTTTTTCAAGTCTTGGCACTGACGTTTCCATCGTTCTTCTGCATAAAAAATAGAGTTCATTTTTCATGTTTTCTACACTGTTTTGATTCACAAACAATTCCTAATCAATTGTGTGAATCCTTTAAACCCAAGAAAAGTGTTCTACTCATCTGGAGTACTTGTGGAGAAGAAGAAGAAGAAGAAGAAGAAGAAGAAGAAGAAGAAGAAGAAGAAGAAGAAGAAGAAGAAGAAGAAGAAGAAGAAGAAGAAGAAGAAGGCTTATTTTCCACTGCTGATCTTGGAGTTCTTGCGGGACCTCTTACTGACGATGCTGAACAGATGTATATGGGTATTTCATGTGTCAATGTATTTCATTGTAATCCGTGTAAGTAGAGATTTACAAATTATAGTGAAATAAAAAGTTTTTACCCCTTTGGGGGATTTTTTCTCAAATTGTGACTATCTTGCATGTTTGATTTATTTCATCTATCTGTCACGATTATTTGCAAGAGTTAAGAATAAATTGGGCTAAAATTGGAATTTAATTAAATAAGTTGGACATTGATTGTTGGCAAACTCTCATCGCGTGGGACATGTGAGGAAATTACGTGTAGACATATAGAGTTGTAAAGTTCAAGTACGTGTTCGGCTTCGGTCTATGACTCAACGGGTTTTAGTGTAGTGACCTCACCCTCTCGTGTAACTGGTGGAGTCCAACCATTTTTTACCGTTAACCACACATGCTCATCAATGGATTTTAAATCACTGCTCATTCGCATTTTCCAGTAAGCATAATTTGTGCCATAAAAAATAGGAGCACGAAAACTTTCAAATCCTCTGAAATTCATCCTTAAAAATAAAAAGGGATCAACACAATAAAAAATATGTTTCTAGCTCTGATACCAATTTGGAGGCCCCCATTTTAATGCGGAAGTGTTTTAAGCATGACAAAAAAAAATGAACTCTCTTTTCATGAAAACCATTTTTCCAATTTTTAAACCGCACCAAGTTGAGAACCAATTTTAACTTAACGAAATTTTATCTTGATTAATCCTAAACATGCACCTAGTGATTAAAACAAGTAAAGTAAGAAAAATAATGCTCATAAATCCGGATGTAAGAGGAAACCATAAAGGGAAAAAATCTTGGACGGCCCAAGCTAGACAATCACTATAAAGGTGGAATTATAAGTAATAGACACAAGTATTAATCAATGACTCGATCCCTATGAGACTTGACGCTCTTCTGATCTTCAACCACCCCTGCACAGTACCCATGTTAATCCTTTCATGATACTTGTCCATAGGAGTCGCCTCCACGAATGCCTCGGTGTCCACCGGTGTAGTTTGGAAAGTCTACAAAATCAAAACACGAACTCCTTCGCTTCTTCTCCATAAAACACATTGATGTTCTTCGAAGTGTAGAACAAACTCAAACTGGTGCAAAAAAAAGATCACAATCGCATATGATAATGAAAGCGCGGATATTTGAACCTCTAAGGATGTTTTTAGACTTAGAAAACCTTAGAAAATATGTGAAAAATACATACTGGTTTGTATACTGTTTTTGAGATTGTACACTTACGAAATTCTGAAGAAACCACACCTTAAATAGATTTCTTGAGATGGCGGCTCGCTCAAACGACTTTAGCTGTCGCTCGAACAAGGTGGCTATGTCATTCAAACAACATAGTGATCTCGCTCGATTGACACCTAATGTCGTTTGAAGTTGTTTGGGCAACAGAGCGAAATAGAGTTTGTAAAAAATACAACTCTAATCCATCCTTCTCTCAGAATAAACGAAGTGTAAATGCTTTCGAACACTTTAAAACATTTTAAAAACATTTCTCTAATAAAATAACATCCTTAAACATTTTAAAATAAATTCCAAGTCCCATTAAAATTACGCAATCATACCTGAGTGATCTCAGAATGCAATTTGATTTGAAGACGAAATATGCACCATAAAACCGGCGTGATAAATCTTTGAAGCTTTGTCGCAACGTCTTCAAGAAACTTCAATGTGTCAGAGTCGATGGGATCATGACATTAAAAATACTACCTATGACTCAAACGTGTTTTGTTCCGAGAATAGGTCAAATAAACATACAACGGACTCGGTTGGAAATTTTGTCCTTACACACTATTTCTAATTTTCAAAGCTAGCATCATCCAATCAAAGTTGTATCCCCAACCACACCTTCACTCATAATTTTTTATATAGTATAAGTTTTTTCAACATTCTCCAAATCATCAACGAAAATACTCATATACACATATAGGAGTTAGACACGCTTTCACAAGTCTTTTGGAGTTTTGAATGTTTTGTAAAAGATCTAAAATCTACAACATTCTTCATAAAGTGGCATCAACTCAATGTGTAGCGCGGTGTAAAGTGAAACTATATATGATAATGTGTTTTGACTGTATAAATTTTCTCAATATTTATAAGACTGAAAATAAAATCAGATTCATCTTATGAAGCCGTGTCATATAAAAAACATGATCATACAAAAAATGATTTTTTTTGTTGAAATATATGTACAACCCAAAAGAGCATGATATATGATCAAAATATATACATGAGGCACATAATCCTACACATGTTCCAACAAGATTAAATTACCAAAATATAACCAATTAAATCCTAAGATAGTCAATCTAGAGAAAAACAAGGTTAGGATTTAAAGAGCATTTACAACCTAAGTACAGGACTGGTAAAAATTAAAGATAACAAACACAATTAATGAGTATATATCCAGAGTAAAATGAAAACACTTATAATATGCATGGGAGAAAAACATACAAGGATAAATAAAAGATCGACTATATGTGACAATCTTTAATATATTTTTGGAAAATCAAACAAAGTATTCTCAAAAATAAAATATTTTCAATTCTTTCAAGATATAAATCATGAGAAATTTAAGATGACAAATAAATCATTTGTGAGTTATAAAGAATGATAAATATGAAATATAAACTCACATATGGAAGAAAAGTACATAGCTTAGCATAAGATATAAAAAGTGAAATGTTATCAAAGGATATAACCAAAAATAAAATAACCCTTAGCATTTAGAGGTGAAGGGAGCCAATTTCGGATTCTTTTTAGTATTAGGTTTAATTTCATCTGAAATTTCCTTCCTGACCCATAAATGACTCATATGAGGAGACTCAGGTTCAAATGGGGCATTAAGTAAATTTTTATTTTCTTTGCCTTTCTTTCCTCTACCCACTTGATGAAAAATGGTCTGACTCTTTTAAACCCAAATTTGTCTTTCAATGGATTTGGGTGCAAATTCCCTAGAATCATAAACTTTTGTACACATACTGTTCCCTATAAAATTCTTACCATCCTTATCAACGTTTAAAGGCAAGTTTGGTTTGAGTAAAAAGAAAAAATTTCTCAAATGACCAATTTTGTTATAGTTATCATATTTAATTTATTTTGGCTTAGTCATTTAGGTTTTGGGCTTGTGAACAGACTTTTTAAAATATAGAAATTTTATCAATCAGTAATAAAAATCTTTTCCTGTGACCTTTTTTAAATATAGGTCTTATGTGATTAATCATATGATTTTTATTATCAAACATGGGATGAATAAGTTTATCTTCCTTTTTAAAATTATTTACAATATTTTCCTTTTATCTTGAATTTTCAAAGGAAAATTTTCATTTTTATTGTTTTGTTTGAGAAGAACCCTTTACAAAAATTGCTTTGCAGTGGGAGCTGAAATATTTAATTTGTTAAATTCTAACCCTCATTTATCATTTCCTCTTAAGGGTGACATTAATATAAAATCCCCAAGTTTTGTGATCTCGTTGGTAGATTTACTTCCACATTTTTGGTGGAGATTAAATCATTTTGAATAAGTTCAACTTTCTTTTCCAAAATTATTTTGGACTCTTCACATTAAAGAAGATCCATTTTTAATTTTTTAAGAGATATAGAGAAACATTTTCTTTCTTATTCAAAATGGATAAAAAATTTATCCTCTATTTTTGAAATAATATTCTTATCTTTTAACTCATTCAAAAAGTCTAAAACATCCAAAAAAGAAAAATCAACACATTTACATTTTCAAAGATGATAGAATCTTAAGCTTCCAAAATACATAAGAATCATTTTCATATTTTAAAAGTCCAAAATAAGGTTTAGATTTGATACCAAATGAAGGAATGTGCATATAGAGCAGGACTTCCCAAATTAAACCTCAAAGGCTATTTCTCTCACCCTCAACATCCTCGAGCTTCTCCTTTAGAGTCCTCTCATGTGACCTAAAGACTCAATAAGTTTAACATTAACATAAGCTATGGAAGGTTATTTCAACCTAGTTTTGAACTTCAATTTTTTCTTTTTCAATTTAAACGTTTTCGCATATTACTCATGGAAGGAAACTTAGAGTTCACACTCCTCCTCTTCTTCATCCCCCTTTTCTTCTTCACTCTCTCTACAATAAGTATCTTGGGAATAAAAAATAATAGCCTCAAAACCGTCAAGCTCGGAATTATCTTCATAGGAAGATTTTTTATTTAGGCCCTCATAACTAGCCATGAACGTAGTATGGTTGTTCTTAATAAGGGAATTGGGTCCCTCTTTCGAATCACTATCACTACGGATGTCATTGTATTCTTTTGGTTTCTTTCCCTCCGTTCTTAGTTTTGTCGAACACTCAACTACCCTATGGCCATAACCCTCACACCCAAAGAGTCTATCCAACTCATCCCATTTAAAATTATCATTAAAATTTTTGAATGAATTGATCGACCTTGTTCTACCAATTTTTCTCAAACTTTTTTACATCGTTCGATTGTTTTTAAAACTTGAGAAATTTTTTAAACTTCTTTGTAATCATGTCCATATCATCGGAATCACTGTCAAACTCATCATCCAAAATGATTGTTTCCTTCTTTCGGGCTTTGAAAGCAATGCCCTTGTCTTTCTTTAGGTTTTTAAAGGAAAACATGCCGATATAATACCCCGTAATTTTGAGAGCATATTTATGAATATTCTATAAGATTTTAGTTGGGATATTTTATTTTAAACGAAAATATTTTTTATATTGCATTTAAAAATATTTTATTTTTGTTTGAAATCGAATCAAACATTTAAATTAAAATTTAAATGACTTTTGGACATTTTTGGATGAGTTAAATATGTAGATTAGACAATTTCAAATTAAAGGGCAATATAGTAATATGCATTTTTTTAGACTCCAAAAGAGGGTTTGAGAGAGGGGATATATAAGGAATAATATGATTGATTTTAAGTAAAGGAAGTTGAAAAACAAAAGATAAAAATGAAATCAAAAGAGTAAAAAATGAGTGCAATAAGAAGAGCCAATTTGGAGTGTTTAGATCTTCTTTTTAAGAGCCTTCAGATGGGATTTGAGAAAAACTCAAAACATATAGTTGACCTAATTTTTCATGTAGAATCCAAATCTGAAGTCAAATTGGAAGTTTAGGTAATGCTTGGGTATGAATTTTCTGGGTATTCAAAATAAGCCTAGAATGGTGGATTTTGACTCGCTTGAGGTAGTTTTGTTCTCCCGTGGTTAATTTAGTGTGCTAAACTTATTCATTATTGATTGTACATTTATATCCATGCTATGTGTTGCATTTATATTTATGGTATGGTCGTATATTATATTCGTTCTTGCACCCATTTTGTATGTATTATTTTCATGTCGTGTAGCTTGGGCTAACAAAACTTGTTGATTTTACGAGCATATTGGGTTACAAAAAATTGGGTAGAAAATATGTACACTTGATTTAGGGGAATTAAATATGAATTTTATTTGAATTGAGTGAATGATATTGTGATTATTATTATTGGAGAATGTATATGCATTCCTCAGCCAAATCGCCCGCTGGACGGGGTGTGCTCTCGGCTAGGATTTTGTTTATTATCGAAAGGCTAGGCCATGGACCCTGGTTTGTGAGTATGACAAGTTTTATTATGGTGGTGATGCCAAAATTTTATGGCGGTGATCCTAAGTTTTGATGGGCTATGTACCCAAGTTATGTTATTTATTTTTTGGGGACCATTGGATTGTTTAGAGGATAATTAACAGGATAGTGAACGGTAGTCCATACCGTATTGTGGGAAGTGCGATGATAATTTTGATACTGGCTCTTGGGTTGTGTAGCGCCACGGTAAGATCATAGGAGAAGATTATATTATTAGAATTTTAGTTTGAGTGTTCATATTGCATACACTCTTGTATATGATGGACACACATGCGATTATGTGTAGTTACACTTGGCGAATTTATATAAACTACTGAGTTTCCCGCTCATCCCCCCATAGTTTGTTGTATTTCAAGTTTGATGCGAGATGATATTGCTGGCATCGTTAGGATTGAGACTGTCACTAGAGGCTCTGGATATGTATTTTCAAAAAATTATTTGTATCATTTTGTTTATTGTAAATTGTTTTACAAAATGACATTTGAGATTTAATAAAATTGAGAAATTTTATTCAGTCGATTTATTATTTATGCTTCCGCAAATTTATCATCAATTTAAATGCTATTGTTTTATAAAAAAAAATTCTCTAATTTATCAATATTTTTCAATAGCACCTCTCGGGGTGTTACAGCCGAGCTCATAAGTTTGGAGATAAACTACAATATCTTCGAGTTTCGTAGAGTATAATATACCCAAGAAATTCAAAACTATCACCTTTTAGTTAAATCTTTCAGGAAAAGACCTTAAGATTTTCTTGACTACACAAGTTTTGGGTATTCTCTCTCCCAACTTAAAACACGAGCTCATGATATCTTATAGTCTAGCATAGAACTCATCGAAGGTTTCATTCTCCTCCATTCTAGTGGTTTCAAACTGAGTGGTGAGGTTTTGGAGTTTAGAATCCTTAACAACATTATTACCTTCTTGAGTGTGTTGGACTATATCCCAAACTTCGTTTGACCTTTCACATGTCATAATATGGTGGAACTCATTTATATGACTCAACAAAACAAAGCATTTAAACCACACAAATTATAATTTGCTAACCTATGTTCATCCTCACTCCATGATCTTATGAATTTTAGAATCCTATAATCACCAACTAAGGGTGGGGACCAACCATTGACTACCAGTTGGCATACCTGCTTAACTATCTTCTTAAGTGATGATTTTATATGCATTTTGCAGTATGCATAATTAGACTCATCAAAAATTGGTGTGCTAGAAACTAATTGACCCTCCAAACAAAAACCACTAAAACTTATGCCTAAACACAGATCTAACACAAAAACTTAGTGCTACCAACCTGATACCAATTTGAAATAGCTAGGGTATGCAGAGAGTGATCAAAACAAAGACAATTTTTTATTTTCCAAATTAAATATGAAACTTAAGGAGAATTAACCCAAATTAAAACATGCATGAATTTTAAACAGATGTTGTGATAACTTGTTTGCCAAATTTTATCTTTCACTAAGACATGCATTTAGGTGAGTATAAGAGTAAAATAAATCAACAGACCACAATATTCCGATGTAGAGAAAAACCCTTTACGAGAAAAACTCCAGACGATCTAAGCACACAAATTCACTATGATAAGTTTTACAAGAGTCAAAAGATGACATACTCACCGACTCGACGTCCTTGAAAGTCTTGATGCATCTTTGATCTTCAACCTCTCCTCCATAGTGGTGACGCGAGAATTTACCCATATAAGTGATGTGAGTCCACACATACCTCGATATTCACTAATAAGGCTCAACAACTACATAAGGATATAGAACACGGACACACTGCTTCTTCACCGCAACACCACACCATGGAGTCCACCGTGTGTAAACATCAAATCGGATACGAAATCCACCAGAAAAAACTTTTCTCTATCAAGATGACGAGGGAAACAAATTATGGTTTCCATAAACAAGATCTCAAATCATATAAAGATTGAAACTTGGATCTTAAAAGGTTTGAGTGAAACTAGGATTTTGGATCTTTTAGATATATATAGGAAAATGATTTTTGTCAAAAGTCACTCGAAAATCAAATTCCTGAACCCCTTTATATAGAAAACATATTTTTTCAGGCAACATATTTTCGAGAAAACTCATTTTAACAAAAACAAGGGTTTGTTTGAATGAAAACAAAAACCCGTTCAAAACGAATTAAAACTCATTCAAATGAATAACCAACCGGATCTAACCCCTTACCACTCTCACGCTACCTGCTATAATAGGTAGCCCAATCCATTTACACAACCCTCTCACCCTCCTAAGCCCGTAGTCATAACCCATTCCCTATATATAAGCTTTTCTCTCTTCCCCTATAACTCGCCATACCCTATAAACCATACCCACTTGTAAAAATTTCCACTTATGTTAAAAATGTTCAAACCAAGTCTTTCACCCATTTAACCCTCTTACACTACCTAATTTTGGAGCAACAAACATTTGGGGCGGGAGATGAAAGCTTACACATAAGACTCGTGATCATTTTATTTATTTTTATCTTTTTTTTAGGAGTTGGTTTTAGTGTATTGTTAATTTTCATCTTTTTCAGAGTGTTGGAGTGTGAGGCATAATATTTTGTGAGAGCAGACTACTGTGTATTTGAATGATAAATTTCAGGGAGTATGAAAATATCATTATTCTTATTCTCTCATATTTGGTGATATACTCATAGTTTTGGGGTGTATTTTTATAAGATTTGGATATTATTGATGCAAAGAGATTTGGTTTTATCTTATCTCACTCTTTTACATTTTTACAAATCTTTCGATTCGATTAATTTTATACTACTTGTGTAAATTTATCCATATGGAAGGCTAATCTCCCATTTAAGGAGAGAGATAAAATCTCCACGGTCTTTTTTATATTTATTTTAATTGTGAAATTTCTATTTTATTATATTCCTTTGAACATTAATGGTAAACTTTCAAATTAATATTCATTCCTCGATAGAGGGTGTATAGTATTTGAGAAAATATTATAAATTATATTACATTATTTGCTTGAGAATGAAACTAGAGATAGGCTTTTTTGGGATTAAATATTATTTTCTAAATTTTTGCTCTAAAACTTATATTTAAAAGCTTAAAAAAATCTTAATGGATAATCCCTATAGGGTAGTTTGTTAGAAAAGTTTTAATCTAAATTCTAAAGTTTGTAAGAGATTAAAATTAATTTTCTAAAAAAGATATTTATTTTGATCACATTTGTGACAAGAGTCAATTTTTTGGTTTAGATATATCTTTGAGTATTTTAAATTAGGAAATTTCTTAATTAAAATAAATATTAAAGCAAATGAGGTGGATTCTCAAACCTTGATTTTGTTTCAAAACGTTCTTTCCTCACTTTACTCATCTTTAGCATTTTACATGGATTTACATTTATTGGTAGTTAATTTACAAAATAATCCCTTGAAATATTGTTTGTTCCTTGCATTAGAAGAGTGTGGATAGGCTGTGGTGACAAGGGATTTTGGCAAGAGGTCTATATGGAGAACAAACCTAAATATTGCAAGAATTGTGCTAAGAAAGGACATGATGAGGAATCTTGCATATTCCTCATGGAAAAAAGTGCTCCCCAAACAAAAGCTAGTGATGAGATCAGACCCAAGAAGATTTTACAAAGGTATGAGAAGAAACAAGCCATTCCTGAAGACAAATCAAATGAAGTAAGAGGTGTTCAGCAGACTAATAAGAGAAATATTACAGACATAGAAGACACTATTGATGAGAAACACAATGAGGCGGAATTAGAAGACAATACTAATGTAGCTAATGAAGCTGGAGATGCTCAACAGTCTGATGCTGTAAATGCCATAGCCATAGTATCCACAGATGAAGAACAAATGAATAAGGAGATTAATGCAGTTAACAAGGAAGATAAAGAAGACAATGTTCAAGAATCACATAAAAAGCAGGTTTCCAGCAATAATAGCCTTGAATGGAAGTGAAAATGCACCAATATCCAAGCCCATATCAACAAAATTGACAATGACGAGCTGAATGCTGAAGATGTTAGAATTGTGGAACAAAGTGCCTTATCCCCAAAAGGTACAGCTATCCTCAAATTTTAAAAAAATCATGCTGCTAAATCATTGTATCTGACTGATGTGGAAGATGATCACTTTCACCACACTCATTTCATTGAGGATCTGCAAATGTTATTTAAGAGTATTGAAAATAAATTGCGGTCTTATAAGAAACTGGTAGATCAAGAGAATGATGATGCAGTACCTGAGCAGCTGGAATATCAGCAACCAGAAACTGAGAAGATGGAAAATCAACCTTCATATTTAGAGAAGCAGAAGATCCAGCCAACAAGGATGCAAGACCCTCTGTTCATAAGACTCACAAGATTAAATACCAAAGGTAACACTCACTTTACCCCCTCAAATCCTCAATGATTAACTTGATTGTCTGGAATATTCGTGGGGCTACCAAGAAATCTTCAACTAGAAGAATTAGTATTCTAAAAAAGATCCACAAATTTCTTTTTCTTGCTCTTCTAGAACCTAAGGTAGATTCAACAAAAATTGAGAAATATAGATTTAAATGGGGATTTGAAGGGTGTAGCTGCAATATTAATGGAAAAATATGTGCCTTTTGGAGGTTTGAAGTGCAATCTTAATTAATTTGTGATCATCCAAAACATCTTACTCTGAAATTAAGCCATCCTACAGTTCAATCCTCTTTAATTATTACCATAGTCTATGCCAAATGCTCCAAAGAGGAGAGGAAATATCTATGGGATCAATTAAGCTTTATTTAAGCTATGTTCTAAGACCATCCCCATATTGGGGATTTCAATGTTGTTGCTACTCAAAATAAAACGTTAGGAGGGAATTATGTAGACCATATTACAGTGGAGGACTTCACTCAAGCTATTGAAAACAGTGGACTCACAGATATGGGTTATTTAGTAACTAGATACTCCTGGTGTAATCACTGAAAGGATGAGGACCTTATTATGGCCAGGCTAGATAGATGCTTGGTAAATCAACTTTTCATATCTGAGTTTTCTAATTCAAGTGTTAAATACTTAAATAAAACAACCTCAGATCATGCTCCCCTCATGGTTTCAATTAGCTCTATGGTAGATACTCACCCTAAGCCTTTTAAGTTTCAAAATATGTGGTGTAATCACAATGGTTTTCTTGACATTGTTCAACAGTCTTGGACTGAGAATGCTACTGAGATAGGCCTGCACAAATTTGCTAAGAAGCTGAAAAGGCTTAAAGGAGTTCTTAAGATATGGAACAAGGAGAACTTTAAAGACATTTTCCAAGTGGTGAAAGACCTTGAAGACCTGAATCTGCAAATGTAACTTTCCTATGAAATCGATAGCAGTGCAGAGAATAGAACAACAATGAATAAGGCCAAAGAAGACTTAATGGAATCATAAAAGAATGAATAAACTTTTTGGAGACAAAAATCTTCAATCATGTGGATGCAACAGGGTGATGCTAAATCAAAGTTTTTCCATCAGAGTGTGAGGTCAAAATAACAAAAATTTCAGATTCTGTCTCTCCATAATGAAACAGGTACTCTGATGTGCACCCTTAAAGACATTCTCAACTTCTTCAAGGACAAGCTTCAATCAAATCTGGAGGTCTCTCTTGTAGATGTTTCCTCCACAAATCCCTCTCTTATAACCACAGACGACAATGATGTCACAACTCACCCCCCTTAGAAAATTTTATCCCCGAAATTTAATATAAAGGTCACTTACCAAACAAATGGGGATACTGTTTCTTCATGCTATCCTCCATTTCCCAAGTTGCTTCTTTAATTCCATGGCTCATCCACATAACTTTAACTAAGGGAATAACTTTGTTTCTCAATACTTGCTCCTTACGATCAATAATTTCCATTGGTTCCTCGATGCACGACAAGTCTTCCTTCAGTTCAATTGGTTGAGTTTTCAACTGATGAGATGAATCTGCCAAATACTTACGAAGCATCGATACGTGAAACACATCATGTAAATGGGATAAATCTGGAGGTAATGCTAATCTATATTCGAGGTTCCCAATTCTTTCCAACACCTCATATGGTCCAATGTATCTTGGACTTAGTTTCCCCTTCTTCCCAAATCTCATAACGCCTTTCCATGGTGAAATACGTAGGAATACAAAATCTCCCTTCTGAAATTCCAATGGATACTTCCTCTTATCTGCATAAAATTTCTGCCTACTTTATGTTATCTTTATTCGTTCCCAAATCATTTTGATCTTTTCAGTCGTCACATCTATTAATTTAGGACCTAATATTTTCCATTCACCCACTTCATCCCAACACAAAGGTGTTCTACATCTCCTCCCATATAAAGCTTCATACAGAGCCATACCAATGGTGGATTGATAACTATTATTATACGAGAATTCCATCAATGGCAAATGATCATCCCAACTACCTTTAAAGTCAAATACACAAGCTCGTCACATGTCTTCTAATATATGAATCGTCCTTTCAGATTGCCCATTGGTTTGTGAATGAAATGCAGTGTTGAATTCAAACTTGTGCCCATGGCATTATGTAAATGAGGCCAAAACTTAGAAGTGAATGTTGTATCTCTATCTGATACAATTGACATTGGTACCCCATGTAAACGGATAATCTCATCGACGTACATACGTGCAACCCGAATATAATTATGATAAATTGTATTTAAATCATGCTTACCTTATGTGATATTAATAATTTGTTATTAGTATATCTAATGTTATGTGATTATGTTTAGTCTAATCCTACTTTCATAAATCATGAAATGTTGAATTATTTACAAACACAATTTTTTGTTATTTTCGATAGAAATGTCCCTATTTAAGACTAGTTTTGACCTTTATAACTTAACCATTAACTTGAGGTGAAAATTATATAATTGTAAAAATATGAGTTAGGGTTTAACACAACAAATGGTGCAGCAAACGGATGTACGAGTAAGAAGTTAGGCCAAAATTACAAATAAGAGGAAAATTTGTCAATTCCCTTTAAGTGGTAAATTGTCTTTTATTAAACCAAATGGTTTAATTTGATTGGTTGGCTTGGGAGGCAGCCTTGGCCGACTTAAAACTCTCCCTATAACTTATTTCTTCAGCAAATTAAGACCTAGGTTCAGTTTGAAGTGTTGTTAGGGTGAGGAAGGAGAAATTAGAGGTTTAGGAAGAAAAAGTGAGGAGAAAAAGTGCAGAAAAATCCGTAAAAATTACGTAAAAGTCCCAAAGGTAATCCTAATTGCAATTCTTGTTATTTTTCTTATATTAATGATTTAGATGATATAAATCATCATTTTTTTACTAAAGTTTCAGCTATTTGTATATATGTATGGTTAGATGAAAGTTTAAGTTAAATTGAATGTACAAACCCTTAAAATTGCTTTGTATTGAAAACCCTTGTATTCAAACTGGTATATCTCTTTGTGTGCTTGATGTAATTGAGAAATTCCAAATGGATATGAAAGTAGACTCATATATTCATATCATATCTGAGAATTAGAATTTAAATCCTTGTGGTTAGGCCGTAGTGATGTTTACAAGTTGGTATATAGTTGTTGTTTGTATATTTCATTTCGGTATGTCCTGGGTTCGGTCAAGCTTTTGACATAGAAAATGAATTCAATAAATTATGAAACTTTAATTATGTACTATTCAGTATGTGTAATGAAAATGGGTTGAAAATAATGTAAAGTTATGTTGTGGAAAAATTATGAAAATTCTGGGAAATCGAAGGAACAATAGAGGAGCTTGTAGGGCAGATTTCTTGTATTGTAAAGAAATGGTCATAACTTGCTCTAGGAAGCTTTACAAATTACACCATCACTTGTAATGGAAATTATATTCATATATGTTTTCATATTGATAAGGTTGGACACCTTTATTTATACAATTTGGGAATATAGGATGGTTGAGTATAGAAGACAACAATTTGAGGCCATACTGAATACCCGATGCAAGAGTATTGTTATCTCCTCTTTCTAAAGAGTATTTTGTGTAAATGTTTCATGTGTATATACATTGAGAAGTATGTTTTAATATTTACTTGGGTTTAATTATAAATCCCTTATGAGGTATTTTCTACGGTTGAATGTTCATAACTTTATCAACACGTGTACTATTGTTTTGTCTTTACTCATGTTTCATGGAATGTGACTGAAGTGGAATTATATTGTTGTTGTATAGTCATGGAAAGTTACATAATTATGTTAGAATAATACTTATGATTGAGATTCATTATTGATTTAGCTGGATTGACAGGTGTAAGGTCTAATCAACCTAGTTCAGCTCCACCCGAAGGAAACATAAATACATAATTGATAACCCAAGGTGAGAGTACTCACTGGAATGATGTATTTGTATACTGTTATGAATATGATTATAATGTTATGAATATAAAATTATTCATTTCGGTTTACCAAAATGGGAGGTTACTCCTCGACCCTGAATGGGGGAGATTTGTCTATTAATGACAAGGGGTTACTCCTTGACCAGGAATGGGGGATAATTGTTTAGTTAGACAGGATATGTGAATCATGATTCAGAAAAGTTGGTCATTCATTATGAGTGAGATGGATAAGTTAATACATGATTATATGGACATGATTTATTGCATTTTAATTCATGCAGTAGTATAGTAGTGATGCATTCACTGGGCTATTTTGCTCATGGTTCCTATGTTCACATTTTTCAGGTAACGCGATGTCACTGCCAAATCTAGGTGGTCAGGTTGGATTAGCCAGGAACGGGAGAAACAATGATGTTGTGTAAATGTAAATGATGTAATTAATTTAACTTACCCTTCAAGAAAATTTTTATGGACATGACTACTCTGATGTTGTAAAAAAGCTTTCAGTTATATGGATTTACAATGATGACTCTGAAATTAAAACTCGTGTTTATGGTTTGGTTAAATTAATTATGGTTTGACTCACTTTGACTTTCAGACTTAATTATAAGTAACTGGGTTGGGGTGTGTCAAATGAGGTCCTAGAAGCTTTTACTGATGAAGTAGAGGTTTCAGCAACTATTGAGGGGCTCAGTGCAGATGCAGCTCCAGGACCTGATGGTTTTGGAGGATACTTTTACAAAAAATGTTGGAATATTATTAAACATGATCTTGTTATGTCTATTAACTCTTTTTTGTAGGTGTAACTTTGCCTCAAAGTTGGACCAGTACTTCTATTGTCTTGATTCCTAAAGTAAAATGGCCCAAGACTTGTGGAGATCTGAGACCAATAAGTTTATGCAACTTTTCATTCAAGATTATCACCAAAATCCTCTCGACTAGACTGTCCAGCTTTTTTCCTAAGTTTATCTCCCCAAATCAAAGTGGATTCATCAAAGGTAGATCCATTCAAGAAAATGTCCTTCTAGCTAAGCAAATGATCCATAACCTTGGGAAGAAATTGTAATACCCCGTACTTTTGGCTATATTTATTTTTGGGATTAATTAATTAAATGCGTATTAATTGGAAATTAATCCGGGTAAAATACTAGCGAGATGCGAGTTGGTATTTGATTATGTGCATATATGATGTTATATGAATATTGAATTATGAAATTTGTCGTGAGATTTATATACGGCAATTTGGGAATTTTGTTGAGACGCGTGTGACCGCCGCGTCATGGTATATTATTTTAATTATAAAAGTGATTTTTATTTCTATTATCCGTATGGTCGTTTTGAGTGCGGCAACGCGTCCGGAAGGGTCGAGATAGTCAGAAAACACTAGCCGGGGATGTAGTTTGGGTCCCGGGGTATTTTTAGGCCATACCGGCAACTTAAAGGGTATTTTGGTAATTTTACATTTTGAGGAATTAAAAGTGACGAAAATTGGGAGTTTTAATCTGATGTGGATTTAACCCACTAAGCCCACTAACCAATCCATATTAACCCTTTAAGCTACGGAGGCTATCATTAGGTTTACAACTTTCCCAAAGAAAACCCTAGCCACCTTAAGCCACCATTGGAGAAGAAGCTTGGAGAAGAGAAGAAATTCTGCAGAAATCTTCATCAAACCATCATCCAAACTCAGAGACAATCAAGGCAAGTGTTTTGATTATATTTAAATTCGTAGAATGTTCCTTCCATGTTAGAAAATTGCAGAAAATCAATTGTTCTTGAAAGATAATGAAAACCCATGTATTTTGAAGCTTAGAACTTGAAATCTTGAGGAGAATTGCATGTAGAATGATAGGTAGGTGAGTATTCCCATAATATTTATGATTGGAAGAAATTAAAACGGATTTATATTGGATTAATTCATTATTCAAAAGGTTAGGGTTCATGTTCTTGATAAATTGGGAAAAAGTGTAGAGATGTGTAAATTTGGTTGATGTTAGGATGGATTAATCCTTCAAAACGTGTTAGGATGTGATTATAATATGTTTAGGATTGTTTAGAGACCTTAAAACGATTGTTGGGACTTAGTTTAGAAGAGATTTGAGGAGTAAAAATGGTGAAAAACGAGTTTTAGGAAAATCTGGGACGAATCTGGTAGGTCGTTAGAAGCCCCTGCCTAGGTCGTTCCAACGAACTCGTTCGAACGAGCTTCTAACAAATTGACCAGTCGTTCTAATGAAAGGGAGCCTCGTTCGATAACTTCGTTCGAACGAGATCTCGTTAGAAGGGACAGTTCGTTCGAACGAACTGGATCTCGTTCGAACAGCCTCGTTCGAACGAGACTTCTAACGAGTTGACAGAGGGATCTCATTCGAACAGTCTCGTTCGAATGAGACTTCTAACGAGTTGACAGTTTGGGCCTTTTTGGACTGTTTTGATTTTTGGAGTTCCGTAAACTTGTTCGAGGATATAGATAACATTCCGAGGATGATGTAATGATAGAATTGGGACTTTTGAGTATTTATGAGAAGGAAATTAGATACGAGAGTTAAATTAATTGGATGGTTTGGGTTGAGACGTGAGTGTCTACTACAACGTGAGAATAGATTATGGGGCGTATGATTATAAACCGGAATCGTATAAAGTGTGTAAATTATATATTGGTACTAGAATGAGAATAGTACTACAATTAAACTACGGGATTACTAAGACGTGTGTTTACTTAGTATTGGTATATAAATTGTGTGTATGACATACCTACCATACTTGCTATCACGGGAGGTTTGCGTTCGCTTAGGGCCCTCTAGTCCTTGTGTTGACCGGATTTAGACTGGTTACCTTGATGAACATAGGTCATAGAAAGACTTATTGGGATATTGATAAGTCCGCTGATCGTGGGAGCGTAGGTATGTGCGTGACCCATGTGATGTGACTGTGTTCGCCTCCATTATTTGTGATGTTGTTATCTTTGAACTATTCCTGAGAGATTCGGAATATGTGATCCTTATGTACGTGATGTACCGGGATTGATGGCAGAGTATGTGTGCACCACAGCTTAGTTCTCGGGGTGCTTGTATTGTATATTTATGTTGTGATTAATATACACTTAATTAATGGAAACCTTCATGTTAATGTTGTATAAATAATTACGGTATTGTTTCGAGAAACATAACGGGTTAGCTGATAGTGAAACATGTTGCATATTGAGCATCTGAGTTACGTTAAACCCCTACTTAATTACGAGCGTTATATGTTAATAGAACCGAGTAATAAGGGTAGGACCTATGGCAGTCTAGCTAGATAGAATAGCACTTAGCTAGTGGGTTGTATCGTTATAGATGGGTACTTACGTTAGGAGTGCACAGTTAGATGAGAGGTGAGAATATCATGTGAGTGCACGTCCTAACATGTACTTTGCATTTAATGTTTTAAATGTTTTTAAAGCACTTGCAGGTTTTTAAAATATAACTCCACATTCGGGCTCTGACCCGTTTGCTTTTCAAATCTATTTTTTCTTTGTAAAACCATTTTAGGTGCCAAGCCACAAGGACACCATGCATAGGATACTCATTCAGGTGACGAGCTGTAGCTGTTTGTGGAAGCTACAGGGATTTGCTTGTAGACGCTTCTATCGCTTGGATTCCAGATTCATTATCTATCAGTTGTAGGGCATGTTGCCCATTTCTATTAGAGTTACATTTCCATTTCAGTTTTCAGACTTTGGCATGTATTGATATAGTATTCAGTTTACTTTCCAGTTGTGGGATTGTAGTGAGGAGTTTTTCCTCCAGACTTTATTTTACGTTATGTGATGGTTATTCTTTTTACTTCAGTATGGTGAATGGTGTTATTATTCTTTATTACACTTGTTGCATGTTAATCAGACTTAAATTAAAATTTGGCACTTACTTTTTACATACTAGGTGGTTAGAAATCTTAAAATGCTTTCGACAGTGATGCTATTAACTGGACCAACTTGGCATTTTGAATTAATTTAATAAAGGAGTAGCTACCCTGTATTTAATTAGTCGGGGTGTCATAGGTGGTATCAGAGCATCAGGTTCTAGTGTCCTTTAGGATTTGAATGGCTTATTATGTCTTCCGCTGAGCTTTCTTTGATATAGAGCCCTAAATATTAGGAATGTTGTATTCATCTCTGTACTTTGGGAATTCGTACTTCCACGGTTTGTTTATTCGAATGATGAACTCATCCAAATCTACTTAAATTTTCAGATGGACCGTCAAGAAGAACTAGCTCGAACGGGTAAGAGAATTAACGGGCAAGATCGACTCACACCTTGGGTATCCCCGGTTAGAATATCAACCGTCGAGTTAGCGGGTATCGTGGCGCAAGCAGTTACCACTGCAGTTTTATAATACCAAGAACGCATCATGCAACTTAAAGGAGACAAAAGACCTAGAGAGGTTAGCCAAGTGCATGTGAATAAGGCTGACAAATGTGCGAGGGCCCCGAAAATTCGACAACAGACTGCCCAAGACCGAGTCGGTTCTAATCAACAACGTAGTACAATGGGACATTTTCGAATGAGGAATAAAGTTCCAAGTCTGCAAGGACGACATCGTCAGCAGCAGAGTCAGAGGGGGAGTAACTTCAGAGGTCGATGTTTTGTGTGTGGCACGCACGACCATAAACGCCAGGACTGCCCAGGGGGTGTTAGAGCTCCCCAGCAGCAGGGTACCCGTGATAATCCACAGGGGCCACTTTTTACAATCGCTCTCACAGCACCAGCTCAGGTGCTATCCCTACCAACCTTTCCAGTAGCTCCAGTGCAGCAGGGGAAGAATGGGCAGCAGTTTCACCAGGGCCAGCAGGGCCAAGGGAGTAACAATAACGGCCACCAGGGCCGGGGACAGCAGGGGCAGAGAGGAGGGAACTTCACAGGGAAGTGTTTTGTTTGTGGCAAGACTGGCCATAAGCGACAGGATTGTCCTGATAGGGGTAGGGCCCCACAGCAGCAGCAGTAGGGTGCTCGCCAGGAGCCACAGAGGCCTATGTTTCCCGCCGCTCTTCCCGCACCGCCACAGATGGCAGCATTGCCACCTATTCCAGCAGTCCCAGTTCAGCAGGGGCAGCTACAGTATGGACGTGTCTACAACGTCCACCAGGCTGCAGTTCTACAGGCACCGCCCGCGATTGAGGGTACGTTTCCTATCCATGGCACTATGGGTCGGGTATTGTTTGATACGGGTGCTACACATTGTTTTATAGCTACACACTTCGCGAAAGCTTTAGGATTGTTAGCTACGGCAGAGAGCACAGTGACGTGTGTCGACTCACCATTGGGGAGTGGGTCACTTATTTTCTTTATATGCCGAGGAGTGGGGGTAGAGATTGGTAGTTTGGTATTACCTGCAGACATGTTAGTATTAGATATGCAGGTTCACGATGTGATTATCGGTACGGATTGGCTCGTAGCTTATAGGGCCATGATTGATTGCTTCAGCGGGAGCATTGTTTTTGCCATTCCGGGGCAGGAGATGTTTATAGTGGCGATGCCTCACCCAGAGGGAGGATCGACCGCTCATCTGTATTACATTGAGGAGGATACCTCTAAGGAAGTAGTGATTCCTTTAGATTCTATCCCAGTAGTCAGGGAGTATTCGGATGTATTTCAGGAGATACCAGGCCTACCCCCCAGTCGAGAGATAGACTTTGTTATAGATTTGCTACCGGGTACGAGACCTATAGCACGCGCACCATACCGTTTGGCTCCAGCTGAGATGAGGGAGTTACGGGATCAGATAGAGCAGCTGTTAGGTCAGGGCTTTATTCGCAGGAGTACCTCACCTTGGGGCACTCCAGTTTTGTTTGTGAAGAAGAGGGACGGTTCACTGAGATTGTGTGTGGACTACCGAGAGTTGAATAAGGTAACGATACGGAATTAGTATCCGTTGCCTCGAATCGATGACTTATTCGGCCAGTTGAGAGGAGCTTCTTTCTTCTCAAAGATTGATTTGAGATCGGGATACCATCAGTTGCGTATCAGGGAGGAAGATGTCTCGAAGACTGCGTTCTTGTCGAGATATGGTTCTTACGAGTTTCGGGTTATGCCTTTCGGCTTGACCAACGCTCCAGCTGTGTTTATGGACTTGATAAACAGAGTGTTCAGGGATTTCCTAGATCAGTTTGTCATTGTCTTCATCGATGATATTCTGGTTTACTCCCAGACAGAGGAGGATCACGCCGAGCATTTGAGGCAAGTTTTGCAGACACTTCGTCAGAACGAGTTGTATGCAAAATATGAGAAGTGCGGGTTTTGGCTGAAGGAAGTCCGGTTTTTGGGACACATTATTTCCGACCGGGGAATATCTGTTGATCCGGGGAAAGTATCAGCGGTGAGGGAGTGGGGACAGCCCACAACACCGACTGAAATTCGTAGTTTCTTGGGCTTAGCAGGATACTACAGGAGGTTCATTCGGAAATTTTTGAAGATAGCGGGTCCTTTGACACATCTGACTCGTAAGGGTGTGCCATACATCTGGAGTGACGCCTGTCAGTTGGCATTAGATGAGTTGAAGGACAAATTGACCTCAGCACCTGTGTTAGCATTGCCAAGACCGAGAGTTGAGTATTTAGTTTACACCGATGCGTCTTTGCAAGGGCTTGGAGGTGTATTACAGTAGGAGAGACATGCCATAGCTTATGCTTCCCGTAAGCTTAAGCCTCATGAGAAGAATTACATCACGCCTGATTTGGAGTTGGCAGCAGTGGTATTTGCCCTACGGATTTGGAGGCACTACCTTTTGGGGGAGAAGTTCCAACTGTTCACGGACCACAAGTCCCTACAGTACCTGTTCACGCAGAAGGAGTTGAATATGCGGCAGTGTAGGTGGCTTGAGTTTGTGAAAGACTACCACTTCGATATCCAGTATCACCCGGGAAAGGCTAACGTGGTAGCAGACGCGTTGAGCCGTAGGCCAGCAGATGATGTGGCAGAGGTGTGGAAGGCTAAGTGGAAGGAATTGGGACACCAGGATGCAGTGGCCCGATCTTTCATGTCTTTGATGACCGTTACACCACAGATTGTCACGAAGGTAGTACGGGCACAGGCTAATGACTCGTTCTGTCAGGAACAGATAGTTCGATTACTAGCAGAGGGAGCCGAGTCCTATACCGTCAGCTCAGACGGGGGATTACGCTTCAATGGGAGATTGTTAGTTCCGGAAGGGGAGGAATTGCGACACGATGTGATGGCAGAGTCGCACGGCTCACGATTCGCGGTACATCCCGGAGGGGACAAAATGTACCAAGACATGAGACGCCAGTATTGGTGGAGCGGTATGAAGAAAGATATCGCTGAGTTTGTTTCAAAATGCGCCACTTGTCAGCTTGTCAAAGTGGATCATCAGAGACCAGCAGGACTGCTACAGCCATTGGAGGTCCCAGTGTGGATGTGGGAGAGCATATCCATGGACTTTATCACAGGGTTGCCTACGTCGCAGAGGGGTCACGACTCCGTTTGGGTAATTGTGGACAGGTTGTCCAAAGTCGCTCACTTTTTACCCGTAAGGACTGACTACACTACGGGACAGTATGCCCAGCTCTTCATTTCAGAGGTTGTGAGACTTCACGGTGTGCCCCTAAATATCGTGTCTGACAGA
Organism: Sambucus nigra; assembly: GCA_949130495.1. Taxonomy (NCBI): domain Eukaryota; kingdom Viridiplantae; phylum Streptophyta; class Magnoliopsida; order Dipsacales; family Adoxaceae; genus Sambucus; species Sambucus nigra. The sequence continues at coordinate 635,870,907 of OX422207.1, read as the reverse complement.
GACAAGATATTTATTTCGAGGTTTTGGGAGAGTTTCCAGGAGGCCATGGGCACGGAATTGCGGTTGAGTACGGCTTATCATCCGCAGACTGATGGGCAGACCGAGCGCACAAATCAGATGTTGGAGGACATGCTACGCATGTGCATTATTGACTTCGGGGGTGGATGGGAGCAGTACCTTCCACTGGTGGAGTTTGCTTACAACAACTCCTATCAGTTCACTATTGGCATGGCTCCGTTTGAGGCATTGTACGGTAGGCCTTGTCGTTCCCCAGCATGTTGGTTAGAAGTGGGGGACAACAAACTACTTGGGGCGGAAGTGATTCAGGATACTTCGGCAAGGATTGAGTTGATTCGGAGTCGCATTCGGGTAGCTCAAGACAGGCAGAAGAGTTATGCTGATGCGAAGAGATTTTTCAGAGAGTTCCAAGTAGGGGACCAGGTTTTGCTCAGGGTATCTCCTATGAAGGTGATTATGCGTTTAGGGAAGAAGGGGAAGTTGGCACCAAGGTATGTGGGGCCGTTTCCTATTATTGAGCGGATCGGACCAGTTGCGTATAGACTTGGGTTACCGGAGCATTTGCATCGGATTCACGATGTGTTCCATATTTCCTCGCTGAGGAAATACCTTAGAGATAATTTGGATTATTCTCACATTGCTGTGGAGGACATCGATTTCCAGCCGGATAGCTCCTACGAGGAGGGGCCAATTGCTATTTTGGACCGAAGCGAGAGGAAACTGCGGTCAAAGATAGTCCTGTTAGTGCGTGTTCAGTGGCGACATCACAATGTCGAGGAGTCCACATGGGAGCGCGAGGATGAGATGCACGAACGTTATCCAGAGTTGTTTTTAGCATGTACTTTCTAGTTTCGAATTTCGGGACGAAATTCAGTTATTAGGGGGGAAGTATGTAATACCTCGTACTTTTGGCTATATTTATTTTTGGGATTAATTAATTAAATGCGTATTAATTGGAAATTAATTCGGGTAAAATACTAGCGAGATGCGAGTTGGTATTTGATTATGTGCATATATGATGTTATATGAATATTGAATTATGAAATTTGTCGTGAGATTTATATACGGCAATTTGGGAATTTTGTTGAGACGCGTGTGACCGCCGCGTCATGGTATATTATTTTAATTATAAAAGTGATTTTTATTTCTATTATCCGTATGGTCGTTTTGAGTGCGGCAACGCGTCCGGAAGGGTCGAGATAGTCAGAAAACACTAGCCGGGGGTGTAGTTTGGGTCCCGGGGTATTTTTAGGCCATACCGGCAACTTAAAGGGTATTTTGGTAATTTTACATTTTGAGGAATTAAAAGTGACGAAAATTGGGAGTTTTAATCTGATGTGGATTTAACCCACTAAGCCCACTAACCAATCCATATTAACCCTTTAAGCTACGGAGGCTATCATTAGGTTTACAACTTTCCCAAAGAAAACCCTAGCCACCTTAAGCCACCATTGGAGAAGAAGCTTGGAGAAGAGAAGAAATTCTGCAGAAATCTTCATCAAACCATCATCCAAACTCAGAGACAATCAAGGCAAGTGTTTTGATTATATTTAAATTCGTAGAATGTTCCTTCCATGTTAGAAAATTGCAGAAAATCAATTGTTCTTGAAAGATAATGAAAACCCATGTATTTTGAAGCTTAGAACTTGAAATCTTGAGGAGAATTGCATGTAGAATGATAGGTAGGTGAGTATTCCCATAATATTTATGATTGGAAGAAATTAAAACGGATTTATATTGGATTAATTCATTATTCAAAAGGTTAGGGTTCATGTTCTTGATAAATTGGGAAAAAGTGTAGAGATGTGTAAATTTGGTTGATGTTAGGATGGATTAATCCTTCAAAACGTGTTAGGATGTGATTATAATATGTTTAGGATTGTTTAGAGACCTTAAAACGATTGTTGGGACTTAGTTTAGAAGATATTTGAGGAGTAAAAATGGTGAAAAACGAGTTTTAGGAAAATCTGGGACGAATCTGGTAGGTCGTTAGAAGCCCCTGCCTAGGTCGTTCGAACGAACTCGTTCGGACGAGCTTCTAACGAATTGACCAGTCGTTCTAACGAAAGGGAGCCTCATTCGATAACTTCGTTCGAACGAGATCTCGTTAGAAGGGACAGTTCGTTCGAACGAACTGGATCTCGTTCGAACAGCCTCGTTCGAACGAGACTTCTAACGAGTTGACAGAGGGATCTCGTTCGAACAGTCTCGTTCGAACGAGACTTCTAACGAGTTGACAGTTTGGGCCTTTTTGGACTGTTTTGATTTTTGGAGTTCCGTAAACTTGTTCGAGGATATAGATAACATTCCGAGGATGATGTAATGATAGAATTGGGACTTTTGAGTATTTATGAGAAGGAAATTAGATACGAGAGTTAAATTAATTGGATGGTTTGGGTTGAGACGTGAGTGTCTACTACAACGTGAGAATAGATTATGGGGCGTATGATTATAAACCGGAATCGTATAAAGTGTGTAAATTATATATTGGTACTAGAATGAGAATAGTACTACAATTAAACTACGGGATTACTAAGACGTGTGTTTACTTAGTATTGGTATATAAATTGTGTGTATGACATACCTACCATACTTGCTATCACGGGAGGTTTGCGTTCGCTTAGGGCCCTCTAGTCCTTGTGTTGACCGGATTTAGACTGGTTACCTTGATGAACATAGGTCATAGAAAGACTTATTGGGATATTGATAAGTCCGCTGATCGTGGGAGCGTAGGTATGTGCGTGACCCATGTGATGTGAATGTGTTCGCCTCCATTATTTGTGATGTTGTTATCTTTGAACTATTCCTGAGAGATTCGGAATATGTGATCCTTATGTACGTGATGTACCGGGATTGATAGCAGAGTATGTGTGCACCACAGCTTAGTTCTCGGGGTGCTTGTATTGTATATTTATGTTGTGATTAATATACACTTAATTAATGGAAACCTTCATGTTAATGTTGTATAAATAATTACGGTATTGTTTCGAGAAACATAACGGGTTAGCTGATAGTGAAACATGTTGCATATTGAGCATCTGAGTTACGTTAAACCCCTACTTAATTACGAGCGTTATATGTTAATAGAACCGAGTAATAAGGGTAAGACCTATGGCAGTCTAGCTAGATAGAATAGCACTTAGCTAGTGGGTTGTATCGTTATAGATGGGTACTTACGTTAGGAGTGCACAGTTAGATGAGAGGTGAGAATATCATGTGAGTGCACGTCCTAACATGTACTTTGCATTTAATGTTTTAAATGTTTTTAAAGCACTTGCAGGTTTTTAAAATATAACTCCACATTCGGGCTCTGACCCGTTTGCTTTTCAAATCTATTTTTTCTTTGTAAAACCATTTTAGGTGCCAAGCCACAAGGACACCATGCATAGGATACTCATTCAGGTGACGAGCTGTAGCTGTTTGTGGAAGCTACAGGGATTTGCTTGTAGACGCTTCTATCGCTTGGATTACAGATTCATTATCTATCAGTTGTAGGGCATGTTGCCCATTTCTAGTAGAGTTACATTTCCATTTCAGTTTTCAGACTTTGGCATGTATTGATATAGTATTCAGTTTACTTTCCAGTTGTGGGATTGTAGTGAGGAGTTTTTCCTCCAGACTTTATTTTACGTTATGTGATGGTTATTCTTTTTACTTCAGTATGGTGAATGGTGTTATTATTCTTTATTACACTTGTTGCATGTTAATCAGACTTAAATTAAAATTTGGCACTTACTTTTTACATACTAGGTGGTTAGAAATCTTAAAATGCTTTCGACAGTGATGCTATTAACTGGACCAACTTGGCATTTTGAATTAATTTAATAAAGGAGTAGCTACCCGGTATTTAATTAGTCGGGGTGTCACAGAAATCTCAAGGTGGAAATGTTTTGATCAAACTGGATATGAAGAAAGCATACGACAGGGTTCACTGGGGATTCTTGATGGGGGTTCTAAGGGATTTTGGATTTGGTGAAAGATGTCTAGATCTTGTGTGGAGGTGCATCTCAAATAACTGGTTCTCTATTGTCATCAATGGCCAATTGGAAGTTTTCTTCGAGTCTACAAGGGGATTAAAACAAGGAGATACTCTATCTCCAAGTTTATTTATTCTGGCTGCAGATTTTCTTAGCAGAGGATTAAATAAGCTAATGGCTTTACATGCCATCAAACCATTCTATCACCCAAGTGGAAGTCCCCTAATCTCTCACTTTGCTTTTGAAGATGACTTAATCATTTTTGTAGAGGAGATAAGAGGAGATTAAAAAATATTAAGGAGTTTCTCCTGAACTATTGTAAATGGCCAGGTCAACAAATTAATGTCCACAAAAGCAGTTTTACCATTGATGATAAGTGCATCCCCCAATTTAAATCCAAAGTAGGTGATATCACAGGTCTAAAGTGCAAGGGCATGCCTCTTAAATATCTTGGGTGCCCTCTTTTTAAAGGAAGGAATAAGGTTAGATACTATTCTAATAAATTCTTTGAGATCTAAAATTGCAGGTTGTCAAAATAGATATCTCTCAAGTGGTGGCAAAATTATCCTCATCAAACATGTTCTTTCATCCATTCATACTTATCTTTTAGCATCAATTTCTCCCCCTAAAGCAGTTATTACAAAAATTCATAGCATTTTTAACAAATTCTTTTGGGGAGGTAAGGAAGATCAAGGTTGGAAGCACCAATGGAAGAGTTGGGAGAGTATTTGTATGGATCTTAAGGAAGGGGGCCTTGGCACGGTGAACCTTCACTACTTATTCTATGCTTCATTCATGAAACTTTATTGGAAATTGACTATAGGTCATTCTCTGTGGGTTGCATACATGGTTAATAGGTACAAAAACTGATCTCTAACATCCACCGGTATGTTAAAAGTGAAGGACAAATGTCTCCTTAATATGATTCTCAAAGGTAATCAATGGTTCTTATTATTAGATAGTTCAGGTAATTTCTCCATTAAGTCTGCTTATAACAGTTGTGCCTCTCATGTTCCTTCATCATCTGTTTACAACATTATTTGGGACCATGTAATTCCTAAAAAATGTTCTATACACACATGGAGAATCATTCACAACTTTCTTCCAACTGATTCAAACATTCAAGCAGTGGGTGTTAGAATGTGCTCAAGGTGTACAGGGCGCAAATCTCATACTGAATCTATGGAATATCTGTTTCTACATTGCTCAAAGATCATTCCAGTTTGGAACTTCTTCTTCTCTCTTATGGGAATTGATATGAACTTGTCAAGCATCTCTTCTATGCTTCTTAACTGGTGGATCAGATCAGGACCTCAAGATTATTCTAAATTCCTTAGCAAGTGCATTCCAATCATTGTTTGGTAGGAAATCTGGAAAAGCAGAAACCAGGCTCTTTATGAGAATGTTAGAATTGATGATAAGGCTATAATAGCTCAATCCATTTCTCTCATTTCTAACATTTGCAAGGGTACCTCTTTCAAGAATAATATTGCCAGTTTTGATCAGCATATTCAACAAGTTTTCAAATTCAAAATATGCTCTCCCATTAAACTGTTTAAATTCATCAAATGGAAGTTCCCATATTCTTCTTGGTTCAAATTAAACACTAATGGGGCTTCAAAATGCAACCTAGGACAAAGTGGCATAGGTGGGATTGTTAGAGATGATAGAGGAGATTTCTTTTTTGCATATGCAAACTCAGAAGGCATTGCTTCTAATTCTTGTGTGGAACTTAAAAGCTGGTGTTTAGGTACCGAATTGTGCCTGGATTTCAACATCAACAACTTAGAGATAGAATCGGATTCAATGCTTGTGGTGAATTTTCTCATCAAAAACTAGAAACCTCCCTGAAATCTCTTTGAAATTGTTGAAGAAATTAAGGAGAATCTAAAGACCTCAACTTCACTTTGACTCATTGTTTTAGGGAATCCAACATGGTAGCCGATGCTCTTGCAAATTATGGACTTGGTCTTGAATACCTGTCTATTTTTCACAATGTTCTGGATCTTCCCACTATTTCTAGAGGTGCTCTTAAGCTGGACAAGCTGGGGTGTCATTATATTAGGAAATTTTCTAAGCTTTCATTATAATGGGACTTGTATAAAGGCCCATATTTACTTTCTCAAGTTTATCTTTCACTCTATCATACTCCTATCATTGATAAATTCTTTATGGGGATTCTGGCCCTCTTAATTTAAAAAAAAAAGAAAAGAAAAAAAGAGGATGTATTAACGCCCTTACATTCCACTATACTTTTTTTTATAGCATTGCGTATGTATTTTAAGGGATTTTTTTATTGGAAAGGCTATCTAATAACGACATCAACAAAACCTTTTGATCATACAACTCAAGGCATTTGCTCCTACATTTTCCTTATCTTTGTGATAATGAATATTGAACTAGTAATCCTTCACAAACTCTAACCATCAACGATGTACCTCGCACTTAATGAAGAGGTAATGAAGGCTCTTATGATAAGTAAAGGACACAAACGCCTACCCCAATAGGTTATGTTTCTCGATGCACAAAGCAAAGACAATAAAGGTTATCTAACATTGGGGTATTGCACCCATGGGGTATGTAACAATATAGTACATTTTACGCAGACATGAATAAAAAAACCTCTTAGGTGTTACATTATATGTGCATGGATACATATGTTTCATTGGTAGAGTTATATACCATAAAAGGTATGAATAAAAGAATGCTCATGTGCTTGTATTTTTCAAGTGCAGCTACTAACTTTATTAGATTAATGTTGGTGGCCGAAGTTTTAGTGGTGAAAAAAATGAATAACACTAGCTTAAATAAATAAATAAAACCTTTTTATTTTGTATGGGTATATTGATATGAATGTGAGTTTAGTTCGGTTATTCCTTTGTAATATTCCTTTGTAATATTTTGTTACCACCTCTTCACCTCTTTTTGGTTACCAAACTTGAAGGGTCCATGGTATTCACATTTCTTATATGAATTATTTTCTTAGTCACCTATTAACACTCCACATATCCCTACACAATTGTTGTATATATTTTAGGGTTTTGGTGTTTTAATGTGGGGAAATTTGAGAGAGTGGTTGCATCCCTTTTCTTAGCAGTGATATGTGTAACTGAATTTTTTGAAGTTTTGTGATTTTTCTAATGATGGAGATTTTGAGTAGGAATGTTTATACTACCCCGATTGACAACTTTTTAGATATTAGGAAAAGGATTTACACAACATGCTTCTAAATCTCTCGAGAGTGACTTTTTTGTTGTATGTCCTTTTGATTTTGTCATCATAGTTATTAGAATCCCATTTATTATTGGTCAAAATATTGTGTTTTTTTATGTGGAAAAAGTTTCATTAAATACTCATATGACATTAAGAAGGGGCACCCACCTAAAGTCAAATATACATAGTAAAACCTTAAGATGGCAGGGTGAGGTTGGTGACCCATTTATGAAATATTTAGAAATAAATTGGTCAAATGATTGATTGTCGCATCGGACTTGTAATCAGTTTTTCGATTGTTGAATTTTAATTACTCATTATCACGTTGAACATTTTATTCTTCTCATATTATGTATTTCCCTTTCTTTTTATTTTAGTGGCTTGTAATCATTGAATTAAGATGAGAATTTGTGATGAAGAATTTTGGAAGAGACGTTATTTTGGGACTTTTAGTGTGTGTGTATATATATATATATATATATGTTGAGGGCGCTTTGTGTGTATATATATATTATATTGTGTGCGTATCATATTTATTTATTTATTTTAAAAGTCTTTATTGTCACTTTGACTATTTAATTATTTTAGGTAAATATTATTTAGAGTGCGTAGTACTATTTTAGTATTAGTTATTTTATTTGACTCATTGTACATTTTTAAAGTCATTATTGGTTATTGTTTCTAAATTTATTTTCTTAGTTTTAACAATCAATTTAGTCTCTTAATATTTTATAAGTTCTAATTTATTTATTTTTAGTTTTATTATTTTAACTGAGTCATAAATAATTTGGTTAAATTTTTAATTGGGTTCAAATCAACACACACACACAAAACTATCCACCACCATCATACACCTAAAACACTCACTCACACACACCACCACTCCCATACACCTCACCACACCAAACAAACACCCATCATCTTCCTCACACCACCCACGTTCTCTCTCCTACCTCCATTACCATCTTTCACCATTCCACACTCTCCCTCTCTCTCCTCACCCATTATCACCCACCAAAGATTCAACCCCTCAATTAATAAAACCAACACCCCAAACCATTAAACCCGACCCCCCCCCCCCCCCCCAAATGGAAGCTGACCTTCCCAAATTGAATACCGCCTGCCAACACCCACTAACTTCACTCCTCCAAAAACCCATGATCTGAAAATCCCACAAAATTCTCTCATAAACCAAAAAAGGGTGGTGGGGTTATAAAAAGGACTCACACACGAGAGACGCAGGGTTATAAATTCATGCTTTAAAAATTTTAAGTTGTCATTTTTGTTGGGTTATGCTTGCACTTAGATGTTTTGATACCTCATGCTTAAATACACATTAAAAATTTAGAACGTGATATATTTGAGGGAATAGGGATTTATGGTGTCAAACTCAAGAGACGCTAAAATATTTGGAATGCATGTAATGTTATATTCTCCGAAATGTACGCGACGAGAGTCGGTATATTTTGTTTTCTATTCGAAATTGAGGAATTAAATTAATATGTTAATTTAATTAGAAATGACAAACGGAACCAACGTCCTAGTTTCTTCCAGTTTTAAGATTATCTCTTATACTTGTTCGTTTATTCTGTTTTTATTTTTATTTTATAACTTAAATCACTTTTAAACACTCATATATCTAGTTGAACAACCAATACTTTATAAAAATTGATGAAATCTCTGTGAGTTCGCCTCGTACTTACACCCGTTATATTTCAATAACCTGTGCACTTGTGGTAATTTTAACATGTAAATTTTGACAACAAGTGAAAGTGTGAGTGGCCCGATATGTGTGTTTCAAACAAAACCAATTTTTCTCCGAAAAAGATTCAACTTTTAATTATGTACCAAACCAAGTTGTGAAAAACCCAATTCTTACTTTAAACCAATTTTATCTTGATTAATCATAAACATGCATCTAGTGATTAAAGCAAGTAAAGTAAAGTAAAGAATACTCACAACGCCGGATGTACGAGGAAGAAACTCAAAACGGGAAAATAACCTCGGACGGCCCAAGCCAGACAATCACTATGAACAATGGTTTTACAAATACAGATTAGCCTTACACTAAGACTCGATCCCCACGGGTCTTGACGCTCCTTCTGATCTTCAACCGTTCTTCAATAGTGCCCACGCATAAATTCCGTCTTCCACGATCTCTGTCCACAACACACGCGTCCACGTATGTCTCGGTGTCCACCGATATGGCTTTGATACGTCTACGATGTCGAACACGATATCCGTCGCTTCTTCACCTCAAAACCCTTTGTGTTCAATGTGTAGAACAAACAACTTTGGTGCAGCAAGATCACGTAACCATATAAGAATGATAACTCGGATCTTTGCAAACTCTAAGGACGTGTTTAAGACTTTTAAACCTTAGAAAACATGTGCAAACAAGGTTCTGGTTCGTAAAACTGTTTTCCAGAAAGCACACTTACGAAACTATGATGAAAACACTGTTTAAATAGGATTTAAACGCCGCCTCAAAAATGTGTCGTTCGAACGACTTAAGCATGTTGTTCGCGCGACATTGTTTCTCGTTCGAACGAGATCCAATGTCGTTCGAGCGACAACGCGAAAGTTTGACTTTCTTTGACTTTCTGATTAAAACGTCTCTTAACAAAGAGATTCAAATTAGTCAAACTCTATTTCGAGCTTATCATCATAAAACGAAGTGTAAACCTTTAAAACACTTTTAAAACATTTAAAAATATTTTTCTTTATAAAAAATACATCCTTATCTTTTATAAAATAATTCCGAGCACCATAAATTATACGCATTCATACCTGAGTGATCTCGGAATGAAATTAACTTTGAAGACGATTAAACTTGCACCAATTAAACTTTGGCATGATTTAATTCTTTGAAGCTTTGCCGCAACGTCTTCAATTTCTTCAATACGTCATAGACCAAGTGAGATCGTGACAAAATAAAATTCTCCCTATAACATATTACAAACACAGTTTTGTTCACGGAATTAAGTCAAAACAATACAGGGACTCAATTGAAAATTTATGTCCTTACGACAAATTTTTAGCGTCGTTGTCGAGGATTTCGATCGATTTTAAGAATATTGATTTTCGGACTAGTTTATAAATAACAAAAAAAATATTCCAGCTGCATTTTTTTATTTTCAAAATAAAAAAAAACAGATATAAAGCCTTTTATGAATAACTAATTGTTTCTAACACTAGTTTTGTCATAAAAGTACTCAAAAACATACAAAAAGATCCCGAAAATTCAAAAATTCAAGTAGTGTATATATATATATATATATATATATATATATATATATATATATATTTTCATAATATGTATTAAAAAAACAGATTTAAACTCTTTTATGAGAAACTTGTTGTTTTAACACTAGTTTGTCACAAAAGAACTTAAATTTTTGAAAAAATCCAAAAAAAAAAAAATTTCTTGGAAACTCTGAGATTTCTTACATTCTAAAAAAAATTAAATTTTCAAAAAAAAAATCGAAAAAATCCAATTTAAAAAAAACAAAAAAAACTCCTAAACATTCAAATTTTTAGTAACCTATTTTTTTATTATTATTTTCAAAAAAGAATTAAACTAAAAAAATATCAAATTTTAGTCTTTTGTGATTAAATAGTTATTTTTTATTATAGTTTTGTCATAAACTACCTAAAAATTTAAAAAATTCGATATTATTTTTTTTTCTGGAAATCTTCAGAATTCAACGCTGCTGTAATTTATAAAAAAAATCGGATTTACAGTCTTTTATGAATAACTAGTTGTTTTTAACACTAGTTTTGTCATAAAGGTACTCAAAAATATCAAATAAAAAAAATATTTTTCTAGTATATATATATATATATATAATATTTTATTTTCCAATCTTATAGTGTGCTTTTATTAATTTTATTTTCTCTTTAAAACAAAAAATACATTGTAAGTGCATATGTAATTATTATTGTATTTAATAATTTTTGTTGCACTTTACACTTTGTATGGTTTTTGTGTTCTTTTTCAGATAAAAAACAAAAAGAAGAGACTAAAAAAAACAGTAAGAAAAGAGAAAAAAAATACGAAAAAGAAAGCAACCGTGGGAAAAGCGCTAAAGTTACTTATGCAATCTTGTCATGCGCACAAGATACTTTGGGAGACGACCTTTTCCTCCGATCGACGTCAAATAAAATTTCGGCGCGACCTAAACAAGTGACCGTAAAAAGTCCACGTCGGAGGTAAGTCTTGTGTGCTCTTACGTGAAACTATTTTCGCAAATTTCAATAAACACATTGCATAATTTTACTTAAGGGAAAAACCCAATTTTAAGATAAGATGGGTATTTAATCACCCTTCCTTAGCCCACAAATCATTAAGCTACCCGAGCATCTGCATAACTCAAGCCATAATTTTAATTTAAAATTTATTAGACATTGGTCATAGGGTGTTACATAGCTCATAGGCATATTCTTTTCAAGGATATGATTAAAAGCTAATCCAAACACGAATTTTCAAATCGATGTCATTTTGACATTGACTAGGATTATTGGTTTTTAATGAGTCGTCGTACCGACCACCTACCTGGAGAAAAAATATGGTAATTGAGGCGATAGTCCGGAGTTAGTCGTCTTTTAAATTCTCCCTCGTCGAGAATTAGGAGATCTTTAATTAGGGAGATTATTTCGGAGAGCCATTGTCGTCGAATAATCTCGAAAAACTAGATCTTAAAAATTGAACTTCCCCTCACCTAATTCAGATAAACTCAAAATTGCTTGGTGTTAGCTTAGGAATTTTGTGGTGCTGTGTTGGATTTAATTAGCTTTCCGTAAAAAAAATAATAAAAATAATATTAAAAATAAAATCAGATTATATAATAAAAAAAATCCAATAATGTGCTTTTTGTAGTAATTTTTTCTATTTAAAATACACCGTAAGCGCCTGTGTAGTTATATTTGTAATTAATATTTTTGTGTCGCACTTTACAATTGATGTATTTATTTTTGTGTTATTTTTCTGTAGCACACCAAAAAAATAATTAGTAATAAAAAAGGAAATTGACGTAATAAATTACAATGGGTGATCCCAATATTGTTATCTCGTCATATTTTTCGGATTCCTATATTGATCCTTTGGATGTGTGGCTAGAAAATATTGAAAATTCGGATGACTACATATTTCGATTTGAGTCGGATGGATCAGTAATAATTTTTAAAGAAGTTAAAGATGGCATGGACGAGAGTCCAACTCCTTTAATTACTATTTGTCCACCACAGTGTATCAATTGGGAAGCGGTAAATAATCGTGTTAATAACGATATTTTTGAAAATATTCATTAAAAAATTGAGGACAATCAACTTTGTGAGAAGAAAATTGATAAAATTGGCACTTGTAATACTTGTGATGATTTGAATGTGAATTTTTGTCAAAAAAATTCTTATGATGTTATTGAGAAAAATGCTACTTCACCTTATATGTGGGAAAATTTAATCGAGGACTCATCATCCGATTTTATCGATAATTCTAATGATGATAACAGTTCTCCAATTTTTTAGAAGAAATTGCATCCCCGCGAGATACCTCTTCGTTTCGTGCGTCTTGCAAAGTCTCACATTTATGAGTGGAATACGAATCCTCAGTTTTACATGACTATTTTAGAAATATGGATAATAAATATTTTGATCCTTATTATCATTTGCTCCCCCGGTGTGATAATTCACATATGATTCGTATGATTTAAAATTCTTTATTTTTGATGATGTCGGTGATCACTATTATGACCATTATTTTAATTTTTCGATTTATATTGTGGGGTCATATTCTCAATTTTATGGTACTTTTTTACTAAGTACTATAAATATAATTAAATGTAATGACCCATAACTATTTCGATTATTAATTTATGGTGATGGTGATAATTGTCATAACCTTGTATATAAATATATTTTTTTTCTCTTAAGATTTTTTTTTCCTTCTAATTTTTTTAAAGTTGTTTAGTTTTATTTTAATTATTTTATCGCTAACATACACTTGTATAGTTTGAAAGTTGGTGACAAAAGTGGAAAGCCACGAAAAATACCGTCCTTTTACTTATGTACTTTATTTGCTTTGTCCATACTACTAGTTTGAACATACATTGAGGACAATGTAAAATTTAGGTTTGGAGGTAAGGGTGGTATTTTTGAAAGAAAAAAAACAGTAAAATTTCAAAAATCCAAAAAGATTTTCAATATAAGTGAGTTTTGGAACAATTTCTTAATATAGAATTAATTCACAAATCTCTCAACTTATAAATTTTTTACAGTTAGCAGTATAATATGATCGGAAATGGATATTGAGGCGAAAGTTAATATGCTTAATAAATAAATGTGAAGATTTTAACCTGGTGAGATTTTTGTGCCATTCGTTATTTTTGAGAAATTTAAATCAATCCGAGTTAGAATAACTCAAATCTTCTTTCAGTGCTTAATTCGTCGATGATCTCATATTTTTTGTTTTGTTCGATTGCTGAAAACGAAAAGTCAAAATATAAATCGTAGACACTAAAGATCTTAATAAGTTGACTTGAGACACTAAAGTAACTTAATGAAACTTGAGAAATGAGATTAGGCAATCATTTTGAAAACCCCAAAATAAAAGCCTAAATTCATCCTTTTCTACATTATCCTGTTGTAAACCCAATTGTGCCTGAAAAGAAAAATGAGCCTTTCATTGAAAACCCAAAAATCCATACCCACTTTCTGAGAATATTAGGGTAAAATGAGGGTAAAAAGCCAAAAGAAGAATGTTTGCTGCAATAATGTGTTGAGGGGGGGGGGGGGGGGGGGGAGAGATTGAAAGAATGTGAAGTGAAAAAGAGAAAAAGGAATATGTGAATCGAAAAAAGAAAAAAGAAAATGGAGGTTGAAAAAAGTGCCTGAAAATTCAAAATACGTATAACCTTTGTATTCTCAGAAAATTTTAAAACTCTAAAAATCTATTATTTCTAACCAAAACTGAGCCTACAATACAACCAAAATTGATCTCAAGTGAACTTAATTATAGTGTGGAGAGAATGAATGAGATATATGGTGTGATTAAAGTTTTCGAAGTAATCGATTTTCCATTCACGAGATCATATTCATCCATTATAAAATGTTCATCTTTCATGATGTATATGTGATGATTGTTCTTTAAATTTACTCTTTTATTCACATATACCGAGAAAAACTACCCAACTACGAATGTTCATTTGTGAGTGCATCCCGTGAGAATTTGAATCAAAATGAACTTTTGGATACGAAACTTAACGATTAAATTGTTTGAATTGGACGGTTATATTCACACACACACACAATAAGTTAAGATTGAGAAGTGAAGTTCTACTATATTTATGAAGTTTGCATTCAAAATTTGTTATATTACATTTGTGTCTTTTGTAGATAGAGTTAAGTTTTGAAATTTGTGGGTATATTCACTGCAAACCCTCACGAGACAAAACTCATCCACTAGGGCAACCTAGGGGTTTAACGGCTTATTGTGAAAAACTGTCACTTAAGCCGTTTAATTCACGATTAAACTGTCTAAGTAACTCCGAACTGTTCTTTGGAGAAACTCTTTTCTTTAAATCAACACAGATTAACCACAAGATGTGTTTAAAAAAATGTACGAGATATGATCAAGATTATGTAACTAGTTTTGAAAAATAAAACAAAAAAAGTTTATATCAGCACACCAACAAGAATGAGATGAGGATATGTAGGAAGATTAAGTACACACAGTTTTTAACGTGGTAAAACCTCACCCAACTCAAGAAACATCCACGGTGAGTTCTAAGTCACAAACCAAAAATCCACTAAAACAAAATATACAAGTTACAAACTATTTAACACACATGAAAACAAAAGAGACCTATACAAGTTTAGAATATGTACCCACTGGTTGATTCTAACTTTTTTGTAGTTCTGATGTTATTGTTGCTTTCTCAGCTTTCTAACTTCTCAACACTTTGTTTCAGCTTTGTGTCGACTCTTTAACGCTTCAAGATCTTATACCCAACACTTCTTGTGTTGTACTGTGATAAGTGTTTGTGAAAGTGATCTAACACATGCATGCACACACGTACACTTATTTATACAAACAAGTCCTATCAAATTACAGAAAGATTTTCAGTTTCTCTCTTCTTTAGAAACAAATGACTTTATTGATCTTTAAACTAACCCAGAATCCAAGGTTACCTTTCTCGAAAGACGGTTCAAGGTCTTAATTAATTTCAGAGTGTTTTAAAAATATTTTTAAAATTGAAAACCACTTATTGCGATTGCAACTGGATCAGACGTCTTGTTTCATAAGAACTAGAAACAAAAAAGAATTTGTTGATTCTAGAGTTGTGAAAAATATTTACAGAAAAATAATCAACAAATCTTATTTCTCAAGATGAGAAACGTAAAAATGCAGATCTAAGTGTAATATATCATAAAATAGCAAGATCTACAGTTTGTACAAGAAAGAAATAGAGATCAAGCTGAAATGCTTAAGTTGGTTATAAGATCTCAAACTCAGGGGATTCAACCCACCAACTTCCTTCAAATCACTACCAAAATAACTCTTAAACGCTCAGGTCTGGTGTTTGGTGTAAACTGATTTTGAAAAAGGAATTTAGGGTTTGAAAATGAGATTAGGGTTTGAACGATTTAGGGTTTTCTCTCTGGTTTCTCTCTCTTATCTTTTTCTCTCAGTTTGGACGAACTGGCCAAAGTCTTTTAATGCTGAGACCCAACCTCCTTTTATACTCAGCGAGGAAGGTTTGAGAATAAGAGATCAAATCCAATGGGTGAGATTTGGTCATGGATTATTGACTCTCATCCAACAGTTTAACAAAAGCGGTGATTTCACCATACGTTGATTGGTCTAAAAGGGATTCAAATGGATTGGAGAAAAATGCATGCAGATCGTTGATGAAAATAATCCAAGGGTTGAGATTGCAAATAGGTTTTGAGTCTACCAACAAACAAAAATCAGGCTGGTATAACAATGACAGGTGTAGGGCTCAGATTAATCTCAAACGCGTGTTTTAAAACAATTACACACGCACCCTTAAGTCTCAAACGCTTTTGGATTCTACCCAACTAAACATTCAGCAAGTTAAGATAAAACCAAAAATTACAAAGAGACCCCAAAAGTTTATAAAACCAACTTTTATTATGAAAGAAATCATTTTAAAAATGTTTAAAAATTCTCAAAAATATTAAAACCTTATTTTGAAAGGGAATTAACTCACACAAGCAATTAATGCACTATATATGAATGTATGCAATCCTAGTGTGTGTGGAGTTGAGAATTTTACCTTTGAATGAATCAAGTGAGGCATTATGAGAAGAATCTGAGGCTCTTTGGTATCTAGGGGATGGGACTCAATATTTTGTCACAATTTTCAAACTAGATGAGCACTTATACAATCCAGACTCAAGTGAGTCAAGAGTATAAGGTGCTTCAATCACCCCCTTTAAAAATATGAGACAAAATCTCCTTTGAGTCATCTAGGACTCGTAGGGATACGAAAAGAATAAGAAAAACCTATTCCTATACAAAATTATATCTACCCATATCCTAGAAAAAGAAAATTACATAACTCAACTAATGACAAACCAATACCCTAATAACATCTGTTGAAGACAACGGTACAGATTCCTGTAAATAAGACTAAGATCAAGCTTTTTAGAAATATATACAAGAAAAAATTAACTCATAAGACTCAAATTTCTCCCCCATTTTGTCTCAAATGGACAAAGGGAAAAAAATACTTAAGCCACACGAGTTTATTCAGAGCAAACCATTCCTATCGATTTTCGCAAAGAATGAAATCTATTGTAATCCAAAGGTTTTGTAAACATATCTGCGACATGCAAATTAGTAGGAAGATAATTAATTTCTAATTCCTTAGTCTCAACTAATTCGCATATAAAATGATGTCTAATTTTTATATGTTTTGTTCGCGAGTGTTGAACAGGATTTTTAGAGATATTGATCGCGCTTTGATTATCACAATAGAGATGCAGTTGGTCTTCTTAAATGACATAATCATTTAGCATTTGTTTAAGCCAAAGTAATTGGGCACAACAACTATCAGCAGCTATATATTCAGATTCAGCTATAGATAACGAAGTACAGTTTTGTTTCTTACTACTCCATCCTACTAAATTATTATCAATATAGTAACACGCTCCTGATATTCTCTTACTATCATCAGTACACCCTGCCCAATCGGCATCAGTGTATCCTATTATAGTATTAGGAGTATCATTGGTGTGCCAAAGTCCTAAATTTATAGTGCCTTTTATGTATTTAATGATTCTTTTTACACCTGCCAGGTGGCTCTCTTTAGCATTATTTTGATAATGGGCACACATGCAAACTGTGTACATAATATCAGGATGCGAGGCAGTAAGGTATAATAAACTACCTATCATACTATGATATAAAGTAGGATCTATGGATTTACCACTCTCATCTTTAGATAATTTGACCGTAGTACTCATAAGAGTTTTAGCTTCTTTGGCACTTTCAAGATCGAATTTTTTGACAATCTCTAAAGCATATTTTGACTGCGATATAAATAAACCTTCTGAATTCTGTTTGACTTGAAGACCCAATAAAAATTGCAACTCCCCCATAAGAGACATTTGAAATTCTTTATGCATAATTTCAGAAAAAGATTTAACTTCTGAAGGGGAAGTGGATCCAAAAATTATATCGTCGATATAGACTTGAGCTATAATGATATCTTTGTCAAACATTTTGACAAAAAGGGTTTGATCATTTCCACCTCTCTTAAAACCTTTATCTAAGAGAAAGTTGGAAAGACACTCATACCAAGATTTTGGCACTTGTTTCAGACCATACAACGCCTTTTTAAGACGATAAACATGATTTGGATACGGAGGGTCAATAAATCCTTTGGGTTGTTCAACATAGGTTTCTTCAGTCAAGATTCCATTAAGAAAGGCTGATTTTATATCCATTTGGTACAGCGTAAAGTGGAAGTAACAGGCTATTGCAAAGAGAAGACGAACAAATTCTAGGCGAGTAACTGGAGCAAATGTCTCGTTAAAATATATTCCTTCAATTTGAGAATATCCTTGAGCCACTAATCTGGCTTTGTTTTTAATGATTATCCCACTTTCATCAGATTTGTTTTTAAATATCCAACGCGTGCCAATAACCTTTTTATGATTAGGTCTAGGTACAAAATACCAAACATCATGAATGGCAAATTTAAGAAGTTCTTCCTGCATGACAGAAATCCATTGAGGGTGTCGTGTTGTCGGGTTAAACATGACCTGTTTATTAAACGGGTTATGGAGGTTGTGTCATGTAACCCGTTTGTTATACAGGTTCATGTTCGAGTTATAATAATGGCACGATTAATTAAACGAGTCGTGTTCGGTGTAATACCTTCTATTTTTATAATAAATGAAATCGGTAGAGTTTAATTAAATAATTAATGTATAATTTATATGTTGTAATTTCATGTTATGTGGATTTATCTACGTATGTTAAAATTTCTCGTAGTAAATAATTGCATGTTTATTAAATAATTGATATGTGATGTTCAATCAAATCGAAAAAATGTGTATTTTGGGTAGAAATAGCGTGGGATCATTCTGAGATGGCTTGGGGACTCATTTAGGTGTTTTATGCATATAAAATTAGGCCCCGGGTATAGGCGAACCATTTAGGAAGTTATTGGGCCATTTCTATTATGGGTTCGGGTTCATTTGAGGGCCCAAATATGGAGCTTATGGTGTAACTCGGAATTAGCACCTATTATAAGTTAATCAAGTGTTTAGAGAACTCATTTCATTTACTAAAACTTAACCTAGCAGCCCCACCTCCATAGAGAGAAGTTACTAAAGCTAAGAGAGGGAAGAAGATTAGAGATCCAAGAAGAGAGGCTCTCAATCTTCATCATAAGGCAAGAATTCTCTTGCTAAAATTAACACGAATCACCGTCTCGTAGGTGTTCTATAGCCTCTTGAGATCCCAGTGTGGAAATAGGAGAGAATTTCTATGGATTTTATCACAGGGTTACCTACATTACAGATGGAAAACAATTTTATTTGGGTGATCGTTGATCGATTGATAAAGGTGGATCACTTTCTATTAGTCCGGATAGACTACACATCAGAGTGGTACACTAGGATTTTCCTCACGGAGATCGTGAAATTACATGGGGTACCATTTTATATTGTATCGGATAGGGAGAGTATGTTTGTGCCTCACTTTTTGAGGAGTTCTATCAGGCCTTAGCGACAGAGTTGAAGTTGAGCACCTCGTACCACCCACAGACGGATGGTCAGACGGAGAGGGTAAACTTGATGTTGGAGAATATATTACAGATGTGCAACTTAGACTTTAAGGGTAGTTGGGAGCAATACTTGCCCTTTATAGAGTTTGCATACAACAATAACTATCAGTTTACTATTGGGATAGCACCTAGGAGTCGTTATATAGGAGACCTTTATGTTCACCCTCATGTTGGTCGGAGGTGGGGGAGAATAAACTTATCGGACCAAAGTTCATTCAGGACAACTTGGAGAAGGTGGATATGATTCGGGCAAGTATTCAGATTATCCAAGTTAGACACAAATATGTGGCTGCTAGCTGGAGACACTTAGATTTTAAGGTTGGGGATCAGTTACTTATTAAGGTGTCTCCTTTGAACAACGTTATAAGATTTGGGAAGAAAGGGAAGTTAACTCCTTAGGATATAGGACTATTCCCTATTATTGAGAGGAATGGACACATGGATGTAAGGACATTGTCCGTCATAATTTAGTATGTCGTATACCTCTGCAAGTTGTCGAAGGATTGGGAAGATTACATCAAGAAGAGACAAATTCGAATTACAAGAAGACTTTAACATATAAGCCCAACAAGGATGAATTTAGTCAAATGTGTTTAAGTTCTATTTAAATTTTATATTAAAAGTGTTGGGATATTTTTGTGAAAGATAAAATATTTTTTTATTTATGAAAAATAATTTTTCAAATGTTTTTAAATAGTTTTTATCTTCAAAAATATTTTATCATAAAAGTTGTTTTTCGATAAATGTTTCTAATCTCGTGAATAGTTTTAAGTTTTGAGGTTGCCAATATATTTAAAAGACTGAAGCTTTCTGAGTTACGTGTATGATGTCGTTCGAACGACATTGTACGTGGTTCAAACAATATCGAATCTCGCTCAAACGACATCATGTCGTTCGAACGAGAAGTATTTTTATCTGACACGTCACCGCCTTGATTTTTAATATAAATTGAGTGTTAGACTACTGAATTTCGTGTGGAGAAAAACTGGTTTTTACATAATACGTTTTTATACTATTCTCCAACCATTTGAGGGTTCATAACTTTTGTTTTACAATTCACAATCCCAATAGCTTTTGTGTGAGTTATTTTGTGGAACCCAAAACATAGTTTGCTATTGTTCATACCTTGTGGGGATATCTCTACTACCAAGAGCTGCGTGCTATTGTGGAGGGAGTCTCTACGGAGTTTTTTAAGACTGCGTGTCCTTGTGGTATAGCTGCGTGTGAACCATTATTGATTTCTACCCGTTGCTTTGAAAGTTTGACGAAGACACCGTGCGTTACACTAGTTTGCGATTATCAGGTTGTATGTAAGTCAATAGTCTTATAAACTTGTCAAAGTTATGGAAATAAAAAGGTTTTGCACTGAGGGAATTTTTCCTGAACTTTGTGTCACATACTTTATTTATGATCGTTTGACACTTGCACGCACATAACTATTTGAGTTTAAGGGCTGAATTGATTTGATTCGTAAATTGACTTTGATTAAATAAGTTTGTGATTAGAATTTGCACATCTATCTGAATCATTATCACATGCAGGTCTTTCAGTGGCATATTAATTGGGATTACCGGAACACTTGTAGAGGATGCATGATGTTTTTAATATTTCCTCATTGTGAATATTTTTTAGGGATGGGGTTGCTTACTAGCATATAAATATCTACGAGATAGAGCTCCAACCTGGTGCGACTTAAGAGGACAGACCCATAGCTATTCTGGACCAAAGGGAGCGTAGATTTGGTTCCAAAGTGGTTCCCTTAGTACGCGTGCAGTGGGGATACCATAATAAGGATGATTCGACATGGAAGAGGGAGGAACACAAGCGAGAGAAATATCTAAAACTCTTCTAGTCAAGTATATTTCGAATTTCAAGGACATAATTTCGTTATTAGGGGGAAGAATGTAATACCTCAAATTTTTATAGTAAATTAAATAGGTACAACTTAATTAAATAAGTCATGAATAAATTGATTATTTGTAATTTCATGTTATGTCGATTCATCTATGCATATTAAAAATTCTCGTAGAAAATAATTGCATGTTTATTAAATTATTGATATGTGATGTTCAATCAAATTAAAAAATGTGTATGTTGGGTAGAAATAGCTGGGCACATTTCAGGATAGTTAGGGGAGTCATTTAGGTATTTTAGACATCTAAAATTAAGGACGGGGTATAGGTATACTATTTGGGGAGTCGTTGGATCAATCTAATTATAGGTTCGGATTCATTTGGGGACCCGAATATAGAGGTTATGGGGTAACTTGGAATTAGCACCCATTATAAATTAATCGAGTATTTAGATAACTCCTTTCATTCACCAAAACTTAACCTAGCAGCCCCACCTCCGTAGAGAAGTTACTAAGGCCAAGAGAGGGAAGAAGATTAAGGGTTCAAGAAGAAAGACTCTCAATCTTCATCATAAGACAAGAATTTTCTTGCTAAAATTAACATCCAATATACTTCTTAATTTATTTTTGTAATTTCTCATTAGATTTCTGGGTTAAAACATATAAATGGATGATGATAGGATGGGATTATATCTTATGCAGGTACAGGATCAAATCTGAAATTATTATGAATTGAGAATTAATGATAAATTCAAAAACTGTTGATCATATTGATTTGAAAAAAATCTTAGAAGATCATGTTATCGGAATATTAAATCTGATGCAAATTAATAAGAAATAAGTATTCTTGAATTGAATAAATGGGCAAAGGTGAAGTCTTGAAAACTAGGGTTTATATAGTGAAAAATTCTTGAGAAAATTAGTACCGAGTGAATTCAATATGCTTTAGGAACATTTTCATGGAGAAAACTGTTATTTCATGATGAAAAACCGTTTAGAGGTCATATATGATGTTTGGGTGAAGGTTATAGGTATTTTGGTTAAAGGAAAGGACCAAATCATGTATTTGGTTCATCAGGTCAACCAGTTGAACTGAACCGATTCACTGGCAGGAGCCACCGGTTCATAAATCGAACCGGTTTGGCCAGCCTAGCGAACCGGTTCGCTTCAGTTGGCTGATCCCCCTTTGGTTTTTATGATTTTTCGAGGGTCGTTTAGGGTGCGATATGGTAGACAGAGTTCGGGAGTTAGGATGGAACTTCTAGGAATATAACCTTAACTAATCGTAGACTAATTTCGTGTAAAAGTTTGATAACTATTTAAATGAAAATATTAACGATTAACTAGATGGTTAATTATTAAATTGTAATTATTAATGGGTGATTAAGTAGTATATCTTGCGGGTAAGTATAGAGTAATTACCTATACATATTATGTGATAAAGATATGTAATTATTTATTTGTATGGATATACATATATTCATGGGCGGTCATATCTGTTGGGGTTTCGTGCGTTTCGAGACCGTAGCTCACGCCGACACGGGTGGGCTAGGTGTTATGTAGGTCATTACTTTAGGTACTACGTAGGAGCACCACTTACGAGAGGTGGGTGTAGATGTTGGGATCCATTGTCATCGTTGGGTATGAACCGTGAAATGGTGTACTGTGTAGGGACCACCCCACTTGTATGTGTTTTATGATATCCATTTGGGATGAGGGACTGCTCCGGACTTACCGATAGAGCACGAATGGCACATTAAGAGTAGATGCCTTTATATGTCGTATATATGTAAGGACACATATATAAATTAATTATTTAATGATATAGACAATGAGTTATGAACCTAATACAATGTAAATGCATAATAGATGGTTATGTTACTTTTGTGGGTAGTATGGTACAAGAAGTATGCTATGTGCATCGTGTATTAACTATTGTTACGATTATCAATCTTTCACAGTTGGAGAAATGAATCGATATGCGTGTAGTATTGCTCTTAGATGAGAGTAGGGTACTTAACACATGAGTGTCGATGGGCGGTACATACTTTGAATTAACTACATGTATAAACCTATTGTATAAATATAACCTATCGAGAAAAAAAATATTTTGATAGAATTTATTGGGAAATGTCTTATGTAAATAGGATTTATTTGTCAAGCTCCCTAAAACAGATTTCATCGGGACTTGGCTAGATTCAGCTAAAGCTCACCTTGAAACTACACCACACGTACCAAAATTAATGATTCAGTGTGAGTTCCCACATTGACAAGTTAGATGTGCTAGCTCAATTATCACCCATCGCATATGTTTTGCACATTCACAATCAAATACACACACACACACACACACACACTCTTTCTGGCGCGAATCAAAATTTAAAGATTTATATGTGGTTACTCTCACATTTTTTAAATATAGATGAAATGATAGAATGGGAGTCTAATGAAACTTTGTAAATAGAAGTAAATTCAAAAAAATCAATTTTCAAATAATTATTATTCTTTAGAAAAATCAGAGTAATGTTTCAGAATTTTCTAACCATCTACGGCTTTATGAAATGATTAGGTGTTTAAAAAAGAATGATGATAAAGACACTCTAGAATTATCTTCCTAACATTTAAGTACTAGTTTTAAAATATAATTTACAATATTTTTTATGCATTATGTGATGCTAAGATAACATTGTTGGGTGCCTTTATCGGTACCCTTTAAAAAAACATTTTAGACAATTTTCTTCATTTTCAAACAAATTGGATCAATATAAATTCACAAAATCAAACATTTTTATTTCTACTGATTTAATAAATATCACAATTCAATCATTAAAAAAAACGCTCATATGAATTGTAAAGTATAATATATTATCAGAAACAGTAGTTATTTCCCTTGTATAGTGTTTCCACGGTGGAATATTGGTGAGGAGAAAGCGAGGCGTTAAGTACGGAATAACCTGAATTTCTACGTACATGGGATTGAGTTGACAGGATTGTTTTGGTTTGACCAATTTTGTTGTAGACTGTTGAGGCTTTGAACGGAAGGCCTACTTAATAGACATCTACAGCCTGGAATAAGTACAATGAGGTAACCATATATGATTAGATTCCATTATTCCTTGTCTTGACAGGTTGAGAAAAAGATTGCACTCACTAAACGATAAGAAAATATAATTAGGGTTATCTCTATCAGATTCTAACAATTTAAAAATAATAGGAACACAATATTACTGCATAATTAATAGCACACAGATTTTTATTATAATTAAAAATTATAAGGGTCCACTTGACAGTAATTTGAGCAAATACCATATTGAAAAATTTTGGCTGTGACAAAATTTGGCATAACAATTTTATAATTTTTGATGTTTCTCTATTTAATATCCATAATTTTTTAGGTTGCAAATCATTTTGTGGAATTAGTATATAATTTTATATAAAAACAGTTTACTTTTTAATTTGTTGTCTTTAGAATTAGTCTAGTTTTGATATTTTAAAAAAACATAAAACTGTTTTTTATTTAAAAAAAGGTTAAACTATTTTATAAAAAAAATAAATTACACACTACAGTAAAACAGTTTAAAATATACATTTTTGTTATATAATTTTTTTTTGAAACCAAAAAAGTTTTATATAAAAAAGTTTTTACTGTAAAAAAATGATTTTTTATTTTGTTATTTTTGGGATTAGTCTAATTTTGAGGTTTTAAAAAAAAACATAGAACCGTTTTTTTTAAACAAAACAGTTTTTTTATAAACAATTTTGTTTCTAAAAAAATATTTTTTAAAAAATTAAAACAATTTTATAAATTAGTTTTTTAAAATCTACAATTTTTTGAAACAAAACAGTTTTTTAAAATAGTTAAAACATTTTTTTTTATATAAATACAGTTTTTCAAAATTTACTGTTTTTGTTAACAGTTTTTTAATATAAAACATTTTTTAAAGTCAAAACAGTTTTTTTTAATAAAAAAAGTTTTTGTTATATA
This sequence comes from Sambucus nigra, assembly GCA_949130495.1. Taxonomy (NCBI): domain Eukaryota; kingdom Viridiplantae; phylum Streptophyta; class Magnoliopsida; order Dipsacales; family Adoxaceae; genus Sambucus; species Sambucus nigra. The sequence continues at coordinate 635,845,545 of OX422207.1, read as the reverse complement.
AAACAATTTTTTTTTTCAATACAAAACAGTTTTTGTAAAAAAAAACACAGTTTTTTTTAATATAAAATAGTTGTTAAAATGTACAGTTTTTGTTAAAACACTCAACATTTTTTTTAATACATTTTTTTCTTAAAATGTACAAGTTTTCTAAAACAGTGACAGTTCAAACAGTTTTATCTAAGCTAAACATTTTTTTATAAAACTGTTTTTGTTAGAATCTATAATTTGTGTTAAAACAATCAAGCCAATTTTTGTATAAAAATATTTTTAATTTTTATTTTTACGAACTTTTGTTAAAATAAAACATTATTTTTATTTTTAATGAAAAGTGGTAGTCAAAAAATTCTTATATAAAAAGATTCCATTGATTTTAACAATATAAAAAAATTATTTTAACAAAAGGAAAGTTGAAAATTTTAGGGTGGCAACATTTTCCTTGGATTTGAGGTAAGCAAATTTTCTCACCAAAATATGATAAATCATGAGTGTGCATGACAAATCATGAGTGTGCATGACAAATTGCATCTATCAAATGTACATAAAAGTGGACAAATTCCTCATTTGTCACTTTTTTTGCATTATGGGTCAGAAGACCTTAGGGCCTGTTTGATAGAAAACTTGAAATAGAGGTGGAATGGAAAGTTTTGCCCTGGAAAATTTCATCCATGCAAATTTTGACTTGGAAAATAAAATTTTGGACTGTTTGATAGCTTAAATTTGCATGCTGGCAAATTCTGTAATTTTCAAGTTTTTGTGTTTGATAGACAGAATTTGCCTACTAGAAAACAACAATACTCCTAGTTTTGGTGTTTGATAGCCAAAATTTGTCATGGAAATAGAGAGTTTTGTGAATACATAAATTGTCTTATTTTGTTAATTGTCCACTTTTTTGTTATCCTATATATTTTAATACTTATCATTATTTTCCACTTCATTTTCAGGATTAGCAGGTGGCAAATGATTTGGATTAGTATTGCAGTTGGAATAAAAATAAGTCTTTATTATTGATGGGAGCACATTGAGTTGGACATAAGGTTGTTGACAGTTGTTTTCTAACGAGATTTAAAAAAATAATAAACGATAAATTTAAAACTCGGAATTAAACATTACAACTGACATAATAAAAATAATAAACACATAGAAAAGAAAGTTGCATATTTAATTACTTCGTGGTACCCTGGTCAACTATGGATCGCAACATAATGCATTCCCATCACCCATCAACATGTTTGGTAGATGTTGTACAAAATCCATTGAGGAATCGTCCATTTTGTAGTCCGGCAGCTCCGGATCCGATGCATAAATTGGATCGTCGAGTTCAGTATTTATCAAATTCTTACAATGCCAGCGCGTTAATCTTTTTTTCCATCTGTTCAATTTCTCGTTGTAGTAGACGGATACATCTCTCACTGTCTTTAGTTGGATCTTTGCAATAATTTGCAGATTTTGCTTGTGGTACCGATAAACCATGCCAATTACAATAGCACTCTAAATCGCATCGTCTATCATATAACCTAGGCCATTTCAAATGATCATCGCATGGTATATTAGCTTTAGTTGGATGTGACACCCCGCCAAATTAAACATCGGCTGATCAGGCCTTTATTAAATTAAAACAGGTTTCTCAAATGGTTCATTCTTAGCATCACTGTCGAAAACTTTTTAATTAGTAATCCCCTAAGTAAAATTAGACCGGTGCCAAATTTTATCTTCCTTAAAACAGATAAATCAACCATGCGGAGCGAAGTACAAATAATCATGTACTATAATTCAAACAACAAAGTAAAAGTACAACAGAACAAAAGTATTACCGAATAAACCATCGGCTAAAAATCCCAAACAACAATAGAATAACCACTAGTCTGAAACTAACATCTGAGACTAATACCGAACAACAAGTCCATACATAGAATAGTGTGAGATCCTGTACTAGATCTGAATGAGAGATATCGTCTAGTCAAAATCCTGTAAGCATCCACTGTGCTACAGCTCCGAGTCCCTGGAATGGAATCATCATACATGGCGTCCCTGTGGCTGGATACCTAAAAGGTTTTGAAAATATTTTATTGCAAGAGTTAGTACTCAAAACATTTTGAAAATATTTAACAAGCGTTTATCACAATATAAAATGCGGTTATTGATTACACATGTTAGGTTCTCGTACACTCTCTTGAGTTAACTCACCCCTCATCTTTTGTGCACACCTAACGATCTACACTTAGTTTATCTAGCCATACTTCCCAAGCTAACTAAAACCAAAGTAGTCAACTGAACTTATCTGTACCCAAGTTCCAGTACCGCCCATACAGTACAATTGTTTCACTAACATCTCGCGTATGTTAATTAATTCTCAAGTAACATTTCATCTATGTTATTTTTCAAGACTTCCCATTTAGTTTCACTACTAAAATTACTACAATTCTCACAATTGTTGACTTCCCACTTATGTAATTAAGTTTCGCTACTTGAATTACTAAATAGATTTTCTCTATCTAAAGGTGCATTTCATAATTAAGTTTCACTACTTAACTTACCAATCCAGTATGTATCTTTAAATACATAATGTATATCAATCTACTAATACACGGAAGTAGAATATCATCAAGTATATATATTTCACACACAATATATACTAAATATCAGTCATTACTATTTTGCCCTTTTTATACACGTAAAGGACTCTTGGTTCGGAATGATTCATCGACCCCAAGGTAAGAATTGGTTCGGAATGATACATCGACCCCAATTATTTATATACACAAATAAAGATCTCTTGGTTCAGAATGATTCATCGACCCCAAGTGAGAGTTGGTTCGGAATTATCCATCGACCCCAACTATTTTCAAAATATATATATATACACATATTCTGGTTCGGGACTCTTCGATCGCGACACCAGTTCAAGGTTTGGTTCGGCATTTCTCATCGACCCCAAACATATAATAACTTTATGTTAGTTCGGAATGTCTCATCGACCCTAACATAATTAATTTAGGTATCAATCTCTTGACCTAAAATATCACATAATTCAGTAGGTACACGCCCGACCTATTAATTATATACGTACGTAATATTTAAATCTCATATATTTGCCGTACAACATTCGCTTTACGATTTATCTCATTAATCGCATTTATTTGAGTATTCACATAAATCTAAGGGTCCTAGTTACCCCTTACATATAATTTCAGTAGTTACCCTTATTAACCTACTGACTCAATAAATTTAAGCTCGCTCACACTTTTTCGAAATCATATTCTCATCATCTCGAATTAGAATACGTCACAATCAAGCCTATGAATCTCCACTTTAATTCTCTTACAAAATTAAGGTCCAACACTCAATCATAGACCTACTTCCATATCATTATTATAGAAATATATTTCATCAAGGTCCCAAACACTTCCCCGATAAAATTTTAGACATTTGAGTCTTAAAAAGAAAGATCTCACATTTTCTCGCAGCCTAAACGAATCATAAATTCTTCTGGCAGATTAAACACCCTCTAGTAAAATTTTGATTTCTCCCTCTACAGAACTCCGATTGACCTGATTCCAAGTTCATTGGATAGCTAAGAGAAATATATTTCCAGTAATGTATGGTTCACACTCTAATTCGAAGTAAAATTCAAATCGCACACGTTTAAAGTCACGTCAAAATTCTGGCAGATTACTATGTTGATAGATCAAACACCCTGTAGTAAAATATCGATTACTCCCTCTACAGAACTCCGATTGACCTGATTCCACATTTATTGGATAGCTAAGAGAAATAACTTTCCAGGAATGTATGGTTCACACTCTAATTCGAAGTACAACTCAAATGGAATACGTTTAAAGTTGTGTCAAAAATTCTGGTAGATTGACATCTTGTGTTCCTCAATTAAACCCTAAGTCATTCAAGATTCATGTTCTTTAACCAAGAACTCATAAAGATTATATGTTAATCATCAAACATATTCAAATTTTATTTCATCTTTACTTAGGGATTCATTCTACATGCAATCCTACCCAAATATATGATCAATTCATACATTTAGTTCAAAGTTTTTCAATAGAATCAATCAATTCTTAAAATTTCCTACACATGGGTATTATAACTTGAATTTGATTTATAATAAACACTTGCCTTGACAGAGGGAAATCTGATTTCGTGGAGTTTATGATGGGTTGATGTTCTTCTCCCTCCATCCTTCTTCTATGGATGATTTGGGTGCAAGATTCAAGTCCAATTCTTTAAGAATCCCTTCTTAAGCTTTGGGAATTGGTTTTCTCCTTCTCTCTAATGGTATTGGTGTTTACATGGGTTTTCTAAACCTAACCCCTCTTTCATACGGCTGATAAAAAGGCTCTCAAATTCGTAGGTCTTCATACCCTCTTATTTTAAAAGACCAAAATGCCCCCGAATAGTCTCGGTTTAGTCCAAAATTATCCCGAGACTCAACTAGTACCCCTGGGTATAGTATTTTAACTAATTTGACCCTTACGGACTCATCTGTGACCTCTAAATTATCATTTGAGTCACTTAAAAATATTACTCGTTCTCACCCCAACACGGTCTACACGCGTTAAGTAACTATTTACCACTCGCACTAAGTAAATAGAATGAGAAATATAAATCGGTATCTATCTCTCGATTAATATTCCAAAATTACAATTTTTAATAAATCTCATTAAATTACTCCTCTTACGTAATTTAAATTAAACCGTATTTTCTCATTTAATTCTCTAATTTAATTAAATAGAATATTCAGAAATACGGGGTATTACATACTTCCCCCCTTACAAAGGAATTTCGTCCTCGAAATTAGGATAAGGCTGGTATTAAAATTAATGGTCGCCCCAAGTACATGCCTTGCTTCATTATAAACTCTTATCGCATGTTACCCATGCTGCATATATCATAATTAAGTCTCACTATTTAATTTCTCCATAGGTCGTTCTCAATCTAACGTTAACTCTTGAAATTAAGTTCCTCCCTACTTAATTTACTCTTTTGATGTATATCTCTATATATAACATCTATGTGTCTACTATAACTCATAAGTAGGATATTTTAAGGTATATATTTCATCCACAATATATACTATAAGGGAAATTGGTCCGGCAAAATCATTGGCCCCAATAATCCTATCATTTACATTGGTCCGAAAATCCCTCGACCCCAAGGTAAATGTAATGTATATGTTGGTTTAGACCTTCCGTCGATACCAAATTAATCATCGATTTGGTTCGAAAAATCATCGACCCCAAATCGATCCTTTATGTATTGGTCCGGAACATCATCGACCCCAATACAGAATTTAAGCACACTTATCATCGCACATAAGTAGAAAAAAAATCAATAGGTATATATCTTTCACATAACATATACTATGAACACTTATTTTATAATCACCCCAATCTGTAACACTTTTGGGGTTATTGGCTCGGAACCCCACCTCGATCACCAATGGTGATTAATATATTGTCTGAGAATCACATCTCGTGCACCAATGTATGTATGTATATCTCGTCGCACATGAGTAGACAATTTGTGAGCCATATATTACACATTTCATATACCCTAAAATGTCATACTCCAATAGAATGTCCTCATATCACGCGTTAAGGACTAAAAGTTCGAAATGTCTCCTCGAACCACCACTCAAAGTACACATAGGTTCATAATAGGTACCCAAGAACCTAACCCTTATGTACAGTCTATATAGGCACTCATACTACCTATAAATATGCTCATAAAGGTATACATGCAACCTATGATTTGATCAGTGGTTTCCTCCAAAATTCCACTATCGTAAGGGCGTATTATTCTGCCTCACAATCATTGAGTCATAGGCGACACAACATACTCAAAATAAAACTTTATCTCTATTCCCCCCTGACCATCTCTCACAGGGTGGGATTTTAGGATTTCATCCAGATTCACAACCACGTAGAACGGCACCGTGCACTCTTCCTTTTCAACTTACATACTAATCCATCCCGGTCAACCCATTCTGCTATCCCAACAAAATGTTGGTTTAGTTATGATGTTCACAGCCCATAAAAAAATATCTAAGTCTGTCTCCTCATTCCATCATTGGAAACGTAGGTTCACTACCAAATTTCCGATTGCTCATTTTGTGCCCATCTTTCTCTATCAACTAGTGGTGCATCTGGAGACAATCTCACTATGTCTCTTCCTCAATACTGCTTCCCACTTACGCCATCTTTCCTCAAGTGGTACTCTATTCCCCTTTCACTCCGGGTATATTATACTTTACAATCCGTGCACTTTTCGTAATTGGTGCACTTTAAGGGTTGATTACCTTATAAGAATCAACATTTTAGTAACGCGTAAGTCACTCTCAACACTCAGTTAAGTAGAACCTTGCGTCCCTTCTTCACAACAGTTAGGCCTCCCATATCAATAGATAACTTTTGAACGGCTTTCCACCGACTTTTATCCCATAGGGTGTGCTGGTTCTCTCAACACAAAAATCTTGGATTACCGTCTACCTTCCATAACGTTCAATCCATTTCATCAACATGACTAGCCAAAACTTCCTCCATCAGCGTACTTAACAAATAATTTTCTCTGCATCCCTCTACCTCAGATGGCTAAGGAAGCCAATTGGCTAGGGCGCCCATACACCCTTTTCTCCGTGCATATTTGCAAAAACATTGCAAACGTCGCACTTGTAACATGCTTTTCCTCAACTCTCGCCTTGTCTTCACGCGCGTGACTACAATCTTGTGGGTATTCACAATCCCCTATAGACCAATAATCAAATTCTTGCCCACAAAGTCCCACTTATCCTTTCGTGGAGAGATAAGATTTTCAGTGTTTTCCCACAACACTTTCGGCTCTACCGATGCCCTAGCATCTAACGTCTCTTCTCTTGACGTGCATAAAAATTTAGTCGTATCCCCTTTCGCGATCGAACTTAAACTAGGGACTTCTCCCAATGCATTTTTACTGAGTCTTATCGGTACAACACATAGTCGAGATATTCAAGTTTCATCCCCTGACAATATGTACGACCGTAGACCAACATCTCTAAAGGAGCCAAGTGGAACTGTGCTTATAATATCACTAAGTCCTTAGCTCTTTACAATAGCGAGCTCAATCTCTCCGCTCAGCAGTCATACGACATAATTGACCTACATCATTTAGGTTCCTACACACCGGAATCAATCACTATGAGACGTTCATAATCTCTGAAGTCTCTCACCTATTGATGAATAATGACAACTCGACCCTCTTTCAGGCGAGGTATCGTCACATACCCCATTCACTCGAGGCTAAAACCCATAAACTTCCTTATCCATCGCTCTGGTGGTTCAGATGGTTTTCCGGACATAACACGCTTGTCCTCTCCAGAATGCAAAACTTATCAGAGTTATTATTTCCTCAAATAACTTCAAGCTAAAATAAAATGCGTGGCCCTACAAACCACACTAGACATCTTTACAACAATCCCCTTACTCCAGGCCACACTGACCGGTTTGGGGTATCCCTCCTCTCGGACTTGGTAGCCTCGATTTTTTTGTTAACATTAATCATCATGGTTCCCTTAATTTCGCTGACCATAAAACTCACTAATAGACTTAACAGTCCTGACTTAGGATTAAATTAAGGAATCCCTTAGTGGGTTTCCACTTATGGCTTGCACTAGCCCCATTATATTCAGTCTTACTCTTTGACTAAATCCTTAAACTCTTTTAGCTCCGCCCACCTAGGAGCATTTACCTCGACTTTGTAACAAGTACCTTACTGCCTTCACACACATAAGTCGTCCAAGCAGATTTTTCTCAAAATTACGACCGATAACAACTCGTGAGTCCATTCTCTCAAGGGATCTTTTTCCCTTGTACATGTCTCATCGGTTACGGGTTCACTTCAACCAATAAATTTCTTCCTCGCAATTGGCATCTACCAGGCTTTCACGTGATGGGTTTAAGAATTTCCATTAGCTTCGCTTCTGAATCATCATTGGAGAAATTTGTGGTTAAACTATATGTAAGGTCCCTGTTTGTATACTAACCCTCAGTCCGGATGTGGTGACTGGTATCCCCACCACGTTGCCTCTATAAAATTTACCCAAGTTTTCACTTTTGAGCATTTCTACTCTATCCTTAATGCCAAAACCCCTGTACATTCTACTTCCATTACACACTAGGAGTGACCTCGACAACGGTCATCTTTCCTACGATTACCATCCTCGAACACCCCATGCCTCATGCCGAGCCCCTTCCTCCTGCAGTCCTTCCAACACCCTCGCTGGTCTTATCGTCAGGTTCGACGTATCATACCCAATCGAACTCGTATATACTACACTTCATTAACTAAATAGTAGGAGAACGTAAACTATGTACATAGAGGAGTACAACAATCCTAATATAGGGCTCTATATCAATCAAACGATACGCTGAAAACGTAGTAAGTCGTACAGATCCTGTGGACACTAGAACCTGATGCTCTGATACCATCTGTGATACCCCGCCAAATTAAACATCGGCTGATCAGGCCTTTATTAAATTAAAACAGGTTTCTCAAATGGTTCATTCTTAGCATCACTGTCGAAAACTTTTTAATTACTAATCCACTAAGTAAAATTAGACCGGTGCCAAATTTTATCTTCCTTAAAACAGATAAATCAACCATGCGGAACGAAGTACAAATAATCATTACTATAATTTAAACAACAAAGTAAAAGTACAACAGAACAAAAGTATTACCGAATAAACCATCGGCTAAAAATCCCAAACAACAATAGAATAACCACTAGTCTGAAACTAATATCTGAGACTAATACCGGACAACAAGTCCATACATAGAATAGTGTGAGATCCTGTACTAGATCTGAATGAGAGATATCGTCTAGTCAAAATCCTGTAAGCATCCACTGTGCTACAGCTCCGAGTCCCTGGAATGGAATCATCATACATGGCGTCCCTGTGGCTGGATACCTAAAAGGTTTTGAAAATATTTTATAGCAAGAGTTAGTACTCAAAACATTTTGAAAATATTTAACAAGCGTTTATCACAATATAAAATGCGGTTATTGATTAAACATGTTGGGTTCTCGTACACTCTCTTGAGTTAACTCACCCCTCATCTTTTGTGCACACCTAACGCTCTACACTTAGTTTATCTAGCCATACTTCCCAAGCTAACTAAAACCAAAGTAGTCAATTGAACTTATCTGTACCCAAGTTCCAGTACCGCCGATACAGTACAATCGTTTCACTAACATCTCGCGTATGTTAATTAATTCTCAAGTAACATTTTATCTATGTTATTTTTCAAGACTTCCCATTTAGTTTCACTACTAAAATTACTACAATTCTCACAATTGTTGACTTCCCACTTATGTAATTAAGTTTCGCTACTTGAATTACTAAATAGATTTTCTCTATCTAAAGGTGCATTTCGTAATTAAGTTTCACTACTTAACTTACCAATCCAGTATGTATCTTTAAATACATAATATATATCAATCTACTAATACATGGAAGTAGAATACCATCAAGTATATATATTTCACACACAATATATACTAAATATCAGTCATTACTATTTTGTCCTTTTTATACACGTAAAGGACTCTTGGTTCGGACATCGACCCCAAAGTAAGAATTGGTTCGGAATGATACATCGACCCCAATTATTTATATACACAAATAAAGATCTCTTGGTTCGGAATGATTCATCGACCCCAAGTGAGAGTTGGTTCGGAATTATCCATCGATCCCAACTATTTTCAAAATATATATATATACACATATTCTGGTTCGGGACTCTTCCATCGCGACACCAGTTCAAGGTTTGGTTCGGCATTTCTCATCGACCCCAAACATATAATAACTTTATGTTAGTTCGGAATGTCTCATCGACCCTAACATAATTAATTTAGGTATCAATCTCTTGACCTAAAAGATCACATAATTTAGTAGGTACACGCCCGACCTATTAATTATATACGTACGTAATATTTAAATCTCATATATTTGCCGTACAACATTCGCTTTACGATTTATCTCATTAATCGCATTTATTTGAGTATTCACATAAATCTAAGGGTCCTAGTTACCCCTTACATATAATTTCAGTAGTTACCCTTATTAACCTACTGACTCAATAAATTTAAGCTCGCTCACACTTTTTCGAAATCATATTCTCATCATCTCGAATTAGAATACGTCACAATCAAGTCTATGAATCTCCACTTTAATTCTTTCACAAAATTAAGGTCTAACACTCAATCATAGACCTACTTCCATATCATTATTATAAAAATATATTTCATCAAGGTCCCAAACACTTCCCCGATAAAATTTTAGGCATTTGAGTCTTAAAAAGAAAGATCTCACATTTTCTCGCAGCCTAAACGAATCATAAATTCTTCTGGCAGATTAAACATCCTCTAGTAAAATTTTGATTTCTCCCTCTACAGAACTCCGATTGACCTGATTCCAAGTTCATTGGATAGATAAGAGAAATAAATTTCCAGTAATGTATGTTTAACACTCTAATTCGAAGTAAAATTCAAATCGCACACGTTTAAATTCACGTCAAAATTCTGGCAGATTACTATGTTGACAGACCAAACACCTTGTAGTAAAATATCGATTACTCCCTCTACAGAACTCCGATTGACCTGATTCCACGTTTATTGGATTGCTAAGAGAAATACCTGACCAAGAATGTATGGTTCACACTCTAATTCGCAGTACAACTCAAATGGAATACGTTTAAAGTTGTGTCAAAAATTCTGGCAGATTGACATCTTGTGTTCCTCAATTAAACCCTAAGTCATTCAAGATTCATGTTCTTTAACCAAGAACTCATAAAGATTATATGTTAATCATCAAACATATTCAAATTTTGTTGCATCTTTACTTAGGGATTCGTTCTACATGCAATACTACCCAAATATATGATCAATTCATACATTTAGTTCAAAGTTTTTCAATAGAATCAACCAATTCTTAAAATTTCCTACACATGGGTATTATAACTTGAATTTGATTTGTAATAAACACTTGACTTGACAGAGGGAAATCTAATTTCGTGGAGTTGATGATGGGTTGATGTTCTTCTCCCTCCATCCTTCTTCTATGGATGATTTGGGTGCAAGATTCAAGTCCAATTCTTCAAGAATCCCTTCTTAAGCTTTGGAATTGGTTTTCTCCTTCTCTCTAATGGTATTGGTGTTTACATGGGTTTTCTAACCCTAACCCCTCTTTCATACGGCTGATAAAAAGGCTCTCAAATTCGTAGGTCTTCATACCCTCTTATTTTAAAAGATCAAAACGCCCCCGAATAGTCTCGGTTTAGTCCAAAATTATCCCGAGACTCAACTAGTACCCCTGGGTATAGTATTTTGACTAATTTGACCCTTCCGGACTCATCTGTGACCTCTAAATTATCATTTGAGTCACTTAAAAATATTACTCATTCTCACCCCAACACGGTCTACACGCGTTAAGTAACTATTTACCACTCGCACTAAGTAAATAGAATGAGAAATATAAATCGGTATCTATCTCTTGATTAATATTCCAAAATTACAATTGTTAATAAATCTCATTAAATTACTCCTCTTACGTAATTTAAATTAAACCGTATTTTCTCATTTAATTCTCTAATTTAATTAAATAGAATATTCAGAAATACGGGGTATTACATTGGAGGTAACCATTTCATCACATGCCCAACATCACCTAAAAAATGTAATGTGCATATAGGCATGTTTTCAAAAACCCTTTTCTTCCCAAACCAACTCCCTCCGTGGGGATCTTCGTAAATTCCTGGGTTAGTCAAAACGGGTGCAACATTGTCAACATAACCAACGTCATATGATGTTGATGCTTTAGATTTACGCTTGTCCTTCATGGGCTCTTTATTTCTGGCTACCATGTTTGGGCTGAAGTAATCCAGACATCCTTTACTGGGGTTAAAATCGTCATTTTGTCTATGGTTTGTCATTTGATAGTGAGTGATATGAAACGAACTACCGTCTTCTTTATACTAGTATTAGACTTGCACTGTTGAAAGTAATGGGACTGAATTAGTAATGACTTGGACTATTAAAGCACGTGGGTTCATATATCTATATTGCACTTCTGCATCACATGACTCTGATATATGTGGTTGAAAGTAATGGGACTGAATTAGTAATGACTTGGACTATTAAATCACATGGGTTCATATATCTATATTGCACTTTTCAATCACATGACTCTGCAATATGTGGTTGAAAGTAATGGGACTAAATTAGTAATGACTTGGACTATTAAAGCACATGGGTTCATATATCTATATTGCGCTTTTCAATCACATGACTCTGCAATATGTGGTTGAAAGTAATGGGACTGTACCTAGTAATGACTTGGACTGTTAAAGCATTTGTCATTCATATATCTATATTTCACTTTTCAATCACATGACTCTGCAATATGTGGTTGAAAGTAATGGGACTGAATTAGTAATGACTTGGACTGTCAAAGCACATGGGTTCATATATCTATATTGCACGTTTCAATCACATGACTCTGCAATATGTGGTTGAAAGTAATGGGACTGAATCAGTAATGACTTGGACTGTTAAAGCACATGGGTTCATATATCTATATTGCGCTTTTAAAATGCTAAATATTCAAGTTCATAATATAAAAGGATGGTTACAATCTTTGATAATCCCACAAAACATTACATCCCAAAAGTTTACTAGAGCAAAGCGTACACAAACCTAATACGTAGAGCAAAGTTTGAACAAAACATTACATGCGATAATAAACTATCCAATAATCCCACGTCCAGAAGCATCAAAACGGAATACGTGGAGATAATACCAAAGCATAATAGTAGCAACGCATAATAGTGAGTAATAGTTAGTAGACCATCTGATCAAGGCAGATTACGGAGCTTATTGTAAGCCCATGTACGTGCGAATGAAAAGTCAGAGAATCCCATAAACACTCGACCTAGTCCATTATCGGCCTCAAATAAAGACATCATCCGCATGACATTCTTATCGTCCATATCCATGCCCACTAGCTTGTCAAGGATACCCTGCCAGTTAACGTGAGTTTGAGAGTCAATGGCAACTTGAAGCTCCATTGCGGTGGCAATCTGCTTCGATGATTGTGCAATGACTGACAACGCTTGGGCACATTCTTCCTGGGGGTTCACACGACGACGAAGAGGCTTTCCATTAGGCCCCTGACCCTTACGCTTTGCAGTGTGCCCACTTGATTGTTGGGTGTCGGTCTCTTGGCCACCCGGTGGTTGGGTGTCCGTCTCATGGGCAGCGGTTGTTTCAGTGTCAGTGTCTATGCATGCTTCAGGAGTAAACTCCACATCTTCTATCCCTGTACCATCCATAGGTGAGAACTGATCTGCCCCGGATATTGCATTATCACCTGTAGCTGTGTCATTCCCGAAGATTATTTGTAGCTCGTCATAGTACATACATTTCCTTCCTCTCATCTTCCCTCCATCTGGTTTACCCTGTAAAAACCGTACTAAGTCAATTCAACATATTCCTAAACTGAATTATAATTTTTTTATTTGTAAGTTAAGTCAATTGAACAATTTGTACTAACCGCGATATAGTCAGCCCATACACTAGCATCTGCAGTTACGCCACCACTATTTATGTCATAACCGAATCCACTCACTTGCAACAGCTCATGGAACTCGATATATTCCTTTTTCAGGGTTTTCAACCTCGGTCTCACATTCTTCTCCACGACGCGAATATGGCATCCTTCTTCGACAGTATCTATAACAACCTTAATTTGTGCGGCAGTAAATCCATTGTCTACCCTTTCCCGCCCCGTGAGGACCTGGGCACAAAGGGAATGGATGAGGAACCCATCCATGAGCTCACTCCATCGCAAATGCAATTTCTTTTGGTTCACCTCAACTTGCGAAGATTGCACGTCTACTGGTCAGTCTACATTATTTGTATGTGGTTTTGGGGGGCGAAATGGTACGCGATTACGAATTTGCTCCATTGCTGTTCAACATATAAATACGAGTCATCGGTTTAAATTATGTTATATATAGCACCATGATATCTATAACCATGCAGTTTAGTTATCATATCATTATTCAGTAGCAAATAATGCATATTGAGTATGCAAATTCAGTAGCACATCCAATGCAAATAATGCAAATTCACTAGCAATTTCAGTAGCAAATTCAGCAAATTTAGTAGCAACTGAGTATGCATATCGGTAGCATATTAGTACGCATTCAAATCATTTGGAGTATTAGTACGCATACCAGTATTCAGTAACAAATTCAATAACAAATAATGTATATCCGTATGCATATCAGTAGAAAATTCAGCAAATTATGCCAATGATGCATATTCAGTAGCAAATAATGCAAATTCAGTAGCACATCCAATGCAAATAATGTAAATTCACTAGCAATTTCAATAGCAAATTCAACAAATTTAGTAGCAACTGAGTATGCATATCGGTAGCATATTAGTACGCATTCAAATCATTTGGAGTATTAGTACGCGTACCAGTATTCAGTAACAAATTCAATAGCAAATAATGTATATCCGTATGCATATCAGTAGAAAATTCAGCAAATTATGCCAATGATGCATATTCAGTAGCAAATAATGCAAATTCAGTAGCACATCCAATGCAAATAATGCAAATTCACTAGCAATTTCAGTAGCAAATTCAGCAAATTTAGTAGCAACTGAGTATGCATATCGGTAGCAGATTAGTACGCATTCATCACATTTTGCAAGTTAATACATAATAGCCTTTCCCAAGTTAACCTCCATAACCCCCAAAACTTTTAGCCAATTTCTGAAACTTTCAAATCAGACTTGAAGTTGTTTTAGCATATCAGTATGCATTCATCACATTTATCACATTTAGTATATCAGTTATTTTAGCATATCAGTATGCATTCATCACATTTAGTAGCATACCAGTATGCATTCATCACATTTTAAGTAGCATATCAGTAGCAAATGATGCATATTATGTAGCATATAAGTAATAAGTAGAAAATTATGCAAATGATGCAACTCCCCTAATGTAATTTCAGTAGCCAAGAATGCAACTGTCAGTAGCAATTTTAGTACTAAATTCCACAAATTCAGTCTGGTTATAAATTCTTCAGCTAAATCTCTAACTCCTGTTATTATCTTCATAATGGGAGAACTGGTGTTAGTAATACTCCTCTTATGTTTATTTCTCATGAAATTTTCCTATAGGCCCTTGTCAACATTGAATAAAGAATTGATTTCCTTATTCCTATGGTTAAATGAACTGCTAAGTATTTCATTGGTAGTGCTTGGATCTCATACCTATATTCTTCTCTATAACAACCTTCCTAAAAGGATAAATTTTAGGATCAACACAAAAGGAATTTTTAGAAGAGTTGACTAACTGAACTGAGTTGGCTTCATATTCTTTCAGAGTTTTTATATTAGCCTTGAGGCTACGTTTGGAACCATCAATGAAAATAATGAGGTCATATGGAACCTTGAGGATGCAAGAAGGGAACTACCTTGTTGTTGAGGAATAGCAGGTCTAATTGTCTGCTTAGAACATTAACTGGAGTTAGAGATTTAGCTGAAGAATTTATTGACACAAAAGAATACGTCATCAAGTCAGATTAAAAGAATACATCCATAACTTCTTTGAATGAGATAATATCCCCATGAGCTGGTCAAGCAATATAATCATCCTTATCCCAAAAATTCCTAATCCATCTCTATGTTTCCACTTTAGACCAATCAGTCTATGTAATTTCTCCTTTAATATCACTGGTATGTTATCACATATTAAGTAGCATATCAGTAGCAAATGATGCATATTATGTAGCATACAAGTAATAAGTAGCAAATTATGCAAATGATGCAACTCTCCTAATGCAATTTCAGTAGCCAAGAATGCAACTGTCAGTAGCAATTTCAGTATCAAATTCCACAAATTCAGTAGTCTTTTAGTATGCATATCATTTGGCATTCAATAGTATGCATTCAAATCAATGGCATATGATGCATATTAAGTAGCAAATGATGCATACTAAGTAGCATATCAGTATGCATTCATCACATTTAGTAGCATACCGGTATGCATTCATCACATATTAAGTAGCATATCAGTAGCATATTAATAAAAGACTCTTGGTTTATGCCTATTTCAGCTCCTCCCATGAAAGTTTTTGCCAAAAAAACTCAAAAGACTGAAATCAACTCTTAAATAGTGGGACCATTCCTCATTCAAAGACATATTCCAAATTGTATCTGACTTAGATGATATTTTCTTAGCTAAAGAGCATGCATTTGAAGTTGATCCCTCAGTTATCAATAGAAGTGAAATGCAGCTTGCCAATCTTAGTCAAAGTATAGGAGAATAGTCTGGTTATACACAAAATTAAGAACTCTGATCATGTATGGGTGGAAGACCAAAAGGAGAATTCTTGGTTTACTGTCCTATTAAATGGGTAAGTGGGAGGTTTCTTCAAATCCTCTATAGGTTTCAGGCAAGGAGATCCCATCTCTCCATGCCTTTCCATCATAGCAGCAAAATGTTTTAGCATGGGGCTTAACCATCACATTCACATTTACAAAACTGATTTTTTAGCATAGGGCTTAACCATCACATTTACATACTGATTTCAAATCATCAGTGTGTATTCAAATAAATCAGTATTGGCCATTTCAGTATTCAAATAGATCAATATTGGCCATTTCAGTATTCAAATGGAAATCAGTGTGTATTCAAATAGATCAGTATTGGCCATTTCAATACCAAAACAGAGCATTATTCAAACAGATTAGTATTGGCCATTTCAGTATTCAAATTAGCATACCTACATTTACATACTGATTTCCATACTAGAAAATAGGAAAGGTCTCATTATTCAAATCATTCAAATCATCAATATGCATTCAAATCATCAGTGTGTATTCAAATAGATCAGTATTCAAATAATTCAAATCATGAGTATTCAAATCAGGATGCATTCAAATCATTCAAATGACTATGCATTTCAATACCAAAACAGAGCATTATTCAAACAGATTAGTATTGGCCATTTCAGTATTCAAATTAGCATACCTACATTTACATACTGATTTCCATATTAGAAAATAGGAAAGGTCTCATTATTCAAATCATTCAAATCATCAATATGCATTCAAATCATCAGTGTGTATTCAAATAGATCAGTATTCAAATATTTCAAAGCATGAGTATTCAAATCAGGATGCATTCAAATCATTCAAATGACTATGCATTTCAATACCAAAACAGAGCATTATTCAAACAGATTAGTATTTGGCCATTTCAGTATTCAAATTAGAATACCTACATTTACATACTGATTTCCATACTAGAAAATAGGAAAGGTCTCATTATTCAAATCATTAAAATCATCAATATGCATTCAAATCATCAGTGTGTATTCAAATAGATCAGTATTCAAATAATTCAAATCATGAGTATTCAAATCAGGATGCATTCAAATCATTCAAATGACTATGCATTTCAATACCAAAACAGAGCATTATTCAAACAGATTAGTATTGGCCATTTCAATATTCAAATTAGAATACCTACATTTACATACTGATTTCCATACTAGAAAATAGGAAAGGTCTCATTATTCAAATCATTCAAATCATCAATATGCATTCAAATCATCAGTGTGTATTCAAATAGATCAGTATTCAAATAATTTAAATCATGAGTATTCAAATCAGGATGCATTCAAATCATTCAAATGACTATGCATTTCAATACCAAAACAGAGCATTATTCAAACATATTAGTATTGGCCATTTCAGTATTCAAATTAGCATACCTACATTTACATACTGATTTCCATATTAGAAAATAGAAAATAGGAAAGGTCTCAAATTATGCAAGGTGCTCCCTGAGTCACTAATATATTAGCTCATGTATATTAGTAAAGTTTGGGAGAAAATTAGATATAAAGACATAATCCGTAGTAGAAAAGAGTACAAGAAAATAGTAAAGGTCTCATGTCATCCATTACATCCATTACATCCCTTACATCACTACAAAATAGTAAATTAAACATTGCATCATAAGTTTAATATCCGGGGTGATTCAGCACCATTACATCATAAGAAAATAAATGAAAATAGTAAAGGCCACTAGCAGAATAGTATTTAAAACTTGTAGCTTCTTGACGACCACCAAGCTTCGCATAATGCCTTGATCGTCGACACTTGGGGGTTCTCGTACAAGAGGTGATGATTGACTAGATATACTCGACGTTGCTTGCTCACTATGGGGATTGAAGGTTACGTAGTTAGCATCCATGCCTTCAAGAGAAGGCTTTGTCCAACCCAAATTTTTTTGACATTGGGGGCACGTGTAATACAGTCGTCCCTGGTTATGGTTTTTGTCAGACAATGTAACCTTAACTTGAGATACAACGCCACATGAGCATTTCTTTATTTGATACCGTAAAAGTAGAAGACCCGATATGTTTGATGAAGGCATATTTGAAAAATCCACCAGATTCAACCTAAAATTAGAAAAGAAAGAATCCATCATAACAAAATGATATCATTACTCGTAGTTAGAAGTATCATTGTGGTTCGCATCATATTGTTGCCACATCAAATTAGCCATTGCATTTCTCTTCTCAGTCCATGCAACATCAGTTGTGAATGTTATATGCTCATTCAAAGGTATTTCTGGCACATTTAGGGGAGGAGGGGTAATGTCATCATCATCACTGTCCTCGTCCCCCAAGCATTCATCCTCAACATCAACAATTCTCAAGAAATTGTGAATGGCACAACAAGCTACAAAAATCTTCGCTTGAATTTCAATCCCGTGGAAAGGTTGATGCCTTAGATACGCAAACCCTTTTTTCAATAACCCAATCGACCTCTCAATTACATTACGGAGAGATGAATGCCTAAAATTAAACAACTCCTTACTATTCTCAGGTCGTTGTCCTTCCACATCCCTTCGATGATAACGCGTTTTCCGAAATGGGGATAGAAACCCAGGTACCAACGGGAATCCAGCATCTGCGAGGTAGTATTTACCTACGCATATTTTAAATAAAATGTGTTACTATACCTATTCATATATTACTAATGAAAGTTACTTATTTTTAAACATACCTAATGGAACGGTCAATTTATGCCCCTGTCGTTGAATCGCACTACGAAGTAAGCGACCATCATGTGCTGATCCCTCCCAACCAGATAGGACAAACGAGAAGCGCATATCAAATGTACATGCGACCAAAACATTTTGTGAAATTCCCCCTTTCCTATTGCGATACCTCGCTTGGTCGGCGGTAGGAGCCAAAGCAGATATGTGGGTACCGTTAATTGCACCAACGGCATCCTAAATAGGTTGAAAGCAATTTAATAATGGGAAAGTCATACGTAAAGTAATAAAAGTAATTAATGAAACTATCCTAACCTCGAAGTAATGATACCAAGGTAGGTCCTTGCCATTGTCGTAAGGGGATTTCGTTGGACTTGCATTAGTAACTAAATCATTGAACAAGTCAAGGCATGCTCGTAAAACTCTATGGAAGTAGTAACTAATGGTTTGACCAGATCTAAAGAAAGTCAATGTCTCGGAAACATATCGCTCGTCATGTCCAACGGTGTTAAGGAACATTGCGACTTGTTCCTCAACCTTAACCGAACGATTGTCAGTCAGTCCATATGTGCGTAACCTAATACAAAGTCTTTCAAATGACCCTATGTTCATCCAAAGTTGTGCGTGGCATACCCGGTCACTCATTCTAAATATTCGATATAATGCAATTTCCCGATCAGTGTCCCAGTTTCGATGGGGAGCCCTAACTAAGAGATGGTCGCGACTCCTCATATATTGGAAAAGCGCAATTGCTCGCATGACCAAGGTCCAAAACAACCCTCGTTGTTGTTGCATGTGCTTTGAGCCAGTACTCGAAATTTCGTTAGTAAATTCCTATGTCAACAATAATAAATTAAACTTTTAAGCCCCAGTTTGTAAACATCGTATTATTTCTTACCAAACCATACTTCAATAATATAAAAATTGGCAAGAGCTCTTATTAATCCAACAATAAATAACATGATTTAAAACATAGAAGGAAATCAATTTATACCTAATGAGTAGCTATCCGAGGAATCCGAATCCAAACAAACCTGTTTTGTTACAACATGATAAAACAAACTACATTATATTAGTGGACATAAATGGAATAAAATATAATATTAGTGCGCTATTATAACAATATTCCCATTTTTGTAATCATATTGCGCCATCATATTGAGACCTTTTCAACTTAAACAAATACACATACCTTTCTCCTTTTATCTAGTTAGTTAATATACGGTATTTATAACACAATAATTTTTTTTTATAAAATATTTTTTACTCATCTCACTCTATCATTATAATGTGCATATTTCACCATTTCAACATCATCATTTCATTATAAAATAAATACTAAAAAAAAAAAGATCCATAAAAAAAAATTCAATAATATGGAACCTACGTAGCAATGAAACCCAATAAAACATGGAACCTATAAATGAGTATGTGCATATTTCACCATTTCAACATCATCATTTCATTATAAAATAAATACTCATAAAAAAAAAACAGATCCATAAAAAATAATCCAATAATATGGAACCTACGAAGCAATGAAACCCAATAAAAAATGGAACATAAATGAGTATGTGCATATTTCACCATTTCAACATCATCATTTCATTATAAAATAAATACTCATAAAAAAAACAGATCCATAAAAAAAATCAATAATATGGAACCTACATAGCAAACAAAAAGATCCATACCATTTATTTTAAACACTCCCAAGATAAACAACACAAGAATTATTAAACACTTCGAGGTTACCCTAATAAATGCTACCAAACCGACTTATGAGTATTACCCTCATATACAAAACCTCGAGATTAGGATAGTTTGTTTGCAAAAGTAAACACTTGTTAAAGTAATTAATGAGGTTTTATAAGTCGGTTTTTCTCACCAAACAGATCTTGCAAAAAATGCTACCAAACAGATCTTGCAAAAAATGCTACCAACAAAGCAAACAAACAAAATAAGAATAAACAACACAGCAGCCAACAAAAATGGTGGGGGAAAATGGGTTTGATTATTACCTCAACAAGTGTAGCACCGACGTTTTTCTCACCCGAAGAGCAGGGGTTAAATGGTGAGGGAATCATCTTGAAGGAGGATAGGTTTCAAGGCTTCCACCTACTCCCCGTTAAATCACCTTGAATGAGGAGAGAAACGGGAAAGTTTTGCCCATCCATTGGTTTCTTTGGGGGGGGGGGGGGGGGGGAAGAAATGGTTTCCTCCAATTTCGGGAATTGGAGGTCACGTGACCCGATTTGAGGAAATCAATTCATGGGCAAAAAACTGGTATCAAACGTGACAAAAGATGGAAAATGGAAGGAATTTGGACATTTTCCATGGCAAAAAACCTCTATCAAACAGGCTCTTAGAGACATAATAACATTAGTTGAGAAATGAAGGCCGAAAGATAAATCCGTTAAGGGTCTGAAGTCTTCATTTTTATAATTAACCAAAAGCAAAAAGCGTCCTAGGTGTTTAGAATTTTGTTTCGTAAAGGGCTCTAAGACCTCTAAAACATATTTTGCTAAGGACAAAACTATTATGATAAAATAGAGTGTTGCCAAGGGTACTAAGACCTCTAAACTATGCCTCCCAAGGAGGAAAGCCTTATGGTATAAAATTAAAATTCCACAATGGGTGCTAAGTCCTCTGAACTTAACTAAGAATGAAAGCCTTAGAAAGACCTCTGAACTATGGTCCACTAAGATGAAAGCCTTGTGGTATAAAATTTGAAGTTCCACAGTGGGTCCTAAGACCTATGAACTATGGTCCACTAAGATGAAAACCTTGTGGTTTGAGACATTGCACCTTTGTTTAGAAAACGGGAAATGATTAGTGTCAAATATTATATTTTTTTACCCTTACTCAGTTCAATACTATAGCCCCATGCACGTTTAAACATATATTTTATACTCATTTATCGTACAACCTTAATATTCATGGTTAATAGCTAGTGCAAGATTTATTGGAGTATTTACAGGATTTTGGAAGTTTTATAGTGAAGTCTGGAAGCAATTGGAGCAAAAAAATTCATTTACGCACCTTCAGGGGCAAAATGGTAAATTCAGATGACCAATATCGGACTATTAATGAAAGTTGTGGTGCTCGAATCAAGGAACGTCTCAGTTCAAACGATGAGTCAATCCGGTCTCAAATGAAGAAGTTATGACCATGCAAAGTTTGAAATAAAAAAAAATAAAAGTCAAAGCTCCGGGTCAAGCCCAAAGGTAGACCAGTGACCCGAACACAGTTGAAATATTATTGGCCCTGAAATGTGGGTCACGTCAATTTTTGCGGTGCATCGATCGGAGATCGTATGAGGAAGATAGAAATTTTTGGATTTAAATTATAAATATAGGAAACTGGGTTAAACAAGGGGCTATGTATTAATGGTGGTGTACATATATAATTGAAACTATCTTTGGTTCAGTGGTTGTGATTGCGAGTTTTGGGTTAGGAGGTCACAGGTTTGACTCCTACCACCTAATTTGGGGTGCAAAATCGACGACAACGACAAGCATATTTACACAGCCCTCAATTTTTGCCCGATCAAAATGGCGCCGTTGCCGGGGAGTGTTTTGTTTTAAAGTTTTATTTATTTATTGCTTTGTACATATATTTGGATATATTTTTTTAAACTTTGTACCAGTCATGCACAACTGAGTTTCAAGCACCGTCAATCTTTCAGACGCAGACAACGTTTGAAATTTCATTTATGAATTATTTCAGGTAATTATGTCTTATTTAAGTATTTTTGGTGATTCTAATGGTATTATGGGTACACAGTTTTGTCATAATAATAATTTTCAAATTTCCTCCAAAACTTTGACTTTTGGCAAATACTTGCAAAATGAGAAAAATAAAAATTATAAAATGACCTTAAGCGAGTATTTACATAAGCATGGAAATGGTTTGGGGAGATACGAAAATTCTTCTAATGAAAAACTTCCTCAAATTATTATTATAATGATATTAATAACTATTGTAATAATAATTCTCCAAAATATTATAGCAATAACATGACACCCCGCCTAATTATATACCGGGTGATCAGTCATTTATTAAATTAAATCAGAATATCGAGTTGGTTCAGAATTAAAAAGCGTGAGTCTTTATAACTCAATGCTTTGATACCACTTGTTGGAGCACGAGGTCCCCCAATTTTTAAAGTCTTATTATCAAAGAGTAATTTCCTTTAAAAGAGATATGGAAGCGTTGATGGTTCAAATTTAAACAAATGAACTAATTTTAATTTCTTTTCAAACTAAAATTAAACCAAGTGAAATTAAAGTAAAACAATTAATACATTTTTCACTTAAACCAATTTAACCCAAGTCCTAGAAATTCGCCCAAGTCATATTTTCAATATTTTCAAATTAGGCCAAACCAATTTTATCAAATTAAGTGATGACTTGAATTAAATTCATATTTATCCAAATAATTAGTTAGCACCAAATTAAAGATGATAATGATTTTAAACCAATATTATCTTTTTACTTAAGCATGCGTTCTAGGTGAGTTTTGTAAAAGATAAAATAAACAGTGAATCACTACGCCACGATGTACGAGGAAAAACCCACAACAGGAAAAAACCTCGGACAGACCTAGCCTTAAGTCCACTAAGTATGGTTTTACAATTACAAGACAGATGATTTACTTCCTCGACTCGACCCCTTTCAAGCCTTGAGGCGTCTTCTTGTAAACACCTCCGCCTAGTCGATAACCCCGGAGCTCCACCGGAACCTTGGACTTCACCAATGAGACATAGGTACACCGTCAACCAAACATGATGCCTTTCACCATGTGAGAATGCCTCAATAAAACACACTTCTTCTCCTTTGAGGGATTTAGAATAAAACCCAAACTAACTCTTCAATAGGTAGAGTTAAACTGGTTACAAACTCCAAGCAATGTATATATATAAAGTAACTTGGATAAACAAACTATGGATGTAAAACATAAGTGTTTTAAAGTTTTTCTTGAAAAATTAACACTCTAAACAATGAACTTTTTCTTGGAAAGTTGAACTCTCAAAACTCTCTCTAGGAGTTGGAATAGTATGAAAAAGTTGAAAAGAAAAAGTAGATTTCCGCACTTAATTATTCAGGTAAAAAGTTAGTGGGAAAAGAAGTGGGAAAGTGGAAAAAACTGCTCAAAACTGCCAAATTAACTGTTCCCGCCAAATCTCGTTCGAACGAGCATTCTAATGAAGTTCGAGTGTATAAAAGTTGAACTCGTTAGAAATCTCGTTGGAATTCTCGTTCGAATGACACTTCGAACGGCATTCCAGTGGTCAATGTGGGACCTCGTTGGCAGACCTCGTTAGAACGACATTCTCGTTCGAACGACATTCTCGTTCGAACGACATTCTCGTTCGAACGACAATATCGAACGAAAAATCAGAAAGTATAAAAATTCTATTTTTAGCCCAGAAACTTTATTTTAAAGTTTTAAAGATACTTTCTGAAAATAAACAACAGTTTAAACAAAACTTACACCCATATAAATATTGTTCCAAGCTCCTATATATATATATATTAAAATGCATCCATACCTTAGGAGGAATGGAACCATGTTGATGACGTAGAAACGAGGCACAATACACATGGCGTTTGATAAAGCTTTATACTCTTGGCCGCTACGTCTTCAACTTTAGTATGTCATAGGCTTGAAGGATGGTCAATAACTCTATCCTATGACTAAAAATGTTTTTGTCCGGAATTGAGCCAAAACTACAAAGGACTCAATTGGAAATTTGTGTCCTTACAAGAATGTGCATCACTGTCGAAAACTTTTATTAAAATACTAACCACCTAATTTTTAAAAAGGTTGATGTTCAAATTTTATCTTTTAATCACCATAAAATCAAATTAATGAATAATTAACATTCACCATCCAAACGAAACGAATATGAAAGAAAATGACTGAAATAATAAATGCAACGGGAGTAAACACATCCAGTCTAAGTACCAAGTACAATAATCCAATTGAAATAATCCAACCACTGAACTGAGTAAATTAATAAATCCAAAAACCTCTGACTGCCTAATAGAAAGGGGCAACATGCCCTAAAAGAAGTAAATAGCTCGAAAAAAAGAAATGGTAAATATGGAGGCGTCTACTACCGAGGTCCAATAACTTCCACAACACCTACAACATGAAAAATGAATGGAACTCCTATGCTTGGTGTCCCTGTGGTTGGGCACCTAAAATAATTTGACAAAAGAGAAGAGATTTGCAAGAGACGGGTCAGAGCCCGAGTCTAAAACATTAAATTTTTTTAGCAAGTATTTAAATGTTGCAGTAAAGCAAATAGTATGCCGATGTTAGCTTTTTGAACACTCAATTAAGGTTCTCACTTCTCAACTAATGTGCACGCCTAACGCACCTCTAAACCCATTAATTATTCTATCATCTAGCTCGACTATAGAAAAAAATCCTTCTAATCACTACCCGCAAAACCAACCCTCATTTTCCATACAACACTATATTAAATGTTTTCACGGATGTTACCTCAATTTGACAAATATTTATAAATCACGTTAAGTGCTCGCTTACCTAAGTTATTCAAAGATTTTCATTATTATATATTTTATCCACATACTTTCACACATCAAGTATCACTACACACACACACACACACACACACACACACACACACACACACACACACATATATACACACACACACACACACACACACACACACATACTAAAAATGCACCTCTAGACTAAGCTACTGCGCCCTCATACTCTGTTATCAAGTCCCGGTACATCTCGCACTGCGTAAGGACAATCGGCTCGGAATCTCCCACGAACCAAAAAGTAAAAATTACACATATTTGAGGCGAACATGGTTCCAAACCTGTGGGTTATGACCGTCATTACTATCAGTCTCAGATAGTCCGTACCTAGGTTCCATGCTCTGAGGTACCTGTCAAATATCCCCCCGAAGGCTCCTCAAGATAGGACAGTCCCCTTCCACAACCTCTTGTGATAGCAACTATGGTAGGTATGTCATACATAAAATAAATATCATTATAGGTATCCACGCAACCTATCAAGTTCATTAGGTATGTACACAACCCGAATCTTTAACTTATACGTAGTATCTCTCTCATTACTACTTACATTACACACACCAGATTACGAATACTCTCTCGCTCGTAACTTTCAGAGATAGTTCGTCGCTCCAATTATCATAAAGCATCATACCTATTATATTCCCCACTAGTCCTGTTCTAACCTGAATCCCAATTATACTGTTAAACATCACTTTAAATAAACATGCTACCCAGGTTTGAAACAGAGGAGATTTTTCAGAAACTGGAACTATCGTTAGAACCAGAAGCTATCTCGTTTGAACAAGATATCATGTCATTAGAACGACATATCGCGCAACAGGGGTTCTCGTTTGAACCAGGCTCCATCTCGTTTGAACGAGATTGAGCAGTTTCGTCCCCAACCTGCACCTGCTACGTTTCTCATCCATAAACAATCCTAATTCATTAGATTTCCAATTAACCCTTTTTAATCCCATATTTACATCATCAATTATCATCATAAATTCGTGTTTATTCATATAATCACATGGACAATTCATCTCAAAGTCAATTCAGCCCTAATATGTCCTTTAATCATAAATTTATCATCAATTTACATGCAATTCAAGGGGGTTTCATTACCTACACTAGCATGAACACATTTAATGCTAAAAGATCAAGATTTAAACACCTGTCTTATGAAAGATGGTCTAATCCTTTGATGTTGTTGGTATATTTGTGACCCTCTTTTTCCGATTTACGCGATGGTGGTCACGGTGGTGGAAAAGGTGCACTTTTGGTGGCTTTTCCTTGGATGTTTCTTCCTCTTTCTCTCTTTTTGTTCTTTCTCTATGTCTAACTTTATTCTCATGGTAGATAACCTAGTCTAACCCACATAGGAGATCTTTTATTTATCTAATTTTCTTCCTTTAAT
The DNA here is from genome assembly GCA_949130495.1 of Sambucus nigra. Classification (NCBI taxonomy): domain Eukaryota; kingdom Viridiplantae; phylum Streptophyta; class Magnoliopsida; order Dipsacales; family Adoxaceae; genus Sambucus; species Sambucus nigra. Next base: position 635,818,432 of record OX422207.1, on the reverse strand, counting down.
TTACTCCAAAAATATAATTTACCAAAATACCCTTTTAGGGTGCCGATTCGGCCTAAAACTGCCCCGGAACCCAAACTAAACTCCCGGGTAGACTTTTCTTACTATCTGAACCCTTCTGGACTCAAAAGTGCACTTGAAACGACCATATGAGCGACTTATAAATATTTCACATTTTATTACATTAATTTAGTCCCAACATGACTGACACACGGTGTGACAACCCGGATATAATTATGATAAATTATAACTAAATCAAGCTTACCTTATGTGATATGAATAATATGTTATTAGTATATCTAATGTTAAGCGATTATGGTTAGTAGAATCCTACTTTCATAAATCATGAAATGTCGAATTGTGTACAAACACAAAATTTTGTTATTTTCGGTAGAAATGTACCTGTTGGAGACTACTTTTTATCCTTATAATGTAACAATTGACTCAAGGTGAAAACTAGATAGTTGTAGATATATAATTTAGGTTTGCTGCACAACAAATGGTGCATCAAATGGATATCCTAGTAAGAAGTTAGGCCGAGTTTACGAACAAGGGGCAAATCTGTCCATTCCCTTTAAGTGGTAAATTATCTTTTAGTAAACCAAATGTTTTAATTTGATTGGTTGGCATGGGAGACATGAAGCCCTTATACTTTTGACTCATTTGAGTCTAGACTGTATAAGAGCTCATCTAGTTTGGAAATTGTGACAAAATAGTGTCCATCCTAGAAACCAAAGAGCTTCAGAGATTGGGTTGCTTCTTCTTCTATCCATCTTGTGATGATCCTAAGTCTATAGCCTTCACTCACACACTTAGAATTTCATTCTTGCATTTCATATTGCACCACTATGTGTATTAATGTTGTGAGTGTGTTTAAATCCCTCAATTTGATTTTTAATATTTTTTGGGGAATTTTAAACCTATTTTAAACAAGGTTTTATTTAATTAAAACTTGATTTAAAAAGTCTTGGGGTTAATATATAAATATGCTTTGTTGTGTTTATTGGCCTAAAGTTACTCTGGGTAGAAACCGAAAGCGCTAGAGACTCTAGGGTTGGCTTTGTAATTATTTTGGGACGCGCGTTTGCATTCGTCCTCAGGCCAACACTTGCTGTTCTCTGATTGGCCCTAGGTGTGTTTCTTTACAGAGACATACCATCGCTTGTTATCAGCCCTTGGATCAACCCTTATCGATGGCCTGCATGTCTTTTGAGTGGATCCCCGTGTAATCCCTTAAGCCAATCATAGCCTGTTTAATCCACTGCCTGTTGTGAGCCCTTGGATTGCAGTCAATGGAGCTTGACTCAATCTCAGCCATTGTTTTTGAACGATGCTCTGGAATCTTCCTCTCTTCCTATTTAAAGGCCTCCAATTTCAGCCTTCGAAAGCTTTTTTCCACTTTGAGTTTTCTCAGAAAAAGAATAGAGAGAGAAGAGAGAGAAGAGAGAAGAGAGAAGTTAGAGAGAGAAACCAAACCCTAGTTAGAAACCCTAACTTCGTCCAAATACCTCTAAACCTAAACCACTTACCTCTCCATAAACACCATAACCAAATAAACACCATCCTTAGTGTTTTCCTGGGTTTATGAGAGTTCTGGTTAAGAGATCTTGGGTTGCTGAAATCCTTATGTTCATAAATCTTATTTCCAACTTAGACATAGACTCAGATCTTGTTTCTCTTTCAATAGAAATCATAGATCTGAAGTTTTTCATGTCACAGCACACTTAGTTGCATTTATTTCTCATCTTGAGAATTTCGTTGTTGATTGTTTTCTGTTAAAACATTTTTCTTCTTCAAAGATCAACAATAGATGTTTTTATATTTCTGTTTTTACAAAACCTAACCTGACCTAGTGGGATTCGCACTTGGAGGGTTCTCAATCCACATAATATTTTCAAAATTGATTGAGAAAGGTCTTGACCGATTTCTTAAGCAAGATCTCCGTGGAATCTGGGTTACTTTGAAAGGTCAAAAAGGTTCTTGGTTTTGTAAGAAAGAAAAATAACGAATACACTGCATATAGACTTTATATGTGATTTGTTAGGATTGTCTGTAACTAATAAGTGTGTGTGTGTGCATGCATGTGTTTTAGAACACCATTCACAAACATCTTCACACTACAAACACTCAAAGTGTTGGCTATAAGATTTGGTGAACAATAAGTCGACGTAAAGTGCTGGAACAAAGAAGAGTTGACAAACTGAGACAACTACATCAACAAACAAGATCTGCAGAAAAGTTAAGGACGCCAGAGGGTACAATCCTGAACTTGTATAGATTTGTTTTTGTGTGCATGTTAATTATATAGGTTGTAACTCGCATATTTGTTTTAGTGATTGTTTTTGTTTTACTCCGTAGAGGGAGTCGTGGATGTTTCCTCAAGGTTGAGGTTTTACCACGTTAAAAATCCTGAGTATCAATATTTCTACATCTTCTCATCCCATTCTGTTTGTGTGCTGAGTTTAAAACATTTTAAACTATTTACTAAAACTTGTTATCAAATCTTGTCCATATCTCGTACATAATTTTGTTAACACATCTTGTGTTTAAAATCGTTTTGATTTTAAGTAAAGAGTTTCTTCAACAAACTTTCGGAGTTGCTTAAATAGTTTATTTTCATAAACGGCTTTGGCAACGTTATTTCAATTGGTATCAGAGCTTTTGGTGAACTTATTTCAAAAAGATCCTGATTTTCTGAAACTGTTTTCTCAAAATCAATTATGGACGAGAAAAACGAAAGATATGGTAACTTGACCAGACCTCCAGTCTTTGATGGAACCAATTTTTCTTACTGGAAAGTAAGAATGATTGCTTTCATTCAAGGCACTCTCGGAGATGATGTCTGGGATATTATTGAAAATGGATACTTTTATCCAACTAAACCAGCCACTGATGGAAGCAATGAAAGGATTAAGAAAATATTGAGTGAGTTTACTCAAGAAGAGAAACAGGTTTCTCGAAATAATAACAAAGGCAAGAACGCTATATTTATGTCTATTAACGAACATGAGTTCAAGAGAATCTCATCCTGTACCACTTCCAAGGAAGCATGGGATACCTTGATTACTGCCCACGAAGGAGACTCTAGGGTAAAAGCTGCTAAGACTCAGATGTTAATCCAACAGTATAATACCTTAATCATGTCTGAATCTGAGTCTTTCGATGATTTTTATATGAACCTTACTGATATTGTCACTAAACTTCATGCCAATGGTATAACTTATGATAGACAAGAAATTGTGTCTAAAATTCTGAGATCATTACCACAGAAATTTGACAATAAAAGATATGCTATTGAGGAGATGTGTGATATTAATCTCACTCCTGAATTACTCAGTAGCAAATTAAGAACTGTGGAAATGGAATTAGAGTTTAAGAAACAATTGACCCACACTAATAGGAAACATACCAATTCCAATCTTAGCTTTACCTCTAAGATGATTAAGCCTGAGTTAAACACCCCTAGTAATGATTCTGATGAGGGCTGTGACTTAGAAAGTCTAGATAATCAGATTGCCCTAATGACAAAACAATTTAAGAAAATTGTTAAATTTAGAAACAGTGTTGCAAATAGACAGGGCAAGTCTAATTATTCTACTCCTTCAAATCACAAGCCCCATGAGAAACCTCATGACAAACAGAACAAGGACAACACAAGACCTCACAGAGACCTCAAGAAGACTGAATGCTATAGATGTGGTAAACTAGGACACATTGCTCAAGACTGTAGAGTTAATTTAAATGCCCAAAACAAACACTCTAGAGCCAATATCTGCAAAACCTGGGATGACTCAAGTGATTCTGAAAATGAGGAACCTGAGACATCTGATGGTTTTGATCCTTGTTTAGCCTTCTTTGCCAAAATCATATACAATGATGATATGCCTATGCTTGATAGTGAGGATGAGTTTAGTAATTCTAGTTCTGTTGCTTTGAATCATACTTTAACTGGTTTAGATGCTTTACTTACTGAGAACATTAATACCTCTTCCTCGGGGTGTGTGAGTCAAAGGGAAATCGATACTGCTGATGTCAATGGGTGCGTGAGTTTAAGAAATGAAACCTTAGGGGTCACTTCACACACTTCACTTAGTGACTCTGACAATGATGATCTCCCAGACATCCACACTCTGTATACTAAAACTCTTAAGAAAAGTACTAGACTAGAAAAGATTGTGAAAGATCTTACCAAAAAGCTAGAGGATCTAAGCCTAATGGTAAAACTGAATGCTGAAGAGTATACTACTCAATGCATGTCTCATGAAAGTGAAGTCAAAGTGTTTGATGAAAAACTGAAAACTTTAACTGAAGCTAATGAAATTCTGGAGAAAAAATACAAAGGGACATTATTAGAATTGGAACAAACAAAAGAAAAGACAGCAACTGTTTTAAAAAAATTTACCAAATTTGAAAACAATTCTAAATGTTTTGAGGAATTCGTTGCTGAATCTAAAACCAATTCTGATGATAGAACTGGAATAGGGTTTTGCCCCAATTTGAAGACACAAACTAAACATGTTGAACCTATCAAGTTTGTGTCAGGAGGCAAAAGACCTATTGAAACATGTCCAGACTTTCATTCTCTAAAAACTAAGTTTGACCATCAATACACTAACACTGGAGATGCAAGTTGCTCTAAGCATGAAAGTTTACCAAAGGGAAAATATGTCTGCCCCCCTATTAGGAAAAGTGAACCAGTTTTCAAATCTGTGCCACCTAGGAATAAAATTCAGCCTCAAAATTTCTCAAAACCTTTGTTTAGAGACTTTCCTAAGGAAAACCCTATTCTGAGCAATCTTTATTGCTCCTATTGTGATATATATGGTCACTCTTTCGATAACTGCTATGCTAGGAGACTGATTAAACCTGTCTACAACTCTTCCATATATCCTAACTTTAACTACTCTAGGAGGAGTCGTAACAACTATGTCCTTCCCAGGCCACCTGACAAAAACTCTAACTATAGGAATAGAAGGACTAAACCTAAAAGGACATTTACTAGAAGGATTACCAGAAACTTTTCTAAATCAAATGCTCAGGAATTCAAATTTACTCAAAATCATGCGCAAAATGTTTTTCAACAAAAATCTAATGCTCGCAAATTTTATCAAATGAGAGCAAACAAGCGCAAATTAAAAACCAGGGCAATTTGGGTTAGAAAAGATGATCTAGTACCCCAGATGAAGTGTAACATTGTTGTTTCTGCTCTAAAAGCTGAACTTACAACTTCTGGTTGGTACTTGGATTCTGGATGTTCCAAGCATATGACAGGTGATGATACAAAACTTTTAAATAAAACCCATTTTGATGGTGGAAAAGTTGTTTTTGGTGATGGAGTATCATCCCAGATCATAGGTAAAGGAACTCTTAAAGAAAAAGGTCTTCCTGTTCTTGAAAATGTTCTCTTAGTTAAAGGTCTTAAGGCTAATTTACTTAGCATTTCGCAATTCTGTGACTCAAACTACACTGTTACCTTTTCAAAGAACAATTGCAAGATTTTAAATGAAAAGGGAGAATGCTTAATTACAGGATTCAGGACCCCTGACAATTGTTATACTGTCATGTCTAATTCTGAAATCTGTAATGTTGCCAGAATGGATGACAACGAGATATGGCATAACAGAATGGGTCACATTAATTACGAAAATTTGAGTAAATTGTCTTCTCAACAGATAGTTAGAGGAATACCAAAAATTAAACCTATTCATAACATTGTCTGTGGTCCCTGTCAAGAAGGAAAAATTGTTAAAGCACCTCATAAAAGGGTTAAAGATATCCTTACCTCTAATCCCTTAGAACTCATCCATATGGACCTAAAGGGTCCTTCTCAAACTGTTAGTCTTTGTGGACACAGTTATATTTTAGTTATGGTTGATGACTTCACCAGATTCACTTGGGTAGCTTTCTTAAAACAAAAATCCGATACTTTTCAAACTTTTTTAAAGATTATTTTACGGATTGAGAATGAAAAAGACACTCAAGTGAATAGAATCAGAAGTGATAGAGGTGGTGAATTCAAAGACACTGGTATTGTAGAATATTGTGACTATAATGGTTACAAACATGAGTTCAGTGCTCCTAAGACCCCTCAACAAAATGGAATAGCTGAGAGAAAGAATCAAACTCTTCAAGAGATGGCACGTGTCATGCTCCATGCCAAGAACTTACCTAAGTATTTTTGGGAAGAATCTATTCGTACAGCTTGCCATCTTATTAATAGGGTCTATCTTAGAAAGAATTCGAAACAAACCTCTTATGAACTTTGGTACAATAAAAAGCCTAATCTTAAGTACCTTAGAACTTTTGGTAGTACCTGCTATGTTTGCAAAGATAGGGAACACTTATCTAAATTTGAGAGTAGGGGAGATAAAGACATATTCTTAGGTTATTCACCTAACAGTAGAGCTTATCGAGTGTATAATCTTCGTACTAAGACCTTAATGGAATCCATAAATGTAATTGTTAGTGACACTACTGTAGAAAGCAAGACTAATGAATTAACTATAGAAGAAGAATCGTCAAATATTTTAGAAAATGACTCTTCTGAAATAGATAATTCATTACCTATTGAGTCACCTGAAGTACCTAACTGGGTTTCTAAAGATCATCCCATAAACAACATAGTTGGTAACCCTGGTGAACCACTACTTACAAGATCCCAACTTAGAAATTATGCTCTCTATGCTTGCTTTGTTTCTCTCTTGGAACCAAAGAATGTAAATAAGGCATTGAATGACTCTCACTGGATTTCTGCTATGCAGGATGAACTTTTACAATTTGTCATTCATGATGTTAGGTTTCTTGTTCCACGTTCTGATCACAAAAAGGTTATTGGTACTCGTTGGATTTTCAAAAATAAAACTGATGAAAATGGGATGATAATTAGAAATAAAGCTAGACTAGTTGCTCAAGGTTACTCCCAAATAGAAGGACTTGATTTTAATGAGACGTTTGCTCCTGTTACTCGTTTAGAATCAGTTCGTCTGCTTCTTGCTATAGCTTGTCACATGCATTTTACATTATATCAAATGGACGTTAAATCTGCGTTCCTTAATGGAATACTTGCCGAGGAAACCTATGTAGAACAACCTAAAGGGTTCATTGACCCTAATTATCCTAATCATGTATTTCGGTTGAAAAAGGCTTTATATGGTCTTAAGCAAGCTCCTAGAGCTTGGTATGAGCGCCTGTCCAGTTTTTTGCTGGACAAAGGTTTCAAAAGAGGTGGAAATGACCAAACCTTATTTGTCAAACATTTTGGCAAACACATTACTATCGCTCAAGTCTATGTAGACGATATCATATTTGGATCGACTTCTACCTCAGAAGTAAAATCTTTTGCTGAAATTATGAGTAAGGAATTTTAGATGTCCCTTATGGGGGAGTTACAGTTCTTCCTAGGTCTCCAAGTCAAACAACAACCAGATGGATTGTTTCTTTCGCAGACTAAGTACGCATTAGAGATAGTTAAAAAATTTGGCCTCGAGAGTGCTAAAAGTGCTAAAACGCCTATGAGTACTACAGAGAAATTATCTAAAGATGAAAATGGAAAATCTGTAGACTCTACCTTATATCGTAGTATGATTGGCACATTACTCTATCTGACTGCCTCGCGTCCTGATATCATGTATGCTGTTTGTGTTTGTGCGCGTTATCAAAACAACCCCAAGGAGAGCCATTTAAACGCTGTTAAACGCATAATTAAATATGTTAAAGGCACTCTAAATTTAGGAATTTGGTACACGAATGACACACCTAGCACTATTATTGGGTACACTGATGCTGATTGGGCTGGGTGTACTGATGATAGTAAAAGCACTTCAGGCGCATGTTGTTATATTGGTAATAACTTGGTAGGATGGAGTAGTAAAAAACAGAACTGCACATCTCTCTCGACTGCTGAATCTGAATACATAGCCGCCGGTAGCTGTTGTGCCCAATTATTGTGGCTTAAACAAATGCTAAGTGATTATGGTATTCTAGAACCCACACTTCATCTCTATTGTGATAATCAAAGCGCGATTAATATTTCTAAGAACCCAGTTCAACACTCGCGAACTAAGCACATTAAAATAAGGCATCATTTTATTCGTGAATTAGTTGAAACCAAGGAATTAGAAATCAATTATCTTTCTACTGATCTACAACTTGCAGATTTATTTACCAAACCTCTTGATTATAATAGATTCATTTCTTTACGTAAATCTATTGGTATGATTTGTGTTGAGTAAATACCTGTTATATTTTCCAAGTTCCTTCCCTTTGTCCATTTGAGACAAAATGGGGGAGAAATTTGAGTCTATTGCATATACTAAAAAACTTGATCTTAGTAATTCTTTGCAGGTATTCTTCTTGTACAGTCATTCTTTATTGTAATAATAGGATGTTAAACTGTATATAGTTGAGTTATGTAATTTTTGCTTTCTAGGATTTGGGTAGATAGATTTTTTATAGGAATAGGATTTTCTTATTTATTGTTGCCCTACGAGTTTAGATGACTCAAAGGAGATTTTGTCTCATATTTCCAAAGGGGGAGATTGAAGCCCTTATACTTTTGACTCATTTGAGTCTAGACTGTATAAGAGCTCATCTAGTTTGGAAATTGTGACAAAATAGTGTCCATCCTAGAAACCAAAGAGCTTCAGAGATTGGGTTGCTTCTTCTTCTATCCATCTTGTGATGATCCTAAGTCTATAGCCTTCACTCACAAACTTAGAATTTCATTCTTGCATTTCATATTGCACCACTATGTGTATTAATGTTGTGAGTGTGTTTAAATCCCTCAATTTACATGCAATTCAAGGGGGTTTCATTACCTACACTAGCATGAACACATTTAATGCTAAAAGATCAAGATTTAAACACCTGTCTTATGAAAGATGGTCTGATCCTTTGATGTTGTTGGTATAGTTGTGACCCTCTTTTTCCGATTTACGCGATGGTGGTCACGGTGGTGGAAAAGGTGCACTTTTGGAGGCTTTTCCTTGGATGTTTCTTCCTCTTTCTCTCTTTTTGTTCTTTCTCTATGTCTAACTTTATTCTCATGGTAGATAACCTAGTCTAAGCCACATAGGAGATCTTTTATTTATCTAATTTTCTTCCTTTAATTTACTCCAAAAATATAATTTACCAAAATACCCTTTTAGGGTGCCGATTCGGCCTAAAACTGCCCCGGAACCCAAACTAAACTCCCGGGTAGACTTTTCTTACTATCTGAACCCTTCTGGACTCAAAAGTGCACTTGAAACGACCATATGAGCGACTTATAAATATTTCACATTTTATTACATTAATTTAGTCCCAACATGACTGACACACGGTGTGACAACCCGAATATAATTATGATAAATTATATTTAAATCAAGCTTACCTTATGTGATATGAATAATATGTTATTAGTATATCTAATGTTAAGCGATTATGGTTAGTAGAATCCTACTTTCATAAATCATGAAATGTCGAATTGTGTACAAACACAAAATTTTGTTATTTTCGGTAGAAATGTACCTGTTGGAGACTACTTTTTATCCTTATAATGTAACAATTGACTCAAGGTGAAAACTAGATAGTTGTAGATATATAATTTAGGTTTGCTGCACAACAAACGGTGCATCAAATGGATATCCTAGTAAGAAGTTAGGCCGAGTTTACGAACAAGGGGCAAATCTGTCCATTCCCTTTAAGTGGTAAATTATCTTTTAGTAAACCAAATGTTTTAATTTGATTGGTTGGCATGGGAGACATGAAGCCCTTATACTTTTGACTCATTTGAGTCTAGACTGTATAAGAGCTCATCTAGTTTGGAAATTGTGACAAAATAGTGTCCATCCTAGAAACCAAAGAGCTTCAGAGATTAGGTTGCTTCTTCTTCTATCCATCTTGTGATGATCCTAAGTCTATAGCCTTCACTCACACACTTAGAATTTCATTCTTGCATTTCATATTGCACCACTATGTGTATTAATGTTGTGAGTGTGTTTAAATCCCTCAATTTGATTTTTAATATTTTTTTGGGAATTTTAAACCTATTTTAAACAAGGTTTTATTTAATTAAAACTTGATTTAAAAAGTCTTGGGGTTAATATATAAATATGCTTTGTTGTGTTTATTGGCCTAAAGTTACTCTGGGTAGAAACCGAAAGCGCTAGAGACTCTAGGGTTGGCTTTGTAATTATTTTGGGACGCGCGTTTGCATTCGTCCTCAGGCCAACACTTGCTGTTCTCTGATTGGCCCTAGGTGTGTTTCTTTACAGAGACATACCATCGCTTGTTATCAGCCCTTGGATCAACCCTTATCGATGGCCTGCATGTCTTTTGAGTGGATCCCCGTGTAATCCCTTAAGCCAATCATAGCCTGTTTAATCCACCGCCTGTTGTGAGCCCTTGGATTGCAGTCAATGGAGCTTGACTCAATCTCAGCCATTGTTTTTGAACGATGCTCTGGAATCTTCCTCTCTTCCTATTTAAAGGCCTCCAATTTCAGCCTTCGAAAGCTTTTTGCCACTTTGAGTTTTCTCAGAAAAAGAATAGAGAGAGAAGAGAGAGAAGAGAGAAGGGAGAAGTTAGAGAGAGAAACCAAACCCTAGTTAGAAACCCTAACTTCGTCCAAATACCTCTAAACCTAAACCACTTACCTCTCCATAAACACCATAACCAAATAAACACCATCCTTAGTGTTTTCCTGGGTTTATGAGAGTTCTGGTTAAGAGATCTTGGGTTGCTGAAATCCTTATGTTCATAAATCTTATTTCCAACTTAGACATAGACTCAGATCTTGTTTCTCTTTCAATAGAAATCATAGATCTGAAGTTTTTCATGTCACAGCACACTTAGTTGCATTTATTTCTCATCTTGAGAATTTCGTTGTTGATTGTTTTCTGTTAAAACATTTTTCTTCTTCAAAGATCAACAATAGATGTTTTTATATTTCTGTTTTTACAAAACCTAACCTGACCTAGTGGGATTCGCACTTGGAGGGTTCTCAATCCACATAATATTTTCAAAATTGATTGAGAAAGGTCTTGACCGATTTCTTAAGCAAGATCTCCGTGGAATCTGGGTTACTTTGAAAGGTCAAAAAGGTTCTTGGTTTTGTAAGAAAGAAAAATAACGAATACACTGCATATAGACTTTATATGTGATTTGTTAGGATTGTCTGTAACTAATAAGTGTGTGTGTGTGCATGCATGTGTTTTAGAACACCATTCACAAACATCTTCACACTACAAACACTCAAAGTGTTGCTATAAGATTTGGTGAACAATAAGTCGACGTAAAGTGCTGGAACAAAGAAGAGTTGACAAACTGAGACAACTACATCAACAAACAAGATCTGCAGAAAAGTTAAGGACGCCAGAGGGTACAATCCTGAACTTGTATAGATTTGTTTTTGTGTGCATGTTAGTTAAATAGGTTGTAACTCGCATATTTGTTTTAGTGATTGTTTTTGTTTTACTCCGTAGAGGGAGTCGTGGATGTTTCCTCAAGGTTGAGGTTTTACCACGTTAAAAATCCTGAGTATCAATATTTCTACATCTTCTCATCCCATTCTGTTTGTGTGCTGAGTTTAAAACATTTTAAACTATTTACTAAAACTTGTTATCAAATCTTGTCCATATCTCGTACATAATTTTGTTAACACATCTTGTGTTCAAAATCGTTTTGATTTTAAGTAAAGAGTTTCTTCAACAAACTTTCGGAGTTGCTTAAATAGTTTATTTTCATAAACGGCTTTGGCAACGTTATTTCAAGACAGACTTGGATGACTTAAAACTCTTCTTCTGACCTATTTCTTCAGCAAATAAAACCCTAAGTTCAGTTTAAAGAGTGTTTGTCTTGAGGAAAGAGAAAGTAGAAGTTTAAGAAGAAATGATTACAAGAAAATCTAGGAAAATTCCCAGAAAATCCTTAAAGTGTTTCCAAGGTATAATAATGTGATTAATATTGTTTTAATCTTGTAATATACATATTTCAAAGTATATAAATCGTGAATTATTGATTAAAATTCCATCCACCTTTGTGATAATAAGTATTTGCTCACATGTGAGATAAGTGGTGTATGTAGCCCATATTGCTTGTCATTAAAATCCCTTGTATTCAAACTTGCATATATTTTTATGTGGTTACTGGAATTGAGAAATTCCATTGGATATAAAACTAGACTCATATATTCATATCATATCCGAAAATTAGAATTTAATTCCTTGTGGTTGGGCCTTAGTGATGGTTGCAAGTTGGTACATAGTTGTTGTTTGTATATTTCATTTTGATATGCCATGAGTTTGGTCAAGCTTTTGACATAGCAAATGATGTCAAAAAATTATGAAACTTTTATTATGTACTATTTAGTATGTTTGTTGGAGATCTATGGAAAATTATGGAATGTTATGATGGAAAACAATTATGAAAATTCTTAGAAGTTGAAGGAATAATAGAGGAGCTTGTGGGGCAGATTTAATAGGTTGTAAAGAAATGGTCAAAACTTGCTCTAGGAAGCTTGAAAAATTACACCGTCACTTGTGATGGAAAGTATATTCAGATATGTTTTCATATTGATAAGATTGGACACCTGTATATGTACAATTTATGAATATGGGATGGTTAAGTATGGAGGGAAATAATTTGAGGCCATACTGGATACTTCATGAAAGAATGTTTTTATCTGCTCTTTCCCAAGAGTATTTTGAGTACATGTTTCATGTGTATATACATTGATAAGTATAATTTTATGTTTACTTGATTTTAGTTTTAAATTTTTACGAGGTATTTTCTATGGTTGAATGTTCATAACCTTATCAATATATATACCATTGTTTCGTCTTTACACACGTTTCATGGAATGTGACTTGAGTAGAATTATATGGTTGTTGTATAGTCAGTGAAAGTTACATAGATATATTAAGATAATACTTGATATTGAGATTCAATACTAATTTAGTTGGATTAACAAGTTTAAGGTCAAATCAACCCAGTTCAGCTCCACCCGAAGGAAACGTGAATACATAGTTGACAACCCAATATGAGTGTACTTACTGAGTTAATTATTGATATAATGTGTATGTATTTTTATTTGAGATGATATGGCTTATTAAAAGTCACGAGATGTTGAGATGTTATGGCTTATTAAAATTCAAGAGATGTTGAGATGTTATGGCTTTATAAAATTAAAGATATGTTGAGTTGCTATGTTAGGTTATTAAAACCTATGGATATGATTATTGCCTACGGGCAGGAGATGTGGGGTTTATTAACTCCGAATATATATATGGCATAATTTGGCACAAAAATGGATATATTGATATGTTGAGATGTTAATATAGTACTTTTACTATATAGAGATGTAGTAAATTGATTGAGTATTTAAACTTATGGTTATATATGTTTACATTTTCAGGTTTTGAAGCTGCCACTGCCAGGTCTAGGACGTTGAGTGAACAGTAGTAGGGTCTCGTTAGTTTTATTTTATACATTATAATAGTTGTAATTAAGTTAAATGGTATGGGAGTTTTGTTTAAATTATGTCTCCTTAAAATGATTGGGTTTTTAGTATTCTGAATTTTTACATAGAAGTTGTTTTAGTGTGTATTACCAAATTTTTTTTTTTAAATGTGTTTGTGAACTATTTAGTTAATTATATCCTAATGGGGTTAGGGGGTGACACGCATGTTCCTACTTAATTTCCAAAACTGTCGTATTTTTCACTCACGATAACTTCAATATTTACATAATCATATATTACTTTACTCACTAAGTAATATTCAACATAATTCTCACTAATAAATACTAACTCTCATCACGCTAGTAATTATTTAATTAAATTTGGATTAACTATAAATAAATTTCCCCATTTAAATTAATTAATCCTAATCCCATAATTAAAATAAAATCTTTCAAAAATACGGGGTATTACATACTTCCCCCCTAATAACGGAATTTCGTCCCAAAATTTAGATACAACCGCTGCTAAGACTGAGGATCTAACAACACCGTATCCTCCAGTACTCAAAACCACATCAATGTAAGGCTCGATCACTATAGTCCCAGCTTCATAGCAAGCTTGTTTAACTCTCTTGATATTGACATTCTTCATTTAAGCTCACACCTTAATAATGTCACCTCACATTGTGCTCCTACCAACGACATTTGAATAAGACGAGCTTATACATCATTAGCCCGTTATCTCAATATTATTGGAAGGCCGCACATCACTACGTGCCAACTTCCCGTATTCATCTAAACACAAAACTCCCATACTAAGAGAAGCCATATGAACATTTGATCACTCTTGTCAGTCCTTCAAATCTCGGTTCCCAGCGATGTAACTCTTACGACGGTCAAAAGCCTCTCAAGACAGTTTGTGGTTATTCCACTTTAGTCGTCGGACTCTAACTCTCGACCAATTCGAAATTTCTGATTATTTTCTCACCTCTAAACAACTAGAGGGAGAATGGTTAGGGTTTTTCCACACAAAACCGCAATACGCACCTTGTTCACAACAAACATGTATGAATATTTACACATAAGTCTACCATTAGGTAATATCTTCTCCCAATTACCGTATTATACTTCACTTACCAGCTATATCAGTTGTGGGAAAGAAATAATCATAGTGATTACAAAACCACATTCATACAACTTCACTAGTTGTCAATCACCTTTCGCCTACTCCTTGGGCTGTAGGTCATACGACCTGCTCAAAACAAAATGTCATCTCCACTGCTTTCTGAAATCCCATATTGGAGGTGGGGTTCAAGGATCTCATCACGGTTCACACAATATTGGGCAGGACCACGAACCGGTGCGATCCTTCTTTCAAAGAAAGGCTGGGGGCACACTATCTGATAGTGTAACTCACCCAAAAGGAATAACAATTTCTTCCTTTTTGGTCAACTTGTTCCACACATTCGAAGGGAATTGTGACCTTATCTTTTGGTAACCCATCAACGAAAATTACCAACTTGACTGCCCCCTTCCATTACTGGAATCGTCGGCTTGATACAAAGTTTTCTGGTTGATCATCTTGCTCCAATACATTTCTATTTATGAGTGGTGCACGCGGAGACTACTCACTATGCCCGCTCAACACCGACTCCCACTTATAGCGTCTTCACATAAAGCGGTACTTAATACTCCCCAACATCCCTCGGGGCATACCAAAAATTTGGACCCGTGCTCTTTTCACCATGATGTGCACTTTTGGACTCTATATACCTTATTGACATCATCATTCTATTTACGTGCAAGTCACTCTCAACATTCGACTGGGTAGGACATCGCTCCAAATTTCCATAATAGTTAATTTTTCCTCTTCTTAAGAGATATCCCTTTTTAGATGGCTTCTCACAGCCTTCCTACCAAATTCGGGTGTGCTACTCCTTCGCACACATATATATGTATTATCGCCCTTCTCACATGACACTTAATCCACTCTACCACTTCTACTTCATTAAGTCAGCCGCACTGGCATATATTCCACACCTCCATTCCCCGTCCCTTTAATTCTGATAATTTTGATATTAGCTAACCAGGTGTGACACCCCGCCTAATTAAATACCGGGTGATCAATCATTTATTAAATTAAAAATTAGGTGAACGGTTGGTTCATTCTTAGCATCACTGTCGCAAAATAAAATTTCCAATTTAAACACCCTAAATAATTAAGCTAAGTGTCAAAATAAATTAAAACCTTATTTCCATTTTATTAAATTCCAATATGATTTTTTTTAATAACCAACAGTTTAAGAACCACATAAATACGAAGGGTGGCAATTAACAACAATAATTAAACCATCTAGATAATCCACACCAAGTTTAAAACTACAAATGAAATCATCCTGACCAGAGTTAACTCCCAAAGAGTACCAAATATTGGAAATAACATAAACATAAATCTCTGACAAATCCAAACTGAATAGGGAAACGGGCGAAACATGCCCTAACTAAGCAGAACTAAAATAAGAGCAGAATCAACGAAGAGGTCGTCTAAAGCAAGGGCCTGCAACTTCCACCTAAGCTGTAGCACGTCCAATCCAAAGAACCTAAGCATGACGCCCCCATGGCTGGGCACCTGTAATATATACATATATATACAAGAGAGAGAAGATGACAGAAAATGGGTCAGAGCCCGAGTGTAAAATAGTTTTAAATAGTTTAGTAAGTATTTAAAATGCTTGCTGGATAATGTAACAACCATGTTAGCATGCGACACTCTCTTGAGAATTCTCGCCTCTCATCTAATGTGCACGTCTACCGTACTACTATACTCATAAGTTTATCTAACTTATTTTTCCATGAAGTTTTATCCCGAGAAGTAGAAAGGTTATGATATTTAGTTTTAGAAAATAATTCTCCTCAAGATTTATTACGTTACTTAAAGTAACACCGTACCATTATAAAGTTCCCTAACACTTATTATAAAGTTGGAGCATTTGTTCATTACTTAACTACTTCTACCCACAATAGAAAGTTCCCATATATATATATATATATATATATATATATATATATATATATATATATATATATATATATATATATATATATATATATATATATATTATCGGAACCCCACATAAATTCTATGGTGCTGGCATACTCTGCCATCAAGTCCCTGTATCACTCGTACTAAGGGAAATACTAGTTCGAAATCACTCTCGAACTGTAATAACACAATACGCACAATGGAGGTGAAGCATAGTTCCAAGTCACTAAGGGGTCAGCACATACCCCTCACGTCTCTTAGGACCGTCTGACTATCATTCTAAGATAGCCTGTACCAAGGAATCCTATGTTCTAGGGTACAAGTTAATATCCCCCACAAAGGTCCCATCGAGATAAGAATGTCCCGGCGCGGCAACCGCTGTGATAGCAAGTAGCGCGGGTATGATTATTCACAATTAAAGTATTTAATATATGTACACAGTCACGCGACCATATATAGATGCACAATTTCCAATAAGGTTCGCCCACGACCCATAATTATTATTAACCGTATTTAGTACAATTTTACCCAATTATCTCGCATAAGGGATTTATCTCTTTTATTCCCACTTATAATTTATTTCATACTCACTTCTCATCTCTCGAAGTATTCTCTCTCGCTAAATACAATTTCAGTAGGTGTACCCTCTCTAGCCGTCTAGTATAAGTCTTTCACGCGTCCCTTAATTCATTAATGAACTTACGCACAATCTCTAATGGGTATCGAAATTCCCCGTTATCCCACAATTTCATCCCATATTAAATTTTATTCTACGGAGTCTAATTAGACCCTACTGGTCCTCCTCACGACCCATTATACTCTATAAATAATAATCAAGGGTTCCTACATATATAAACCGGATTAAACATAAAAGGGAAAAATATGTTGTTTTCCAGGAGGGGTTGATCGATCGAGGAAATGGGTCGATCGATCGATCGACATTCTTGGGTCAATCGATCGATCAAGCAGTTCTTGCCCAGAAACTGCATTTTAAACCTACGGGTTTCATCTTCTAAATTACTTAAAACACCATTAACGATTCTCAAACTCCCAAACAACATTAACACTAGTTACATATACCTATATGCATGATTTTCTACGTTAAACATGTCCAAATTGATCATAGGTATGGAATTATTGGGGTAAATCATCATTTTTAACAATAACCCTAATTTTCATAAAACTTTCATTCTTATAAATTATTTTCCCAATTTCTTACTTCTAAACTCATTCAAATTCATGGGTTATCATCTGCATATGATTGGGATGTCCAGAATACATTAATTTCCACCAAGACATGTGATTAAATCCTAAAATTCCTTAAATTCCTTTATGAAACATGTGTATAATAATTATAATCTAACACGGATAAAACAATAAATAAAAGAAAATCAAGATAGATACTTGCCTAGAAATTCAAGGGTTTGATTTGTGGATGAAAAAGGTATGGTTGCATTCCTCTTCGTGTGATCTATGCTTTGGTGGTAGTGGCAGTGCAAACGGATGCTTTCTTGGCCTTGGATTGCTTGGAAAGCTTCCTACCTTCTTCTCTAATGGCCGTTCTTAACTTTTGTGTTTGTTAACACTAAATGCCTAACTCAAATGGCTGATATATCTAAGGGAAATTCGTGGGTTTAATTACCCAAATATACAAAATGTCCAAAATACCCTTCTGGGATGCCAATTAGGCCTAAAAAGGCCCCGAGGCCCAAACTAAACCCCCGGGTATACTTTTCTGACTATTTTGACCCTTTCGGACACGTTGGCGCACTTGAAATGACCATACGGGCGACTTATCATTTATTCACTTTTAATAATAATAATTTAGTCCCGACACAACACAGGCGCGTCCCGACTTAAATTTCCATAATTGCCATTTTATTCACTCGTGACAATTTTAATAAAATCAATCTTATATATTACTTTACTCATCTAGTAATATTCAAAAAATTATCAATAATTACTAAGTCTCGCCACGCTAGTAAATATTTAAAATAATTTTTGGATTAATATTAAATTAATATCTGAATTTAAATTTAATAAATTCCCAAAAGCCATAAAAATACGGGGTATTGCATACTTCCCCCCAATAAAGGAATTTTGTCCCGATATTTGGAAAATAAGGCATACCTGGTAAGAATAGATCTGGATATCTTTCGCGCATATCAGCCTCGCACTCCCAAGTGGATTCCTCCACATTATGATGCTCTCACTGGACCCGTACAAGTGGGACTACCTTCGACCTCAATTTCCTCTCGCTATGGTCTAGGATAGCCACTGGTCTCTCCTCGTAAGAGCGGTTGGGCTGTAAGTCAATCTCCTCTATCGCTATGTGGGTGTGGGCCCTATCATCCCGAAGATATCGTCTCAATGACGAGATGTGGAATACATCAGCAATGCGGTGCAAGTGCTCTGGCAGCCCCAATCTGTATGCCATCGACCCAATCCTCTCGATAATGGAAAATGGTCCCACATATCTCGGAGCCAACTTCCCTTTGTTCACAAACCTCATCACTCCTCTCATAGGAGATACATGCAATAATACTTGGTCCCCCACGCTAAACCCTCAGAAAGACCGCTTTGCATCGACGTAGCTTTTCTGCCGGTCCTGGGCTACTCGAATGCGACTCCTAATATGCTCAATCCTAGTTGAAGTCTCCTGAATGACTTTTGGCCCTAGTAACTTGTTGTCCCCCACCTCTAGCCAAGAAGAGGGAGAACGACAAGGCCTTCCATACAATGCCTCAAATGGGGCCATGCAGATCGTGAACTAATAATAGTTATTATAAGCAAACTCCATCAGTGGAAGATACGGCTCCCAACCTCCTCCAAACTCAAGGACACACATGCATAGCATATCCTCCAACATCTGATTGGTACGCTTTGTCTGTCCATCCATCTATGGGTGATAAACTGAACTTAATCTCAACTTTGTACCCATGGCCTCCTGAAAGCTCTCCCAGAAGCACGTCACAAAAATATTATCTCTATCAGACACAATATCTAAGGGCACCCCATGTAGCCTAACGATCTCGCTAATGAACAACTGTACGTACAGGCCCGTGGTGTAGTCTATCTGTACTGGCAGAAAGTGAGATACCTTGGTCAACTGATCCATAATCACCCATATAGAATCGTGACCCCGCTATGATGTAGGCAACCCAGTAATGAAGTCCATGGAAATACTTTCCCATTTACACGTAGGTATCTCGAACGGCTGAAGTTATCCTGGCGGTCTCTGGTGGTCCACTTTACCATCTGACAGGTAGGACATTTGGACATGAACTCTGCAATGTTCTTCTTCATCCCACTCCACCAGTACTGCAGCCTCATATCTTGGTACATCTTATCCACTCTGGGATGTACCGCAAATCGGGATACGTGCGACTGTGTCATAACTACATGACGTAAGTATTCACCCTCTAGGACCACTAATCTCCCATTAAATCTCAAACCTCCATCAGAACTCATGGAATAGGACTCAACACCCTCAGCTAAGAGCCGTATAATCTACTCCTGGAAAAAAGTATCTGTCGCTTATGCCTGTATCACCCTCGTAATAATCTCGGGTGCACTGACATAACATATTTAAAGGAACAGGCTATCGCATCCTGGTGTCCCAACTCTTTACACTTCACTATCCACACTTCCTCTACATCTCCTTCTGGTCTACGGCTTAACGCATCAGCAACCACGTTAGCCTTCCCCGGATGATACTGTATCTCGAACTGGTAGTCTTTCAAAAACTCCAACCATCTACACTGACGCATGTTCAACTCTCGCTGAGTGAACAAGTACTGTAGTGACTTGGGGTCTGTGAACAAGCAAAACTTCTCCCCCAACAAGTAATGTCTCCAAATTTGTAGTGCAAATACGATCGCTGCTAGCTCTAGGTCGTGGGTGGGGTAATTCATCTCGCGAGGCTTAATATTACGGGAGGCAAAAGATATAACCTTCTCCTCCTGCTGAAGTACTCCCCCGAGTCCCCGTAAAGAGGTGTCAGTGTACACCAGGTACTCCACTCCCGGCTTGGGCAAACCAAGAACTGGCGCCGAAGTCAACTTATCTTTCAGCTCATCAAAAGATAATTGACAAGCCTCATCCCAAACATACATAATTCCCTTGCAAGTCAGATTCATCAACGGACCCGCTATCTTCGAAAAGCCTAGGATGAACCTCCAGTAGTACCCGGCTAATCCCAAGAATCTATGCACCTAAGTTGGGGTTGTGGGCTATCCGCACTCCCTTACTGCCGACATCTTGCTCGGGTCAACTGATATCCCTGATTCCGACACAACATGCCCTAAAAATTGTACCTCCCATAACCATAATCCGCACTTTTCATAATTAGCATATAGCTGATGCTCTTGTAGAGTCTGAAGAACCTACCTCAAGTGCTCGACAAGCTCCTCCTCGGTGTGTGAATAAATTAGGATATCATCTATGAAGACAATGCAAACTGATCAAAAAACTCTCTGAACACTCGATATATCAAGTCCATGAATACGGCTGGAGCATTTGTCATCCCAAACGGCATGACTCTGAACTCATAGGACCCATATCTCATTAAGAAAGCAGTCTTCGACACATCCTGCTCCCTAATCTGTAGCTGATGATATCCCGATCTAAAATCTATCTTCAAAAAGAAAGTTTCTCCTCTGGGATGGTCGAATAGGTCATCGATTCGAGGCAACAGATATTTATTCTGTATCATGACCTTATTCAGCTCCCGGTAATCCACGTATAATCTCAGTGAACCGTCTCTTTTCTTCACAAATAATACTGGAGCTCCCCAAGGTGAAGTGCTCCTACGAATGAAGCCCTGACCTAATAGCTACTCTATCTGATCCCGTAACTCTCTCATCTCCATTGGATCCATACGGTACAGTGCACGTGCTATCGGCCAAGTGCTCGGCATTAAGTCTATAATGAAATCTATCTCTCGACTGGGAGGTAGACCCGGTATCTCCTGAAATACATCCAAAAACTTATGAACGACTGAAATCAAATCTAGGGGAATCACACTCTCCTTAGAGGTATCCTCCTCTACATAGTATAAATGGGTGGAAGATCCTCCCTCTGGGCGAGACATCGCCACCAAAAACATATCCTTCCTCGAAATGGAAAAAATAATACTCCTATCGAAATAATCTATCATGGCTCTGTACGCGACGAGCCAATCTATGCCAATAATAACATCATGCTCATGCATCTCTAAGACTAGCATGTTTGCTGGTAAAATTAGGCTACCAATCGCTATCCCTACACCCCGACATATAAAGAAAATCAAAGACCCATTCCCCAATGGTGAGTCTACGCATGTCACGGTGCTCTTTGCCGTTTCTAATAACCCTAAGGCCCATGCAAAATGAGTAGCTATAAAATAGTACGATGCCCTAGTATCAAATAAAACCCGACCCATAGTGCCATGGATAGGAAATGTACCCTCAATCGCGGGTGGTGCCTGAGTTGCTGTTACCTGGTGGACGTTATAGACACATCCGTACGGCAACTGCCCCTGTTGAACTGGAGCTATTGGGATGGCTAGTAGGGCTGGCACCTGAGTTGGCGCTGGGACACCGGCTGGAAAGAGTGGTCTCTGCGTCTCATTACGGGCACCCTGCTGTTGTGGGGCCCTATCCCCCTCTGGGCAATCCTAACGCCTATGGCTATTCTTGCCACATTCGAAACATCTGCCTCTGAAGTTACCTCCCCTATGCCCCTGCTGACCACATCCCTGTTGGCCGTTACCACCCCACCATTGGCCCTGCTGAAAATGATGTTGGCCCTGAGGGCCCTACTGCTGACCCTGTTGGCCATGCTGACTAGACTGGCCCTGCCTAAATCCCCCAAATCCCTGTTTAGAATCATTTGATCGAAAATGCTTGGAAGGGTCCCCCTGATGGGAAATCTGCTCACTGTAACAGGTCTTTCCATGGGCTGCTGGTTCCCCACCAGTACTATTGCCCCCTGTCCTTGCCCTGTTGGCCGAAATCCCCTGCTCGTTTACTCCCCTATTAATGGAAGCGATGATCCTGACAATATAACAAAGTAGCATTGAGTTCGTCAGTGTAAGTACTCAATGACATATTGCCTATGAGGTGTTGACGAATCCTCTAGGTTAATCCATCTATAAAAAATAATATCTTCTTCTCCTTAGTGGGTGCCTCATCCGACATAATATTGAGAAGTCTGGTGAACTCCACCTCATACTCAGCAATGGTCATACCCTCCTACTTAAGATTCAGTAACCTCTGCCTCATCTCAGTTTTCATGGCAGATGGGAAGTACTTGCGGTCAAAACGCACCCAAAATGACTGAATCGCGATGTTGTCCCTCTCATCCAAGGTGGTGGTGGACTCCCACCACTGTAAGGCGGCCCCCACGAGCTTGAAGTAAGCCAACAACTGTTTCTGCACGTCGGTGCACTCATACATGCGCAGATGCCTCTGGATATCCTTCTTCTATTGGCTAGAGACTACTATGTCCGAGCTACCCGGGAACTCCTGGGGATGCGCCTTCTGAAAGATATTCTTAACCCGCTCCCATGCAGTGGGAAGCTGTACCGGTACTGACGCTACAACCTGAACTTGGGGTGGAGCCTGCTGCACCACCGCTAATGCAGCATTCATTGCCTGTGCAACAATGGCGGCTACCTCAATTGCGTTCATCATTCCCTGAGCCGGAGCTACTGACTGCTCTGGCTGGGCATTTTGTCTCAAGGTGCGCATTTCAGAGGCATTTAAAATGAGAAGGAAGTTTATTAGTCTATAGTTATCATCAAATCTCAAATAACTGAAGATGGAAGCATAAATACAAGAATACAACAGTCCTAAAATAGGGCTCTAAATCAAAGACGCTAAGCTGAATGCGAAATAAGTCGTATAGATACTGAAGGACACTAGAACCCGATGCTCTGATACCACCTGTGACACCCCGCCTAATTAAATACCAGGTGATCAGTCATTTATTACATTTAAAATCAAGGTGAACGATTGGTTCATTCTTAGCATCACTGTCGCAAAATAAAATTTCCAATTTAAACACCCTAAATAATTAAGCTAAGTGTCAAAACAATTTAAAACCTTATTTCCATTTTATTAAATTCCAATATGAAAACCTTTTTAATAACCAACAGTTTAAGAATCACATAAATACGAAGGATGGCAATTAACAACAACAATTAAACCATCTAGATAATCCACACCAAGTTTAAAACTACGAAATGAAATCATCCTAACCAGAGTTAACTCTCAAAGAGTACCAAATATTGGAAATAATAGAAACATAAATCTCTGAAAAATCCAAACTGAATAGGGAAACGGGAGACACATGCCCTAACTAAGTAAAACTAAAATAAGAGCAGAATCAATGAAGAGGTCGTCTAAAGCAAGGGCCTGCAACTTCCACCTAAGCTGCAGCACGTCAAATCCAAAGAACCTAAGCATGACGCCCCTATATCTGGGAACCTGTAATACATACATATTTATACAAGAGAGAGAAGATGACAGAAAATGGGTCAGAGCCCGCGTGTAAAACAGTTTAAAATAGTTTAGCAAGTATTTAAAATGCTTGCTGGATAATGTAACAACCATGTTAGCATGCGACAATCTCTTGAGAATTCTCGCCTCTCATCTAGTGTGCACGCCTACCGTACTACTATACTCATAAGTTTATTTAACTTATTTTTTCATAAAGTTTTATCCCGAGAAGTAGAAAGGTTATGATATTTAGTTTTAGAAAATCATTCTCATCAAGATTTATTACGTTACATAGAGTAACACCGTACCGTTACAAAGTTCCCGAACACTTATTATAAAGTTGGAGCATTTGTTCATTACTTAATTACTTCTACGCACAATAGAAATTTCCCATATATAAGTGTGTGTGTATATATATATATATATATATATATATATATATTAGTCACTCATATATTATATATACTATCGGCACCCCACATAAATTCTATGGTGATGGCATACTCTGCGATCAAGTCCCCGTATCACTCGTACTAAGGAAAATACTAGTTCGGAATCACTCTCGAACTGTATTAACACCATACACAAAATGGAGGCGAAGCATAGTTCCAAGTCACTAAGAGGTCAGCACATACACCTCACGTCTCTTAGGACCGTCAGACTATCATTCTCAGATAGCATGTACCAAGGAATCCTATGTTCTAGGGTACAAGTCAATATCCCCCATAAAGGTCCCATCGAGATAAGACTGTCCCGGCGCGACAACCCCCGTGATAACAAGTAGCGCGGGTATGATTATTCACAATTAAAGTATTTGATATTTGTACATAGTCACACGACCATATATAGATACACAATATCCAATAAGGTTCGCCCACGACCCATAATTATTATTAACCGTATTTAGTACAATTTTACCCAATTATCTCGCATAAGGGATTTATCTCTTTTATTCCCACTTATAATTTATTTCATACTCACTTCTCATCTCTCCAAGTATTCTTTCTCGATAAATACAATTTCAGTAGGTGTACCGTCTCTAACCTTCTGGTCTAAGTCTTTCATGAGTCCCTCAATTCATTAACGAACTTACGCACAATCTCTAATGTGTACCGAAATTCCCCATTAACCCACAATTTCATCTCATATTAAATTTCATTCAACGAAGTCTAATTAGGCCCTACTAGTCCTCCTCACGAGACATTATACTCTATAAATAATAATAAAATGTTCCTACATATATAAACCGGATTAAACATAAAAGGAAAAAAAATATGCAGTTTTCCAGGAGGGGTCGATCGATCGAGGAAAGGGGTCGATCGATTGATCATCGATCGATCGAAATTCTTGGGTCGATCGATCGATCAAGCAGTTTTTGCCCAGAAACTGTATTTTAAACCTACGAGTTTCATCTTCCAAATTACTCCAAAACACCATTAACGATTCTCAAACTCCCAAACATTACCACTAGTTACATATACCTATATTCATGATTTTCTACGTTAAACGTGTCCAAATTCATCCAAGGTATGGAATTTATGGGGTAAATCATCATTTTTAACAAGAATCCTAATTTTCATTAAACTTTCATTCTTATAAATTCTTTTCCAAATTTCTTGCTTCTAAACTCATACAAATTCATGGGTTATCATCTACATATGACTGGGATGTCCAGAATACATTAACTTCCACCAAGACATGTGATTAAATCCTCAAATTCCTTTATGAAACATGTGTATAATAATTCTAATCTAACATGGATGAAATAATAACTAAAATAAAAGCAAGATAGATACTTGCTCGGAATTTCAAGGGTTTGATTTGTGGATGAAAAAGGTATGGTTGCATTCCTCTTCGTGTGATCTACGCTTTGGTGGTAGTGGCGGTGCAAACGGATGCTTTCTTGGCCTTGGATTGCTTGGAAAGCTTCCTACCTTCTTCTCTTATTGCCATTCTTAACTTTTGTGTTTGTTAACCCTAAAAGCCAAACTCAAATGGCTAATATATCTAAGGGAAATTCGTGGGTTTAATTACCCAAATATATAAAATGTCCAAAATACCCTCCCGGGATGCCAATTAGGCCTAAAAATGCCCCGAGGCTGAAACTAATCACGTTGGCCCACTCGAAATGACCACACAGGTGACTTATAATTTATTCACTTTTAATAATAATAATTTAATCCCGACACAACACAGGCGCGTCCCGACTTAAATTTCCATAATTGCCATTTTATTCACTTGTGACAATTTTAATAAAATCAATCTTATATATTACTTTACTCATCTAGTAATATTCAACAAATTCTCAATAATTACTAACTCTCATCACGCTAGTAAATATTTAAAATAATTTTCTGATTAATATTAAAATAATATCTCAATTTAAATTTAATAAATCCCCAAATTAAAAGCCATAAAAATACGGGGTATTACACCAGGGGACCCACACACCCTATAAACTGAGTATACTTGCATAAACATCACATATGCTTAGCACATAACACCCAATTCTTTATTGCCCCTGCATTCACAACGTGGTTATAACACTTGTGTATTCTCAATCACCCCAGAAATCGAAAATTTTAAATTCTCCTTAACCTCGTTCCACTCTTCAGCTCGTGGTAATAAACATAATTTTTAGTATTTCCTCATCATACAACCAGATCGACTGGCCTTGTATCGTAATATAACTTCCAACTTACAGTTATAACTACATACTTATATAATCATCGAGGTTCCAGACTCATCGACTAATGACCAAACATCTCCCTACTTTCAACCTGACGCTAAGTTTCATACATGGTATGTCTCGCAAAGCGAAATCCAAACAAGGAACCCCCCGATACACTACCACCTAGTATTGACGGTCATCGAAATCCGTTAGTCCCATAGTCCATAGCAAGTACCCCTAAATTCCTGTCTCTTGACATAAAAGCTATATCTCTTCCCACAATTACATTTAAACAAGGAACCACCCCTCTCAAATGCATTATCACTCAACACTAATGGTAATCAAATTCCATAAACCTCGAACAAAACCGGGACTCTCAAATTCTTGTCCTCAGACATATAAGTATAACTCTCAACTCCCACGTCTCTAAAGGAGTGATATAACAACGCACTCTTCTTATCACCAAGCCCTGAGCGCTAAACATGATAACAAGCTAAATCTATTCGCTCAACAGGAAGCCTAATACACCTTGAATCATATCAATAAAGTCCCTACACACCTGTATGAAACATTTCGAGACAACTATACTCTCCGAAGTCCCTGTAACAAGTTAATATAGATGCGAGCTTGACTTTCTTGCGAATGAGGCATCAAACAACACAGCCTACCCTAGAGCAACAACCCCGATAGCCTTGTAATAACTGCCCACTATCGTTCTAACCATTACTATAAATCCTTATCGAGGATAATGCCATAATCGTATAAAACTTCACTAAAACGAGTAATCTCAACAAAATGTGACACCCCGCCTAATTAAATACCGGGCGATCACTCCTTTATTAAATTAAAATCAAGGTGAACAGTTGGTTCATTCTTAGCATCACTGTCATAAAAATACTTTTCCAATTTAAACACCCTAAATAATTAAGCTAAGTGTCAAAACCATTTAAAACCTTATTCTCATTTTATTAAACCCGGTTATAAAACCTTAAACCATTAACATCTAAAGAGTCACACATTAAGAATAAAAAATAGAATTGAACATACACGAATTTAATCATCAATAATAAATCCCAACATTTACAACACTAAAAGAAAACATCCTGACAGTAATAAATCCCGAAATAAAGGTACTGAAAGTAAAAATTTCAATCTCTGACAATACCAACTAAATAATAGAAAGAGGGCGACACATGCCCCTGCTGGATAAAACTGAACTAGGAGTAGAATCAAATGGATGAAGTCGTCTAAACAACAGGCCTGCAACTCCCACCTAAGCTGCAGCACGTTCCTGCCAAAGGATACTAAGTAAGACGCCCCTGTGGCTGGGCACCTGTAATACATACATATATATACAAGAGAGAAAAAGGAAATAGAAACGGGTCAGATCCCGATAGTGTATATGATTTAAAAATTCGTTTAGCAAGTATTTAAATTGATACAGGCCAATGCAACAACATATTAGTGCGACACTCTCTTGAGAAATTCTCACCTCTCTTCTAATGTGCACTCCTATCGCACTAACCTTCCCAAGGGTTCATCTCATCATATATCACGCTATCTTTCCCCAAGGATTTTACTTATCTTAGGTTATTCGCAGGATTTATAACTGAACAACACAAGTATTTAAAACGTAAGATTTCAATTTGTAACCAAGGTTCTCCTTTTAACTTTATTAATCAATAAAGTTTTCCAGTGTCATATTATACTTTCTCAAAACCATTTTTTTTAATTTTAGTCATCAACCATGTCCTACATATCAAATCACAGTAGGTAGTTCCAGATTTCAGAATTTCATATATATATTAACTACTCGTATAATATATATATATATCATAACAGCACCCCACATAAAAACTATGATGCGGTCATACTCTGCTATCCGATCCCCGTATCAATCGCACTAAAGGGAATACAAGTTCAGAATCACTCTCGAACTGTATCAATACATACACAAACAATATTGAGGCGAAGCATAGATTCCAAGTCCAAGAGGTCAGTACATACCCTCACGTCTCTTAGGACCGTGACTACCGATTCGATAGCCTGTACCTAGGATTTCTATCTTCTAGGGTACCAGTCAATATCCCCCATAAGGCACACGAGATAAGATCATCCCAGCGCGGAAACCTCAGGGATAGCAAGTAGCGCGGGCATGATTTTCACAAGTATATAATATATGCATACACAATCATATAAATATACCACTTTTATTATATCAATTTAGGTTTATCCCATAACCCACATTCACAACATTTATCCTTATTTTCCCATTATTATATATCAAGTATAATGGTTCGTTTCTAACTTTAATTCGAAAGGTTTTTCCAACTTACTACGTGATTGGACATAAATATTGTATATTTATTCCCCTAATTTCAGTGCATTTGTGAACCCGAGTGATGTAACCTATATGGATTTGACGCACATTTATGCTACTAATCTTCGTTGGCAAGTATTTCGTGCTTCTCTTATTGGTTTTACAGGTTAATTATGCAAGCAGCGCAAAAGAGAAAGCGAGACAATGAAAGAAAAACAAAGAAAGAACGTTCAAGGGCATTTTGGTAATTCTTCAGCCAGATCCCGAAGGAGGAGTCAACTGGAAAGTTGAAGAGCTCGGAACAACGAGAACACTGGAAGAAACGGCACCCAAATCCGAGCTACGGTTGATGAGTTATGACCCGTTGAAGTTGAAGAAAAATCCAAGGAAGAAAGGAAAGAAAACAAACCCCAGACCAGCAAACATTCGCGAACCCAGGGGCGAACCGGTTTGGGGGGCGAACCGGTTCGGGATACAGGCGAACCGGTTCGGGGGTCCTGTTAGCGAATTTGCCTCCTTTATTCCGATTGGCTCTAAGGTTTCCTTCTTATACAACATCAAAATTTTGGCTCTAACGTTTCCTTCTTATACAACATCAAAATTTCGTGGTTTAATCCTCTACATCACAAAAGGTTTCCAGAATATCATTTAAGTCATCATTGCATCCAATTTCCTATCTCAAATTGGGTTTTTCTTCCATACAATTCATCCTAATCATTCCTAAACCAATATGAAAGATGCATCAACGAAATAAGCAAGATAAAAACTTGCCTGGGATTTTCAGAAATCTGGTTTGGTGTTAAATTTGGTGTGGTTGCATTCCCCGTCTCGCGATCTACGCGTTGGCGGTGGCGGCGGCGGCGGCGGTGGTGCAAACTGTTGAGTTTTGAGCCTTAGAATGCCTTGAGAGCTCTCTCCTCTCCTCTCTAATGGTCGTTCTAGTGTTTTGAGTTATCTAACCCTAGGAGATAACCTAAACATATGATATAACCCCTTTAATTTTCGTGGGTTTAATTACCCAAAAATACAATATGACTAAAATGCCCTCCCGGGGTACTAATTAGGCCTAAAAATGCCCCGAGACCCAAATCAAACTCCCGGGTATACTTTTCTGACTATCTTGACCCTTCCGAACGCGTTGGCGCACTCAAAACGACCATACAGACAACTTATAAAATATTCACTTTTATTAATTGACATTTAGTCCCGACACGACACAGGCGCGTCCCGACTTAAATTTCCACAATTGTCATTTTATTCACACGTGACAATATTATAAAAATAAATATCATATATTACTATACTCATCCAGTAATATGTAACAAATAATATATTCCCAATAATTACTAACTCTTGTCACGCTAGTAAATATTTAAAACAACATTTCAGATTAAAATTAAATTAATTTATCTCAATTAAATTTAATAAATCCTTAAATTTAAAAGCCATGAAAATACGGGGTATTACATAAAATATATTCTATTATCAATACACTCGCTCACCCGCGGGTGACACCAGATATAACCCTGCTATATCGGGGAAAACATACACACAATAATACTGCTATCGATACATGAATTAAACTCATCTCACACGCGAATCTCGCGTAAATCAAAGTACTGTGACTCATTTGAGTCACATAAAACATACCTCCTTCTCTGAGGATAAAAATCATATTTTCTACCTTACCGATCTCCCTCGATGCTCAAATGGTTCCCGAACATAACACGCTTGTCTAAACCAAAACAAAAACTACTCTAATCATTGCCCTCACTAGGCACCATACTCTTGTTCCTTTACTTGCTCCGGGCAAAACTAATGCATGTGGTCCTAATCTCCACAAAAATACTCCTACATATAATCCACTTATTCCCGACCATAATGACCATATTAAGGTTGCCCTTTTCTCAGTCTCTGGTAGCCTCAACTCTGATGGCCACCCCCGTTGTTCCCTTAGTTCTTCTGGTCCTAAGGAACACACTTCTGGCCTTAACAACCCTGACTGAATTCAACATTATTTTATAAGAATTCCTCTATTCGAATCATTTAAATGGGTTCCCCGATAGGCCTCTGCCTTGTGGTTATTCACTAACACCCTTTCTCCCAATCTTACTCTCTGACTTTCGAACCTTTTAGCTCTCCACACAAAGAAGTGTTAACACCTCTATTGACCAAATGCGAAATTTTCACCATCTGCATCGATCGTCCAAGCAGAATTCCCCTTAAGTGTTGGGAACTCTTCTTACAAGACAATTTCCCACATAAAATCCTCTTTTCCATTGTACCTACTTCAACCGGTACAAAATTTACTAATAAATTAAATTCATTTTTCACAAATGGACCTCTGTCCGGCTCTCCTGTGATGAGTTCAAAACAACGTTCACATCTTATCCTGAACATTTGATGAAGGAACTTGCTGTCAAACCGTACCGAAGAACCTTCCATTGATACAACATTCCACTTCTAAATGTGGTGGTTGACTCTCACCATTATAACTTTTCTCCTAGGAGCCAAGAAAATTTTACCTTAAATTTTCACTCCCGGTTAACCAATCTCTGCCATATGCCCAAGCCTTTAGATATTTAACTTACGTTTTCTAACACACACAATCTCTGCATTTATAGAATTTCCACTGATGGTCCTCTTCAAAGACTCATCTGACTTTCTCCCATTCTAACCACGTTGGTTGAGCCTAATTTGGCACCAATTTCTACTATAGCGATACTTGAGAATCATATATTGTACCCTAGCAGTCTTTAGATTCCTAACTTCCCGTGCCATAATAGGGGTGACCTCGACTACGGTCACCATCCTTCTTTATAATCTCAACTGAGCTCTGCCTCCTGCTGTCCTCCCAACGGCCGTCGCCTGTCAGACATCATTGTTCGGCACATGAACACACCGAAATGCAAATAAGATTCACTAATATATACGTTATGGAAGGAAGACATAATCTCACCATAGAAATCAACAATCCTAAACATAGGTATCTATATCAAAGAAAGCTACACTGGAAGCATAATAAGACGCATACCACTTGTGATACCCCACCTAATTAAATACCGGTTGATCAGTCCTTTATTAAATTAAATCAGAATATCCAGTTGGTTCAGAATATGCATCATTGTCGAAAATTTTATTAAAATACTAACCACCTAATATTTAAAAAGGTTGATGTTAAAATTTTATCTTTTAATCACCATAAAACCAAATTAATGAATAATTAATATTCACCATCCAAACTAAACTCATATGAAAGGAAATGACTGAAATGATAAATGCAACTGGAGTAAACACATCCAGTCTAAGTATCAAGTACAATAATCCAATTGAAATAATCCAACCACTTAACTAAGTAAATAAATAAATCCATAAAACTCTGACTGCCTTATAGAAAGGGGCAACATGCCCTAAAAGAAGTAAATAGCTTGGAATGAAGAAATGGTAAATATGGAGGCATCTACTACCGAGGTCCTGTAACTTCCACAGCACCTACAGCACGGCAAATGAATGGAACTCCTATTCTTTATGTCCCTGTGGTTGGGAACCTAAATTAATTTGACAAAAGAGAAGAGATTTGCAAGAGACGGGTCAGATCCCGAGTGTAAAACATTTAAAAATTTTAGCAAGTATTTAAGATTGCAGTTAAGCAAATAGTATGCGGATGTTAGCTTTTCGAATACTCACTTGAGATTCTCACCTCTCAACTAATGTGCACACCTAGCGCACCTCTAAACCCATTAATTATTCTATCATCTAGCTCGACTATAGACAAAAATCCTTCTAATCACTACCTGCAAAACCAACCTGCATTTTCCATACAACACTATATTGAATGCTTTCACGGATGTTACCTCAATTTGGGAAGTATTTATAAATCACGTTAAGTGTTCGCTTATCTAAGTTATTCAGAGATTTTCATCATTATATATTTTATCCATATACTTTCACACATCAAGTATATATATATATATATATATATATATATATATATATATATATATATATATATATATATACTAAAAAGGCACCTCTAGAATAAGAAGGCACCTCTAGACTCAGTTACTGTGCCCTCATACTCTACTATCAAGTCCCGATATATCTCGCACTGCATAAGGACAATTGGCTCAGAATCTTCCACGCACTAAAAAGTACAAATCACACATATTGGAGGCGAACATGGTTCCAAGCCTATTGGTTATGACCGTCATCACTATCACTCTCAGATATCCCATACCTAGGTTCCATGCTCTGAGGTACCAGTCAAATATCCTACTGAAGGCTCCTCAAGATATGACTGTCCCCTTCCACAACCTCCCGTGATAGCAAGTATGGTAGGTATGTCATACACATAATAAATATTATTATAGGAATTCTTGAAACCTATCAAGTTCATTAGGTATACGCACAACCCGAATCTTTAACTTATACGTAGTATCTCTCTCATTACTACACACACTAGATTACGAATACTCTCTCGCTCGTAACTTTTAGAGATAGTTCTTCACTACAATTATCATAAAGCATCATACCTATTATGTTACCCACTAGTCCTGTTCTACCTGAATCCCAATTATACTGTTAAACATCACTTTAAATAAACATGCTGCCTAGGTTTGAAACAGAGGAGATTTTCTAAAAACTGGAACTATCGTTCGAATCAGAAGCTATCTCGTTTGAACGAGATAGCATGTCATTAGAACAATATATCATGCGATAAGGTTTCTCTTTCGAACCAGGCTCCATCTAGTTTGAACGAGATTGAGCAGTGTCGTCCCCAACCTGCACCTGCTACATTTATCACCCATAAATAGTACTAAAACCTCTATAAATCAGTCCCAAACTCCTTCCATTCAATTCCAACTCAGTTTCCCACATAAAAGAATGATTTCTAGCATCTTAAACACATCAATTCATGATTAATTAATCCACAAACTAAAAATCCCCAAATTTCAGATTCGTAAACCCCAATTCATAAGATTTCCAATTAACCCTTTTTAATCCCATATTTACATCATCAATTATCATCATAAATTCGTGTTTATTCATATAATCACATGTACAATTCATCTCAAAGTCAATTCAGCCCTAATATATCCTTTAATCATAAATTTCTCATCAATTTACATGCAATTCAAGGGGGTTTCATTACCTACACTAGCATGAACACATTTAATGCTAAAAGAGAAAGATTTAAACACTTGCCTTAAGAAAGATGGTCTGATCCTTTGATGTTGTTGGTATAGTTGCCACCCTCTGTTTCCAATCTATGCGATGGTGGTCACGGTGGTGGAAAAGGTGCACTTATGGTGGCTCTTCCTTGGATTTTTGTTCCTCTTTCTCTTTTTGGTATTTCTCTATGTCTAACCTTTTTTCTCGTGGCATATAAACTAATATAACCCACATAGGAGATCTTTTATTTCTTTAATTTTCGTCCTTGAATTTACTCCAAAAGTACAATCTACCAAAAATACCCTTCGGGGTGCCGGTTCAGCCTAAAACTACCCCAAACCCAAACTAAGCCCCCGGGTAGACTTTTTTTACTATCTCGACCCATTCGGACTCAACGGCGCACCTGAAACGACCATATGAGAGACTTATAAATATTTTACTTTACTTTTTATTCCATTAATTTAGTCTTGACATGATTGACATGAGCGTCCCGACTTAATTTCCAAAACTGTCGTATTTTTCACTCACGACAAGTTTAATATTTACACAATCATATATTAATTTACTCAGTAAGTAATATTCAACATAATTCTCACCAATAAATACTAACTCTCGTCACGCTAGTAATTATTTTATTAAATCATAATTAATTATAAATAAATTTCTCCATTTAAATTAATTAATCTTAATCCCATAATTAAAATAAAATCTTTCAAAAATATGGGGTATTACAAATAATTCTTACAATTTTTTTTCCAATAATTTTGAAAATAGTTATGATAATTGTTATCAAAATTTTCTTTTTGGTGAAGTTTCTTTACCACCAAATTCTCTTAATGCGTATTTAAAAAACCTAGAAAATGAAGAATTTGATAATTATTATTGTGAAGAAAAATATTGTGGGAAAAAGAATTAAATATCTTATTTGAGTCCAATAATAGTTTTAATCTTAATAACATACAAGATGAAGAATGTTTTGAACTAAATGAGGAATTCGAGAACTTAAAAGGGATTTCTTCTTTCGAACAAACCATTGTTCTTCTCACCCGATTGATAAAAGGATACTGAAAATGTAAAGGATATGGGAATAAAATCAATTTTCAATGTAAAGAGTTCTTTCACGAACGATAGAAGTGCGAAAGATACTTAGGTTTTCACCCCAAGTAACTTTCGAAGACCGAATTGATAGTAAATCCATCTCCTTTGAAATTTAACCTATAATTAATTATAAATAATATATTGAAGTTGAATTATTATCCTCGCTATTTTTATTCACCATTATCGAACCATAACAAGTACCGCAAGAAATAGATGAAAGTCTAAGGACTTTGATATGATTCTTGTCAACGAATGCCTTTTCAAAATTATTTCTATGACGGAATTTTCACTTGAGCGTGCCCCACCTCCGAGTCCATTCGAAAAATCTTTGGAATTGTTTTTTAATTTTCTTGGAATCGAGTTGTACTTGTCCCCTGCTATATCAAAACCACCCATAAAAAATATTTATTTAAAAAATTTTGATGGTTCAAATTTTTTGCCCAAAGAATTCCCCCCGTCGCATAAACGAAACTAGTATTTTCGGGAGACATGGAAAATTATGGGAGTCCACTGTTAATCCCATAAAGTCAACATGATTTTTGAGTGGACCCCCAAAAATTGTCTTTTAGTTTATGGTAAATTAGAAGATGATTTTTCTTTTTGTACATATTTTGTTAAAAAAGGATAATTATTTTTGTCATTTCTAATGTATTTTGCAGGATTATTGAATGTGATATCTAGGGATCACCCCATAGTGAATAATCTCTCTCCATCGCTTGAATTGAATATTATTCTTAAATAACATTGAGGATAATGTAATGTTATAGTTCAGGGGTGTCATAATATATTTTCATACATCATGTTCATTTTCCATTATTATTAAAAAAATAGTAATAAATAATAAATTTTTCGGTGAAACAAACTCTAATCATTTATTTTTCTTATATTTTATTGTATAAGTTACCTCATTCTTTTAATTAAAAATAATATTAAACATATCTAAGGATTGACCTTCCTAAATAGCTCTTTTGATTATTTTCCATTACTATTATGCTTTATTAATACATATGATTCATGTATTAACACCTTACGGACACCACAAATTATACTTGCATAATCGTAAAAAGCTAAATGACTCGATAAATTTAAAGATGCATATGTAAACTTTCCTTGTGAGCTTTGAGTTCTTTCTCCTATCTTAAGTGATGCATACACTTATTCATTATTCATGTGGAAAATATTTTAAGTCATTATAAATCTCAATATCTTTGTTTTTTACTCTCGACTAAATAATGGTGATATGATCTTTTATGAAACAAAATTCAAAATTATGTTTTAACCTGAATTTTGATCAAAGTCAATTAATTTCATCATTTCATCCGCTTCACCAACATCTTGAAAATTGATTCAAAAAATAAATAAAAAGCTAAATAGAGATTGGATAAAAACAAAGAAAAAGAAGAAAAGAGAGAAAATAAAAGAAATATATAAATAAAGGAATTCAAAAAGATCAAAGAATTCCAAAGAAAATCAAATAAAAAAGGAGTTACTCTTCAAAAGTTCACCCTTTATTCAAATATATAAAATCATTTTAAGGTGTTTACCGTTACCATTCGTTTATATATTTTCCATCCTGAAAAGTTCTTATATGATCATTGAGTTAAAATGATTTTATTCAACATTGAAAATATTATGATTTCATGTTTTTAGAAAACAGTATCATATCACGAGATTACGTTTTATCATATTATATAAATGTCATTCATCTCTAACATGTGCAAGGCTTTGTTTTCAAATTACATTTACTCTTTATGCCTACACATCCCAAGTGACTTACACCAACTCAGAGTGTTTTTATTTTTTAAATTTAATCACCGCTGAGAATTGAACTAGTGCGCTTTATTATAATAATCGATTCATTAAAAGTTAAATACAATATTACTCATAAATTTTGTGACGCACACCATGAACTCAGTCAATACATATAAATTTGATGAATTTCTTTAACATAATAATTATAGTAAATAAATTATTGGATAAATCTGCTAGTCATTGTTATTTACTTGTTAAAATTTAAGATTGTGAAAAATATTTTTGATTAAAGAATGGGCAACTATTTGAGAAAAATCTAATGTTAATGAGTATCATTATTGTAAACTCTCACGAGACAAAACTCGTCAACTAAGGTAACCAAAGGTTTAACGACCTGTTACATATGCTAGATGCAACCATGCATCCCACAAAATGGATATATATCCTGTTGTATATTTCTTAATAAAATGGAGAATTTGAGACGGACAAATCTTTTACTTTATCGCTAGCGACTAGTAACATGTTAGTTAGGAGGTGTGATTAGTGTCAAATATTGTCTATTATTACCTTTTTTTAGTACAATATTACAATACTATGCTCGTTAAAACCAATGTTGCATACACATTTACTGTATAACCTTAATATTTATGGTTAATCACTTGTGTAAGATTTATTTGAGTAATTATAGGATTTTGAAAGCTTATGGTGAAGTCTGGAAGTAATCGGAGCAAGAAACATCCATTTACGCACCTTGAGGGGCAAAATGGTTAATTCATATCATCATTTTCGAACTTAGACCATGGAAGTTGTCGAACTTAAATCAAGGAACGTCTGGGTTCAAATGGTGTGTTAATCCGATCTCAAATGAAGAAGTTATGACCATGCAAAGTTTGAAACCAAAATAAAGTCAAAAGTCAAAGTCTCGGGTCAAACTCGAAGTTAGATCCCGTGAACCGAACATTATTAAAATATATTTTCCCCAAAATGTGGGTTATGTTACTTCTTGCGGTGATTCGATTGGAGGTCGTGTGAGGAAGATAGAAGTTTTGGGGTTTAAATTATAAATATGGGAAATTGGGTTAAAACAAGGGATTATGTATTAATAGTGGTGCATATATAATTGAAGATATCATTTGTTAAGTGGTATTTTTGGTGGGAGGTCACAGGTTCGACTCCCACCTCCTGATTTGGAGAGGGTTTTGTAATTTTTCTTAGCGCGCCACGTGGACTGCTAGGATGGCGCCACATGGCAGCACATCCCTTGCCCATTTCTACATCTCACATCATCTTAGACATAATTTTTAGAGTAGTGTCATTTAGTTTATTTTGAGTGGTAGTCTATAATTTAAATGCATTCTCAATAAATTATTCTCTTATTTAATTTGCCTTTTTTAATTAGCTATTTACACTCTAAAATTAGTAAAAATGCTTTCATAATTAGTTGCTCACGTTATAAATCATATTCTTTCTTTTAAAATTATTTCTTCTCACACATTGTTTTATTTAATTAATTAAAAATACATTTTAGTTAATTTTAATTAGGTTGAGATTAATGAATTCACCTCAGGTGTGTAGCTGTTTTGCTATGGTATGATGGAATAAATCGATTTTTAATGAGTTTATTATTCCCAAAATTATACCAAGGGACCTTAATGGGGCATATCACGTATTCATCATATTTGCGACATTGCGTGTGCAATTTTGGGATTATTGTCAACATAAATTCATATTTCGACTTTTATGAAAATTTGGGGAGTGACATTCCGGGTTTAAATAATTGTTTAAATGTGTATTAGTCATGTTTAAAAATTTATTTTACTATGTAATCATTTATGTTACGTATTCCGAGTTGAGTGATTTAATGCTCAACATATGGTTTTCGTAGTTGCAAAATTATTTTATTTTAAATATTTGTCTAGATTAATTGTAGTGTTAAAACATTAAAAATCAAAAATCATTTTTACACTTTTTTTGTAAGCAATAAATCAATCAAATTTTAAACCACAATCTCTGTGGATTTGATACCTAAACTCACCCCTACATAAATAAAACATGTGTAGTTAAAGTTTAGATTTTTTTTATGAGGTAAAAAATCGAGGACCATGACAAGCGTATTTAGACAACGCTCGATTTTCGCTTGATTAGGAAGTCCGGAAAGATTTTTGCATTTTAATATTTTTCCCCAAAGGGGATTTTGAGAATTGAAGTTTTAGAAACTCTTGACTTTTTCAGTTGTGGTTTATATGGGATTTTTCTTCTTTTTTAATGCTCAAACCTCGTTAATAATCTTTTGAAATAAAGGCTCAGAAAGTTTTGAGATATGCCTCCTAAGTTTTTGCATTTTTTGCATACTTTAGTCTTTTCAAAAACATATTTTAGGAGCAAAATAGGTCCTTTAGGCTGATTGTCGTGGGTCCTTAGACCTTAGTCAGCTAAGGTGGAATCAAGGATGTAATTCCTCTAGTTTTTTGGGAGCAATAAGACCTTTGACCGTTCATTCGATCTAAGGATAAATTCCTTGCAACCCTTGTTGGGTTATGGTGGGTGTTGAAATCGCAAGTGACCTCAGACCCAATAGGTGCTTCCCTCTAGACCTTAAACAGGTAAAATGGGAGATATGTCAAATTGTAAGAAAAGTATTTTAAGTGGTTAGGACTATATATGAGAGTCCTACATCCACTTTAAAAAGGTGTTATATTGTTTATTAGATCATTAAAGAGTTATTACAATCAAGGAGACCTATTGGGCTTTGAACAAGAGAGTTTAGGGTGACCTCAGGGAGACCTCTTGGGCCTTGTCAACAATTTAAAGAACCTTAAGAAGTAACTGATAGACTTCTCTAAGGGTTCCTGAGTATTGATTTAGGGCTCAATAAAGAATACAATGTATAAAATAGCTGAATGTGATCCAAACTATGGATTTATGCTCAGAATAGTGGGTTAAGAGTGTATTGAATAAGGATGGAACACTTGGAGAAGCTAAAGCTCTTTGCTTTGTAAAAGTATGATCACTAAAACATGCCTTCAACCATTCTCCAACTCCCCTTATATATGCAAACTCCAGAAAAGAGAATGAATGGACTATTATATCATAGTTGTGGTGTCTCTAAGTCTGACGGTGTTACTAAGGTAGTGGAGTGTAGGTCAAATATTTTGTAGGTGGTGTATGGTAGTTGCTAGGTGCATTAAATGTGAATAAGCATCTTCAGTACGAGTGGGTCTGAGTGGTGGCAATAGGTAGAATAGTGTTCCTCTTCTCACTTGCTCTGCCAAACATGTTGTAGGGATTTAGTTAGACTTATGGAGGTCTGGAAAAATTATTGGTTGGTCCTCAGATGATCTTGAGGCATGCTATGATAATACCTTTTCGATTTGAGGGCTATACGACCATAGGAGGCTATTTCCCTTAAGATTGAGGTATGTATTGTGCATCAGACATAGTGGGAGGTTAGTGTAGTGGTCTTTGAGCTTGGTTACTGAGACATATTGGAACTACTAGGCACTTTAGGAGCCTAAGGTGGTTGCTTAGGGAAATTAAAATACTGTGGCCTTTTCTTAAAGGATACGAAAGTCTTAGGGACTGAGCAGAGGTCTGAGGTTTCCCCCTAAGACCTCTGTCTACACGTGAGTGTGCTTGTAGGTCTAAAGGAGCTTAGAAATACCAAGGGTTAAATGTGGCATCATCGGTAGCCCATTATTGTTTCTTATAATTTTTTTAAGGGGAAACATATAACTAGCCAATAACATTCATCATAATGAGATTGCATTGGAAAGGAGATTGAAAATGACTAAGAGTACTTGATGAAACATGCCTTGGGGGATGAAGGGACTAAAGCGCCAGGCCTTGGGGGATATTAAAAAGAACTTTGGGCCGGTTTGAATTCTTTATATCTCACTTCAGCTATCTTTTCTAGCTTAAACTTTTAGAGCAAGAAACTTGTTTCTCTCTTTTTTGAAGTAAAATGCTTGCTTAAAACCTTTCTCCCTCTCAAGTCTTGGAACCCAAACCTTTTTCAAAGGTTGGGCCTCATATATATCTTCCACCAACTGTTGATCAAGGGGCTAAGGCCTTTGAACATCTTCCTACTTAAAGAATCCCTTTTGGTTCAATGGTGATAAATTACTTGGGGGCTAATGACCCCAATTTCACAAGTGGTGCTCACTCTTCTTCCCTAATCACTGAAAAAGGCTTGGTAAAATTTTGAAGGACCTGCTAGATTTTGGAGTCCATCACTCTAAATGTTGCAAAGCCTTATAAGAGGGCTTATTATTTGGTCTTCTATCGGTGGTGAGGATTTTAAAAGCCATTTGGGATAGCCCATTCTCAGTTGGTGGTTAAATCCTAATGATAACTTATAGCTACGGTCTTAGTTTTAGGGAGTCAAGTGGGGGATAGCATGATATTACTCTAACCCAATTCTTTAGGTTGTACTAGATCTAAGAGCAAAGCAAGTAAAAAGATAAGGGGCTAATGTATTTTCTCCTAAAGCAACGGTGGTCTTCGCTAAAGACAAACTTAACGCCCCTAAAAACTAGAAGGAAAAAATTATTCTTTATTGGGGAAGCTTGGGCAACCCCAGACGCTACTGAACCTATTGGTTTTATTACCCTTTGATGCTCCACTGAGCATGTGTAACCTTGTCTTTACTTCTATTTTTTGTACTTGAGCTTTATTTACAGACCTCTGACTTTAATGATCTTTATTACTTTGTAGTGGTTATTGATCCTTCTAAGGATGAGGAGGACTAACTAGATGAGGCCCAGAAGCTGGCTCCCTTCCCTTTTGAGGCTTTCGTCACTATAAAGTGTCTCTTTAAATGGAGGTTGGGTCCTGAGCCCAAGGCCCTAACGTCTAGTACTGCTTTTGATACCCCCAAGATAGTGGTTTAGGAGTCACTTGGTACTAAACCCTTTTCTTTGGTGCCTAGAAATAGAAAAGACATTATCGAGGTCCTTGCCAAAAGTTCTTGAGGCCTATAAGGGTGAGGATGACAAGACTGGAGGTAAGTATGAGATCCCTTTAAGGATTGAAGAGGTCCTCTATACAGTCAAGGACGTTATGTTGTGGGACTCTGAATGCTCTCCTAGTAAGTAACTTATTTTTCTCCTTTTTTGCTATTATCCTCATTCTTGGTTCTTTGACCATTTTATCGATCCAATATAGTTTGGGAAGAGCAGGGGATGGCTAGGTGGTTCAACAAGGAAACCCCTATTGAGGTTATAGTCACCAAAAAGAAGAGGTCTAAATACACCCAATATTTGAAGTTCAACACATCATTAGGTATTCCAATCCCTAATGTCAAGTTGGTGAATGGGCGGAGCAGGGCTCCAACTTTGGTGAAGGATCATTACTAGAGTCTATAATCAAAACCCTACCCTTTATGCAAGCATAGTCAAGGGAAGGTGGAACCTCTGGGGTAAATCTGAGTGATCCTTTTATTCCAAGGGAATTGCTTCCCTTGGTCTTAAAAATTGAGGAATCATTACGTGATCCCCTCACCAAAGGGAAAGAGATGGAAGTTTCTCCCTTGAAGTAGGGGGCATAAAGGGAATCGCTGAGGTCTTAGGCTAACCTAAGGGGCCAGGTGATTTCATGAGGGAAGATTTGTTGACCTCAAAAGTTGAGGGGTACTCAAGGCCTCCTTTATCTAAGGAAACAAACTCTTATGCCTCGATTGCGAATGCACTTTGTTTAATGTCCAAGACAAATTGTTGTGAGATGGTGGCGAAACTGAGGGGCTGGGTGACCTCTACTAATGATCAATAGCTAATCATTCTTGTAGGTAATGTAATTTTGTATAATTTTTTACTTTTCCTCAATGGATTTTGTTTTGGTCCATCTTATTCTCATGGTCTTCTTCTATTTTTACAACATAAATATTTGATGGAGGCCCTCATGATTGATGTTATTGAAGGTAAGAGATAGTGGAATAAGGTTGTGAAGATAGAGATCAATGGGACTTTATCCATCTAGAACTGAAATAGATAACTACTAACCAGCAGCTAGAGGTGGCTGCTATGGATAAGGGGATGCTTGGCATGAAGTCCAAAACTACCTTGCTATAATAGGAAAAACATGTCATTGATAAGGCCCATAGGTGAATGCTTCCATATTTATTTTTGCTGAAAATTACTGGGCTAAGGTCGAGGAGGTCCATGTTTTAACCCATCTTTATCATAAGGTTATAGTGGAGGCACTTCAAGGTTAAACCCTTAAGCTTAAAAGTGCCTAGGAAAAGCGTCTATAGGTTAAAAATGATATGGATCTTATAAAGAAATGGGTTGTTAATCTAAATGTTGTGAAGGATTGGTTGACCTCTAAGGGTTAGGAGTTGCAAAGAAGTATACCGAGGTCATGTTGAAGCACACTGAGATTCAGGGGAGGATGCACGCCACGGTGAAGAGCAACATGGATTCTTATCTTGAGTCTAAGGTTTACACAAAGTTTATTTTTAAGAAGTATGCCATAGGAATTTGGTCCTGAAGTGGATATGTCTGGACTATTCCCCACAACCCGTACTAATAAAGGATCTGATAGCGAGAGCAATAGTAAAGGTGATGTTGGTGTAACCTTTGCCTCCCATGTTTAGGAAGAAGAGTCCCAGAAGGAAGCCTCCATCCCTCAGCCCTAGTTAATCCCTTTAAAGAAGGAAAGTGAAGCTTCTATGAAGGAAGCCCCCATCAATCCAAATACTTCTTTTATGTAATTGTATTTTAAACTCTTTTGGGGCCATGGGCCTTTTGATGTAATCTCCAAAATCTTTATCATTAATGGCAAATGGCTTGATTTTTGGAAGTTTAACTTCTTCACTGCTTTTATTTTCTTTATCCTTGCCTTACTTTTTCTTTGGTAATGAATTTTTTAGAGAATTCATTTGTCTGTGGTCTTCCAGTAGGTAGTATTACGCCTTAGCCCCTTAAAAATTATTGGTAAAGTAAAGTAACTTTGGCCGCAATAATGTCAAAGAAGACCTGAGGGTCATGAGACCTCTATTGTATCATTGCACATCCTTTGAAGTCAAAATTAAGGCCTTGAAATGGGTTATAAGACATCAGGACCATGGAATGTCTTGTACATGTACTTCTTTATGAATGAAAGCCCAAAATTTTGTACATAAACACTTAGTCCCTCAAAATATTTGGGTATTAAGACCAAAAGATAAATCTGTCAAGAGTCCTAAGACCTTATATTTAAAATTTATACTAGAAATTTATTCCATAAAGGGTCCTAAGACCTCTAAAATATGTTTAAGTAAGGATGAAAGTCTTAGGATAAATATCACAGTTCTGTTGAGGGTCCAAGGAATTTATAAGTTAGAAATTTTATAGTCTGAAATCCCCCAGTGGGTTATAAGATCTGTGGAATTGGAAATGCTTTACAACCTTAATCCCCACAATGGGTCCTA
This sequence comes from Sambucus nigra, assembly GCA_949130495.1. NCBI lineage: Eukaryota > Viridiplantae > Streptophyta > Magnoliopsida > Dipsacales > Adoxaceae > Sambucus > Sambucus nigra. The sequence continues at coordinate 635,774,056 of OX422207.1, read as the reverse complement.
AGAACTCTAGCTCTAGGAGTTTTGAAATCTGAAGTCCAACGATGAGTCATAAGACTTTTGGACGTATAAATTTTTAAATTTGAATCCCATAATGGGTCATAAGACCTCTGGACTTAGCTATTTTTAATATATAAAGTCCCACAAGGGTCATAAGACCTCTGGACTTAGAAAATTTGAAATCTAAAGTCCCACAATGGGCTATAGGACCTATGAACTTTAGCATACTAGGATGAAATCCTTATGGCATAAGTATGATATCCCTCTAAGGGTATTAAGACCTCTTAACCTAAGTGTACAGATTTAGTACCCCACATTTTTGTAAAATCTAGAATATTAAACAATTTTTTATGTGTAAATATTAGCCCCCAATTTTTTCTGAAAGAGGAAGTTTTTTCTAAGTCTCAACTTTTTATCATGGTTATAAAAAATGGTTTTTGATACTTTGAAGTTGTTTTTTTTTTTCAAATATTGGGGTTGAGGAAAATAATCTGCTAAGGTTTTGGGGTTTTTGCATAATTCTGAGCTTTTGATAACATTTTTCCATGCGAAGAAGGTCCTTTTGATTGTTATGGGTCTTTAGACCTTAATCAATTCACGTGGAATCAAGGATAAAAGATTTGGTAATTCCTTTAGCCTTTTTTTGGGTCTTTTAAGCTTTGACGTTTAATTCGATCCAAGGATGAAATCCTTACAACTCAATGATTCATTAGTTTGAGGTCTCGTAGTCCTTAAACATGGATTTAGAGCCAATAATTGAAGCCTTATAACTCGTTGTGGATGCTCAGACCTTAGATTAAACTTGGATCCAAGGATTGGATCCTTGTAACTTATGTTGCATCCTCAAAACCTAGGTTTAGATTAGATCCAAGTCTTTAATCCTTGTAACTCATCTTGATCATTGCACTAAAACACCATATGCAACAAAATAGTTATGTTCATTTCATTTCAACAATGGAGTACGTCATTAATGGCATTGAGACATCATATACCCAAGCTGTCTAGGATGAGCTAAAATATCTCTGGTGGAGGAGGCAAGACCTTTAATGGAGCTCTGAAACACCTTTACAAACTTTTTAGGACCTTCGATCGGCTTCAGGAAGTCTCGAGTGACATCTTCTTTTCTTTCATAGAGTGTTTTAATAATCTCAAGCTTTTTTCGGATCCCCAAACACTCCTACCACTCCCCTAAGGGTTGGTAACATCATCACCAGCCTTTGTGTTGGGACAACATCATCTAAGTAGTTGAGCGATGGTCTCACCAAGATCACATTATAAGATGAAGGGTGGTCCACTGCTATGAACTTATTCCAGACGGTTGTGCAGCAGTGTTTGAGCTAATGGTGAGGGGGAAAGTTACATATCCCAAGGAATATGTCTTCTCTATATTGAATTATATTAGAGGAATAGTGACATGTTATATATTCTTAGATCTAAGGAGGATAACCTTATATCTATCTAAGAATAGGATGTCTGTTAAACTCCCGGTGTCGATCAAGACCATCTTTATAATGGCATTCCCTATTATCACTGTGATAACAAAGGGGAATCATAAGGTTGACACTTTTGAGTCCTGTTTTAGAAAAACCATCATTGGAACTCTCCTGGGGGCTTGATGTGGTAGAGAAACACTATTAACTTTCACTCCTTCATATTGGATGCTACTGAGGTCGGATTTTTTGGGTGTAGCAAATATTCCACCTCCGAAAAAACCTCAAGAGATGTTTTTATCATCAATTAATTGTACATCGTCCTTTTTTTTTGTTATTATTGTAACTGTGTTGACCTTTTCATATGTCTTTTGCCACAAACTCTTTAAAGTAACCTCTATTGATTAACCCTTCAATGGCTTCCTTTATCTTAATTCAGTCATTAGTGTTGTGTCCATAGTCCCTGTGGAACCTGCGTTACATGGATTTTTCCCTATGATCATTTGTAGCCCACATGGGCTTGGGTGGCGATAGTAGATCATTAGCTTCCCTGTAGCAAAGACCTCTTCATTTCCAGTTATGAGCGGGGTGAAGTGTTTATCTTCTGGACGTTCATTATTTTTGCCTCCACCCTTTTTCTTCTTGGCCTTAACCACCTCATAGTTCTCCCCAGGATGGGATAAGATGTCTTTCCTCTTTCCTTATTAGAGGTGGTTGTGGTTTGCCTTGTTGAGATAGCATCCTCAATGTTTATGTACTTCTAAGCTATTTCGTGCAGTTCATTCATGAATATTGGAGGATTCTTGCTAATAGACCTTAGCAAGTCTTATGAGGTAAGGTCTGAAATGAAGGCTGACTCACATATTGTGTCATTTAGATCATTAACTTGGAGTTCCTCTTATTAGAATCTCTTGGCATACTCCCTAAGAGTTTCATTGGTCTTATACATAAAGTAAAGGATGGAAGTTATAGTTTTTCTTATCGTTTGAGATCCAATGAAATGGCTGACAAAAGATCTTTCCAACTTAGTAAAGCTCCCAATGATTTCTGGCTTAATCTTGGAAAACCAGTGCCTAGTTATTCGTCTCAAAGTTGCAGGAAAGTACTTACACAAGACCTTGTCTGGGGTGTCTTATAGGAGCGTGCATGGTCTATAGTTTTCCAAATGATTAATGGGATCTGTAGACCCATCAAATGGTTAAATAGTAGGCATCTTCCACTTTGGGAAAAGAGCATAATGTTAAACGTTATGCAAAATGGATAAAAGGTCTTATGAAGAGATAACTTGATGGTGTAGGGAGTTTGTGTCTTGTATTTAAAAATTCTCTAATGGAGTGCTTAGGTAGGGATGGTCTTGCAAATAAAAAGTCTATTTTTAGATTTTTCAATTTTACAGAATAAAACATAAACACATTAATGACCCAAAACTTTTGCACCAATTTTATACATTTGTTATGAAAAAAAAATTTATCCAATTTTATCAATTTAACCTAAAACATGCATCTAGGTGATAATAAAATAAAATAAATAAATCATCCACAACACGCCGATGCATGAGGAAAATCACAAAGGGAAAAACTTCGGATGACCGAGCCAAACAGATCGTTATGATAAGGTTTTACAGACACTGGACAGTAGAATTACTCAATGCCTCATCTAACTCGCAATCCTTGACTCACTTCTATCTTCAACCTCTCCTCCACAGTGCAATGAAGGAGTCCACCCACGCAAGATTCCAGAACATGGGAATCCACATGTGCCTCGGTATCCACTGATGAGGCTTAACAAAAATCTATGGAATTGAAACACGAAATCACCGTTTCTTCACCGTAACACAACAAACCAATATGGAGTCCACCACACGAAACTTCTTCTCTCAAGATGTTGCGAAAATAAAGTTCGGTGCCCAACACAAAGATATCAAAGCATAAGAATAGTGAAATTTGTATATTTAAACTCACTAGGTGAAACTAGGGTTTTGGAACTTTGGTAAATAGATAACAAATTGATTTTCGCCAAAAGTTCTAGAAAATTTTGACTTGAACATCTTTATAAATAGTAAAACACAATTTTCGAGGTTACGGGATATTTTGAGCAAAACCTTATGGTTCGTTTGAACGAAATGCCTATTACATTCTAACAAAATAAGGGTTCGTTCGAACAAACAAGCATTATCGTCCTAATGACGTTCCAATGAGCTTCCAAAGGGTGACTTCTACTAAGCAGAGAGTTTCGTTTGAAGTTTGTTAGATGTTCGCTCTAACGAGGACTTATTGTTTGTTCCAACGAGAATATAAACTACCTCAAATGAAGTATACATTTCGTTCAAATGAAGTCTAGCACCATTCCAAGGAAATTAAAAACATATTTTTCCCAAAAAAAATTTTAAAAACAGTTCCAAACGATTTTGTTTAAAAACAAACATCCAAAAATATTTTCAAGGATCATATTCTAAATGCATACATACCTTACGAGACCCTCGATAAACATGAAGATAAACTTGGCACGAAAATACGCAACGACATGTATTCAACTTTGAGGCTTGACCACTACGTCTTCATCAAACATGTCATAGTATTACGAGATCAAAAATACCAAGTCTAACCTATGAATCAAATGTTTTGTCCGGAATTAAGCCAGTTACAAATAAATTGACTCGATTGGGTATATGTCCTTACAAATCTCCCCCGTTAGCTATTCCGAGACAAAATCAAAATAAAAATATTATGGGCCGTCAAACTCTTTAAAAAGATTTAATCCCAACCCCAAAATAAAAAAGTACAAACGCTCCATAGACACATATGTTGAGTAGCTTTGCACGCTTATAAAACATTGCCGCATGTTGTAAACCTGCACACTTAAACATACCTACAAATGCAAAGAGAATATAACAAGTATAAAATCCTCATATGAATAAAATTCTCCCTGTATCTAATTAACTTAAACCTTGGTAAGACGTCTCCCCCTGAGATAAAGATATCCTAATCATGAAAGGAAAAACACCATTTATCTCCCTTTTTGTTCAGAACTAGATAAAGTAAGAAAGCATAAAACTATTTCTCCCCAATAACCAAAACTCACTCTAAATGTGTGAACATCTGAAATCAATTTGAAATAGGGAGGAAGGAATAAAATTATGCAACAGTAAAAGTGCAACAAAACACAACATGTCAATACAAGCACAAATAATCGAAACAATGATCAAATAAAATCAATATCGATGCAAAAAAAATACCAATATGAATAAGAAATGAAGTATGATACCAATTTGAAATTTAATGCACATCATGAGAGATACCAATATGATCGTATAGTATGATAAATAAAGTTCAAAGATAAAACATATGGCAAACATGGATTAAGTGAAAAAGAAAAGATTCAAAGTAAAATGATATCATATATATAAATATGCAAAATATACCAATGGCAAAATCGACACATATATAGGTATACCCAACCACAAAAACTTGACACAAACATATAAACTTTACACACAAGTATAATATTTGTGTGTCCAAATATGTGGGATGGAATGAATAGGCATGAAGTATATATAAAGGAATTATGACTCAAACACTCAAATATGTCCAAGGAGTCTGATTTGACAGTAAAACATTATCAAACTAAGATCCAGCCTCAAGTGAAAATATAAAATGATTCTATAAATCAATAGCATCATGACAAATTAAGCATAACTAAGATTCATTGTACAAACCCGTTGATCTTCAACTATAACACCTTTAAGATCTAAACATATATCATATTTTTTCAAATAAACTCTTTTAAAGATACTATTTTTGAAAATCAAACAAACTAAACTATATTGGCCTTGATATTTTTTTCTATTTTTATTGCCTCTCAATCTTTTCATTAGGCTCTTGCCAACAATGGATTTCTCATAAAGGAGATTTTCTCCTTTCGAAGCCTTTTCCTTCGCACTGTCATATTTTTCAGTAAAAATCAAAATAATCTCATGGGAAACGGTTCTTCCATGCATAAATCCCCCATTGATAAAAAATATATATATGACAAGATTGATGGGATAACATCTCACATAGCTCAAATATAACATGTGAAGCTTACGTTCAAAAGAGCTCGTGAATGTGTGTGGATGTATATAAAGTTGAATCTATAAAGCAAATCAAAATTGAATGACTCCATGCAAGCATAATTAAGAACAATGTAAGTACTATCAATCTAACCAAATGTCCTAGTCACATGGATAGCACAAAATGAATTGGATTCAAATACACCAATATGCCACTTAAAATGTGTAAAACTAAAACACATAAAAACCAAAAATATTTTTGAGTTTTTTTAAAATTTCTCAAAAGAAAATACCAATGTGAAAACAAAATAACTCAAAAACAAAATAAAATATTTTTTTATATTTAAATAATACTCAATAAATGAAAAATCAAAATATAAATGAATAAACAACATACTACTAACAAGCATATATATCATGAAGTACAAAATCTAGTGTATAAAAAACATCCAAGCAATCACTCATAAGATATAGCATGCAAAGAATCATGTGCAAGCATGTGAGAATCAACCAGTCTAATATTTACCTCCTCCAAAACTAATTTCCTAACCCAAATAGATGAATACTCAACGCGGAAGATTTTGGGAACCATAGGGATACTGGACTTTAAGTTCCTAAGGTCTATTCTAATATCATAGCAAAAAATCCTAAGGTTACCTTTCATATCGCAGTTTGTTCATGTGTAGATGTGACGAGGAACGAGACCTTTGGTATGACTTTAACACCCTAGGATGTGGTTGACCCTCTAAAACAAACAATGGTCTAGGCTTTAGCAACACAAGCATTAGAATCATCGAATCTAGCATCATCACTACCAACACTACTTGAGTCTCTTAGATCATCTTTTAATCTCAAAATTCTCGAATCAAGCAAAGAATTATACTCTTCAAGTGTTAAGGACTCCTTCTTCAAATTATCAATCATTCCTAGAAGGTTATCTCGATCCACCTCAATGAGAGCGAACTTATCCCTCACAGTCTTGTCACGTGCCCTCAAATCATTAATAAATTTATTATTATCCTCAATTGCACTTACACTGACCGTAGAAAATTTAAAAATATCTAATTATTTCTATAAAAATTAAACTCTGTCCTCATTCTCTTTCTTAGACACTTCTAAAGATTTAAATTCACGGTTCATGTCCACAAGTTTCTCATGTAAGAAATCTCTTTGAGTTTGAATAGTCTGCAAAAATTTAATTGTAGCATTAAAATAAAAATAAATTCCATGAATTTTAATTCCTTTTGCAAAACTTCAAATTTAAACGAGTTAATTTTTTAGCATGATTATGAAGCTCATTAAACTCATATCCAATATCAAAGTCATTGTCATCGCTAAATGCAGCAGACAACTTATCACAATGTTGACTCATAGAGAGAGAAATAAATAAAACAAACATGAGAGAGATATTCAAACACACCACCCTAAACGACATGAAAGAAGGATCTACACGATAACTTAGTGTAACCCGCTCTGAACCAATTTGAAAAAATTGGTATCCAAAAATAATCTGCACTTAAAAATAGTATCACACAAGAAATTAGTGTAACCTTCTCTGATACCAATCTATAAAAGCCCTAATGGAGTGCTTAGGCATGGATGGTCTTGCAAACAAAAAGTCTTTTTTTAAGTTTTTCATTTTTAAAGAAAAAACTTCAAACAAATTAATCTAACATAAAATTTTGCACCAATTTTAAACCTTTGTCGTGAAAAACCGATTTACCCAATTTTATCTTTTAACCCTAAAGCATGTATCTAGGTGATAAGAAGATAAAATAAATAAATTATTCACAACACACCGATGTACAAGGAAAAATACGAAAAAAAAACCTCAGATGGCCCAGCCAAACAGATCACTATGACAAGGTTTTACAAAGACTAGACAATAGACTTACTCAACGTCTCGTCTCCCTCGTATGCCTTTATGCTCTTCTATATTTAACCTCTCCTCCATAGTAAAATGCATGAGTCTACCCATGCAAGCCACTAAAACACGTGAATCCACGTCTGCCTTAGTATCCACTGATGAGGCATAACAAAAGTTCACGAAATCAAAATACGAAATCACCATTTCTTCACCGCAACACAACAAACTAGAACGAAGTCCACCTCAAAATATTTCTTCTCTGAGGATGAAGAAAAAATAAACGTTGGTACCTAACAAAAAGATCTCAAAGCGTAATAATTGTGAAACTTGGATCTTTAAACTTAATGGGTGAAACTAGGGCTTTGGAATTTTAGTAAACATGTAAGAAATGGATTTTTGCCAAAAGTTCTTGAAAATTTTAAGTCCAGCACACCAATGAATAGTAAAACATGATTTTCGAGGCAGTAAGTATGTTCGAACAAAATATAATGGTTCGTTCGAACGAAATTCCATGAAACCAAGGTTTATTCAAAGGAACAAGTATTATCGTTCCAACGAGCTTCCAACGGGTGCCCTCCGCTAAACAGAGAGTGTCCGTTTGAAGTTTGTTATATGTTCTTTCTAACTAGGACTCGAAGTTCATTATAACGAGAATCTGAACTCGTTTGAATTAAATCTGGATTTCATTATAACGAGGTCCAACTTCATTCCAGCTAACTTAAAAAAAATATTTTTCTAAAAAAACAATTAAAAATAGTTCCAAACGATTCTCTTTAAAGATAAACATCCAAAAATATTTCCAAGGATCATATTCTAAATTCATACTTACCTTACAAGATCCTCGATAAATGTGAACAAAAACTTTTCATGAAATCATGGTAAGATGTGTATCCAACTTTGAAGCTTGGCCGTTACGTCTTTACTAAACATGCTATAGGATTAAATGACCGACAATAAAAAGCTAACCTATGATTCAAATTTTTTGCTCAAAATTAATCCAATCACAAATAAATTGACTCGATTGGAAATTTGTCATTATAGTATTGGTTGAGGAAATTCTTCAACTAATCCTTTATTTTCTTGATCTCATTTTCCCAGGGCCTGTCCACCCTGAAACCACATTAAGACTGATCTTCGGGAAGTGATAACTTTTACTTTATAGGAATGCGAATTAATGATCACTGGGGGCCTTAGTAATCCCATCTCGATTATTTTCTCCTTCTAAATGTAGCACGTGGTTCTCCCTAGTACCGTTATATTATGGTATAGCTTGTTTCTCTATCGCGGGCGGGGGGAGTAAATGAAGCCTATTAAGAATGTGTGACACCCTGCCTATTCTAACCACGGGTGATCAGTTCTTCATTAAAATAAATAGTAATCTCATTTGGTTCCTTCTTAGCATCACTATCGAAAATCTTTTTAATTACTAACTACCTATGTTAAATTAAGCCAGTGCAAAATTTTATCTTTCATTATTATGACCACATGCAAAAATAAATTAAATAAACCAAACCATTCATACAAATATAGTCTGAGAAATCACACGATAAATATATAAATAAATGAGAAATACCGAATAAACCATCGGTTCCCAAAATAAATAGTCGAATCATAAGTCTGTCAAAAGAAAACCGAGTCTAAGTACAATCTTATAAATAACTGGAGAAATAAATAATCTGAAAGGCAACACCCCCAAAGGAAATAATGAAGAATGTGTATCTAGAAATGAATGAGATGAAGCGTCTAATAACAACTCCTGTAAGCCTGCACACTGGCTGCAACTACGCATCCCTGGTTAAAATCATCAACCTGGGCGTCCCTATGGCTAGACACCTTAATGGTTTTAAAAATAGTTTGACACCGGTTAGAGGCCAAGAAAACCGTTTGAAAATATTTTGCAAGTGTTTAAATCACAGTATAAATTAGCTATTAGACACACTTGTTAGATCAACGCACACTCCCTCGAGTTTCTCACCTCTCAACTAATGTGCGCGCCGAACGCATCCTAGCTAGCTATGTTATCCAACCCAAATAGATAAAGTATATAACGAACCTAAAAAGGTCTAACTCCCTCCCATAACACATACGACTTGTTACCACGGTATCAATAATTAATCTTTCTCACGTATTATTATTATTATTGAATCAATTATTTAAGTTTCTCTACTTAAACTCTTATGGATACATAATCTATCAGTTCTACTACCACACATAAGTAGATATATTCCACACTGTATATATTTATCACACATAAAATATATAGAGCTATAGCATCCTCAGAATGACCCCTCGTGATGTTGGTATACTCTGCTATCAAGTCCATGTACCTCTTATACTAAAGCAAGGACTATTGGTTCGGCATGTCTACTCAAACCCAAAATCAATCAACACATAATGGAGGCAAATATTGTTCTAAGACTTTGGGATACACACATACCTAACGTACCCAAACGACATTCCGGTCCCACTAATACATATCACATAGTGAGTCTCCCTAAGTTCCATGCTCTGGGGCACAAATTCGGACCTCACTGGAAATGTCAAGATGGGATCGCCCCCTCCGCATAAACCTTCGAATTGTAGGCAGCGTATGTATGTTCATACACATAATCAAATCACAGTCATAGGTATTCACAAAACCTATATATATATATATACACACACACACACATATTATGTAGTAGGTATACACACAACCCATCATATAAATCCGTATATAGTATATATCTTTCGCATACTCAATGCACAAATAACTAGAATTATAGCCTTTGCTTTATTTATCTCTGAGTATCCCTCATTACTCTAAGGGTCCTAGTCACCCCTTAAGATTTCAATAGCTACTATGCTCTTACACTACGGGTTAGAATCACAGGTTCACTACAACTCTCCGTGAATTCGGTTAAAATCTCGCACATTCATTAACTATAGATATATGTGGATTATACCGAGCCTTAACTCATCTTAATTCATGTAAATCTAATCCCCACCATAGGCCTACTAGTATTCAATATAATCCTATTTATCATTTAGAGATGTCCCAAAAGTTCCCCCTTATTAATTAGCCACAAATTCAGGATTAAAAAGGAAAATTTCACAAATCTGGGTAAACCGAATCGATTTTCCCAAAGGTCGAATCGATTAAAAAAGTATTATGTCATCTTCTCCAACACGTTGTTATGTTTTTAATCATTTTTCTTCAACACAACTTTCGTGGTTCATGTTAAAACTCTCATATAATTTAACCCAACATATAATATAAGTACAAGAATAGATTCCGACGAATTTTCATCATCAAAACATCATGAAATTCCATGATTCACAAGATTAAATTCTCTAATTAATTCATGCAAACACTAGGTTCATATTTCATTAAGTTCTTCAGAACCTAGATTTCCTCCCCTTATTTTATCCCAACAAATCAAATTTTGAAATCCTGATTCTAGAATCAAAACCTCTAAGATGTTTTCTCATCATTAATATGAATATGGCCAAATATTTCTTCTAAAAATCATGAAATCATGCTAAATATCTCAACTCCTAATATGGGTATTATGAAAAATTAAAAATCAGAAAGATAAACACTTTCCTTGAATGTGGGTGATCTGATTTCATTTTTATAGTGATGATACGTTTGTCTTGTCCTCCAATCCACACTCCAAGGATTGTGGTGATGCAAGAACAAGATGAAAATCTCCAAGAATCCTCTCTTAAGCTCCAAGAATTCTCTTATTTTCTTCTCTAATGGCCTCTAAGGATTTTCTATGCTTCTAACCCTAGCCTCTCCCAACTAGAAGCTGATATAATCCTTAAAAAGTCGTAGCTCCCTTAACCCTAACCAGAAAATTGTTATCCCCCAATTCTAACCAGCAAGAGGGTGAATAAAAAGGCTGACCATACAGTGCCTTGAATGGTGCCAATGGCGAACTAGTAGGAGTTGATATACGCAAACTCCACCAAGGAAAGGTACTGCTCACTTCCTCCTCCTAAGTCAAGTATGCACATTCATAATATATCCACAAACATATGTTTAACCCTCTATGTATGCCCATCAGTATGTAGATGATATGATGTACTCAACCGTAAATCCATGCCCATCGCCTCCTAGAAGCTCTGCCAGAAATGGGACACAAAGATCTTATCCCGATTAGACACAATAATAATCGGAACCCCATGTAACCGTACTATCTTCGCAATAAATAAATGTGCATACTACCTCGTCTCAAAATCTGTGAGAACTAGAATAAAATGGTACATCTTAGTCAATCAATCCGTTATCGCCCATACGGAGTCAAGACTCCACTGTGATAATGGTAACCCAGTATTAAAATCCATAGAGATACTCTCTGAATTCCACAAGGGAATCTCGAGTAGCTGAAGTATCCCCATCTGTCTCTACTAGTTTACCTTTACTAACTGGAAGGTAGCACACTTTGAGACAAACGATTCTTTGTCATGTTTCATCCCCGACCACCAGTATTGTCTCTGTATATTCTGGTACATCTTATCCCCACCGAGATGTAGAGTAAATCTGGACCTGTGAGACTCTAACATCATTACAAGTCACAAATCCTCATCCTATGGAACCATGAGTCTCCCATTAAAATGCAAACCACCCTCTAAACTAATCGAGTACGACTTTTACCCCATCAGCTAACAATTGGTGAATCATATCCTGGAAATACTGATCCCCTACCTGTGCTCTCATCACCCTCGTCACATTCTCGGGTGTGACAACTAATATGAACATGTACGCTTTAGAAACATCATCATCATATTGAAGATCTATCCACTTTGCCTACCACACCTTCACTACCTCTCCCATGGGTCATTATATCAAAGCGTCTGCCACCACGTTAGCCTTACCAGAATGGTACTGAATATTAAATCCTTTATGAACTCCAACCACCTACTCCATCTCATGTTTAGATCTTTTTGCATGAAAAGATACTGAAAGGACTTATGATATGTGAATAAAATAAACTACTCCCCCAATAGATAGTGCCTCCAAATCCTCAAGGCAAAGACAACTGCTAACTCCAAGTCATTTGTGGTGTAATTCCTCTCATAAAGCTTAAGCTTACAGGACGCATAAGTTATGGCCCTATCCTCCCACTGTAATACACCCCCAAGTCCCTGCAGGGATGTATTAGTGTATGCATGATACTCCACTCCTCCCCTAGGCAGTGCAAGTACAGGGATTGAAGTTAATTTGTCATTTATCTCGTCGAAAGCTAACTCATAATGGTCGTTCCAAATAAATGGTACCCCCTTGCGAGTCAGATTCATCAGTGGACCCGCAATATTTGAGAAATCCCAAATAAATGATCCATAGGATCGATGTCATGGGTTATCCCCACTCCCTCATCACCGATACCTTACTCGGATCAACTGATATACCCCTGTCAGACACAATGTGGCCCAAAAATTGCACCTCCCGAAGCCAAAACTCACACTGTTCAAATTTAGCATACAACTGGTGCTCCCGCAATGTATGTAAAACTATCCGCAAATGCTTGACATGGTCATCTTCAGAGTGAGAGTAGACCAGAATGTCATGGATAAACACAATCACAAACTGGTTAAGCAGCTCCCTAAAGACCCGGTTCATCAAATCTATAAACACTGTTGGCGCATTAGTGAGCCTGAATGGCATCACCCTAAAATTGTACGAATCATATCGTGTCAGAAAAGCAGTCTTAGGAACATTTTCCTCTTTATCGCGTAATTGTGATAATCGAACCTCAAACCAATCTTGGAGAAGTAAGATACTCCCCTTAGCTGGTCGAACAGGTCATCAATTTGAGGCAATGGGTACTTATTTCGAATTGTGAACTTATTTTACTCTCTATAATCAATAAACAACTGAAGTGATTTGTCCTTCTTCTTGACGAACAACACTGGTGGACCCCATGGTGAAGTACTTCATCTAATAAATCCCTATACCAAGAGATGATAAATCTACTCCCTCAGCTCTTTCTTCTCATATGGGACCATGCGATCAATCACTCAAGCTATAAGTCTCGTACTCGATTCTAGGTCAATCACAAACTCGATTTATTGGGTAGGTGCCAACCTGATTATCTCCTAGAATACATCCTCGGACTCCCTTAATACTGGAATCAAATCAAGAGAAACAACCACCTCCTATGAGGTATCCTCCTCAATAGAGTAAAGATGTGTGCTCGACCCCCCCTCAGGAAGAGGCATCGACATTAAAAATATCTCATGTCCTGAAACCGAGAATACAATAGTTCTCCTGAAACAGTCCACCATCGCCCTATATCCATCTAACTAGTCCATACCCAATATAATGTCATACCCCTACATATCTAACGCAAGGAGGTAAGATTCTAAGCATAATCTACCCACGTCAATGTACACACCCCTACAGACCAAATTTATATGTGACCCGCTACCTATAGGTGACTCCACAAGTATAAGCAGAATACCGACTGTCTCCAATAGGCTGACAACCCGTGAAAATTTGGTCTCTATAAAAGAATGTGATGCCCCAGCGTCAAATAATATCCTACCTTCATGTCCATGAAAAGAAAATGTACCCTTTAGTTCCGGTGGTGACTAAGGGGCTTACTGGGAGAAATCATCTCGGACGTTATAAATGTACCCTTACTGGATGTCCTTACTGCGGTAGGATGGGTGGGGCTAGTGCTGCAGTCAGTCTTTATGACTACTGCGCCTGTGGGGCACCCTGATGTTGCGGTGCTCTACACTGTTATGGGCAATCTCTCCTCTTGTGGCTTGTATAACCACAAATGAAGCACTGGCCTGGAAACTCTCTCCATCTCTGGTCGTGATGGCCCTGACAGTGCTGATCCTATTATTGGGCCTAATTGCCATGGCCCTACTGGCCACCCCTATTATTCCCTTAGTCCTGACACCCTGAGGAACTGGTTGATGCTAAGGACCCTTATGACCTTGCCTATAACCTCCCTCGGGTCGATAGCCCCCAGATCTGAACCTCTTGGCCTGATCCCCCTGTTGAGACTCCTTCCCCTGCTATCTGCCTGACTACTACTGATGTGGTGCTCAACTAGCACCTCTACCTCCTACCTTGCCCTATTGGCTAGGCTCACCTCATCTCTTGCTCCCCTTTACATGGAAACAATGGTCCTGGCAGTGTAATAGTGCTGTATTAACGACATCTATATAAGTCACTAAGTAAGGTTGTTAATAAAATGCTTTTTGGTCCTCCAGGCTAAACCATCCATAAACTTCACATTATTTCTTTCTTTATTGTTAACCTCATATGGAATAAAATTTTCCAAATAAGTGAACTCCTCCTCATACTTGGCCACTGATCAGTCTCCGTGGATCACCTCACTGAATCTCCTCTGAATCTCTATCTCAACTTCTAGCGAAAGATATTTACAGTCGAACCACACCCAAAAATCTGCAATGGACATCGTGTGTCTCTCCTCAATGGTGGTAGTCGACTCCCACCACTGTAATGCCGCCCCAACCAATCCTAAAAGTGTCTAAATCTATTTTTGCACCTCGCTGCAGTCGACCATGCGCAGGTGGCATAAAATGTCCTTCTTTCACTGACATACCGCAATCACATCTGAACTCCTCAAAAACTCTGATGGGTGGCCCTTTTGAAAAGCCTCCCAAACTCTCAACCACTCTGACGGGCCCCTATGGGCCTGGACAATCGACGCCACTAGTTGTGGGGTTGCTGGGCCTATGGGAAATGGAGAGTTATGGAAATCATTGCCACATTAACTACCTGCACCACTGTTAATTGCACACTTACTGTTGATACTGTCTCCCGTGGTGGCTATGGCAGCGGTGCCTGTGGCTCTTATTGAGCCTACCTCACATTATCCTTGGATGTTGCTCTCTTCGCTTTCTCTCTCCTGGGTGGCATACAAAAACAAATCGAATTGTTTGAGTTCATAGTCAATAAAAATATAATAGCAGAAGAACAAAATCTCAAATGTGTAATCATAAATGCAATAGTCCTAAAAATAGGGCTTTAAATCAAAGAACGCTGCTCTGAACTCACAGTAAGCCGTATAGATCTTCTGGACACTAGAACATGATGCCCTGATACCATCTGTGACACTCTTCCTATTCTAACCATGGGTGATCTGTCATTCATTACAACAAACAGGAATCTCATCTGGTTCATTATTAGCATCACTGTCGAAAAACTTTTTAATTACTATCCACCTATGTTAAATTAAATCGGTTCAAAATTTTATCTTTCATTATTATGACCACATGCAAAAATAAATTAAATAAACCAAACCATCCACACAAATATAGTCTGAGCAATCACATAACAAATATATAAATAAATGAGCAATACGGAATAAACCGCACTGGTTCCCAAAGCAAATAGTCTAATCACAAGTCTGTCAAAATAAAATTAAGTCTAAATACAATCTGATAAATAATTGGAGATATAAATAATATGAAAGGCAACACGCCTAAAGGAAATACTAAAGAATCCCTATATATAATTGAATGAGCTGAAGCATCTAATAGAAAATCCTTCAAACCTCCTCAATAGCTGCAGCTACGCATCCCTGAATAGAATCATCAAGCTAGGCATCCCTGTGCCTAGACACCTAAAAGGTTTTGAAAATATTTTGACACGGGTTAGAGCCCAAAAAAAATGGTTGAAAATATTTTGTAAGTGTTTAAATCACAGGATAAACCATATATTAGATACACATGTTAGATCAACTCACACTCTCTTGAGTTCCTCACCTCTCAACTATTGTGCACGCTTAACGCATCCTACCTAGCTATGCTACCCAACCTAAACTAATATAACTAACATCAAAAGGTTTAACTCCCTCACATGACAAATAAAACTTAATACCACGGTATCAATAATTAGTATTTCTCACATATTATTATTATTGAATCAATTATTTACGTTTCTCTACTTAAACTCTTATGGAAACGCAATCTATCAGTTCCACTACCACACAAATTAGATATATCCCATAGTATATATATTTATCATACATACAATATATACAACTATGGTATCACAGATGGACCCTCGTGATGTTGGCATACTCTTCTATCAAGTCCATGTACCTATTGTACTAAAGCAAGGACTATTGGTTCAGCATGTCTCCTCGAACCCAAAATCAATCAACACATAATGGAGGCAAACATAATTCTAAGCCTTTGGGATACGCACATAACTAACGTAGCCAAACGACATGTCGGTCCCACTAATACACGTCACATAGTGAACCGCCCTAAGTTCCATCCTATGGGGCACAAATCCATACCTCACTGGAATCGTTAAGGTGGGATCGTCCTCTCCGCTGAAACCTCTGAATCGCAGGCAGCGTAGGTATATTCACACACATAATCAAATCATAGTCATAGGTATTCACACAACCTACATATATATATATATATATACACACACACACACACACACATTATGCAGTAAGTATACACACAACCCATCATATAAGTCAGTACATAGTATATATGTCTCGCATATTTAACGCACGAACAAATAGAATTATAGCCTTTGCTTTATTTATCTCTGAGTATCACTCACTACTCTAAGGGTCTTAGTCACCCCTTAAGATTTCAGTAGCTACTACATTTTTACACTACTGGTTAGATTCATAGGTTCACTCCTACTCTTCTTGAATTCGGTTCAAATCTCACACATTCATTGACTATAGATATATGTCGATTATCCTGAGCCTTAACTCATCTCAATTCACGTAAATCTAATCCCCACCATAGACCTACTAATATTAAATATAATCCTCTTTATCATTTAGAGATGTCCTAAAGGTTACCCCTCATTAATTACCCATAAATTTAGGGTGAAAAAGGAACATTTCACAAATCTGGGCAAACTGAGTTGATTCTCCCTAAGGCAGAATCAATTCAAAAAGTATCAGGTCATCTTCTCCAACACGATGTTACATTTTTTTTCTCCATTTTTCTTTGACACAACTTTCATGGTTCGTGATAAAACTCTCATATAATTTAACCCAACATCTAATATGTGTATATGAACAAATTCCAATGAATGTTCATTATTAAAACATCATAAAATTCCATGATTGAGAAGATTAAATTCTCTAACTAATTCATGAAAACCCTAGTTTCACATTTCAACAAGTTCTTCATAACCCAGATTTCCTCCCCTTATTTATCCCCAAAAATCATATTTTGAAATCTTAATTCCAGAATCAGAACCTCTAACATGTTTTCTCATAATTAACATGAATATGGCCTAATATTTCTTCTAAAAATCATGAAATTATGCAAGATATCTCAACTCCTAACATGGTTATTATAATAAATTAAAAATCAGCAAGATAAACACTTTGCTTGAATGGGAGTGAACTGATTTCATTTTTTGAATGATGATACGTTTGTCTTTTCCTCTAATCCACGCTCCAAGGATGGTAGTGATCCAAGAACAAAATGAAACGCTTTAAGAATCCTCTCCTAAGCTCCAGGAATCCTATCATTTTCTTCTCTAATGGACTCTAAGGGTTTTCTATGGTTCTAACCCTAGCCTCTCCCAACTACAAGTTAATATAATCCTTAGAAATTCGTAGCTCCCTTAACCCTAGGTTACCAAATGACTAAAATGCCCCCTAATGATGCTGGTTAGGCCTAAAAATGCCCCGGGATCCAAACATCACACCCAAGTATACTATTTTGACTAATTCAACCCTTTCGGAGTCAATCATAACCTCAAAATTATCATTTGAATTACTCTAAAATAATTCTCTATCTCGACCCCATATAGTCCAGACACGACACCAGGTTGAGATATATCTCGTTCAGGTCACTACCACTCACTATGACGTAAAATACGAAATCACTCTTCAATTAGAAATTTATTCGATAACCATTTATCATATATCCCCACTTAATAATTTAATCAACCCATAATATTTTATTTCATTAATTTAGATCGTGCGTGTAATTTAAGAATTTACCGAATTAATTCAATTTTTAACTACTCAGAATTACGGGGGGTTACATACTCCCCCCCCCCCCCAACGCCCTTACAAAGGTATTTAGCCCTCAAAATTAAGATTTACTTGCGATGAATAACTCTAGATATTGTTCATGCATGTCATCCTTCCGCTCCCACGTCAAATTTTCAATATTTTGGTGCCCCCACTAAACTATAACCGGGGGTAACACTTTACACCGTAGCTTACGCTCACTACGCTCATGTATCACCACTGATCTATCCTCATACGATATGTATGGATGAAATTTTATCACCTATAATGGAAGATGCCAGAATGCCCACTCGTTCCTCTGGTACTTATTCAGTAATGACATATGAAACACATCGTGGATCC
Source organism: Sambucus nigra (assembly GCA_949130495.1). Taxonomy (NCBI): domain Eukaryota; kingdom Viridiplantae; phylum Streptophyta; class Magnoliopsida; order Dipsacales; family Adoxaceae; genus Sambucus; species Sambucus nigra. The sequence continues at coordinate 635,755,372 of OX422207.1, read as the reverse complement.
TCTGTAGGTTCTCCGGTAGTCCTAGCCTATATGCTATTGGTCCTACCTTCTCAATAATCAGAAACAATCCCACATATCTCGGTGCTAGCTTCCCCTTATTGTCGAATCTCATAAACCATTCATAGGAGACATCCACACCAGCACCTGGTCTCCAACCTTAAGCTCTATGTGTCTCCTATCTTCATCAGCGTAAATCTTCTGCCTATATTGAGCTATAGTGACCTCGGATCAGCTCAATCTTGGAAGTGGTGTCCTGAATCATTTCTGGCCCCAGTAACTTGTTGTCCCCCACTTCTAACCAGTAAGATAGTGAATGACAAGGCCGACCATACAATGCCTCTAATGGTGCCATGCCGATGGTTAACTGGTAGGAGTTGTTATCCATAAACTCCACTAAGGAAAGGTACTGCTCCCATCCTCCTCCGAAATTAAGTACACGCATCTGTAACATATCCTCAAGCATTTGATTAACCCTCTATATCTTCCTGTCTATCTGTCTATCTTCCTATCTATCACCCATATGGAAGCTTGACCCCTCTGCCATAACGGTAACACAGTAATAAAATCCATAGAGATGGTTAGTTTGGTGTTCTCTGATGTTGTTTGTGAAGAAAAGTGATGGTTCATTTCGCTTGCATGTGGGTTATAGGGAGCTGAATAAGGTGACGATATGGAATAACTATCCGTTACCTCGGATTGATGACTTATTTGATCAATTGAGAGGGATTGTGTACTTCTCCAAGATTGATTTGAGGTTAGGCTATCACCAGTGGCGTATTCGGGAGGAAGATGTTCCTAAGGCCACTTTCCTATCACGGTATGGATCCTACGAGTTCAGGGTGATGCCATTTAGGCTCACCAATGCGCCTGTAGTGTTCATGGAACTCATGAACAGGGTATTCTTGGAGTTTTTGGATCAGTTTATGATAGTATTCATCGATGAAATCCTGGTTTACTCACAGACGATCGAGGAGCACGCAGAGCATTTATGTATGTCTTATAGACGTTATGAGTCCATCAGCTATACGTCAAATTTAGTAAGTGTGGATTTTAGCTTCGGGAGTTATAGTTTCTTTGCCATATTGTGTCCGACAGGGGCATAACTGTGGATTCGAATAAGGTATCGACGGTGAGGGAGTGGGGACAACCCACAACACCGATCGAGATTCACAGCTTCTTAGGGTTGGCCAGATATTACCGTAGCTTCACTAAGAGGTTCTCAAAGATTGTTGGGCCTTTGATGAACTTGGCTTGTAAGGGAGTACCATTTGTGTGGAAAGACCACTGTCAGTTGGCTTTCAATGAGCTAAAGGATAGATTGACATCAACACCTATACTTGCATTACCTAGGAGTGGGGTGGAGTATCGAGTTTACACGAATGCATACTTACAGGTACTTGGGGATGTGTTGTAGCAGGAGGAGAGGGAGATAACTTATGCGTCTTATAAAATAAATTCACAAGTTAAGAATTACCCCACTCATGACCTAGAGTTAGCATCGGTCATTTTTGCATTGAGGATATGGAGACATTACCTGTTGGGGGAGCAGTTCACACTGTTCACGAATCATAAGTAGCTTCAATATGTCTTAACATAGAAGGATCTGAACATGAGTCACAGACAGTGTTTAGAATTCATGAAGGACTACCAATTTGATATACAGTATTATCCTAGTAAGGCTAACATTATCGTCGATGCATTGAGTAGACGACCTACTGAGGATTTAGCAGAGGTGTGGAAAGCGAAGCAAAGTGAGCTCCAATAGGAGGATGAGGTTGCCAGAGCATACATGGCAGTTATGACTATCATTCCCAAGATTGTTATGTGGGTAATGAAGGCATAGGAAGAGGATCGGTTCTGTCTGGACAGGGTGCGACAGCTATTAGCTGAGTGTGTAGAGTCTTACTCAGTCAGCTCAAAGGGAGGCATACGTTTTAATAGGAGATTAGTAGTGCCCGAGGATGAGGATTTAAGACATGCAGTTATGACTGAGTCTCACGGTTCCAAATTTACGATACATCCCGGTGGGGAGAATATGTACCAGTATATAAGGAGACAGTACTGGTGGGCAGGCATGAAGAGGGACATAAGAGAGTTTGTCACAAAATGTGTTACTTGTTAGCTGGTGAAAGTTGACCATTGGAGGCCTTCGGGGATGTTATATCCACTCGAGATCCCCGTGTGAAAGTGGGAGAGCATCTCTATGGACTTTATTACTGGTTTACCTACGTCGTAGCAGGGTCATGATTCGATATGGGTGATATTGGATCGGCTGACCAAGGTGGATCGTTTCTTGCGAGTTTGCACAGACTACAAGATGATGCAGTACCACAGCTATTCGTTTTTGATATTATTAAGTTGCATTGGATCCCAATTAATATTGTGTTTGATAGAGAAATATTTTTGTGTCGCATTTATGGTAGAGTTTCTAGAAGGCTATGGGAACAGACTTGCGATTGAGTATGACCTATCACCCGTAGACAGACGGACAGACTGAGAGGATTAATCTGATGCTTGAGGATATGCTAAGGATGCGTATCCTGGAGTTTGGGGGAGGTGGGAGAGACACCTCCCATTGGTAGAGTTTGCGTATAACAACTTTTACCAATTTACTATTGGTATGGCACTGTTCGAGGCGTTATATGGGAGGCCTTGTCATTCTCTCGCTTACTAGTTAGAGGCGGGGGACAAGGCCCAAGATTATTCAGGAGACTACTACTAAGATTGAGTTTATTCGAGGGTGTATTCGGATAGCTCAAGATAGGCAGAAGAGTTATGCCGACGCCGACAAGAGACATGTGGAGTTAGAGGTTGGCAACTAGGTATTGGTTCGAGTATCTCCTATGAAGGGGATTATGATATTCGATACGAGAGGAAAGTTAGATCTGAGATATGTGGGACCATTTTCTATTATAAAAAGGTTGGGACCAGTAGTATAGAGACTGGGAGTTCCGGAGCATCTTCAGCGGATACATGACGTGTTCTATGTGTCATCACTGAAGAAGTACAGGAGGAGCGAGAGATCCTTCTGGCACATTCCACTAGAGGAGATTTATTTATAACTAGACGTCTCGTATGAGGAGAGGTCCATGTCTATTCTAGATCGTTGTGAGCGTAAGATACGGTCCAAGGTGGTGCCACTAGTGCGAGTTCAGTAGGGACACTGCAATACTGATGAGTCGACATGGAAGCGGGAAGATGACATGCGAGAGGTGTATCCAGAGTTATTCGCCGAAGGTATATCCTAATTTTGGGGATGAAATTCCTTTGAAGGGGAGAGTATTTAATACGCCGTATTTCTGCGTATTTATAATTTAATTAATTCGAAAATTAATTGAGAAAATACATCTTATTTAAATTACGTGAGTGAAGTAATTTAATGTGATAAAATGAGAAAATATAATGGTTAAATATTAATCGAGAGATATATACTAATTAATATTATGATTTAATACTACTAAGTGTGAATAGTAAATAATTGATAATTAGTGTTATACGACATAGCGAATGATATGTGCGTATTTTCTTTTATCTCAATCGGGAGTCGCGAGTAGACTAATTTGAGGTTGGGATAGGAAAAATATTTTTAATGATATGAATGATAATTTAGAGGTCACGAATGATTCCAGATGAGTCGAAATAGTTGGAATAGTGTATTCGGGGGTATAGTTTGGGTCCCGGGTTAATTTTTGACCAAATCGGCACCTATTGAGGGCATTTTGGTCATTTAAAAAATTGAGGTTAAAGGAACTACGAATTTTGTAGTGTTTTATCATATGATAAAGACTGGAGGCTATGGTTAAAGGCTTAAAAAACATAAGTTAGGCATTGATAGAACAAGAGAGAGAACTTTTGTGAGGGTTAAAGAGAATTTGAAGAAATTTATCCTTGGGGCTTAAAATCTTGGAGTGGGGAATTGGAGAGGAGATAATCAACCCAAGTTCATTAATACGAAATCAGATCATCTAATTGAGTCAAGTTATTTATTGCATTAAGTATGAAGTTATAATGCCCATGCATAGGATTTTATGTTAATCTTGATTTAATGCATGTTCTTAGGAAAAAGGGAATGAATTTGATGCATGGGGTTAGGGATTTGCATGTAGTATGATGTATATCGATAAATGAGGATAAATTAAAGATTTTATATTTTTAACCTCGGATTAATTCTAGGTGTTGATGAATAACAGAGGAAGAACATAAAAACCTAGGGTTTGGAGGGATTAGATGTTTGAATCCATTCTTTAATGTTATTCGTAATGTTTTGATGCAAAAATTATGTTACAATTTGTCTTTAAACGTGTAGAAAGGTTTAGGGACAATTGGTTTGAAATTTGGTGAGGAAACTTGTGAGACACGATTGTAAAAATGGTGAAACACGCATGAACTCAACAAAGAAGACGAGTTACACATATTCAGATTGGTTTGGTCCAGGTAGTCAGACCGGTTCGGTCTTGGGAAAAATGAAATTTCTTTTTCGCCTAGACCTTATAAATAGTGCCACGAGAAACTTTTGGAACTTTGTTAGGATATAATATGGGATGTATTATATTATCGTAGGCCTATATTGGGTTTTCGATTGAGTCTTATTGAGAGGGCTAAGATGAGAATAAATTGGGATGAATTGTATCTTAATTTATCGGAGAGAAGATAATGAATCATGGGAGCCAAAGGGATTAATGTTTAGACCAGTAGGGTAAGATAGACTTAACTACTGAAAGTTATAAAGGTGTAACTATGACCCTTGGAGTTGGGTGAATACTCAAATTATTACAATAGTGAGAGACATCGTAAAGTAAATTGTACGACAAGTATACGAGGGAAAGATCCTACGTACAAGAATGAATAATTCAGTTGTGTGAATACCTATAGTATACTAAATATGTTGGGGTTGAGGGAACATATAAACCGACACATGAAATTACGATTTGGGTTCGATGGCTATCTGGACCAATGTCGAACAATAAATAATATTGGGGTCGATGGAACATTCAGACCAATATATATATATATATATATATATATATATATATATATATATATATATATATATATAACGTTTACATTATGGTCGAGGGCTATCCGGACCAATATGAATGACATGATAAATTGGGGTCGAAGGAACATCCGAATTAATGAATCCTCAATGTGTGATACGAGGATATTATAGTGGAGCATATAAATTTATGTATATATTATGTGGGAAATATATATCGTATGGCTTATCTACTTATGTGTGACCGTAGACAGTTAGATAATATATATCTAATAAGAAGAAATTAAGTCGAGAAAATTAATTATGACTCAGCTAATAAAATATGTGAATGTTAATTATGATGGTGGATATCGAAATGAGAATTAAGTAGTGAAACTTAATGTAGTGATTTTAAAGATAACATGTGAGGAATGTTACTTATGTTGCTAATTAATAAATGAGAGATGTTAATAAATTAATGTACTGTATGGGTAGTACGGGAACTTAGATGTGTAAATAAGTTCAGTTTGATACTTTAGTCTAGTTAGCTTGGGCAGTATAGATACGTGGGCCAAGTATAGAACGTTAGGCGTGCACTATAGATAAGGGACGAGGAAAACTCAAGAGAGAGTGTACGTGAGCATGTGTAATCAATAACTAAATTTTAATGTAATAAACGCTTGCTAAATATTTTTAAAATGTTTCGTGTACTAACACTTGCTATAAAACATTTTTAAAAACCTTTTAGGTCTCCAAGCACAGGGACGCCAATCATGACTTCATTCCAAAGACTCGGAGCTGTAGCACTCTGGATGCTAACATGACTGATTTCATTAGATGATTCCTCCATTCAAATCTAGTGTAGAATTTTATTTCATATGTCATGTATGGACATGTTGTCCGTTGACAGTTTTCAGTTATTTAGTCCCTTTATTATTGTTGATACGAAAATTGGTCAGCTGACGTGGAGTAACAATATGAAGACATGTGTAATCTTACGTGGAAAATGACTAAAAGCACTGAGCTACACATCACCCCGAGGAACATAGCATGCCGACCTACTCAGCGTGCAGAGCATCTGGACAGGAAGATCAAGCGACGACTACACGTTCAATGAACATCGGGTTTAATGAACATTCCTATTGTACAGATGTATATGTCAATTAAACAACGATATCTTGTCTATTCATACTTATAGCCCCAAGGCTATAAATACATTGTAACACTCCTCATGAAGGAGAATGATTCTCTTGTAATCATCATCGAGATTAAGGCACACATTGTCAATACAAGAACAGTGGGCGTAGGCCATTCTCATTGGGCTGAACCACTTTAAAAATCTATTGTCTTATTTTCTTTATTTCTTTTTATCTGTGATTAATTAATTAGATCCAATTTAGTTTATTACATCAACAGATTGGCTCCGTCTGTGGGAAACGACTGTACGTAGCATTTTTCACGAAAAACTTGTTACTTATGGTTGAGATCCCAGAATCTAGCACCCGGAATAATACCGGGGACCCTCCAAATCCCTATGCTCCCCCAACTATCAATGAACTTACGAGAATAGTAACTAACTTGGCCCAAGGGCAAACGGCTATGCAAGAAATTATGAGGTAACTCATTTAGACTGTTCGTAATGGATCACCTGCCCAGTTAGGACAACGAAGCGCTCTAAGAAATACCCATTTGCCATCCTCAAGAACCAGATGTAAACTATTCCCGAATGTTTCTCAGCCCAGGCGCCATGACTCTCGTCATACTGATAGGTCCAATGATCCTACATATCAACCTGGATGAACTTCATCTATGAGAGCTACAAATTCTAGACTAAATGTCACTTTAACTCCTGAGCGAACAAGCGCACTGGAAAGGTTGAGCAGAGTCTCCCCTTTTGATCATTTGGGCCCTAGGAGTAATGGGAATCCCCCAAGGATTGCGTCGAGGAATAATCAATGACAAACTGATCTAAGGGAAGGTTATGCCCAATCCCACCCAATAACCCACAATGAAAGGTCCCAAGAGGAGAATTAAGCGCGTTCTGTTGCTCGGGCAAATAGACCCACGGTTGCAAATGATACGTGGAAAGGATCCATTCAGAGATTGGAAGACCGACTAGGGGAAATGGCTAAGGCTAAGAATCCTCTCCAAAGAACTTTTGTCTAAGGGTCACCTTTCACACAGACGGTAGTGGATTTTCCCACACCATCCAAGTTTAAAGCCCCGGTATTGACGCCCAAATATGATGGAAAAATTGATCCCATCCTCCACATAGAGCAGTACCAGGCCGCTGCTGACATCTACGCAGTTCCAGATAAGATGAGGTGCAGGGCTTTCTCAGGAACCATCACCGGATCAACCCAGATATGGTACAACAACCTTCCTTGGGGAAAGATTGTTACTTTCCATCAATTGGAAGAGTTATTCATAGGGAACTTCTATTTCGGAGCGAAGTCGATTAAGAGAGTTGCACACCTACTAAGTGTGAGGCAGAAAGCAGGAGAAAGTATCAGGGATTACATCACTCATTTTAATAATGATAAGCTCGAAGTGATTGACTACGAGGATAAAACAACAATAATAGCTCTAATGAGTGGTCTATTACCGGACAAGTTATATTATACATTGGCCAAAGATCCCCCTAAATCCATGGCAGAACTGATGGCAAAGGCAGCCAAGATCATGAATGACGAATAGACCATGGCTATGAAGAAGAACCCTGGCACTAAAGTAGAGACCAAGGCTGAAGGTGTGACAGAGAAAAAGTACCAAAAATGCAATAGGAATGGCAAGCGACCAAAAGGTACGGAGGCATTCGAGCAGTTGAAGAAGTATGGGAATTACACACCTTTGAAGGTGGATATAAACCATATTCTGGAAGAGATCAAGAACAACGAGGAGTTAAATTGGCCGGACAAAATGAGGACATACCCCAATAAGAGGGATAAGTCCAAATATTACGAGTTCAATAGAGATCACGACCACACGACCAAGCATTGCATAGCTCTCCATAATGAGATCGAAGCAATTATTAGGCGAGGAAAATTGAGTAAGTTCGTTGATCGCTAGAATGGTGGGAAGACTATAGAAAGAGGAAGACAAAGATCCAAATCTCTTCTCCGATCAAGAGACGATAACAAGAGGAACCATGAAGATAATCTAGATGACGATCCTGACCTCCCTAAAAAACCAAGGCAACCGGAACGAGAGGTATTTTCCATTCACTTCGGATCCTTTGAATGTAATGTGATTACAGGTGGCGACGCAAGGGGAGGAGATCATACTGCCGAACATAAAGCTTACCTCAATGAGGCTCCAGCTTATTCTTACATACAACGTATAAATTTGACTGAAGATGATCGTCCGAGGAAGGTGAATAGGGACAAACTGGTTATCAGATTTTCCAAAAATAATCTTGCTAGCGTATTATATCCTCACGATGATCCTTTAGGTGTCAAGATGAGAATGAAGGAAGTAGTTATTTCACGCGTATTGGTCGACAATGGTAGCTCTGCAGACATCATGTTCACTCCCTGTTTTGATAGTTTGAATTTGAAGCTAGCCCAGTTGGAGTCGTATCATAGGCCCCTACTCATATTTACAGGAGAGAAGGTCTTTCCACTTGGGACGATCAAGTTGGACATGCTCATGGGCACCTGGCCTGCCTGCAGAACATAAAAAGTATGCTTTTTTGTAATGGATAAGAATATCCAATCAACCTATAACATAATCATGTGAAGAGTAGGCTTGAAGAAATTTAAGGTCGTACCATCCACGGTACACCAGTGTTTGAAGTTTTCGACCAATTTCGGAGTTGGAGTTGTGAAAGGCGACCAGAAAGTAGCTCAGAAATAATACTATTCACCTGTCGAGCAGGAAGGACTGGAGGAGGCGAGGAAGAAATCCACCACCAACCAGGTGGATGAGTCTGAAGAGGAGAAGATCGAGACTTTGGACCCCAGAGACGAGTCTCAACTTATGAAAGTCCAAGTCGTCAAAACTAGAGAGAACATCATTTTGGACAATGAATGACCAGAACGAACAACTCAAATCAGTGCTCCCTAGATTTGTTCATAAAACAGGAGCTAGTGGCATTTATACGGCATAAAAGCAAGCTTTCGTATGGATCCACGAAGACATGCCAGGGATAGATCCGAATTTCCTATGACACGAGCTCAATGTTAACAAGGAGGTCAAGCCGGTGAAGCAGCGAAGAATGGTATTTAGCCCGGAGAAGAATCAGGAAATCCAAGAAGAAGTCGAGAAGCTACAAAAAGCCTCCTTCATCGAAGATGTCAAATACCCCGACTGGCTAGCCAATGTTGTTATGGTAAAAAAGAAGAATAACAAGTGGAGGATATGTGTGGATTTCACTGATCTCAATAAAGCTTGCCCTAAGGATCACTTTCCCTTTCCTTGAATTGATCAGCTGGTGGACACTACCTCGGGGCACGAGTTATTGAGCTTCATGGATGCTTATTCTAGCTATAACCAGATTAAGATGAAATTAGAAGACGGGGAGAGTATTTTTTTTATTACCCCAAGGGGAACATACTGCTATAATGTCATGCCATTCGAACTTAAAAATGCAGGCGCTACGTACTAGAGGTTGATGAATAAAGTCTTCGCAGAGCAAATTGGCAAAAACATGGAGGTTTGCATCGACGATATGCTAACTAAGAGAAAGAAAGACGCCGACCATCTAGTAGACCTCGACCAAACCTTTGATTAATTGGATATATATAAGATGAAGTTGAACCCGACGAAATGCATATTCAGTGTACGAGAAGGAATGTTCCTCGGGTATATTGTGAATCAGCGAGGCATCGAAGAGAATCCAAACAAGATCAAAGCTCTTCTGGAATTAGGATCTCCAGCTACGAAGAAGAAAGTGCAAAGCCTCACTGTCCGTGTCACAGCTCTTAACAGGTTTGTATCGAGAGCAATGGACAGATGTCTCCCATTCTTCAAGACCCTTAGGACAACTTTTGAATGGAACGACGAATGTCAGCAAGCGTTTCAAGAATTGAAGAAATATTTGGGCACACCACCACTGTTATCCAGGCCGGTTATGGGCAAAAGATTATACTTGTACCTGGCTGTCTTGGAGAGCGCAGTCAGTTCGGTGTTGATAAGAGTGTAGGATGGAGTACAAAACCCATGTAATACACCAGCAAAGCATTCTGAGGAGAAAAAAATTAGATATCCAAAGTTGGAAAAGCTATCATTAGCTCTAATAGAAGCGAGTAGGAGGATGAAACCTTATTTCCAGGACCATACTATAGTGGTGTGCACCGATATGCCACTTAGACAAGCCTTACCCAAACCAGAAAAGTTTGGAAGACTAATGTACTGGGCGGTCGAACTTGGAGAATATGATATTATTTATGAGCCAAGGTCCTCACTCAAAGGGCAGGGGTGGCCGATTTCCTCGTAGAATTCATCTACCCAGATCCCCCCACCAGCAAGAGCCTAATGCAGAACAACTCTTAGACATTACGGGATCATCAAGGATGGTACCCGATCAACTCACGTTAATAGATTCATCAGAAAAGATGAATAACGAGCAACAAGCGTCATCGGGTAACGATCCAGTAGTGGAGAATAATGAAAGGAAGTACCAAATATTTCATCAGGGAACCTTATCAGACCAAGAGTTTGATAATGAGATACCTATGTGGAACTTGTATGTGGATGGCTCCTCATGTGTAACAGGAAGTGGAGCTGGAATAATTCTTAACAGTCCTGATGGAGTGGATGTCGAGTACGTTCTGCGCTTTCAATTTAAAGCCTCCAATAATGAGTCTGAATATGAAGCCATGATAGTGGATCTCAGTTTAACAAAAACATTGCACGTGGAGCAAGTAACCATGTTTAGTGATTCATAATTAATTATACATCAGATTCTAGGGCTGTACGTAGTGAAGGGAGACTTGATGTCAAGTTACTATGCTAGAGCTAAGGATATTGTGTCCACTTTCACCGCAGTTCGGTTGGTAAGGATACCAAGATTGGAGAATTCCAAGGCTGACGCATTAGCTCGGTTATCCTCACCTACTCGCACCAAGCTATGAAGAATAATTCCTATCGAGATATTAGCAGAACGGAGCATAGATGAAGATTTAATGGTTAAATTCATTACCCTTAATAGGGGACCATCCTGGATGGACCCCATCAGGGCATATATCGAAGAAGCGACTGTACCAACTGTCCAACTTGCAGCTAAGAGGCTGAAGTTTAAAGCTGCTCAATATGTACTGAATAATGGCGTCTTGTATAGAAGGGGTATCACCGCAGGTCTACAGAGATGTGTGAATCCCTCAGAATTTAAAGATATGATTGAATAGGTCCATGAAGGCTCTTTTGGAGCTCATGCGACAGGTCGAACTCTCCTACAGAGGAAATGCAAGGATATTATTGGCCGACGATGAGAGCTGACTGCACAACCTATGCAAAGAAATGCGATAAGTAAGTGCCAGCATTTCTCTTCTGTCCAAAGAACCCCCTAGGAATTTCTAGCACCCATTACATCCCCTTATACATTTGCTATGTGGGGTATAGATTTGGTTGAACCCCTTTCGACCACCAAAGGAAGGTTCAAAAATCTGGTAGTCGCTGTTGACTATTTCATCAAGTGGGTCGAGGTTGAACCTCTCATCGATATGTCCTATGAAAGGGTATACCAGTTTATATGTAAGAATATTATTTGCAGGTATGGATTGCCACATGCTCTTATCACATACCATGGAACCTAATTCGATAATGAGGAATTCGCTGCATATTGTAGTCAATCTAATGTTCAGAAGATCCATTCTGCTCCTAGCCACCTACAGAGCAATGGACAAACTAAAGAGACGAATAGGACTCTACTGAACGTCTTGAAAAAATGACAGGATGAAGGAAAAGGCAATTGGATTAATGAGCTACACTCTTTGCTCTGGGCATGTGGAACAACCCCCCGAATAGCTACTGGAGAATCACCCTACATGCTAACCTTTGGAAGCGAAGAAGTTATCCCAGTTGAATTAGGCCTTCTTACACACAGGGTACTTAATTTCAACTCTCCTATAAGTGATTTGATAAGATGCTTAGACCTGAGCATGCTCGAGGAAGTTCGAGAAGATGCAGCCATCCGGAACGTAACCTACCAACAAAGAACAACCATGTTTTACAACAAAAGAGTGAAGAAATATGACCTAAAGGAGGGGGATTATGTGCTCAAGAAGGTAATTCAGAAGCATAACAAGCTAGAGCCTAATTGGCATGAGACCTACCGAGTAACTATAGTTGTTCGCCCTAGGACTTACAGAATAGAAACTTTAGAGGGGGGAGAATTTAAAAATGCATGGAATGCAGAGCATTTGCGCAAGTATTACCAGTAATACAGATTTATATGTACACATTTCTCCTTACATGAATAAAAGTGTTGGTTTTTCCATATGTATTCTTTTTGTTTAATTTTTGTTGGAATACTAGTGCTACACACTATATCAATTCCGGTTGATCAACATCAGCAATCGCCAACTCCGATTGGTCGGCACCAATAAATTTGACCAACAAAGTTGGCATAACAATCATACAAGGCAAAGCCTATTTGATCACGGATGATCTCAAGAGATATTCCAAACTAGGCAAAAATATGGGTGACCTCACGGGGCATCTACTGTCTAGGCACCAAAGTAATCCCAACGCGATTACTACAACTAAGCAGGAACATGGGAGGAAAATCACCCCATTGCTTAGGCCCTAATAAGTGACAAGTCACTACAACTAGGCAACAAATGGGGAAAGCTCCGTTGTCTAGGAAAAACATGACAAATCATCCCTTTATATATATATGCATATATTCATCAACAAAAATGAGAAACCAATCTCACAAAGCATGAAAATCCAATTTTTATTTAGTAACCACAAGCATACCACATAAAAATGAATTTTGTTTCATTGAATACAATTTCCTATCCTATGGGTTTCTTTCCCTTTGATTTTGCCACAGGTTCCATCCCGGTCGGAGGGTCATCTAACGCATAGGGAGAATTGATAAAGCTCATATCTTGTAGCATTCTGACATTGCTCGGACATGGTCGATCAAGGAAATGTTGAGGACGAGATATGTCAAACTATGAATGAAGTTGGTAATCACCAAGATATCTAGCAATCAGACACCGAGTAATGACACGAGCTGGAATCCAGCTGACACCGAGTTTAAGGGAGGAATGAGAAAATAAAGTAATCCAGGCTCACACCAATCCCACAAGGATAGTCCTCGATCAACTTTCATCACACATAAGGCGTTCAACCATCCCTATTTGTATCCCTCATTTTTGGATTGTTGCAATCGATCATCAAGATGGCATAAGCTTCATTGTACCCCACCATCCAAACTTCTCTAGGCTGTTTATGAAATTGATAAGTCAATCTCTCAAGTTGCTCGTGGAGCTTCTTCACCAAAATTTCTTTACTTTCTAGTACAGAGCTCTAGTTGGAGAGTTGGTCAGTAAGACTCTCAATTTTTTTAGACATTTCTGCCAGGGCTTGATTTTTCGCTGTCAATTGAATGGCTTGATTTTCTAAAGCCAGTTGGGTCCTCGTCTTTTCAATATTAATCTGAACAGTCATTGCTCGTCCCCGAGTAGAAGGCTTTACTCTACCACGAGCAGATGGAGTAGTTCCAATTCGTTTCAAAGTCTCCAACTCTTCTCTCAAGGTATCATTTTCGGTTTCTAAAAAGGAAAAAACTTCATCGTTAACTGGAATCAAGGCTCCCGAAGAAGAGGAGGCAATAGATTTGAGTTATTTTACTTCCTCTTGCAACGCAATATTCTCTTGCTCCAGCAGCTTGGAAATATTCCTGTGCTCTTCAATCTCGAGTTTCAGCACACTTTACTTTTTCTCTTGGGCCGAGATGTACTTGTTATAGCCCCCATCAGCACTCAATTGTTGGTACCATTTTTCATTACCTTCGTGTAGGAGTGCAATGGTTTATTTGTGTTGAAGTTGGAGTTACTCGATCACCCCATGAAGGTCTTCAATCATTTCGTAATAAGCCACATTATTAGCTACCGCACGATTAAGAAAATACTTCAAGTATTGGTATGCATCAACTCCTTGCTCGGAAGCATCAGATCTAAGGATATCAGTTATTTGGTCTTCAGTTAAAAGTTCAATCCTGGCAATAAACAAGCAAGGAAAAATAAAAACACATCAACAATGATACAAACAAGAGAAAATCAAGGAGAGATTCATATTAGACAACAATAACCCATTTTATTGATCATATGAGGAGAAAGTACAACCAAAGTTACAAGAAAGAAAGGAAAATGCAGAAGAACAACATAAATAAACAGCCGAGCAATGCTACACCTTCTCCTTATTTCCTATAACATCATCAGCGGGTTTGGATGAAGAAGTCGGTTGCTCGAGAGGCGTTTGATGTTGCTCGGTAGACGTTGACGCTTGCTGAACCTTCTCGAAGGGCTGAGGATCAGTAGCAACAGGGACTTATTCAACTATCAACAAGGAAGACTTCATCTTCATCTTCTTCTTCTTCGTCAATAGTAGGGTGAGGGCCATGAGTGTGCTTTTGGAACAACTATGAATCATACATAATATTTAACTCTCTTAATGCTGCGACCCATCCGTCCCTGAAGTACTTCAGACTTGCATATTCCATCTGGCAAGTAATCAAGGTCAAGGCTCTATTCCATCCTTTATCCCAACCAGAGTTGAACGATTTCTTCACCGCAGCTTTTCTCTTCGTCTTCTTAGCAAAAGCACGTTCTTTTGCAAGACTTACTTTCTCCTCGATGTCTTTCTTACGTCCTTCATCTTCTTTAAGATTGCCATCAGTCTCTTTCTTACTAACAGCGGCAACCTTCAATTTTTCCTCCAACTCCTTGGAGGCACTTATGACTTGGTCACGAGTTGACTCTATAGAAAGAAGTTTCTTCTCCTAGGTAGCTTTATCTTCCTCGTATGTCTTTCAGGAGAACTTCAAGGATTGAGACAACCCGACAAAAGCTTCTTCAATACCACTGGACGAAGTTGAAGCCTTGATAGCCTCATCCCTCTCCAGGATATTATTAAAGAACGTCATAACCTGAAAAAAGAAAAGAAGCTCAGATCAGATTATGAAGATAGTATGAGGAAAAAGAAATGTTAGGTACTGTGATACTTACTGACGCGATATGTTGAGCCGCTAAATCAATGACCTTCTCCCGAGAAATGGAACCCCCAGCAGCTCGATACTCCATAATGGTCCAAGACTTGATCAAACCCCTGGCCGAACCTGGGGGTAAAAAAAATTAGAACGCTAGCTTCCGTGGAAGGACCCCTAATATCAGAAGGTCAAGTAGTAGTTTCTATAGGTCTTTATACAAGACCTCTCCTCAATCTCCTTATAGGATCATCTTTAATTAAAAGATGCTGCCTCTTCTTGTGCAACAACAGAACCATCAATTAAAGGTGCTGCCTCTTTTGGGACACCAGGAGGCTTCCTGCCGACTTCTTTGACAGGTGAAACTGTTCCTTTAGAGGAGATACCGTCCACTTTCTTTGTCCCTTCAATGGGGACATCCCCTTTGCCCTTCTTCGCCCCTTCAGTATCAGGAACATCCTTGGAGAAGAATGCAGGAATTCTCCTTTTCCTTATCATCAAATCAGCAATAGATGTACCCAAATCAGAAGAAGTCTCTTCGACACTTGCTTGAGATGCTGGTACTTGATCAAGATCAATTACTATAGGAGGGGCAAGAGGAAGAGCAATGAAAGAAGAGGTGGTATTTTTGTATCTCAGCAAATAAGAAGCAGCTCTAACGTGCTCCCCGTTAACTGATTGATGAAAACCCCAGATGAGTTTCAAAGCCTTTATATTGATATCGCTCTCTTTGGGGGGCTTTCTTTTGTTATTAACTACAAAAGCAAATATAAATATCAGTGACGCATTTTATCAAACATAAACAGAGATAAATCTAATCATTAAAAACAATTTATGCCATTGCCATAAAGTGGACACCTAGGACCTTGGTACACATCATTTCCTTTTAATGGAGGGTGTTGCCAATTTTTCATCCCCACCCCATGATCAAAATAGTCCCTATTAGCATCGGGAAGATTGACTACTAAATCTCTATGGAAAACCTAGTTTTTAAATAAAATGTGGAATCACTGGTAACCCATTTATAACAAAACATAATTTTAGGGATCCCTAAACGAGTCCCGTGAATCTGGTTTAACCTATTGTAATACCCCGTAATTTTATTAATTTTTATTTAAAGGATTAATTGAATTAAATAAGAATTAATTGGGAATTAATCCGGATATAAATACTAGCGAGATGTGAGTTGGTATTTGATTATGATGTTAAAATTAAAAATGTCATGAGTATTGAAAATATTTAAATTGTCACGAGACAGAAATACGACAATTTGAAAATTTAATTGGGACGTGCGTGTCAGTCACGTCAGGAATGCAATTATTTGAATTAAAAAGTGAATTATATTTTTATCAACCAAATGGTCATTTTGAGTGCGCCAACGTGTCCAGAAGGGTCGAAATAGTCAGAAAACACTAGCCGAGGGTTTAGTTTGGGTCCCGGGGCATTTTTGGGCCATACCGGCAACCCAGAAGGGTAGTTTGGTAATTTTAAAAATAGGGGAATTAAAACCCACGAATTTTAGGAGTTAATTTTATATTAGTAATGAACCCATTAAGTCCATTATCCGAATTTATCAAGTAGTGGGCTACGGGAGTTAAAGGGAGAGTCTTAAGATATTCCAAAAGAAACCCCTAGCCATCATCACCATCTTTGGGAGAAATCTGTAGAGCGAAAGAGGAGAATCAACCTTCATCCTTCAATATCAAATCAGAACATCTAAGGCAAGTGGTTTAATTACATAATTTCAAGCGAATGTTTCCTCCATGCTTAGAATTGAATATAGGTCTTGTATTGAAAGTTTGATGAAAACCCATGAAATTGGAGATAGAACTCATAATCTTAGATAGGGATTTCATGTAGAATGGTTATGGATGAATTTCATATCCAAAATATATGTTTTGATGATTTAAAAACGAATCTATAAGGAGTAATTTTAGACATTAAAATTCTGGGTTTATGTTTATAGGGTTTGGGACAAGGTTTGGAAATTATGATGATTACATGTTAATTTAGGAAGCATTGACCCCAAATATATGTTAAAGAGTGACCTAAGAGGACTTAGAGTAGTTTAAAAACATTAAAACTTAATTGGGATGATCTTAGTAGGCATTTAGAGAAGAGAAATTTGAAGAAAAATGAATTTGCATATATCTGGGCATGTTCTGCCATCTCGTTAGAAGACCTGCCCAGGTCGTTCGAACGACCTCGTTCGAACGAGCTTCTAACGAGATGGAAGTATCCATTCTAACGAGTTGGTAGTTCGTTCGAATCCTTTCGTTCGAACGACCTCGTTCGAACGAGACTTCTAACGAGTTGACAAAATGGCCTTTTAGGCCTAATTTCATTTCAAATGTTCCCGTAGACTTATTTAATGGAGTGATAACCTCCCCTTATTGACCAGTGAGTATAATTGAGAGATTGGAGTATGTGAGGAGTAAAACTTAGAATCTTGGAGTAAACCGGATGACATTGTGGATTAGGAAACGAGTACCTAATTACGACGTGAGAAGAGTTGACAACGTTAATATACATGAATCGGGGACTTGTAAACGTATAGCACTAAATGACAGTATAAGAACGAGAAGTATACCTATATTAATAATTTTAGATATCTAAGATGTGCGAATGCTATATGTGGTTTTATGTGTATAACATACCTACCATACTTGTTATCATGGGAGGTCTACGTTCGATTAGGACCATCTAATCTTTGTGTGCCTATGGGGGATTTAGATTGGTACCTCGAGGACATAGGTCAAAGAAGGACTTATTGAGAAGTTAATAAGTCTGCTAATCATGGGAGCATAGGTATGTGCATGACCCATGTGATGTGAACTATGTTCTCCTCCATTTTGTGTGAGTGTTGTTATTTGAGAACGATTCCCGAGAGATTCGTAATGCGTGGTCCTTATGTACGTGATGTACCAGGATCGGATAGCAGGGTATGTGTGCACCGCAACTTAGTGTCGGGGTGCTAGTATCATATATTTATGATGAGAATAATATACTGTTAATTGAAATGAACTATCATGCATAAATGTGAGTATCTATAATATCAACGTTTTTTAAAAGATAAAAGGGAAGATCTCTAGTGATTAGTAGTACTAAAATGGGAAACTGTGCAGAAGAGTAAAACACTTTGTTTAAAAAAAGATGCCGGGAATTAAATCGTAAATCGTATAGTAACGTTAGATTTTATATTGGACTAGTTGGATATAGGCATAACTAGATTTGATTACGGATACGTTAGGAGTGCACAGATAGTCGAGAGGTGAGTATTTCATGTGAGAGCACGTCCTAACATGTATTTTGCATTTATTGTTTAATGTCATTAAAACACTTGCTATATTTTAAACTATTTTCACAATCGGGCTCTGACCCGTTTGCTTTCAAATCCATTTTTTTTGTAAAAACCTTTTAGGTGCCCAGCCACAAGGACACCAAGCATAGGATTTCCATTCAGGTGACGTGCTGTAGCTGTTGTGGAAGTTACAGGACCTTGACAGTAGAGGCCTCCACTTTCGATCTTGACTCTATATTATCAGATTTTCTCATCTGTAGGGCATGTCGCCCCATTTCTCTTAGACACTTTATCTATTCAATTATTTCAGATTTTGGGTTGTAATGAATTTAGTAATGCAGACTTAGTATTTGTTTATTCCGGTATTCAGTTTGTTGTGAGGAGTATTCCTCGAGATTCATTATTATTATGGTTATTCTATTGTGTCTATGTTGTGGTGGCTATGTTAGCATTTCATAATCTACTTATTGCATGTTAATCGGATTTAATTAAAATTGACAACTCACTTTTTAAATATTAGGTGGCTAGTAATTGTTAAAACGTTTTTCGACAGTGATGCTATGAACTGAACCAACTTGGCATGTTGTATTAATTTAATAAAGGAGTAGCTGCCCGGTATTTAATTAGTCGGGGTGTCACAGGTGGTATCAGAGCATCAGGTTCTAGTGTCCTTAGGATCTGTATGGCTTGTTATGTTTCCGCTGAGCTTTCCTTGATGTAGAGCCCTATATTTTAGGACTGTTGTATTCTTTTGTGTATGTTTTGCTCTTCAGCTATTTTGAGACAATAACTGTGAACTTATAAGACTTTACTCTCATTTCCGATGCCTCCACGACGTGCGCAGCGAGTTCCTAGGGATGCTCAACCCGAGCCATAACCTGCACTAGTTCAGGGCACCACGAATGCCGCAGAGGTTGCAGCTATTGTAGCCCAAGCGATAAATGCCACCCTCACAGTTATACAGCAGGCACCACCCCAGGCGCTGGTAGTCGCGCCAGTTCAGGCTCATGCACTCCCGTCTGCTTGGGAATGCGTTCGTGATGTTTTTCAGAAAGCACACCCTCCGGAGTTTGCAGGTAGCTCCGACGTTGTTGTGTCGAGTCAGTGGAGGAAGGACATTCAAAGGCATTTAAGGATGTACGAGTGCACGGATGTTCAGAAGTAGATACTGGGTACTTTTAAGCTAGTAGGATCAGCGTTGCAGTGGTGGGAGTCCATTACCACCGCGGAGGAGAGGGACGCCCTTTCTATTCAGGAGTTCTGGGTGCGGTTCGACCGCAAATATTTTCCATCAGCTATTCACACTGAAATGAGGAGGAAGTTAATGAAACTCAAGCAGGATGGGAAGATCGTGGCCGAGTATGAGGTCGAGTTCACTAATCTCTTGAACATTATTCCCGATTAAATTCCGACTGAAGAGAAGAAGATTCAGAAGTTCATGGATGGATTGACTTGGAGGATCCGTCGGCACTTGTTGGGAAACCTCTCGTTGGCCACTTATTCTGATGTGGTTAACGCGGCACTACTTTACTGCCAGGATCACCACTTTCACCTGTCTGAGAGTAAGAGATCAGGAGAGTCCATCCATCAGGGCAGGACCGGGGGAAATGGTTCCAGCGGGGCACAATCTACTCAGGTTCAGCATAGGCAGGGAGATCAGGGTTCCCAGTAGGGGATTTTAAGAGGTTCAAATCTGGGGATTTCAGAAATGGACAGGGAGGTTTTTGTCATGGCCATCAGGGTCAGAACGTCCATCAGGGCCAGCAGGGCCAGAATGGTCAGCAACAGAAGTTTCAGCAGGGCTAGTATGGTCAGGGTAGGAATGGTAACGGCCATCAGGGTCGTGGTCAGCAGGGACAGCAAGGGGGAAACTTCCCGGGGAAGTGCTTCGTTTGTGGCAAGACTGGCCACAAACGCCAGGATTTTCCTGATAGGGGTAGGGCCCCACAGCAGCAGCAGCAGGGTGCTCAACACGAGCCACAGAGGCCTATGTTTCCCACCGTCCTCCCAGCACCGCCACAGATGGCAGCATTACCCCCCATTCCAGTGGTTCCAGTCTAGCAGGGACAACTTCAGTATGGGAGAGTGTATCAGCTCCAGCATGCCACAGTCCCACAGGGTCCACTTGCTATTGAGGGTATGTTCTCTATTCAGGGGACTATGGGGCGTATTTTATTTGATACGGGGGCCACACACTGTTTCATTGCCACGAGATTTGCACGCACTATTAGGTTGTTAGACACTGCAGAGAGCACAATTACTTGTGTAGATTCACCATTAAGTAGGGGTTCTGTGATTTCCCTTATTTGTAGAGGTGTGGGTATAGAGATCGGGAGGTTTACTTTACCCGCTAATATGTTAGTATTAGAGATGACCGAGTATGATGCGATTATTGGTATGGATTGGCTAGTTGTGTATCGATCCATGATTGATTGTTTCAGTAGGAGTATTATATTTGCCATTCCCGGGCAGGAGATGTTTCTAGTGGCGATGCCTCGCCCTGAGGGAGGATCGTCCACTCACTTATACTATATAGAGGAAGAGACCTCTAAGGAAGTGGTGATACCACTCGATTCGATTCCAGTTGTTAGGGAGTTTGCTGATGTATTTCAGGATATACCTGGACTACCTCCGAGTAGAGAGATAGATTTTGTGATCGATTTAACGCCGAGCACTCAGCCAATTACCCGCGCACCTTACCGTATGGCTCCAGCAGAGATGAGAGAGCTATGGGATAAGATAGAGCAGTTGTTGGGTCAGGGGTTTATCCGAAGGAGTACTTTGCCCTGGGGTTCCCCTGTGTTATTCGTAAAGAAGAGGGATGGATCGTTGAGGTTGTGTGTAAATTACTGGGAGTTGAATAAAGTCACGATATGGAATAAGTATCCATTGCCCCGAATCGATGACTTATTCGACTAGCTGAGAGGAGCTTCCTTCTTCTCAAAGATTGATTTGCGAGGGATACCATCAGTTGCGTATCAGGGAACAAGACATCTCAAAGACTGCTTTCTTGACGAGATATGGTTCCTACGAGTTTCGGGTTATGCCTTTTGGCTTAACCAACGCTCCAGCCATGTTTATGGACTTGATGAATAGGGTGTTCAAAGAGTTCCTAGACCAGTTCGTCATCTTTTTTATTGATGACATCCTGGTTTACTCCCAGACAAAAGAGGAGCACGGCGAGCATTTGAGGCAGGTTTTGCAGACGCTATGTCAGAACGAGCTATATGCAAAGTATGAGAGGTGTGGGTTTTGGCTAAAGGAGGTTCAGTTTTTGGGGCATATCATTTCAAATCGGGGGATATCTGTTGATTCGGGGAAGGTATCCGCAGTGAGGGAGTGGGGATAGCCCACGACACTGACTGAGATCCGTAGTTTCTTGGGCCTAGCAGGATACTACAGGAGGTTTATTCGGTGTTTCTCAAAAATAGCGGGTCCTTTGACACATCTGACTCGCAAGGGTGTGCCATTAATATGGAGAGATGCCTGTCAGTTGGCATTCAATGAGCTGAAGGATAAGTGGACCTCAGCACCTGTGTTAGCATTACCCAAACCGGGGGTTGAGTATTTAGTCTACACCGATGCGTCCCTACAAGGACTTGGAGGTGTGCTGCAACAGGAGAGTCAGGCCATAGCTTATGCTTCCCGTAAGCTTATGACTCACGAGAGAAATTACCCCACCCACGACTTGGAGTTAGCGGCAGTCGTATTCACTCTTCGAATTTGGAGACACTATCTCCTGGGAGAGATATTTTGATTGTTCACAGACCACAAGTCTCTGCAATACCTATTCACGCAAAAGGAACTGAATATGTGTCAATGTAGGTGGCTTGAGTTTGTGAAGGATTATCAGTTTGATATCCAATATCACCCGGGAAAGGCTAACGTGGTAGCAGACGCGTTGAGCCGTAGGCCAGTAGATGAAGTGGATGAAGTGTGGAAATCTAAGTGGAAGGATTTGGGACACCAGGATGCAGTGGCCCAATCATTCATGTCTGTGATGACTGTTACACCTCAGATTGTTACGAGAGTGATAAAGGCCCAGAAAAATGACTCGTTTTGTCAGGAGCAGATAGTTCGATTACTAGCAGAGAGAGACGAGTCCTATACCGTTAGTTCAGATGGGGGATTACGCTTCAATGGGAGACTGGTTGTTCCAGAAAGGAAGACTTACGACACGAGGTAATGGAAGAGTCGCATGGCTCACGGTTTGCAGTACACCCCAGTGGGGATAAGATGTACCAAGACATGAGACGACAGTATTGGTGGAGCGGGATGAAGAGAGATATCGCCGTGTTTATTTCTAAATGTGCCACTTGTCAGCTAGTAAAGGTGGACCATCAGAAACCGACAGGACTTCTACAGCCGTTAGAGGTTCCGACGTGGATATGGGAGAGCATATCCATGGACTTTATCACGGGGTTACCTACGTCACAGAGGGGTCACGACTCCATATGGGTAATTGTGGATAGGTTGACCAAAGTTTCTCATTTTTTGCCCGTGAGGACCGACTACACTACGGGAAAGTATGCCCAGCTTTTCATTGCGAAAATAGTGAGACTTCACGGTGTGCCTCTAAATATCGTGTCTGACCGAGACAAGATATTTATTTCATGATTTTGGGAGATTTTCCAGGAGGCCATGGGTACGAAGTTGCGGTTGAGTACGGATTATCACCAGCAGACTGATGGGTAAACAGAGCGGACAAATCAGATTTTGGAGGACATGTTGAGTATGTGCATCCTAGACTTTGGGGGTGGTTGGGAGCAGTACCTTCCACTGGTGGAGTTTGCTTATAATAACTCCTATGAGTTCACCATTGGCATGGATCCATTTGAGGCGTTGTACGGTAGACCTTGTCGTTCCCCAGCATGTTGGTTAGAGGTGGGGGACAACAAACTCCTTGGGCCGGAAGTGATTCAGGATACTTCGGCAAGGATAGAGATAATACGGAGTCGCATTCGGGTAGCTCAGGACCAACAGAAGAGCTATGTTGATGCCAAGAGGTTCTTTAGAGAATTCAAAGTGGGGGACCAGGTGTTACTCAGAGTATCTCCTATGAAGGGAATTATGCTTTTTGGGAAGAAGTGGAAACTGGCACCAAGATATGTGGGGCCATTTCCTATCATCGAGCGTATTGGGCGAGTTGCATATAGACTTGGGTTACCGGAGCACTTGCATATGATTCATGATGTGTTCCATATTTCCTCGCTAAGGAAATATCTTAGGGATGATTTGGCCAATACTCACATTGCTTTAGAGGACATCGATCTTCAGCCCGATAGTTCCTATGAGGAGGGGCCGATTGCTATTTTGGACCGAAGCGAGCAGAAACTCAGGTCAAAGCTAGTACCATTAGTACATGTTCAGTGACGGCATCATAATGTCGGGGAGTCCATGTGGGAGCGCGAGGATGATATGCACGAGCGTTATCCAGATTTGTTTTTACCAGGTACTCTTTAGTTTCGAATTTCGGGAAGAAATTCTGTTATTAGGGGGGAAGTATGTAATACCTCGTAATTTTATTAATTTTTATCTAAAGGATTAATTGAATTAAATGAGAATTAATTGGGAATTAATACGGATATAAATACTAGCGAGATGTAAGTTGGTATTTTATTATGATGTTAAAATTAAAAATGTCATGAGTATTAAAATATTTAAATTATCACGAGACAGAAATACGACAATTTGGAAATTTAATTGGGACGCGCGTGTCAGTCGCGTCAGGAATGTAATTATTTGAATTAAAAAGTGAAATATATTTTTATCAACCGAATGGTCATTTTGAGTGCGCCAACGTGTCCGGAAGGGTCGAAATAGTCAGAAAACACTAGCCGGGGGTTTAGTTTGGGTCCCGGGACATTTTTGGGCCATACCGGTAACCCAGAAGGAGTCTGGTAATTTTAAAAATAGGGGAATTAAAACCCACGAATTTTAGGAGTTAATTTTATATTAGTAATGAACCCATTAGGTCCATTATCAGCATTTATCAAGTAGTGGGCTACGGGAGTTAAAGGGAGAGTCTTAAGAGGTTCCAAAAGAAACCCCTAGCCACCATCACCATCTTTGGGAGAAATCTGTAGAGAGAAAGAAGAGAATCAACCTTCATCCTTCAACATCAAATCAGAACATCTAAGGCAAGTGGTTTAATTACATAATTTCAAGCGAATGTTTCCTCCATGCTTAGAATTGAATATAGGTCTTGTATTGAAAGTTTGATGAAAACCCATGAAATTGGAGATAGAACTCATAATCTTAGATACGGATTGCATGTAGAATGGTTATGGATGAATTTCATATCCAAAATATATCTTTTGATGATTTAAAAATGGATCTATAAGGTGTAATTGTAGACATTAAAATTCTGGGTTTATGTTTATAGGGTTTGGGACAAGGTTTGGAAATTATGATGATCACATGTTAATTTAGGAAGCATTGACCCCAAATATATGTTAAAGAGTGACCTAAGAGGACTTAGAGTAGTTTAAAAACATTAAAACTTAATTGGGATGATCTTAGTAGGGATTTAAAGAAGAGAAATTTGAAGAAAAACGAATTTGTAGATTTCTAGGCGTATTATGCCATCTCGTTAGAAGACCTGCCCAGGTCGTTCGAACGAGCTTCTAACGAGATGACAGTATCCCTTCTAATGAGTTGGTAGTTCATTCGAAGCCTTTCGTTCGAACGAACTCGTTCGAACGTCCTCGTTCGAACGACCTCGTTCGAACGAGACTTCTAACGAGTTGACATAATGGCCTTTTAGGCCTAATTTCATTTCAAATGTTCCCGTAGACTTATTTAATGGAGTGATAACCTACCCTTATTGACCAGTGAGTATAATTGAGAGATTGGAGTACGTGAGGAGTAAAAATTAGAATCTTGGAGTAAAACGGATGACATTTGTGGATTAGGAAACGAGTACCTAATTACGACGTGAGAAGAGTTGACAACGTTAATATACATGAATCGGGGACGTGTAAATGTATAACACTAAATGACAGTATAAGAATGATAAGTATACCTATATTAAAAATTCGAGATATCTAAGATGTGCGAATGCTTAGTATATGTGGTTTTATGTGTATAACATACCTACCATACTTGCTATCACGGGAGGTCTGCGTTCGATTAGGGCCATCTAATCTTTGTGTGCCTACGGGGGGATTTAGATTGGTACCTCGAGGACATAGGTCAAAGAAGGACTTATTGAGAAGTTAATAAGTCTGATGATCATGGGAGCGTAGGTATGTGCGTGACCCATGATGTGAACTATGTTCGCCTCCATTTTGTGTGATTGTTGTTATTTGAGAACGATTCCTGAGATATTTGAAATGCGTGGTCCTTATGTACGTGATATACCGGGATTGGATAGCAGGGTATGTGTGCATTACAGCTTAGTCTCGGGATGCTAGTATCGTATATTTATGATGAGAATAATATATTGTTAATTGAAATGAACTGTCATGCATAATTGTGAGTATCTATAATATCAACGTTTTGTAAAAGATAAAATGGAAGATCTCTAGTGATTAGTAGTACTAAAATGGGAAACTGTGTAGAAGAGTAAAACACTCTATTTAAAATAAGATGTCAAGAATTAAATCGTAAATCGTATAGTAACGTTAGATTTTATATTGGACTAGTTAGATACATGCATAACTAGATTTGATTAGGGATGCATTAGGATTGCACAGATAGTCGAGAGGTGAATATTTCATGTGAGAGCACGTCCTAACATGTATTTTGCATTTATTGTTTAATGTCATTAAAACACTTGTTATATTTTAAACTATTTTCACAATCTGGCTCTGACCCGTTTTCTTTCAAATCCATTTTTTTGTAAAAAACTTTTAGGTGCCCAGCCATAAGGACACCAAGCATAGGAGTTCCATTCAGGTGATGTGCTGTAGCTGCTGTGGAAGTTATAGGACCTTGATAGTAGATGCCTCCACTTTCGATCTTGACTCTATATTATAATATTTTCTCATCTCTAGGGCATGTCGCCCCATTTCTCTTAGACACTTTATCTATTCAATTATTTCAGATTTTGGGTTGTAATTTATTTAGTGATGCAGACTTAGAATTTGTTTATTCCGGTATTCAGTTTGTTGTGAGGAGTATTCCTCGAGATTCATTATTATTATGGTTATTCTATTGTGTCTATGTTGTGGTGGCTATGGTAGCATTTCATAATTTACTTATTTCATGTTAATCGGATTTAATTAAAATTGACAACTCACTTTTTAAATATTAGGTGGCTAGTAATTGTTAAAACGTTTTTCGACAGTGATTCTATGAACTGAACCAACTTGGCATGTTGTATTAATTTAATAAAGGAGTAGCTACTCGATATTTAATTAGTCGGGGTGTCACACCTATGTACTCCATTAACTACCCTCCATGTATTTGGAGCTACTCTTGTAGGCATGGTATCAAAATATTGGAAAAATTCCAAACACAAGGGATTAGGCAAAAAAGAAAAGCCACATTCATCTATGAAAAGTGAGGGAAACCAGTGCCCCTTAGCCAAAGAAAATAAATCAGATGGAGAAGGAGGTTCTTCTAGAATAACCCAAGAGGGAATTGCAAAATCGTCTTGAAATTTATCCAAAGATTCGACAAGATAAACCATGATGACTAAAGTAAAGAAAGAAGAAGGAAGAAATTCTTACAGATAATTTAGAAATCTGCTATGGTGGATAATGGAAAGAACGGTAGTATGAAAATGGAGTGAGAAAACACAGAGTTTAGAAATCTGGGAGTGAAAAGTAGATGATGATTCTTTTCTTATCACTTTTATATGACTTGCCTCGGGAAGTAGGAAAATAAATGCTTACTAGAAGAGACGATTGCATTTTCACCGGTTAAATGATGGAAAAGACGTCAATACCCAAGCGTCTGGCATAGATTCAAAATATTTATAAATTTGCCATTTCGCGCTCAAATGACGAGATTTGAGGAAAAGGTCCTAAGTGTTGGAGATTTGTAAGTAATTAATGCATACGAAGGTGTTCGAGCAATTTTTGAATAAAATATTCCACACTCTTATATCAAAACTCGACTTTGAAACATTGGGGGATTCTGTTGATACGAAAATTGGTCAGGTGATGTGGACCAACTATATGAAGACATGTGTCATCTTACGTGACAAATGACTAAAAGAACTGAGCTACACATCACCCTGAGGATCATAGCATGCCGACCTACTCAGCGTACCGACCTACTCAGCGTGCAGAACATCTGGACAGGAAGATCAAGTGACGACTGCACCTTCAATGAACATCGGGTTTAATGAACATTCCTATTGTACAGATGTATATGTCAATTAAAGAACGTCATCTTGTCTATTCATACTGATAGCCCCAAGGCTATAAATACATTGTAACACTCCCCATGAAGGAGAATGAATCTCTTGTAATCATCATTGAGATTAAGGCACACATTAGCAATACAAGAATAGTGGACATAGGCCATTCTCATTGGGCTAAACCACTTCAAAAATCTATTGTCTTATTTTCTTTATTCCTTTTTATCTGTGATTAATTAATTAGATCCAATCTAGTTTTTTACATCAACAATTATAATAGAGTTTTGTGTTACGGATTTTGGCCGATAGTTTATTCGGCAAACCTTTATTGATTTATATAACTCTATTGTATTGCTAATGTTTATGTTTGTATTCCGAATTATCAAACTTATCTGTTTACAAGAAAGCTAAAAATTTGGCACCGGTCTAATTTCACTTAGGTGGTTAGTAGTAAAAAAGTTTTCGACAGTGATGCTAAGAATGAACCATTTCAGAAACCCGCTTTAATTTAATAAAGGCCTGATCAATCGATGTTTAATTAGACGGGGTGTCACACTTACCTAAAAAATTTAATCCCAAAGTGATTGTTGATGAAACCTGAAATGGTATCACCAAATCAATGTGAACATATGAGCTCAATCCAGCATGTCAACGGAGTATAAACATATATGTAAATATAGAAGGAGGTGAGGTAAAGAGGAGATGAGACTATATATAAGTGGTTTAGCCTATCTAGGACTACTTCATTGTGGGTGTGTGAGTGAATTCCACTAACAAAGTTCCCTAATGGCCTTTGGATACAGATCACTCAACTTTCTCTCTCTATGCTGCCATTTTAGCAGAGTTTCAGTAGGGTTTCGAATTAGAGGTCCCTGACAAAAATGTAGAAGACAAGTATATATAGTGCTTGTGGGGTGTAATGTACCTCCCAAGCATGTAATAAGCATGTGTGGAATATTCCTAGCCAATATGGATGAGTCATATGTCACTGTAGGTCACAATGATTAAATATTCCCTCACGTGAGGGGTTGATATATTTAAAACGGTTTTGTACACGTGGGGTTTGTAACCCACATGCACCCTTCCATGCATTCTCCAATCCACATGCCTTGCTAGTTGTCGAGTGTCGGCTAACGAAGCAAGGCCAAGGTTGCGTTGTCTAACACAACACCTTAATGATATGATAATTATCATGTTGGATGTCTTTGGTCGACCCTCATTTCGCAAGGGATGGATAAGGCCGAGGATGCCTGAGTCATAACTATTAATGTTGATATTATGAAATATATCCTGAGGCGAGAATAAAGGACTCAATATAGATTCTAAATCCAAGTCATAACTATCTCTATTGGATGCTTTGGTACTGGTCGGCCCTGGGCGAGCTGGTCGATATTATAGACGAGGCTACACTTGGTATATCAATCACCACTAGCCCTTACTCTTCCATGTAAGTAGAAGACTGAGGGATAAAGCATCTATAGGCATACATTGGTGAGTCATCTCTTCAAATGTCAGGTCTAGTGCAATTATTGAGGGTCTTGAGTGACATTTGGAAGCCATTGTATGGAATGGTGTGTGGCACAATAATGACGATTGTAAGTGTGCCCTAGGGATTTGTTTCCTAATGATGACTACATTGTAAGTTGTGCACAATCACAATAAGAATTTAAATGGTTTAAATACCATTTTCTCTTTCGACACTTTCTTCTTCGCAAGGAAATTTTTTCTTTCTTTAGGACTAGTCTCTCTCTCCTCCAACTCATGCAGTTTTCAAGCAAGGTTTTTGGGTCCACACTGCTTTTCTCATCTTATTTCCCTTCCAGGATACTTTTACCATTTCCATTTCGAAGCATTAGCCTTTGTTCTTTGCTGTTTTTAAAGTTTTATATTTTCTGACGGGGTTTAGTTTTTCTAACAGCCCAAACTGGAGGTTCTAGACAGCCTTTAGGTAGCCTTGTGGTGATTTTTTTGAGTTGGGGGTTGCTCTTTAGGTTTTTAACCCCTTATTTAGTGTTGTCTTCCCTTAAATCTTTCGTTTGTTAATTCTAGTATAACTCTAGTGGGACTCCGATGGGATTCAATTGCTCATTTCAATCTTTGAGCCGACCTTCGTCAAACCTTAAATTGTTTATGCTTTTTTAGCCCTTTATTGCTTAAGTTTAAGCTCATCTTCTTATATGTTAAATACTCTCTACAAGTTAGCAGAATGGTATCCCACACTTCGGGAGAGATACTTACAAGATATACGTAGGATAGAGGAACAGGCTGAGTCAAGACGTAGAGGCAACCCAAATTTTATTTATCTAATTTTTCCCATTCTATTAAAGACTATTTTACCCTCTTCCTCCGAGGTTTCTAAAGGCGAGATGCCTAACTCATCCTCTGCTCCTGCCGATAGCATAGGTTCATTTGAAGAGGCTATAAAAGTATCACCCACAGGCCCTGTGGGGTTTGAGGAAGCCGAGAGATCATCTCAGATATTATCCTCTAGCCAGGTTGAGTTCTCTGGTCTAGATGATTCTTCAGTACAGATTGTGGACGATAGGTATTTTGGTAAGGATGACTCTTCGATTGAAATCATCTCAAACCCTACTGGTTCGAGAGTCAACGTTCCCTCTCAGAGTCATGACTGAGATTGAGTTTCAAGATAGGTTTCCAAACGGGGCTCATGCTGATGAAGCTCTTGATGAGGACCCAGAGGGCGAGAACTCGGAGGATGAGGAGCCAGTATATTACATTTATACAAAGACCTTTCAATCTTCTGTTAAAGAAGTGAACTTGCTGCTTTAGAGACATCTATTCGGCATTAAATGTGATGTAGTCATGAATTTCCCTAATGAGGATGAGAGAGTATATGTCGTCTGAAAAGGTGAAGTCACTCTTTATGAAAAAATGTTCAAGGTCGGTGTCAGACTGCATTTCCATCCTTCTATTAGGGATATTCTATCTAGCCTAGGACTTGCTCCCTCCCTGGTAGAACCAAATTCTTGGCAGATCATACTAGGCTACATCCCTTGTGGATGAACAAATACACAAAAGAACCTTCACTTTATAGATTCAAATATTGCTATACCATCTCGTTCTCAAGGACCTAACCCAGTTATTACCACCTAGGGGTGAGAAATCCTGAGAAGAACATTATTCAGGTCGTCTAAACATACAATCATTCTTAAAATCTTAGGTTCTTATTTATTTCTAGGATCTGGGAATTTTTTACCTAGGTCGACCCGTCTAACAACGAGCCGAGAGTTCCTTGTAATTGAGCTAACACATCCATGTTCGCCAAGTTAGAACCCTACCTCAGCGTTGACGAGCGAGAGAGGGTTGAGTATTTGAAGAGCTTGGAAAAGGAAGGTTCTCTTCCAAAATTTGAGGATCTTGTGACTCATGACTTTCTGGAGAAGGCTGGCTTAGAGGTTGACCCCTTAGCCGAGCTATGTGAGTTACTAGACTTTTCTATTTCAAGTCTTATCTCATCTATATTCTTTATGGCTGATACTAATATTTTTTTTCTTTGCAGATCTCCCTACACATATCTCGGATGATTTATGGAATATAATGGATCCCTATATGAAAAGTATTTTAAAAAAGGGGGATAAACAACCCGTGAAGAAGACAACCATCAGCGGGACGACGAACCCTAAGGTCAGACAGAAAAGAAAAGAGCAATCTCCTCCCTTCGATAATCGTCAACATTGTGACATGAGGCCAAGGACCAGTCATTCTACCTAGATCATATTGGGTTCATCTGGGTCGAGACCATCTTTATGAGATTCGTTTGAGCACTATTATTCATCCAACATCGTTCATCTGAGGGTGTCCCCGAATTCACTGCTTCCTTCTTCTTAAAGATCAAATAAGGCTATGCTCGGTATCCCGTCGAAAGAGGACTATGAGTTCCTAGAAAAGTTACCTCCTTAGAAGATTTTTAACTTCTTCCTCCATTCTATAGCCTAGGTATTTTCCTCTCCATGAAAAACTTCTATCTTGTCCCTTGCTACTTATGTGTGTTATGAAATTTGTATTATCATTCTTCTATAGTTCGTATGCGTTTTCTCTTAGCCCAAAAGTAAATGTCAAAGATCTATCCAAAAATACAAGAGGGTAAGAAGGCTCTCCGAGATTTGTCTAACCTGAAGAAGAGGCATAGTGTTCATCGAGAGGAAAATAAGAGGGATATGGACAAGCTCAAATATAATCACGTTGAGGATCCGAAGAAGAAGGATGTGGAGTTGACTACATTGAAGACCTAAGTTTCCAATCATGCCACAGACCTAGATACAGCCGTCAAGAATACTAAGGATGAAACTCAAGTAGCCGAGACCATAAAGAAAGTTCACGATGAGGCCATTGAAGCATACAAGGCGTATGATGAATTTCTCGACGTCGACATGGAATACTTTGAGATATGACTCAAGACAGCCTGTAGGTGGGTCATCACCAAGTTTGTTGAGGTGGTCTCCTCCGTCAGTGCTAAGCTTGAAGCTCTCGACATGGAGGATCCTTTCATGGAGTTAGCTCTGGAGTATGTTTATTCCCTGCCTATAGCCGAAGGAGAGGACACTATAGCTGAGCCCCCTATTAAGGCTGACACCGATGCTACTTTTAGGGAAACTCTAACCATTAATGTTGAGCAAACTGATGTCGATAAATGTGCTGGAGAGTCAACCCTGAATGTGGAGCCAACTCTATAGGGTGGTCGTCTCTCATCGATACCCTTCATTTTATAACATCTTTTGTGAAAACTTAAATTATTACCCTCAAGTTTTATTAAACTGAATTTATTATCATATTTTGATGAAAGAAGTTTTATCTCATACTTGAGCTTTGTTTATCTGTTTACATATCTGAACTCTACTGATGTTTAACAAGTGACCATGTTTGAATGGATTATAATCTTGAGATCACCAGTTTAAAAAATTCTTTACACACATCATCCCGTCCTTAGACGAGATAAAAATAACCAAATAAATGATTTTTGAATTTGAATTCATCAAATTATGGTGTTATATCACAAGTCCCCTCTCGTCATTTTGAGAGTGTATGGACGAGAGTTATCTCGCCCTACATTGTCATCTCGATCGAGAGAGTTTTTCACTGAATTAATGATGTTTAAGATGAACCATAATAAAATGATTTTTGAATTTGAGTTCACCAAATTATGGTGTTATATCACAAGTCCCCTCTCGTCATTTTGAGAGTGTATGGACGAGACCTATGTCGTCCTACACTATCATCTCGGTCGAGATAGTTTTTCACCAAATTAATGATGTTTAAGATGAAACATAATGAAATGATTTTTGAATTTGAATTCACCAAATTATGGTGTTATATCACAAGTCCCCTCTCCTCGTTTTGAGAGTGTATGGACGAGAGTTATCTCATCCTATACTGTCATCTCGACCGAGAGAGTTTTTCACCAAATTAATGATATTTAAGATGAACTATAATAAAATGATTTTGGAATTTGAATTCACCAGATTATGGTGTTATATCACAAGTCCCCTCTCGTCGTTTTGAGAGTGTATGGACGAGACCTGTCTCGTCCTACACGATCATCTCGGTCGAGAGAGTTTTTCACCAAATTAATGATGTTTAAGATGAAACATAATGAAATGATTTTTGAATTTGAATTTGAATTCACCAAATTATGGTGTTATATCACAAGTCCCCTCTCGTCGTTTTCAGGGTGTATGGACGAGAGTTATCTCGTCCTATACTGTCATCTCGACCGAGAGAGATTTTCACCAAATTAATGATGTTTAAGATGAACCATAATAAAATGATTTTTGATTTTGAATTCACCAGATTATGCTGTTATATCACAAGTCCCCTCTCGTCGTTTTGAGAGTGTATGGACGAGAGCTATCTCGTCCTACACTATCATCTCAGTCGAGAGAGTTTTTGACCAAAATAATAATGTTTAAGATGAACCATAATAAAATGATTTTTGAATTTGAATTCACCAAATTGTGGTGTTATATCATAAGTCCCCTCTCATCGTTTTGAGAGTGTATGGAAGAGAGCTATCTCATCCTACACTATTGTTTTCGTAAAATTAATGAAGTTTAAGAAGAGCCATAATAAAATGATTTTTAAATTTGAATTCATCAAATTATGGTGTTATATCACAAGTCCCCTCTCGTTATTTTGAGAGTGTATGGACGAGAGTTGTCTCGTCCTACACTGTCGTCTCGTCCGAGAGAGCTTTCACCAAATTAATGATGTTATATCACAAGTCCCCTCTTGTAGTTTTGAGAGTGTATGGACGAGAGATATCTCGTCCTCCAATGTCATCTCAGTCGAGAGATTTTTTCACCAAATTAATGATGTTAAGATATTGTTCCCCCTTCTCGATGTTACTGAGAGTCCATGGACGAGGTTAGCCCCGTTTGGACTGTCATGTCATGTAAAGAACGGTAAAGCTACTTCACCACATGAGTGATGTTTCATAGCTTAGGATTAACTAAAACATACAATCTGAACTAATCATATAACAGGAATAAGAGAGAAAACCTGTAATTTTTCATTCATAACTTTTCTCTTAGTACAATGATACAATGATGGAAGAAGCTTATATAAATTCCTACTGATAATACTTCTTTAGATGATCAGTATTCCAAGGATTGGAGAATGGATCTCCCTCTAAATTCTCGAGTTGATATGTGCTAGGAACCCCCTATTCCATTACCCTGTAAGGACCATGCCAATTAAGATAGAGTTTGTACGACTTCTGCTAAGCCTTTTTCAAAACTAAGTCTCCTATTGCTAGTGGTCTGGCCTTCACCCTTTTGTTGTAAAACCCTGTAATGCTTTGCTAATAGGCTGCTTGCCTAATTTATGCGTCTTCTCTTCTCTCCTCAATGAGGTCTAGATCCAACCTCCTCTCTTCATCATTTATTTCTAGATCATAGGTTTGAACCATATGGCTTGGAAAACCAATTTTTGTGGGGATTACTGCTTCTGAGTCGTAGGTGAGTATGAAAGGAGTTTTTTATGTTGGAGTGCTCTCCGTCATCCCGTAGGCCCACTGCATAACGTGCACTTCAATTGTCCAAAGACCTTTGGCATCTTCCAAATTCTTATTTATCCCATCCAATATGGTTCGGTTGGTTACCTCTATCTGACCATATGCCTATGGTCGGACTAGGGCTGAGAATAATTGCTTGATAATGACCCATTTATAGTAGGCTTATAAAGAATTATTTTTGAACTAATTTCCATTTTCTGAGATAAGGGTATGAGGTATATTGTATCTGCAAGTGATGTTCCTCCAAATAAACTTGAAGATCTTCATCTCAGTGATTGTGATCATAACCTCTGCCTCAACCCATTTTGAGAAGTAATCGATTGCCACTATGAGGTATCTATAGTTTCCAGTTTCCCTAGGCAAGGGCCCCCAAAATCAATTCCCTAAATAGAAAATGGCCAGGGAGAGGTCATAGAAGATAGAGGATGATGAGGATACTAAGGAATACTAGTAAACCTCTAATAATTGTCACATCTCTTAACCTAAATGGCTACATCCCTATCCAAGGTTGGCCACCAATACCCCTGGGTGATCTCCCCCTATATGACTGGAATAGTAACCTTCATGAGGGGAAGAAATCCTCTTTTGTACAGGACATTCCCAATGACTGAGAATTTAGCAGCTTTGTATCTGAGATTCTTTCTTTCCAATTTGGAGTCTAGTAGTTCACTATCTTTTATATATCGAATGGGAGGATCCATCCAAGATTCTCTAATCTCAAGGCTTAAGCAAAACTCAACCATAGTGCCTTCTTCTTCAATGATCGACCATTGTAAAATCTCGATAAGCACCGACCATTTTATCTCGATTTTGGTTACAGATGTTAATCTAGCCAAGGCATCGACTATACCTTTGTCCAACCATGTTATCTCGATTTATCTCATTTAAGTGCTTCAATATTTCTTTTACCCTGGATAGATTCTTGTCCATACTTTCATCCTTAGCTTCGTACACTCCCAGGATTAGGTTTACTACTAGTCTAGAATCACTGTGGACTAATAACTGACTTACATTCAATGCTTTGGCGAGGGAGAGTCTAGCAAGAAGAGTGTCGTACTCAAATTCATTATTGGATGCCTTGAACTTGAATCTCAAAGCATACTCTGTATTAGTTATGTTTGGAGCCAACACTATCAGGCTAACTCCACTCCTTGCCTCATAAGATGAATCATCAACAAATAGACTTCACACAGTAAATCGTGTGAATAGTCACGATATTGGGATCAAGGCCCATAGCCGTGACTATATCCAAAGTGGGCGTGACTAAGTCCATGACTCAGTGTGGTCATGAATCATCTTGCATGTGGTCATAGACCCAGGACGTGACTCGTGTGAGTCACGAAAATGAGCCGTGATCCGTCCGTGACCATTATGGTGTTAAGTTTCCTTCAAAATATATTTTTGGATGGGGCATGGTCTAAGGCTGTGACCATAAACCCAAAGCCACACTGAGATAGTCACGGCTGAAAATCGTGACCATCATAGGAATCGAGTCATGGCTATGGGTCATGACCAATGTATTATTTACACGATAACGTGTTAAAAATTAAAGGGGTCACGTCTTAAGGCCGTGACCAGTGTCTTTATACTCAATTCCCAAATGAACTTTTCATTTCCCTTTAAAATTTCTAAACCCTCTAAACTTTCCCTCTCTCCGGTGATTTCGGTTCTTCTCCGACTATTTAGGCTCTCTCTCAATCTCAATCTCAATCTCAATCTCAATCTCAAATTTTTCACTCAAGCTCACTCTCAATCTCAAAGGTAATATTTCGTGCATTTGTATTTTTATGTGTGTTTGTATGAGTGTATTCTGTGTGTATGTGTGTGTGTGTGTATTTCTTTGTGTATATGTGTACCTGTGTGTATACAAGTGTGTATTGTGTATGTATGTGTGTATACTATATATGTGTGTATTATGTATATGCATGTGTGTATACTATATATGTATACTATATGAGTGTGTGTGTGTGTATTACGTATGTATGTGTGTATTCTAAAAAAATACATATATATAACTAATGTTCATTTAAGTTTGGGCTGAAATATAAAAAGAATACCTCTCCTTTAATATTGATGCTAAATTCGGTATTAATTTTAGGGGTAATTTTTTTTTAAGGGATTAATTATATGACTAAATTTTATAAGGGTTAATTTTATGACTAATGTTTATAAGGGTTAATTATAGGTTTGATGTTATGATTGATTTTAGGTATTATTAGCTTAAATGACAAAAGTAAGTATTCAAAACCTTATAAATTAACGGTGAGATACACACACATACACGGGATTTTCTCGTGGGAGACTATGGGGCTCCGATGGTTTCTTTGGAGTTTTGTTTGGACATTCTTTGGACCAGTGCCCTGGCTTATTACAACTATAGCAAGTGTTCCCATTACAGATTTTAGATGGTGGAGTTCGATTTTTTTAGGAGAGTGAGGGGAAGTAAGGCTTGTTATGCAACTATTGTTTGATTCCATGCTTTCTTTCTCAATTGACATAGTGTTGGTGGGAATTTCCATTGTAAAGAGAAGACTTAATATGAGCGAGAAAGTAACCGTTGGATAAAGGAAATCAAAGGTTGGGTCATAAAGATTTTCGAGATCTGGGACGTACCGTTCTCTAGGCTGTGTGAATTAGGTAAAAATGCTGGAAGAGAACAGAAAATGGTGGAGTTGGTGCTAGAATTAGATCTCATTGAAAGAAATAAGAAGCTTAGGCAAGCTTGCTTCAAGGGTAACTACAAGAAAAGAAAAATTCTTACCGGTTATTGTTCATGCTCAACATTTGATGTATCTTTTGTTTTTCTATGGGTTATGTTTTGGGACTTCATATGTGTTTTACTTCTTGCACTTTGGGGTTCCTATCGATTATTATAACACGTGTGGTAGTTTATTAAGGAGTATGATCATAATTTCTTATAACTACAATAGATTTAGAACGGTATTTTTTTCTTTTGATAAACAAATAATTCAATAAATCAAACCCGCCAAAGGGCAAGGAATCCCCTATACATGATGTATACAAAGAAAAGAGTAAAGGGATGGGATGTACAAAAAACTAGTGACGCACCTGGAACTCTGTTTCCTATAGAATGCCTATGATGTCCACGAACCTTGTTTGGTTTGAAGTTTGATAGAGTATTCCAAATGGAAAAACGCATCATATTATCCGGGACTCCTTTCTAGAAAATTTTCAATGAGCTCTACAACACACTGTATTTGTCTTAAAAACATGTCGTTAAAGGGAAAAATCTCGAAACACCCCAATAAGACCCCGTGAGCGGTGCCAACACCTCGCACGAGACCAACATAGCTCGTAAGAACTAATCGTGTGACCACGGGACCCCCGATTTTAGAGCATGGCTCAAATTTCAAAATATCTACACTTAGGCTTGAAAACATTTCGTTAGAGGGAAAAACCTCGAAACACGCCCCATACGAACCCATGAGAAATGCCAACACCTCACACAGGACCAGCGTAGCTCGTAGGAACCGACCACATGGCCACCGGACCCACGATTTGAGAGCATGACCCAAATTTCAAAATATCTACACATAGGCTTGAAAACATGCCATTAGAGGGCAAAACCCCAAAGCACCCCCAAAACTTCCCTATGAGCGGTGCCAACACCTCGTACGGGACAAAACTAACCCATAGGAACCTACCACGTGGCCACGAGACCCATGATTTGAGAGCACGTCCCAAATTTCAGAATATATACACTTAGGCTTGAAAACATGTCGTTAGAAGGAGAAACCCCGAAACACCCCCAAATGGCCTCGTAAGTGGTGGCAAGACCACACACAGGACCAACATAGCTCATAGGAACTGACTATGTGGCCACGGGACCCACAGTTTGAGAGCACGACCCATATTTTTGAATATCTATACTTAGGACTGAAAATATGTCGTTAGAGGGCGAAACCCCGAATCACTCACCCCCCAAAATGACCCGGTGAACGGTGCCAACACCTCACATGGGACCAACGTAGCTCGTAGGAACCGACCGCATGGCCACATGACCCACAGTGTGAGAGCACCACCCAAATTGTAGAATATCTACACTTAGGCTGAAAAACTTGTCGTTAGAGGTCTAAACCTCGAAACACCCCCAAATGGCCCTGTGAATGGCGCCAACACCTTGAACGGGACCAACACAGCTCATAGGAACCGTCTGGGTGGCCACGGGACCCCCAGTTTGAGATCACAGTCCAAATTTCAGAATATCTACACTAAGGATCAAAAACATGTCGTTAGATGGCGAACACCAAAAACACCCCCCATATGCCCCCGTGAATGGAGCCAACACATCGCACGGGACCAACGTAACTCGTAGGAACCGATTGCGTGGCCACGAGATTCCTAATTTGACACACGAATCAAACTTTAAAATATCTATACTTAGGCTTGAAAACATGCCATTAGAGGGAAAAATTCCAAAACACCATCGTGAGTGGCGCTAACACCTCGCACGGGATCAACGTAGCTCATAGGAACCGACTGTGTATCCACGGGACCCACAGTTTGAGAGCACGACTCAAATTTTAGAATGTATACACTTAGGCTTAAAAACAAGCTATCAGAGGGTGAAACCCAGAAACACCCCCAAACGGCCCCATGAGATGCGCCAATACCTTGCACGGGACCAATATAGCTCGTAGGAATCGAAAATGTGGCCACGAAACCCCCGATTTGAGAGCATGATCCAAATTTCAGAATATCGACACTTAGGCTTGAAAACATGCCGTTAGAGGGAGAAACCATGAAAGACCCCCCATATGGCCCCATGATCGGCGCCAACACCTAGCGAGGGACCAAGATAGCTCGTAGGAACTGATTGCGTTGCCACAAAACCCACGATTTGAGAGCATAACCCAAATTTGAAAATATCTATATTTAGGCTTAAAAACATGTCGTTGGAGGGCGAAACCTCAAAACACTCCCCAAAAGGCCCCGTGAGTGGTGCCAACACCTCACAAGGGACCAACGTAGCTCATAGGAATTTATCACGTGGCCCCGGGACCCTCAGTTTGAGAGCATGACCCAAATTTTAGAATATCTACATTTATGCTTGAAAACATGTTGTTAGAGTGCGAAACCTCGAAACACCGCCCAAACGACCTCGTGAGTGGCGTTAACACCTCGCACGGAACCAACATAGCTCCTAAGAACCGACCACGTGGCCATGGGATCCATGATTTGAGAGCATGGCCAAATTTCAGAATATCTACACTTAGGCTTGAAAACATGTCGTTAGAGGGTGAAACCTTAAAACACCCCCTAAAAGGCCGCGTGATCGGGAGGACCAACGTAACTCATTGGAACTGATCGCATGGCCAAGGAACTCGTGATTTGAGAGCAAGACCCAAATTTCATAATATCCACACTTAGGATTGAAAACATGCTGTTAGAGGGAGAAATCCTAAAACACCCTCCATACAATCCCGTTAGTGGTATCAACACCTCACACGGGACCAACGAAGCTCATAGGAACCAATCACGTGGTCACAGGACCCACAGTTTGAGAGCATCACCCAAATTTCATAATATTTACCCTTAGGCTTGAAAACATGCCGTAAGAGGGTGAAACCTCGAAACACCTACATACGGCCCGGTGAGCGGTGCCAACACCTCATACGAGACCAATGTAGCTCGTAGGAATCGATTGCTTGGCCACATGACCCCCAATTTGAGAGCATGACTCAAATTTAAGAATATTGCCATGCTTTCAAATCGGAGGTAGCATGACCATGCAGGCCTTTATAATTTATTGTTTAGCATTATAACCGTGCGGGGTTTACATTACACAAGTTTTAGAATGTCTAGAAAATAGAGAAAATTATAACCATTTTTTTTAATATAGTTAAAAATGGTCACGGCCATAGTCCATGACCATCTCTATTTTTTTGTCGCGCATAAAAGGGGTCACGGCCCTAGGCCGTTACAATTTTGGGAACATTAAGGTATGGGTCACAACCTAGGGTCGTGACCATTCTGATAACATCAAAGTATAGGTCACGGTGTAAGACCATGACAATGTATGTGGCCATTTTCATATGCTGAAGGATTGGTCACAGCTTTGAGTCGTGACCTGCATTGTGAATATTTGCATAAAATAAAGGGAGAGTCATTTCCCAAGTCCGTGACTAGGTGTGTGTATGGGTCACGACTAGTGTCTGCGACCATATGTCATGACCCTTGAGATTTGTGACTAATGATTTGGTTAGGGTCTTGGGTCGTGGACACTAAATATGGTCACGGCCTATTTGGTCACAGACCAAATCCCTGACCCATTGCCAATGGTCAGGGACAAAATTCGTGACCAATCGCCCAATTTGGTGTAGTGAAACTTGCCTTCCTCCAATGCTCCATTCTTGAACACAAATCTTTCTTGTTCGTTCTCGACCACTACTTTCCTGGTTGAACTCATCTCGGCCTCAGCCGGGGGAGGCTTGTTCTTCCTTCTAGTTCATGGTATGGATTTACAATCTCTTCTGCATCGACTTCGTCCCATGGGAACTCAATTACAAAATTTGTTAGGGACTACCCCTTGATAGTTGTTCTCGACTAGTAGATGATATCGGATTTTCCCAACTCTATGGACCAGGCCATCTGCCTACTCGATTTCTCAGGTTTATGGATGATCGGACTAAGAGGGGAGTCTATTAAGACAACCATGGTATGTGCTTGGAAGTAGGTCTTCATCTTCCTGGATGCATGAATGAGAGCATAAGACAATTTCTCCATTTTTGGATATCTTTGCTCAGCTTATTAAAGAGCCTCGCTGTTGAAATAAATCGGCTTCTTAACACCCTCGTCATCCCTTACAATTGTTGTGCTAATGGAAGATTCTGATACATCCAAGTACAAGTAAAACTTTTCCCCTTGAACACGTCTTGAAAATAAGAAAGGGGTGCCGAGGTAGACCTTTAAATACTAAAAGGACTTCTCACACTCCTCGTTCCACTCAAAGTCTTTTCTTGTCACCTTGAAAAACGACAGACACTTATTTGTTGCCCTGGATACAAACCTATTAAGTGCTGCCACTCATCCTGTTAACCTCTGAACTTCTTTTATGGTATTGGGAGTCTTCATCTCCATCAAAGATTTATTTTTTCTGGGTTATCTTTTATCCTTATATGATTGATAATAAAATCCAAAAACTTGCCTACTCCGAATCCAAAGACACACTTGAAGCATTCAGTTTCATTCGATATTTTTCCATCATGCTGAAAGTGGGCTACAAGTCATCCATATGTGACTTGGCCCTAAGGCTCTTAGTAAGCATGTCACCAATGTACACCTCCATGGTATTACCTAACTGCTCGAACATTTTGTTTGCTTGTCTC
This sequence comes from Sambucus nigra, assembly GCA_949130495.1. NCBI lineage: Eukaryota > Viridiplantae > Streptophyta > Magnoliopsida > Dipsacales > Adoxaceae > Sambucus > Sambucus nigra. Next base: position 635,713,251 of record OX422207.1, on the reverse strand, counting down.
TAGTATGTAGCCCGGGTGTTCTTAAGGTTGAAAGGCATTATATTATAGCAACACAAACATTTATTCATGATGAACGATGTCTTCTCGACATCAGTCGGGTCCATGGATATTTGATTATAGCTTGAGTAGGCATCCATAAAACTCATCAGTTCGTGTCGAGTTGTGGCATCAACTTTGGTCTATTTTGGGTAGAAGGAAGATGTCTTTGGGGCATACCTTGTTTAAGTTTATGAAATCAACACACATTCTCCACTTGTCGTTGGCCTTCGAAATAATGACATCATTGGCTAATCACTCTTGGTAGAAAACTTCTCTAATGAAGTCAGTTTTCTCTAACTTCTTTACCTCATCTCTGATAACATCATACTTGTCCTTGGAGTATACTCTTAACCTTTGTCTGACTGGATTTGCCCCCTCGGTCACATTGAGCTTATGGAGGAGGACCTTCAGATCAATTCTGGCCATATCTTTATGGTTCCAAGCAAAGATGCTTTGTCTTTTCCTGAATAGTTTAATCAAATCTTCTTTAATCTCTTTTTTTAGGGATTTATCGACTTGGATGGTTTTTCTCGGATCGTCCTCATTGAGGATAATGGATTCTACCTCCTCGGCACCTTCACCCCTTTTCATCTTTGTCTTATCTCTGGGGTAAAGAGTGTCTATATTGTAAGTTATGGTGGCCCTCTTATGCTCCTCTCTCTCCTTGACAGAATTGAATTAGAATTCATATACCTCAACCTGGTCACCTTGAACTTCCCCTAATCCATAAGGATTCGGTAATTTTATCATTTGGAGAACTGTTAAGGCCATGACCTCAAACTCTTTGAGGGCTACTCGTCCCATGATTATGTTATAGGCTGACTAGACGTTCTCATCCATGACAAAGAAACTGATCTTCCTAGTAAGACATTTCGGCTAATGGTTCCCCATTTTGACAACCATTTCATACATCCCTATTGGTTGTACTTTATCGCCACTAAAACCAATCAGAGGTTAATGGTATGGGATAAGTCTCTTCTTGCTCAACCCTAGGCCATTGTAACAATCTCAGAACATCACATCGGCCGAACGGTGACCATCGACCAATATCCTCAGGACCTCATACCCATGCACTCTAGTGGTGATCACCAAAGGGTCATCATGTGGGGATAGGATCCCCTTGAAATTAAACCTCAAAAATTCCACTATTAGAGTATTTTATTAACCTTTGTTCTCTTACCCTTCTTCGGCTTAAAAGGTAAGGAACGCACCACTTTCAGTTTTGGAGGGATAGATTTGGCTTCTACCACATGAACTATCCTGTCAGTAATTTCTTTTCCACCTCATGTAACCCTCTGCGGATCAATTTCACCCCAGAGAGATCATATTTATCCGACCATTAGGATCAGTTATCTTCGTCAGGAGGTCAGGGTCGGCCTCTTCGTCATCATCTGATGCATCCTCCTCATTATTCACTAGATCATCAGGTTTACACCCGTCGTCTCTTCTCTTTAGGGTGTAGTCTTGGCCACTCCTCTTATCCACTTACTTTCTCAGTTTCCCTTGTTTCATCATCTTTCTTATTTCATCTTTTTAGTGCGAAGCATCTGTCAGTTGTGTGGCCATGGTCTGGGTGGAATTCGCACCATTTACTTTTGTTCCTCTTGTGAGGAGGGCCTTTTAACTTCTCGTTCCACCTAAGAGCTCAATCATTATTTATCTCATTCAGGATTTGATCTGAGCTAACGGTTAGTGGGGTGTTGTTGGAGAACTTATCGTCCATCGACCGCTTCTTGTCGTCTTTTCCCTTTGACTTATGAAACTTACTACTACTTTTCGCTCTCTTCTCATCGTCTCCTTTGGCAGCCATTGCCTCCTCCTTCTCTTCAGGGTAGTCATAGCAATACTCTCTTCATAGTCTTCAAACTCTAATTTCTACTTATTAATGCGAGCTATGTACTCCTTTAAGGTTTCATTCTTTCCTTACTTAACATATAATAGGTGTGTCATCTTCTTTATGGGCTTCACTCCGAAGCAAAAATTATATATGAACCTTTCTGCCAACTGCTTGAAATTTTCATTAGAGTTGTTAGGGAGAGAGGTGAACTACACATGAGCAGCACTTGTAAGTTTGCTAGAGGAGGCCCGACTTCTCATCTCGTCCGAGATCGAGTAGATATTAGCGACAGGCGGATACATTTCAACATGATGGAAGGGTTAGTGCTCCCATCGTATTTTGGTGGGACTATTAGAGGCTTGAAATTAGCCGGGGTTGGATAACTTATAATCATTGCAACAAAAGGGGAGCCTTCAGTGTAGCCCATCTACAATGGGTCTTAGCTCTTCAATTTATCCCCAATCTTATCCTCCAATCATTATATGGAAACATTCAAAGGCTTGTTGGTCGTAGTCGCAATCTCTCCAACATCGAAAAAACATTGTCCCCAACCCCCTCTCTCAGTCAGGTGAACTGAGGGCTCCATGAAAGTTATTCTTTATCGACTATTATCCTCGCTTTGCTCCCCCTCTCGGCCTTGTCAGGGTTTACGATCGTCACATCTATTGTTCCTCCTAGAACCATCGATACTTTGAGATCAGGAGAGATAGTTTTTTAAGTCACCTCTTGATCCTAACCGATTAAAGGCTGACCTTCTACTTAGCCTATCCAAGGTTGATGCCATGGTTAACAGTCTCAGCTCGATCGTTGACTGTTTTCCCTGCTCTACAAAAGCGGACGTACACTATTTCTAAAAATCTGATAAGGCTCCCAGCATTCCATATCATCCTCTTCATCATAATGGTCATCCTCGCATTCTTGACCTTACCCCTGGGGTCAGCAATGTCTCTTTGCCTCTACTACCATGGCACATCCTTCTACAGGACGGGGGTGGTCCCCCTATTGCAAGATGTGTGCCCTCCCTGGTGGACAAAGTTATCATCTCCACCGTTGTGCCAGTGAGTATAGGTATAAAATTCTAACTGAAAGCAGCAAACTGATCCTGCATCATGGCCTGAGTGGCTATTAATAAGTAGTGCTGCTGCGACATCCACCATCTTAAATTATGGCAGTGCTTGACAAGAACCTAGACCTCCACCTAGTGGGAAATCTGATGCCATTGAGTTCCGGTAACTAAAAAGAGCAAGAGATGTATTGGAAGTGAGATGGATGGACTATAAGCAAGCTTGAAACTCAAACCAGAGCTCTTTTAATAGTGGTCCAAGCTCAGCCTAGTTGAGGTTGAACCACCACCAGGGATTTCGATGTGGAGTAGCTACAAATGAGAGGAAGAAGATGATAATCTCGTTCCCATAGATGGTGCTAGATTGATGACACTAGAAATGTTATCATCAAATCAATGTGAATATGTGAGCTCAGTCTAGCATATCAACGAAGTATAAGCAGATATGTAAATATAAAAGGAGGCGAGTCAAAGAGGAGATGAGACTGTATATAAGTGGTTCAACCTATCTAGGCGTACTCCACTATGGGTGTGTGAGTGAATTACACTAAGAAAGGGCTCTAATGGTCTTTGGATACATATCACTCATATTTCTCTCTCTACGTTGCCATTTTAGCAGAGTTTCAGTAGGGTTTCGATTTAAAGGTCCCCGATAAAGATGTAGATGACACTCATATATAGTGCGTGGGGGGTGTAATATACCCCCCAAGCATGTAATAAGCCCGTGTGGAATATTACTAGATAATATGGATGATCCATCTCTCACTATCACTTGTAGGTCATGATGATCAAGTATTCCCTCACATGAGGGGTTGACATTGTTATAGCGGTTTTGTGCACGTGGGGTCTGTAAACCGCACACACCATTCCACGCGCTCTACCAGCTATTGAGTGTCGACTGTCGGGGCAAGTCTGAGGCCGAATACAACTCTCTGATGTTATGATAACTATCATGTTGAATGTTTTTGGTCGACCCTCGTCTTCTAATGGATGAATGACGTCGAGGATGCCTAAGTCACAACTGTTAACGCTGATATTGTGGAATATGTCCTGATGTGAGGATGAGGGACTCACTGTATATTCTGAAGCCAAGTCATAACTGTCTCTATTGGACGCTTTGTGAATGGTCGTCCTTGGCCGAGTTGGTCTATATTGTGGATGAATCTATACTTGGTATATCACTGTCTTAAATTCTTTAGGTATTACTCACTCTATGAAACTCGAAGAGCTTGTGGGTGACCTTCAAACCTATGAGCTCGACATGTTTCTTCCAAAAAGATAAGGGAATTACTTTGAAAGTCTGAAAGGAGGAAATACCATTTTCGGATGATGAGTCAGATATCGATTCTGATGATATGGCCCTGTTTGTTAAAAAAATTTAGAATATTTCTCAAGTTTAAAAAAAAAGTTAAACATTGATGAAACGGAGTTTTAAAAATATAAGTTTAACAAGGATGTAAAATTCCCTAAAAATAGTAATGATAATTTTAAGAGGGATTTATTGGATAAATGTTTTAGGTGCGAGGGGGTCATAGGGCATCTGAGTGTCCCACTAAGCTAAGGAATGAAGGAAATAAGTCGAAGGCATACAATGCTACTCTTAGCAATAGTGAATCAGAAAAGAAACCTAAATCTTCCATTGAGAGTAATTACACCATGCTCACGGCTAGTCATGTGAGCTTTAATGAAAATTCTTTCTATGAAGATAATTATGTGCATGGCGATTCTGAGGCCAAAGTGTGTGAATCGTAAGTTGGTGGTGAAGATGATGAAGAATACGAAGAAGAAGAGGAGGGGAGTGAACTTCAAGTTACCTTTAGGAAGTTATTCGTCGAGTCATTGAAGTTGGAAGCTAAGTTAAAAGAACGTGTTGTAGGTAATGATGATTACAAATTTATTAAGGAACTTAGAGCATGTGAGGAGATTCTTAGGGTGAACCTCGCCTTTTTTGAGGGGGAGTGTGGTAATATTCAGGAATTGAAGGAAAATTTGAAAAAGATAGTTTTTTATGAGTCTCATCGTTTGATCGAGTCTAAGATTATGGAGTTATAGGAGAGACTAAGAAACTCGAGTTGTGTCAAATTTGATTTGGAGTCTATATTGAAAAAGTAAGATTAGATGTTAGGAACCGTCCAAATAAAAAGGATAATTTTTGGAATTGGCTTCGATAATCCCGTTGCTTCCACTGATAAAGCGAAGACTAAAATTTTAATAGTTTCAATCACTACCAAAGACGTTAGAAAAGGTCAAAACTTAGGTAGCATTCATCATCATGTCTACACGTGCACACATTATGGTAGGAAAAGTCACCTTAGGCATTTTTGCTTTGATCTTAAAAAAGGTCCTAGGAAGTCTAAGAACAGAGTCACCAAGATTCCTAAATCCTAATAGAGTCACGTTATACCTATGTGGGTTAGGAAATAATATTTGTAGGCTTTGAACATTAAGCTTGTTGTTTTTTTTGCATGCTTGCACATGATTCTTCTCATACTACAGATAATGTTGAGTGTGTTTGCATGTTTTCATACACTAGATTTTGTACATCACATTATATGTGTTTACTAGTTGTATGATGTTTGAGTCTTTTATATTTTTATTTTATTTTTGTGACTTATTGAGAAAAATATAAAAAGATTTTTTTGTATTTTGAGTTGATTTTTTAGAAATATTGGTGTCATTTTTGAAAATTGTTTAAAAACTCAGGATGATTTTTGTTTTTGTGTAGTTTGGTTTTACACATTTTATGTAGCCTATCAGTGTATTTGAATCCCATATGTTCCATGTTTCCATAAGACTAGGACATTTGATTATGATTTTCAATATTTAGGATTGTTATCAATCATGTTTATATGGAGTAGTTCGAAATTTATTTGCTTAATGGATTCACTTTGTATATGCCTTCGCACACACTTTTCACTAGCTCTTTTGAATTTAAATCCCTATGTTGCGTGAGCTAAGTGAGGTGTTCTCCTATCAATCTTGTCATCTTCATACCTGTTGATTTTGGGGGAATTGTTCATATTATAACTATTGTCGTGATCTTGTTTAGCTTGATAAAAAAATTATGAGTGAGCAATGGAAATGGGCTATGAAAGATGCAATCTTCCTTGCATGAAAGGCCACCATTATCAAGACCCTAAAAGAAAAGAGAGGCAAAGAAAAGAAAAAATTGCTAAGGCCAAATTTTGTACTGATGTTTCAAGGTTGATATCTTCAAAATAATGAGAGAGAGAAATGCTATATGTTTATTTTTTTAGGGTGTTAAAGTTGAAGATCAATGGGTTTGCACAATGAGTCCTAGTTGAACTTAATTGTTTGGCATATTGATTTGAGAATTATCAAGACTTCTAGGGTAATGTGAATTGTGCATGTTTGTATATTTTGAGTTCTTAGAGAATAAACCGAAGTTGATAAGTTAATGCGGTCAAATTGAACTCCTTGAACATATTTGAGTGATTGGTTCATATTTCTCTTGTTTCTAGTTCATGCCACTTTGCTTCGTACCATTTTTGTTTAGACACGTTGATAATATATGAGTGTTGAGAACTTACGTGTTTTGTGTCTTTTGTGTGTCCTTGGTATATATATATATATATATATATATATATATATATATATATATATATATATATATATATATATATATATATGGGGTATTGATTTTTTATGTCTTTGCATTTGCATTTAGTCCATACTTGTCAAATGCTTTATCCTTGATTAATATTAACATGTTGTATGATCACATTGGTATCTTTTGTTGCTAGTGATCATCGATATCTCTTTTATTCATCAAATTTAGCATCATTTGTTCATTATTTAGATTATTTGTGATTGTTTTGCCGAGTGTGTTTGGTGTTGCATGTTCCACTTTACACCATTGCATAATATACTTTTTTTTCCTTTATTCTTACATGTTTTACATTATGGGAGAGAAATGTTTTGTATTGTGCTCCTTAACCTTTATTTATTCCTGAACAAAGAGGGGGAGAAATGGTATCTAATTTTGTAACTCATGGGGACATTTTTACCCTAGGGGGAGACATCATATCTTAGGAGGATATTGTTAGACAAAAGGGGAGGGTTTATTCTTATGTGTATTTATATTGTTATATATTCAGGCTTCATTTGAAAGGTGTGATTATAATTGCAGGTTTGCAATAATGGGGTATTTGACAAGATCAAAGCTAGTAAGAGTTTGTGTTTGTCAAGTCTGTAATTTTTCCTTTTGGTTTAGGGATTGAGTCCTTAAATTAGCTTGACGGCCCATAGGTTTTTATTTTTAGGTTTTGTCCTAGAATAGACAAAGGGGGAGATTTTTAAGGTAAAATTTCCTAATCGAGTCAATTTGTATGCATTGGCTTAAATCCATTTGGAAAAAAACTTTTGAGTCATAGGTTAGGTCTTGAGTTGGTTTATCGTTCAAAGCCTATGGCGTGCTTGATAGAAGATTGAGAAGCCAAGTTAGAGTGTCTATATCATCATGTCATGTTTCGTGCCATGTTCATCATCAAAATTTAAGGACCTAGCGAGGTACGAATAAATATTATTTTGATCCTTGGATATTTAAGTTGGGTGTTTATTTTATATTTGTTTAAGGGGATTTTTCGTAGAAGGACTTTTTAAAGAAAAAAATATATTTTTGTGAAAAAGTCATTCAAACGATATTTCTTAGTTGTTCAAATGAAATTACAAAAGTTATTCAAATGAGGTTTCAAGTTGGTTCAAACGAGAATGTTTTTTTTTTCAAACGAGGTTCAAACGAGGATTGAATGATATTTTTATGCTTTACGGTGGAATCCCGTTCGAAGTTAAGACACACGTTCATTACCCTCATGGGCGGTGACGATAGTGTTCTCAACTTCCTTGGAAGTGGAGCAACAAGATATACGTTTAAATTTTTGCTCATTTATAGACATAAAAATAAAGTTCTTTCCCTTATTCTTGTTAAGTGACATCTTTTTCTCTTCTTTAGTAAACTCACTGAGATTTTTCTTAACTTTTTTCAGTGTTGGTTTCAGACAAAGGCTTAGTTGGGTGTTGATATCCATTTTCAATCATGTCCCACATGTAATCACCCAAAGTCCCTTGGATGAGTGCAATCATCCTTACTTTCCAGTAAGGAAAATTGTGTCCATCAAAGAGGGATAGATGTGACAGGTTACCTAGCTTCCCAAATATCTCGTCCATTTTTAGAAAAAGATTTCAAAAAGTAATTTCTGAAGTTTCAGGATGAAAAATATTTTGATAAACCCGCTCTGATACCACTTGAAAAGATTTTACTAAGGTTTTTAACTCTAAGTTAAAATGTTAAGTAAACTCCGAAAAAACACTCTTTGAGGAAGCTCCTTTTAAAATCTCAAAACACAATATGTGTATAAAACTGATTTAGTTCGATGTTAGACTTTGTAGCCTGATTACCTTAGGTTTTAAATCAAAAATCTATACTAGTTATTTGTATTAAACCAAACCGTGGAAGATATTAGGAACTAAAACAGTAAGTTCACACGGTGATTTTTAACATGGTAAAACATCAATTTGAGGAAACATCCATAGTGACCAATACACCACAACCAAAAAAAATACGCTATAAAAAATTTGTACAAGAGTTACAAGCATATAAACATGCAACTAAAGATCCTAGGCTAAATAACAGAAGGATACCTAACAAACAAAAATCGCCTCCACAGTATTCTGATTCTGGCTTTAATCTCCCTGACTTTTTCTTTTCTCTAACTCCTTGCTCCTTGCTTTTATGGACTCAATCAACATAAAACCTCTCAAAGAAACCACACTTTTACTAGGTGTTCGTGTGATAGTGTCGGTTACTGTGAAGTGCAGAACACATGAAATATGATACTCATGTCTCTCAATAGACAGTCCTATTGAATTACAAATTTCTATATGAAATGCAGAGTTTCAATTTTAAAGAAAGTCATATGTTTATTTTTAAAAAGAATATTTCAGATCTGACGAGAATCTTTCAAAAATTAGATCAAATGTTTCAAACACTTTATTTATACACAAACTAGTTTCACAAAATGTAAAACTTAGTTTTTAAAAACAAAACTTCAGATTTAAAATACGGACTGTTTTTAAGTCTCTTTTTCAAGAAAATTGAAAATGAGAATAGATGATAAACGAATAACTAGATCCAAACAAGAGAAGGTAAAATAAACCCTAAATATACGTGAAAAAATATATCTCGACATATATCCCACAATTTCTAGGAAGAAAAGTGAGATCTAAAACGATATTGGGTTCTTAAAAGAGATAAAGTTTGAAGAGTGATCTTTGGACTTAAAAACACCCAAACCCTTAAGAAAAAACTACGAAATCTAACACTCAACAGGGATGGATTTAACTCTAAAAGTATTTGGATTGGTGTTTTGGAGAAAACATACGAATTTGATAACACATAACTCTAGTTTTCTCTCTTTCTCTCTCTAACCTTTCTCTTTTCTCTCTCTACTCTGTCTCTGTCTCTCTCTCTCTCTCTCTCTCTCTCTCTCTCTCTCTCTCTCTTTTTCTCTCAAGATGACGACCTCTCCAAAAGTTCTCAAATGTCTAACCAAGGGATCTTATTTATACTAAGCATGGAACATTCTGGACGATCGAATGGATTTGGACGACTTAGATTAAAACTCACTTTTGAATTCTAATCTAACTTTGTTTAATGGACCGCACAACCGCTTCCTCTCATTGGCCAATCCTAACCTCATAAGGATTCACTCAGATTACATGCAGAATGTAGATTAGGTTTGATTCAACAGTAAACAATAGATTTCAGATTTATGTGAGGCAACAAACACAAAGGGACCAACCAGAGAACAACACGTGGAGAAATATGAGTTGTTATAAAACGGGTGTTTTAGAGTTCTAATCAAATCAACTTTCTACCCCAAAAGTCTCTAGCGGTTTTATATTCTACCCTCGGAACTTTTTAGGAATAAAAAAATAATTTTATTTTAGCCCACAACATTTTAAAACCTTGATTTTAAATATTTAAAAAATCATTTTAAATGTTTGAAAATGTTTTTAAAATGTTTTTAAAAATTCTAAAATTATTTTAACAAATATACACACACCCACACTATAATATGCATGAATTGTGTCTTCAAGTGTGTTCGGTGCAACAAGTTGCTTCCTTTTATGGCATTAAGGATGTCTTGGATAGGATCAATTGTTTATAAAGCTCTGCAATACCATAGAGAAGATGTTAAAAAATAATTCTATCATATGTTGTCTGCATGTCCAAACTAGTTGTAACTCCTATATAGTACATACACAAGTAAGTCAACCATATAGTGTGTTCGCAACATTCATTTAATCGGTTAAAGTTTTAATTGGGCAAATTTGTTTATGTTTAATTTAAATTTAAATTTTTTTAAAATAGTGGTGTGTGTGTTTTGAACCATATCCATATTAGCACTTTCAACTTTGGGAACCAGGGATGTATGCCTTGCAACTCCAGGACTCATTTTTACGAGGTCTCTTGGACCTCAATCATTTTATTTGTTGTCAAGCATTGATGCACTGTTACTCACATTGGGCCATTAGACCTTAGATTAAACCTCGAGCTGAGGCTTAAATCCTTATGAGTCATTAGGTCCTAGGACCTTAGGTTAAACCCGAAGCCAAGGATTGAAGCCTTGTAACTCTTATATAATAATTATACTGAGATAATGTAGGTAGAAAAAGGGTTCTTTTCATTTCATAGAAGTAGATTACATTATTGGAAATATTTATTAAGATGTTGTACATTCCAAAGGTGTGGAAGTTTGTATCCGTCCATATTTTTAAGGTAATAATAACTTGGCCTCGCTATCCTGACCACTACATAAGGGCCTTCCCATTTGGGTCCTAGTTTTCCTGCTGATAGGGTGCAAATCGAGCGGTCGTGTAACGAAACTTGTCATTGTTATCGGTTTACCACCGTAATGAAAAAAAAACTAAAGTTTAACTACACTCTTATGGGAGTTTAGTGACGAGTCTCGGTACCGAATCCACAGAGACTGATTGTTAGACTTTAATTGGTTTACTACTTCAAGCATAAAAGTGTGAAAGGTTATGTTTTAATTAAGTTATACTACACTAGTGTTAATCTAGACAATTAATGAAGTTATATTAAACAACAAGAATGAAACTATAGGTTTAGAATTATCTGCCTCAAATATATTAGTTAGCATACATGATTACATGGAGATAAAAGTCCTTTCAAATATTGAAAACCTTTTTAGAAATCATTTAAACCTAAGGTTGTCACCCCCCCCCCCCCCCCCCCCCCCAAATCCTCACAAAAGCTTAATTCGGGTTTGGTGTCAATAATATACTTGAAATTATCATACAAAGGTAGCAAATATGGTGCATATATGATATGTCCCATTAAGGTTTCTAAATCGCACTTCATCACACAAATAATCCATCATATCATACAAAAGCAATTAATCAACCCATTTGAGTTTAATAATATCAGCCTAAATTAACTTAGTTAGAAAACATTGTAAATGGAATGGAATTAAAGGAAAATAATAAATAAGGCAGCAAAATTTAATTAACAACGAAAGAAAACTCATTAACAAAGCTTTAAAATAAATAAGAAAGTTTTAATTAATGAAGAAGAAGTTGGATAGTAACTTTACATACCCAAAAATGGGCAAACCCTAAATGAGAAAGAGAAGACCCAAAAATCAACTTTCAAACCCATCTAATAATTAATTATCTCACAAATAAAATCCAGCTCATTACTTATTGTAACTTAAAAAAATCAAAAGAAAATAAATCACAAAGGAAAAATATCTCAAAATTTGATGGGATTGATCGATCGACCGTTCATCGATAGATTGATAAAGATTAAGTCGGCCATTTTGTCTTTAATATGAGCACAAAAATTAGGAGGACTGTTCGATTGATAGATGGTCGATCAATCGATGTATGGAAATAATCCTCACTATCATCGATCTTAGCCATACATGTAGGTGTCAATTGGTCAATAAAAATGGTCGAACGATCAATGATTTATTTTTTCTAGACACTCTGCTTCAAAAAGGGAAAAGTTGAACTTTACAAAAATGACCATTACTTTATCGCCCACACTCGAAATGACATGCCGTTTGTGGCACCACAAAGATAGCTCCACTAAGTATGTTGTATGGAGTTAACTAATGTATGAGCATAAATATAGGAATTAAGGAACACAATTATTCTAGAATGCATAAGAATAAAGGGTACTAATATAAAATATTCATGACTAATCACACTCCCTAAATTAGACATTGCTAGTCCCTAGTGATGAAACAAAATGAGACCCGACCCAACAAATAGATAAAAAAATAGATATGTAAAAAATATAAATGCACTTTTGTGGGTGCATGGTTGAACTTAGCGAATGCAACAAACCGTTAAATCCCTAGGTCACCCTACTGGAAAAGTGTTGTCTCATGAGAGTTTTAAGAGATGTAACCCACAAACATCAACTTTCCTCAAAAGTATGCCCAAACAACCAAAAAGATATTCTCAACAATAATGAAAAGGATTTTAACAAGTTATTAACAACGCAAATGAGAATTTACCAAATTTTCCATAATCATTAACATTATTTGAAAAAACTTAATCCCAATTAAAACCTTAAATGTGTGAGGAAGAGAGAGCATAAGAGAAAATTATAATTTGGCAAAACTTTTATAATTCGAATAAACATTAAAGCATGCATGGATCAACCCTCTTCGGTGATCATAATCAACAAATGAAAACACTAAGAAATGGGGGGTAACACACACTGGACATGCGGGCATAATGAGTAAATATAAATTAAAGGAAGACTGTGCACATGTCATCAAGGAATTACGCTATATATAAAATGGAAAATTATAATCTCAATGAAAGGATACCGCTAAAGGAGTCAAAACGTACTTTCACATATTATCGCAATGATTGTTACTTCTGAATCACATTTACCCTAGGAACATTTAGTACTTTATAGGGTTATGAAGTAGGTTTGGGATTAAGGTTATAAAAGGAAGGGTATATTTACGGATTCAAAGTGTTCAGGGACGACATTTGGGAAAATGGAAAATTAAGGGCAATTTTAAAATTAGAATATAATTTTCATAACAAGCAAAGGATAAAACATTGGAGTATGACTAACTTTATTTTCTCAAATAACTCCGAAATTCTAGCCTTTTCAATCCCTTTCTTTTTCTTCTTTTTCTTTTCTTTTCTTTTTCTCACTCACTTTTGTTTTCTTTTTCACTTCTTTTTCTTGAGAATAAAGGCCAACACATCTGCTTAATTGCAACCCTGAAACGAAAACATCACTAAACTGAAGTATCATTCCAAACAAAGGTATGGAAGGTGTATATATGGTTTAAAAACTCCAATATGCAGTTGGTTATAGGATTTTGGATTTTGAAACAAAATGTTAATATTAGGCTTAAAGGGACATCTAGGGAAATAGTTTAGGGTGAGGTCAAGGTCAATACGGATAATTAACAAAGAGGGCCTATGATCGTTTCCTAAGATTTACATGCTTCTCAAGTCAAAACAACATTAAAAATCATGCTCAAATATTCATAATGAAATCAATTTTAATATTGGGTCTTGGTTTTATAAAATGGTTTTAAAATGTTTTAAACTGTTATAAAAAAATTAGCTAAGTCGTTAGAACGACATTGGGTATGTCATTTGAACGAACGATGGGTTCTCGTTAGAACTGATCCAACAAACTTAGAACAATTGGGTTTAGATTTAGTTTAGTTTTTCGTTCGATATCTCATTTGATGTTGGTTCCAACAAGCTCTGTGGAGTCGTTTGAATGAGCCTTAAGAACCCGTTCAAATGATTCATTGAGGTTTTTGGTCTTTTTAGATTTTTCTTAAGCTTTTTATCCTTTTGTCGATTTTCAAAAACCTCCTATAAATTGGAGTGCAAAGAAGTAATTTTGTTAGAGGATTTTACCTATTCTTTGAGTTCCCAAACTTTTTCAAAAAGCTCTCTGATTTTATTTGAACCTTTAAGATCAAAGTTTTCAAACCAAAACCCTAATTTATACCCAAATAGTTTTAGATCCAAGTTTCATTATATATATATATATATATATATGCTTTGATATCTTGTTAGTGGTAACCAAGGTTTATTTTCTTTATCTTGCTGAGAATCGTTTCGTATGGTGGACTCCTTATTTACTGTTTACATACAGTGGACTTCGTAGTGTGGTGTTGTCGTAAAGAAATGGTGGAATTGGTGTTCTAATCCGTAAATGGTTACTGAGCATATTTGATGGATCCTAAGGCGTGTGTGGACTCACACATTTTGGCAGTTGTACGGGTGCACTCATGTGTGTCACTGTGGAGGAGAGGTTAAAGATTGACGACGCGTTAAGGCTCACGAGGGAGTCGAGTTATTTTGTAAGTCATCTTTCGACTTTTATAATTCCTTATCATAGTGAATTTGTGTGGTTGGGTCGTACGAGATTTTTTTCTATTTGGATTTTTCTCGCATTGTGGTTGATTTATCTATATTGTCCTGAACTCACCTAGATACTTATTTACATTAAGATAAAATTGGTTAATTAGTTTAACACAATAATTATTTTAATCGGTGATAAGTTTAATTTGGATTAAACTTGTTTAATGGAACTTAAAATTGAGAAAATTTTAAAATATTGATTTGTACTCTTTTCCATATATAACCCTATAGGGGAAATAGGACTTTCAAATTGGTATTACATCATGAACACAAAGTTATTATGTAAATCCCTATTTTGTATTGTTTTAAGGTTTCTTAGGTGTTTATCTCTCTCCACCCTAGAGTTTTTTTGTTTATCTCATTAGGTCATCATAGTGATAAGTTGTCCAATGTGTTTAGCAAGAACAACGACTTTGAAATTCTAGAGGAGTTTAATGAGATTCATTATTGTCCTAAAAAATTAACTCATTTAAACTTGAAGTTTGCAAAAAGAGTTAAATTTTAAAAAAAAATTGTATTTTAAAGATGATATTGAATTTTTGTGAACTGTTCAAATGCAAAGAGATATCCTTCGTGAGAAGCTCATGGACATGAAATGTGATTTTTAAAATTTAGAAGTTTCCACGAAAGAGAGTCTTAATGGAGTTCTTATTTTAGAGAATGAATTAGAGTACTCTAAGATTAAATAAGATTAAATAAAAATTTTGTAGGCGCGTGAAAAGACTCTTAGGGAGTGACATAACCTTTTAGGAATGATTAAATATTTGAAGAAGGAGTCCATAAACTTTAAAGAGTCTAAATGTTTACTTAAGTCTAGGTTTTTTAAGCTAAAAGATGATTTAAGAGACTCAAGTTATGTTGGTAATAGCTTTAGTAATCTTAGTTCTTTTACTGTTAAAGCCAAGACCAATGTTTGTTTTTGAGTTTCCACAACTACTAAGGATATTTGATAAAATCAACCCATAGGTCACATTCTTCATATTTACACACATTCGTAATATGGTAGGAAAGGTAACCTTAGGACATTTTCTTATAATATTAGAAGAAGTCATAGGAAGTCTAAATCAAGTGTCACCATGTCAGTCAAAACTCAATGCATTAAATATTCATCTATTTGGGTCAGGAAATTAGTTTGGAGGCATTGAATCAAAGAGTGGTTGATTCTTGCATGCTTGCTCATGATTCTTCTCATGATATATATTATGGTTGATTGTGTTCGCATGTTTTCATACACTATTTTTTGTACTTCATGTTTGATACGACGCAAATATTACGTATTTCACCTGTTAACATATGCGTTATTAGCCCCCTTGGGTATCTTAATCCCTATATTTATCCTCGTTAACTAGACAACCTCGAATTTCTATGTTAACATGTTTTGCAGGGGTTAATTTAGCTTTTGTAGGTATCTGGATGCTTAGTATGAAGTTTGGATGCATTCCGACAAAGTTTCGTACACAATCGCACGCGCAAGGGCTTTTTAATCATTTCATAAATGCACTTTTCTTATTCTCTTGATTTCTTTACTTGTTTCCATTAATTTCCATGCTTTTTCTACTTTCTTGCCTAGATTATCTATTTCTTATTGTAATTTGTTTAATTGTAGTTTAATTTAGTTATTTCATGCTAATCCCCTAGATAAATAGGGTTGGGATTTCATTCCGCTATTTAGGGGTTTGGATCTCAAAAGTTAGAGTTTCGTGCAAAATTGTGCTTAATTGAAACTACATGTATTAAAGTTTGATTGTTATGCGTTTAACTTTATTTTTCACGCAACTTTAATGTTTATAGCGACAATCCGAATTTAATCTGCGCATGACCTTTTTTGATTAAATGTTTAATCTCACAACTTTGGGTTAAATTCCTTATTGTGTGATGTTTATGCTTAATTGAAAATGCTCGATTAAATTACTTTTGAGCCTTAACTCAAATTAGTATTTGTTTCAATCCATGTGGTAGGATGCGGTCCCGATCCTCGCTTTACTTTTGCGTAGCGTAACTTATTCTTTTCTTCTTCCACCATAACCACCCATTACCTTTTCTTTTATTTATTTTACACTTTTATTCCTGAAGTAATTAAATAAATTAACATCTAAAATTCAATCGCTCCCTGTGGATTTCTTACGATACCGGACTTACCGTTGTGCTTGCCTTGTCAAGAGTAGTTGTAGCTTAGGTTTTTACGTATTGAGCGAGAGCCGAAATCAACGACAGTGTTCCTACATGAACACTCGATTCCCCTAGCATCAATGTTATATGTGTTTTCTAGTTTTATGTGGTTCGAATATTTTGTATTTTGATTTTCCCTTTTTGGATCTTATTGAAAAATATAAAAATACTTGTTTTTCTTTTGAGTTTTATTTTCATGTGGTGTCTTTGAAAAAATGTTTAAAAACTAAAAAAAAATTATGTTTATGTATAGTTTAGTTTTACACATTTTGTGTGGCATATCGATGTATTTTAATACACCTCATTCTACGTTTTCATGTGTCTAGGATATTTGATTATGATTTTCAATGATTAGATTGTTCTTAATCATTCTTGCATTGAGTGGTTTGAAAATGAGTTTCTTAATGGATTCACTTTACAAATGCTTCCTCATACACATGAACGATCTCTTTTGAATTTTAAATTCATAAGTTACATGAGCTAAATGAGGTGTTCTCCTAACATTCTTATCATATACATATATATTTTATTGGGAGATTTATGCATGTAAGAACTATTATCCATGAGTTTGTAATTTTATTGAAAATATGGGTGGGCATGGGAAAGGACTGCGAAGGAAGAAATTTTCCTTAGATGAAAGACCACTGTCGTCAAGAGACTAAAAAAATAAGAAGAAAGGGAAAAGAAAATATTGCCAATACCGATTTTTATTCCATTGATTCTTCAAAAGTGTGATATCTTCAAAAAAATGAGAGTAAAAAACATGTTATATATATAGTTTTAAGGGTATTATAATCTCAATATCAATGGATTTTCATAGTGAGCCCCAGTTAATTCATGTTTGATGCTATTAATTTGAGAATCATCAATATTTTCTAAGAAAGTGTGCATTGTTCTTGTTTGTCCACTATGAGTTCACTTTATCATTAATTATGAGGATAAATCTTTGTTTGATAAAGTTAATGCAGTCAAATAGAACTCCTTGGACATTTTTGAGTGATTAGATCATTTTTATTTGTTGCTAGTTCACACTCATTCACACCATTTACCATGTTTAGACACATCTATACTATGCTAGTGTGAAAAGCTTATTGCGTTTGTGTCCTTTTTGTGATGTTTATACCCATATATATATATATATATATATATATATATATATATATATATATATGGTATCGTTTTGTTTTGAGTCTTTGTGTTTACAGTAAATCCATGTATTCCACATGTTCCATTTTTGTTTCAAATAATTTCATATTGGTATGCCATACGATCATATTGATATCTCTTTTTGCTTGTTTGCATAGGTATCTCATGCTTCATCTCATATTCAAGTTCGTATCATTTTTGGATTAAAATTGGTATTAATTTATCATTGTTTAGATTATTTGTACTTGTGTTGATGGGTTGTGTTTGTCGTTGCTTGTTTCACCTTACACCATTAATACTGAAAGAATCTACATATTATATCTCAATTATTATAGTCCAGTGGAGATTTTTTCGTTAGGGAAGTAGTCTTAACTTAGGTAGAGATATCTAGACAAAGGGGGAGGGCTTATTCATATGCAGATTTATATTGTTATATATTCAAGTTGAATTTGAAGGTGTGTTTAAGTGTACAGGTTTGCAATGATGCGATAAATTTTAACACAAGAGAAAAGTTACTCAACGTGGGTCTGTCAAGTGTCTGTACTTTTTTCTTTTATGGTTGGGAATTGAGTATTTCAGATGGCCTTAATGGCCCATAAGTTTTTATTTTGTATTTTGTTTTGGAATAGCCAAAGAGGGAGATTTGTAAGGATAAATTTTCAATATATTCAATTTGTATGTATTTTAGCTTATTTCTTATTTGGACAAAACCTTTTAAGACTACGATGTGTTTGATTGAAGACGTAGTGGCCAAGATATCATGTTCATCATCGTGTCGAGTTTCGTGCTTTGTTTTCATCTTCATGTTTGGAGGATCGATCAGGTATGAATGCGTATTTATTTTGATCCTTGGAGATTTTAATATTGGGTGTTGGTTTATAAAAATATTTTAAATATTTATAAATGTTTTTTAGAAAATTTGATATGTCGTTAGAACCACATTTGGTATGTCATTCGAATGAATAGAACCTATCTAATGAATTTCAAACGACTCGTTTTAGACTTACTCTTATTTCTCGTTCGATATATCGTTTGATGTTGGTTCCAACGAACTCTGTGGAGTCATTCGAACGAGGCTTAAGAACTCATTCAAATGGCCCAACGAGATTTTTAGTTTTTTGAGATTTTCTTCAAACTTTTCAATCTTATCTCGATTTTGGAAAACCTAGGAGTGCGGAGCAGCAATTTTATTAGGGGCTTTTACCTATTCTTTGTAACACCACGTATATTTTGTGCATTTAATATTTAATTAATTCGATTTTTTTTAAATTACTTGTGTGTCATAATTTAATTGAATTAATTATAGTAATCTTTAATTAAATATTAATCGGAGAGTGAGTGGTTAATATTTAAGGAAATTTAATTAATAAGTGAATAGAAATAATTGAATAACATCATAACGTGTATTAGTGACATGGAATTTATTTATCTCAATCGGGAGTCGGTATAAACTAATTTGGGTGTGAGATAAGGATTTTATAAATTAGTTCAGATGTCAATTCTGAGTGCACGATTGAGTTCAGATGGGCCAAGATAGTAAACAAAGTGTACCTGGGGGTGGTAAATGGGTCACGGGAAATTTTTGGGCATGATCGGGCCCACACGCGGGTAGTTGGGCCATTTTAATTAAACCATAAACGAAAAAATGGGATTACTGTGTTAAACGTAAATCTAAGAGTGTTCAACGGAAGAAAAACACACATCAAAACCAAAGTGTTGGGGAGGGAACTAGAGGGAGCAATTGGAGAATAAATTGGGGATCTTTTGGAGACAAATCAAGGAACAAAGTTGGGTGTTCATCATCAAGCCTGTCTCTACACCAACGAATCAGACTCAACGAACCCAAAGGCAAGTGGTTAACTTGCTGTTATGTTTAATTTTGATAGTCAATTCATATTTTGGTGATGTGTAAAACAAAATCCGTTTTGGGTATAAATGGGTATTCGGGTGAAATTGGGTTTTTGATAAAGGTTATATCTTGATCTGATTTGGGGTGATATTAGTATGTTTCATGATTCTGTAGAATAGGAATATGAACCGTATGATTAAATCCAGGAAGAATCGTTATCGAAATTCTGATAATAGAGATGAAAAATATTATTGGATGTTTGAAACCCGGGTGAAACCCGAATCTGGAAAACGTTAAAATTCATGGAAATTAGTTATTGATTTAAGGCAGGTTGATTAGAACCTGTCTTCATATGTTAATATGGTTAATTTTTATCGTAGATTACTATGGGAGAAATTAAAAGCTTGGTTGGATTAATAATGGATGAAACAGAATCGGGGGAGAAAGTGACATGCTCGATCGATCGATTGACCCAAGGGAGTCGATCGATCGAGGGTCCCAGATTTTTGGCAGTTCATCGAGTTTTATATATAAAGGGGAAATAAATTTTAAGGTTAATTTATATGTTTTATTTAGTGATAAATAAATCTGAGGCACACATTCCTAACAATTATGTGGGAAAGTAATTGGGATTAGGGAGGATTTATGTGGGGCACCTTATGGATAAATTTGATGAATTCGATTCCAAAATAATTAGATACGGATTCAACTGAGCGGGTCCGGATATATTGGTTTAGCGACGCCAAGGCAGTGAATTAATTATTAAGAGAAATTAATTAATTTGGAGCCGGGATATTGACTCGGATAATATTTAATTTCAGGCCAAGTTAGCGAGCCCGGGTGTATGGGTTGGGTGACACTAAGGTAATAAATTAATTAATGTGTGAATTAATTAGATTAGAGTCGAAACTATAGATTCGAGAAAGTATTATATAAATTAATGTGTAAATTAATTAAAGTAGAGTCGGACCATAGACTCGAGAAAAAATTATAGGTTAGTTCTACGGATTTTGTGCACGGTAATACCGGGAACTAATTATTATATATATACGGTGTGGTGATAGTATATATATAGTGTGTGTGCTATTAAATATCAGTGACTAGATATTTATTTAATTTCTATGATCTAGTGCTATCAAGGGAGGTTGCGCTAAGTGGGTGAATCCCCTAGCTTGAGGAGTAGGGCGAGTATATCCCCAGGTCATAGCGTCCATTATATGGGTGAGGGGCTTATCTCACTTTCAGGGAAGGAATATGACCGCCTCCATTATGTTTATATTTTGGCCAAGTTAGTGAGCCATTATAACTTGGGGTAACTAGGTTATGCGAGTAAATCTAGTGGGATAACACTTTAGAGAATACAACCTGTAAGGACACAAATTTCCAATTGAGTCCATATATAGTTTTGGCTCAATTCCGGACAAAAACATTTATTCATAGGATTTTATTTAATTGTAATATTCAAGACCTATGAAGTGTTTGTTGAAGACGTAGCGGCAAAGAGTATAAAGCCTCATCAACATGTCGTAGTTTATGTGCCTCGTTTGTACGTCATCAACTAAGGTTCCATGCTCCCAAGGTATGAATGTAATTATATTGATATAGGAGTTTGGAACAATTTGTATTGGGTGTTAGGTGAATTAAAACTACATTTTATTTTTCAGAAAGAATCAATTAGAAACTTAAAAATAAGTATATAAAAGTTTATAAAAGTTTCTGGGCCAAAATCGAATTTTTCAATCTTTCTGTTTGTTCGTTTGAAATGTCGTTCGAACGAGTTTTTTCGTTCGAACCAGATTTCGTTCGAACGAGTTTTGTCGTTCGAACCATGTTCGTTCGAACGAGTTTTGCCAACGACCCTAACTGGACAGTCGTTCGATATGTCGTTCGATATGTCGTTCGAACGAAGGTTCGTTCTAACGAGGTATCTAACGAACCTCTAACGAGCCCAGACTGGTCACTCGTTAGAAGTCTCGTTCGAACGAGAATCAAGTTCGTTCGAACGAACTTCCAGCGAGAACAGTTATTTGGCGGTTTTTTTGCAGTTTTTCACCACTCTTCCACTTGGTTTTCAACCAACTTTTTTCATGCTTTATTATGTGCGGGAAACACATTTTCCATGGGAACTTTTCCAACATTTGTTTATCTCCAAAAGAGAGTTTGAGAGCAAAATCACTTTAGGAAGATGTTCAAGTTTTGAGTGTCAATTTGTAATGAAAAATTCATACACACTCTAGTTTACACCCAATAATTGTTTATCCAAGCTTTATATATACATATCTTTACTTGGAGTTTTTGGCACCGGTTTTCTCTACCGAATTCAAGAGATGTTTCGGGTTTGCTTCTACACCCCATCACAAAGAAGACCTTTGTTGAGATTCTACCCGTTTGGAGAAAGGCTCCATGTTCGGGTGACGGTGACCGTTTAAAGTCCTATCGATGATTTCCGAGACCACGGTGGAGGTCCGTTGGTTATCCGCTAATTGGAGGTTGATAAAAGAAGGAGCATCACGGCTTGAGAGGGTTCGAGTTTAGGAAGTAAGTCTTTTGTCTTGTATTTTGTAATACCGTTTTTAGTGGATTTGAGGCTAGGGTCGTCCCGAGGTTTTTTCCCGTTAGTGGGTTTTTCCTCGTACATCGCGGTGTGGTGTGACATTGTTTATTTTATCTTGCACATCATTTAGAACGCATGCTTTAGGTTTAATTCAAGATAAAATTCGGTTTAATTATCACACTCATTTAATTTGGGACTTAAATTAAATATTGGGTAAATTTGGTTTATTCAAGTCACTTGCTAAAATTGGTTTCGCCTAACTTTGGGTATAATTGTTAATCATGACTTAGGCAAATTCTAGGACTTGAATTATGTTGTTTAATTTGTTTCTTATGATATTAAAACCCGGCCTTGTTTTGTTTTGTTGAACCATCACTTATATACGCTTCCGCATTTATTGAAAAGGAAATTATATTTTAATTTGACATTATTAATCACCGGGGATCCAACTGCGCTTTCAAATTGGTATCAGAGCCAAAAACAATAAATTATTTCGTTAAGATCCTTTAATTTTTGGCTAAAATGGATTTTTCCTCATTTTCAAAATTTCCTATTTTTGATGGTTCTAACTACGCGTATTGGAAAGCGCGAATGAAATCGGCACTTAAATCTATCGATGAACGTGTTTGGATGTCTGTTGTTAACGGTTGGACCCCACCAACACATTTAATTAAAAATGAACAAGTTCCCAAACCCGTCGATAGATGGACTGAAAATGAGTTTAAGCTAGCGAATTTTAATTCCCGAGGTTTAAATGCCTTATTTAGCGCTGTCGCACCGGATGAATTCCGACGAATTATGACGTGTGAAACCGCTAAAGAAGCTTGGGATATTTTACAATTAACTCATGAAGGAACAAGTGTCGTTAAAGCTTCTAAACTCCAAAACCTCACTACTCAATTTGAAACTATCAAAATGGATGAAAAAGAAACTTTTGATAAATTTTATGCTAGCCTTTCAGATATTGTTAATTCATCCTTTAACTTGGGAGAGAAAATACCTGACGACCGTGTAGTAAAGAAAATTTTGAGGTCACTACCCGATAGATTTATTCCTAAAGTGACTGTTTTAAATTCTTTACCCACTTTAGTCTCTACGAAATTAGAAGAGCTTGTAGGTGATTTACAAACCTATGAACTAGATATGTTTCCCTCTAAAACTGAAAAGAAAATTGAAAAGGGCGTTGCGTTAAAAGCCCGCAAAGAGGTTAAACAAGTAGTAGAGAGCGATAGTGATAGTGACTCTGAAGATATGGCTTTATTTGCTCGTAAATTTAGAAAATTTCTTAAATTTAACAAAGATAAAGTTAAAAATGATTTTAAGAAATTTGAATCTTCTAAACATGATAAAATCGAGAAGATTTCTAAAGCCGAAAAGATCCCTAAGCCTAGTAATGAAAATATTGATAGGGACGAGTCTAATAAATGATTTGGTTGTGAAGGTTATGGCCATAGGGCTTTTGAGTGCCCCACTAAACTAAGGAAAGAGGGTAAACGACCCATTTCATATAATGCGACCCTTAGTGATAGTGATAAGGAAGAAAAGCCCGATTCCCCCACAAAGAAAAATTTTGTGGCTTTTATGGCACATGTGAGTGATAATGAGAACTCATGTGATGAAATTATAGCACATGCCACTTCCAAGGTCATTGTACATGATTCTCTTATTTTTATGATAGTGAGAGTGAAAAAGAAGAAGAGAGTGAAAATGAAGAAGAGGTTGATATGAGTGAACTTCAAAATGCTTTTCATGAATTATATAAAGAATCTATTAAATTGAAAAGAGCTAATTTGAAGTTAGAAGCGAGTTTAAGAGAGAGTGTCAAGGTCATTGATGAAAGTGCCTTAATAGAAGACCTTAAGACTCATGAGAGGACTCTTCAAGAGAAGCTTAACTATGTAGAAGGAGAGAGAGATAGCCTTAGGGGTTTAATGGAATCCTTGAAAAAGGAGCTTCTTGCTTTTGAAGAGCGAAATGTTTTACTAGAATCTAAAATTTTGGATTTGGAAAATAAATTAAAAGATTCTAGTAATGTCAAATTTTATTTGGAGTGTCGTTCTGAAAAACTAGATAAAATGTTAGGAACGGTCCAAATTAAAAATGACACTTTTGGTTTAGGCTTCAATTCTTGTAATGATTTTAACCCTAAAGTCAAAACCAATGTTTTAGGAGAATCTTCTAGGAATGCATTTAATGATCACTCCTTAGATAAATCTTTTCGACATATTCTTACTTGTACAGTTTGTGGTTGACAAGGTCATCTTAGGAAATTTTGTTTAGATCTTAAACGAATTCCTAGAAAATCCCATAGTAAAGTAACCACGATAGCTAACGTTCCTACACCCCAAGATAGTAATTCTTCATTAATTTGGGTTAGGAAATCCGACTTGGTTGCCTTACAAAATAGGGATTTTGATTCTCATTTACTTTCACATCCTTCCTCCCTTGATAAATCTAATGGATGAATGTGTTAGTGTTTGCATACTTTAGCGTTTGTACTTCATGCTATATCCATATGCTAAATGTATGCTTGTTTAGTCATTCTCTAGTCATTGCCTTATTTCATATCACATGCTAGAAATTATGACTTGTTTATCTTTTTGTATTATATTTTGTGTTTGAATCGACTCCATAATATAAAAAGATTTTTGTTTATCATTTGTGTTTTATTTATTTCATTTAAGCTTAATGAAAAATACAAATGATTTTTGTTTGTCCTTTTGAGTAAATATTTATTTTTGATTAAAAATGTTAAAAACTCAAAAAGATTTTGTTTTGTGTGTATTTTTGTTTGACACACTTTATGTGGCATATATTTGTGTTTGAATCATATCGTTTACGCTTCCATGTGGCTAGAACTTTTGGTTTAGATTTTCAATCCTTAAAATGTTCTTTACCATGTTTTATATGGAGTAGTTGGATTTTGTATTGTTTAAATGGATTCTATTTCTATATGCCTCTATTCACACATGCACGAGCTCTTTTGAAATCTTAATGTCACATGTTATATTTGAGCTTTTTGAGGTGTTCTCCTATCAATCTAGTCATCTACATATCTATGACCTAGGAGGACTAGTGCATGTCAAAATCCGTTGCATGTAAGATTTGTGCGAAAAATGAAAACATGATAAATTAATATATGCACGGGGAAGGGCTCCGAAAGGATGAATTAAGTCCTTTGCGATAGTAAGCCACCGTTGATTGGATCTAAAAGAAATACGTGATCCAAAGGCCTAAAAACAGAATATTTGGCATTAAACAAAAAGCAATTGCCAAGGCCTATGTTTGTTTGATATATTCATTCACAAACAAAAGAATATATATGCTCATTGAGGGAGAATTGGATGGTATATCAACAGTTTGCACAATGTCCATTTATCCTAGTTGTCTTTAATGTCATGACTCTATTTGGTTTGTAGAATCATCATCATGCTAGGCTTGTATGCATTGTGTATGTTTGTTCATTGAGTTCAATCTTTATATTGTCACATGAGGTTATATTTAACTGTAATGAAGTTTGCAATCAAATGAGAACTCCGTGAACGTTTCTTAAGTGTTTGGGTCTAAATTTAATTGTTGCTTGTTCACACCCCTACACTTTCGTTTCCATATGACACATTTTTGCCATACGAGTGTGCAAACTTATTGTATTTTGTGTCATGTGTATGTTTATATCTATATATATATGCAAGTGGTTCATTGATATATTTCTAGTATATATATATATGATATTTGTTTGTCTTTGCCTTGTTTTTAATTGCCCATATGCTTTCATGTCTTAACACTTTAAGCTTTCACATGCGGTTTATTAGTTCTTTATCCTTTGCCTATTCCCGAACAAAAAGGGGGAGAATGATGATAGGGGGAGAAATGGTATCTAATCCTATTATTATCGTATCTTCGTTTGGGGGAGATTTATCTTAGGGGGAGACGTCTTTCTAAGTAGGTCATGTGTTTAAAGGGAGAATTAATTTAGGGGGAGTAATTAATTAATTGCATTTAATATTTTGATATTCCCTATGCATTTGATGAGTTTGCTTAAGTGTGCAGGAATTATTCTAAAGCGGCATCTTTCTATGGCAAAGAGTTTGATCCTTAGGTTGAGTCAAGATTGGGCGGGTTATGTTTTGAGTCTAATAGAGATTGACGGCCCTTTAGGATTTTTGTTTGGTTTTTGTCCCGGAATAGCCAAAGGGGGAGATTTGTAAGGACACAAATTTCCAATTGAGTCCATATATAGTTTTGGCTCAATTCCGGACAAAAACATTTATTCATAGGATTTTATTTAATTGTAATATTCAAGACCTATGAAGTGTTTGTTGAAGACGTAGCGGCAAAGAGTATAAAGCATCATCAACATGCCGTAGTTTATGTGCCTCGTTTGTACGTCATCAACTAAGGTTCCATGCTCCCAAGGTATGAATGTAATTATATTGATATAGGAGTTTGGAACAATTTGTATTGGGTGTTAGGTGAATTAAAACTACATTTTATTTTTCAGAAAGAATCAATTAGAAACTTAAAAATAAGTATATAAAAGTTTATAAAAGTTTCTGGGCCAAAATCGAATTTTTCAATCTTTCTGTTTGTTCGTTTGAAATGTCGTTCGAACGAGTTTTTTCGTTCGAACCAGATTTCGTTCGAACGAGTTTTGTCGTTCGAACCATGTTCGTTCGAACGAGTTTTGCCAACGACCCTAACTGGACAGTCGTTCGATATGTCGTTCGAACGAAGGTTCGTTCTAACGAGGTATCTAACGAACCTCTAACGAGCCCAGACTGGTCACTCGTTAGAAGTCTCGTTCGAACGAGAATCAAGTTCGTTCGAACGAACTTCCAGCGGGAACAGTTATTTGGCAGTTTTTTTGCAGTTTGTCACCACTCTTCCACTTGGTTTTCAACCAACTTTTTTCATGCTTTATTATGTGCGGGAAACACATTTTCCAAGGGAACTTTTCCAACATTTGTTTATCTCCAAAAGAGAGTTTGAGAGCAAAATCACTTTAGGAAAATGTTCAAGTTTTGAGTGTCAATTTTTAATGAAAAATTCATACACACTCTAGTTTACACCCAATAATTGTTTATCCAAGCTTTATATATACATATCTTTACTTGGAGTTTTTGGCACCGATTTTCTCTACCGAATTCAAGAGACGTTTCGGGTTTGCTTCTACACCCCATCACAAAGAAGACCTTTGTTGAGATTCTACCCGTTTGGAGAAAGGCTCCATGTTCGGGTGACGGTGACCGTTTAAAGTCCTATCGATGATTTCCGAGACCACGGTGGAGGTCCGTTGGTTATCCGCTAATTGGAGGTTGATACAAGAAGGATCATCACGGCTTGAGAGGGTTCGAGTTTAGGAAGTAAGTCTTTTGTCTTGTATTTTGTAATACCGTTTTTAGTGGATTTGAGGCTAGGGTCGTCCCGAGGTTTTTTCCCGTTAGTGGGTTTTTCCTCGTACATCGCGGTGTGGTGTGACATTGTTTATTTTATCTTGCACATCATTTAGAACGCATGCTTTAGGTTTAATTCAAGATAAAATTCGGTTTAATTATCACACTCATTTAACTTGGGACTTAAATTAAATATTGGGTAAATTTGGTTTATTCAAGTCACTTGCTAAAATTGGTTTCGCCTAACTTTGGGTATAATTGTTAATCATGACTTAGGCAAATTCTAGGACTTGAATTATGTTGTTTAATTTGTTTCTTATGATATTAAAACCCGGCCTTGTTTTGTTTTGTTGAACCATCACTTATATACGCTTCCGTATTTATTGAAAAGTAAATTATATTTTAATTTGACATTATTAATCACCGGGGATCCAACTGCGCTTTCACAACCAGTGAGTTATTACTCGGGAGGATGGGTTATATTTATATTCAACATATGTGTGAATGTTGTAATATGGTTCTACATATATAATGGGATAAATATTTATATACGAGTAATTAAATACATGAAGTGAAATGTAATAATTATATATGGGTTATATTCATATTCAACATATGTGTGATTGTTGTAAGATAACTTTACGTATATAGTGGGGTGAATAATTATATACGGATAATTTAAATACATGGAGAAAATTGTATTATTTATATAACTAGTGAATGTTATATGGCTTTCAAGGAAAGAGGATTAACTAAGTTAAGGTGGTAAATAACTTATAAATCATGCATTGAAAATACTCGGGATTGAGTAGGGCGGTTGGATGGAGTTATATCAAGTATCTAGTTTCGAGGTAGAAGACTAGGTAGGAAATGAAGAAAGCATTAGGTGTGTACATTAGTTGAGAGGGGAGTTTGTCCACATGGGAGTGCGACACTAACTTAAATATGAAGCGCATTCATGCATTTTATATTACTGCAAGTTAATCATTGGCTAAATGTTTATAAAATGTTTTGGGTTCTAACCCTTGCTATAAAACTATTTTCAAAACCTTTTAGATGTCCAGTCACAGGGACGCCAGGCTTGATATTCTATTCCAGGGACACGTGGATGTGGATGCTAGTAGGATCTTGGATTAGAAGCATCGTTCATTCTTTCCTAGAGTAGGAATCATCTATCAGTTTTAGTTTTACTTAAGGCTTGTCGCCCAGACTTTTCAGTACAGTTTTCGGATTCATTTACTCAGTTGTTGGACGATTGTTATTAGACTATTTACTTTTGTGGCCGACGGTTTTGTAACACCCCGCTTAAAATAATAATGGGTGGCCAGCCCTATACTACCTTAAATCAAGAGTCTCAGACAACTCAGTCTCAACATAAACTATCAGTACTAAATAATATAAGACTAACTACCCGATATCATATAAGCGAGATGTTAAAAAATTAAATAAAACATAAAACAGACAACAAACCAACATATTAGAATTACTGATAAAGGAAAAATGCATAAATACTCAGATAAATGAAATGCTAGAATAAAATGAAATGAGTAACTACAAATGAATATACCTGTAAGGACATTTTTGTCCAACATACTTGTATATGTCATTAGCCGTAACACCGTTGCAAAGATTCAAAGTCCATTCATCATCAACGAAATCCGAAGATCAAAAGAAAGGAAGAATTCAGAAATCCAGTCAGCCGGACCGGTCCGCCTGAAATTCAAACGAACCGATCCGCCTCTGACTACCCCGGACCGATCCGCTGAAATAAAAAAGGAACCGATCCGCCAACGAACCGATCCGCCCCGCCCGGACCTGTCCGCCTTGCAAATTGTATCCAGAGAGCACCGAACCGATTGCGAACCGAATCTTCTTCAAATTAAAAGAACCGATCCGCTATCGGACCGATCCGCCTCAGGCCCGGACCGGTGCGCCCTGGATAGAATTTCCCAGATCATGCTTCAGATTTTTTAGGGCTATGGCTACCTTATTTATACCACGATCAGAAGATGGTTTCCTTAAGACTTTCTCACGTTTTTCTGAGCATATCAACCCTAAAGTCTTCACCTATTGAGTCCTATGATTCTAGGTTTTTAGATTCACACATCTTCCATAACTATGTGAATCAGGTTTGGTAACCCAAGAACACCATTGCTGTTGTTCAACCCTTTGTGAAGTGGACCGTTCCTTCCTCTTCATTGCAGCCCTACTGGACAGGGATAGTTCCAGCCGCCAACCCTACTGGAAAGGGATACTTCCAGCCGCGACTACAGAATCCGATGCCTGCGGGTAATTCTTAGTCAAAAACTTATATTTCAGTGTAATTCGATTGTAAGCCGCTTCTCTTACAAATTATAGTGAATATACATATGGTTTTGCCCCTTTGGGGGATTTTTCCGTAACTTTGTGTGTTGTATAATTCTTGCATGATTTCATATTATTTCAATCACACCTAGTTGCATGCTTAGGGTTAATTTGGGTTAAAAATGGTATTTATTATATTATTTATTAATTGAACGCAAGCGCCAACTCTTTCAAATTGGTATCAGAACCGGTTACGCTAATCTATCGCGTATTCCTTTTTCGACAAAATTTTTCTAAGATATCAATTTTCTGAAAAAATTGATTTTTGAAAAGAACGTGTTCAAATGGAGAAATCATACAATAAATTGCCTGTTTTTGACGGAACAAATTATGCTTATTGGAAAGCCCGAATGAGGTCGGCTTTAAAAGCCATTGATGAACGGGTATGGATTCTTGTTGAAAGAGGATGGACTCCTCCCTCCGTCACTGTTGAAAACGTGACCAATTTAAAACCTGTCACGTCATGGACCGAAGATGAGTTTAGATGGTCTTCCTTTAATTTTAAGGGATTGGGTGCTAATTCTGCTTCTATTACTCCTGATGAGTTCAAACGCATAATGACGTGCTCCACATCAAAAGAAGCCTGGGATGTTTTGCAACTTACTCATGAAGGTACGAACACGGTTAAAGAATCTAAACTTCAAAATTTGACCACCGAATTTGAGACTATCACCATGTCTGAGTCCGAATGCTTTGATGAGTTTTATGCACGTTTGTCGGACATAGTCAACACTTGTTTTAATTTGGGTGAGGAGATTGATAACACGCGTGTCGTTAAAAAGATTTTGAGATCTCTCCCAAAACGCTTTATTCCTAAAGTCACTGTTTTGAACTCTTTGGGAAATTTGAAAGCTCTTAAGTTGGAAGAACTTGTAGGAGATCTTCAAACCTATGAGATTGACATGTTTCCCAAAACCATTAAGGCTAAGGATAATGGCATTGCTTTAAAGACTCATTTTAAGAAAAAGAAAGAAAAAGTTTTGGAGTCTGTTTCTGAGTGTGATCTTGACATAGATAACTTGGCCTTGTTTGCAAAAAAATTCAAGAGAATTCTCAAATTCAAGAAAAATGGAAATCTCAATGATAAAAGGAATTTTGAGAAAAATAATTTTGAAAAGAAAAATGAAAAAGATTTTAAAAATCCTCCCATGAAAGACAGTGAGAGATGCATTGAATGCGAAGGTAGGGGTCATAGAGCCTTTGAGTGTGCCACTCGTCTTAATAGAGAAAAGGGAAAAGTTCTCCTGAATGCTACCCTTAGTGACGACAATGATGTCGAGTCGGTGGACTCGGGAGATGAGTCACCGCATGAGCGTAACTTCACCGCGTTTATGGCTAGTCATGTGAGTTCTTCTAGTGCACCTCACGACGATGAGGATGCTGATTCACAAGGACACCTCGACAGTGAGAGCGAGTGTGATCTTCAACACGCCTACACTGAACTATATTCCAAGTCTTTTGAAACCAAGAAGCGAAACAATGCTTTAGTCCTTAGGATCACTGCCCTAGAGAATGAGTTAAGATTGTTTGGAGAGAGAGAGTGTTTGTGAGAATGGAAAAGAGAGAAAGAGAAAGAAAGATCGTGAGAAGATAAGTTGTTTTGAGTGCAATGGGATAGGGCACAAGAAATTTGAGTGTCCTTCTAATCTTAGGAGAGAGCGCAAGAAAGTTGCCACGCCCACCTCTCCAACCGATAGTGAGGATGAGAATGGTGATGATAGGTTGATCCAAAATGCCTTTAGAAAGTTGTTTATCGAGACCATGGAAACAAAAAGGTCAAATAGGATCCTAGGTCTTCGAATTCGTGAGTTAAAGGTAGAAAGTGATGAGCTAAAAAGGGAAAAAGGTGACTTGTCCAACACGGTGTCTAGTCTGACGACACGTGTATCCCATCTCGTGGATGACCTCAAACAAGCACAGGATGTCCAAGTCACATTAGAGAATGCTCCCGAGCCTATATCCACCGTGGTGAGTGAGTCCCATGGGTGTCCGTCTAGGAATGTTCATCCCAAAATTGTTGACAAATTACTTCCTAGACCGGTTTATGTTTGCTCCCACTGCAAGAAGCAAGGACATCTTAGGGAGTTCTGTTCTAAGTTGGGTTTTTTGCCACATCATGCCACTTCACACATTCATGCACATGCACCCACT
This sequence comes from Sambucus nigra, assembly GCA_949130495.1. Classification (NCBI taxonomy): domain Eukaryota; kingdom Viridiplantae; phylum Streptophyta; class Magnoliopsida; order Dipsacales; family Adoxaceae; genus Sambucus; species Sambucus nigra. Next base: position 635,681,223 of record OX422207.1, on the reverse strand, counting down.
CATGATTCTTTGCCTGCTCATTTTGATGGAGAGTTTACACATATTCGCGAGCAAGTGAAGTTTTTGATCAAGACTACACATGATCTAGTGGAGTTGGTTCAAAAGATGTCACCATCTTTGGAAAACTCCACCGTTACTCCCACTTGAGATCTAGTCTTGTTTGCTAGCATAGATTGTTTTTCATGACATCATTTTTTGCCTATTGTTAGCATGTATTATTAGTTTGCTTTATTTTTGCTTTTTCTTATTTTTGAAAAATACAAAAAGATTTTCTGTTTAGAAAAATTTTAAGAAAAGCCCAAAAAGATTTTATTTTGATAAAATTTTTGAAAATCCCAAAAAGATTTTTTTTTCTTTTGTTTTGCACCTTTTATGGATGAGCATTTAAGATAGCCAAGTCACAACTTCATTCCATTTATCCATGTGACTGTTTTATAGAGATTTGAGAGGCTACATCATTTCATCCATGTGCTTAACATTGATTGGAGTCCTTGAGATGTAATTAGTGATATTTCCTACATGCTTGACTCCTATATCGTTTATTGCACACATGCACGGCTGTATTTGTCTATTGCACTTGTCTATCACATATTGACTTGAGTGTTTATATCTCAATTCTGTCTATACAATGTACAATATGCGATAAAACTTGACAAGATTGGATTGCATGTAAAACCCGTTTTGGTGAGACTGTGTGTATATTTTCATAACGGGGAGGGGCTGCAAAAGTTGATTCTTATCCTTTGCGCAAAAGCCACCGTTAAAAAGGACCTAAAAATGGAGGAATTTTAATATCCGAGGTCCTAAGAGGTTAAAAGAGCCCGAAAAAATTGATAAGGCAATAAAAAGCAATTCATGCCAAATATGGGCCATTTAGGTTTCACCCAATTCTCCAAAGTTTGAGAATTTAGTATTCCTCTATTCAAAATATAAATCTGAGGGAGTTTGGTTGGAGATTGAAAAACGGGTTTACACTTCCTTGAAAGTCCTGAAAAAGCATGAAAATCATTTTGGACGTTATTGGTGTAGAAATCACTTTGAGCTTTGATTTGTAGATTTGATATAGTCAATGTCTTATATTTCCAATCTTTTACACCAAAGGAAGCATTTGAGTTCATTCGTTAGGAATATCCAATATTCATCGTGCACATATGTCATGTTTGTATGCTTTGATTTTCCTATCGACTTTTGATCACACCCATTCTTTTACACTATCACCGACTTGGTTGTTTTATGTTCATTCATGGTGTGTTTTTATGCCTTGTGTCACCCCGGTACTTGATTGCTTGATTTATTTCTCTCATTTGTCTATTTGGGGACATCATAAAAAGGAGGAGAATGAATTATCTGATTATGGGGGAGTTTTGAAATTCTGAGAATATCATCTTAAATTGATATATATGCTTATGTTTATCTCATTTAAAACTCGATACGTCACTTGGTATTTGCTTTGTCTCATGTGTGTAGGTACATCTTTTGATAATCCCATGTTGCACACCCTGATGAGAAAAGCGGTGAGATTTCTGAAGATTCGATGAACAAACGTTGCAGCCTTAGTCATTTGTACCACTTTCAGTTTTTGGGTTCATGGAAGGGTAGATTTGTATAGGCATTGTGATTATAGATAATTCGGATTTTTTTTATGTTTGTTCTGGCATAGACATAGGGGGAGATTTGTAAGGACATTTTTGTCCAACATACTTGTATATGTAATTAGCCGTAACATCGTTGCAAAGATTCAAAGTCCATTCATCATCAACGAAATCCGAAGATCAAAAGAAAGGAAGAATTCAGAAATCCAGTCAGCCGGACCGGTCCGCCTGAAATTCAAACGAATCGATCCGCCTCTGACTACCCCGGACCGATCCGCTGAAATAAAAAAGGAACCGATCCGCCAGCGAACCGATCCGCCCCGTCCCGGACCGGTCCGCCTTGCAAATTGTATCCAGAGAGCACCGAACCGATTGCAAACCGAATCTACTTCAAATTAAAAGAACCGATCCGCTATCGGACCGATCCGCCCAGGCCCGGACCGGTCCGCCCTGGATAGAATTTCCCAGATCGTGCTTCATATTTTTTAGGGCTATGGATATCTTATTTATAACACGATCAGAAGATGGTTTCCTTAAGACTTTCTCACGTTTTTCAGAGCATATCAACCCTAAAGTCTTCACCTGTTGAGTCCTATGATTCTAGGTTTTTAGATTCACACATCTTCCATATCTATGTGAATCAAGTTTGGTAACCCAAGAACACCATTGCTGTTGTTCAACCCTTTGTGAAGTGGACCGTTCCTTCCTCTTCATTGCAGCCCTACTGGACAGGGATAGATCCAGCCGTCAACCCTACTGGAAAGGGATACTTCCAGCCGCGACTACAGAATCCGATGCCTGCGGGTAATTCTTAGTCAAAAACTTATATTTCAGTGTAATCCGATTGTAAGACGCTTCTCTTACAAATTATAGTGAATATACATATGTTTTTGCCCCTTTGGGGGATTTTTCTGTAACTTTGTGTGTTGTATAATTCTTGCATGATTTCATATTATTTCAATCACACCTAGTTGCATGCTTAGGGTTAATTTGGGTTAAAAATGGTATTTATTATATTATATCTTAATTGAACCCAAGCACCAACTCTTTCAATACCCGAATAAGTTGTCGGGTCACAAAAAATACAATAACCGAAATGGAATAAATATAAACATTTATTAATATCCCTTGGGTGTAAACCCGATATACAAAATGAGTCCTACCTATATTTTTAAAGAAGTAGGAAGCGACTACATTGTACATCCCGAAACAGTTCGCACCTGTCACGGCTCCCAAGACTCTGGATATAAGGTCATCCGGCATCCATGCGGTAGGACAACTGTAGTAATATATATATATATATATATATATATATATATATATAGAGAGAGAGATGCAGGAGAGAAAAGTAAACGGGTCAGAGCCCGACTTGTGAAAATATTTAGCAAGTGTGTTAACCGTGCATAATAAATATAAATGCACTTATTTCATAATTAAAGTGGAATCGCACTCTCGTGAAACCCCAACTCACCTCTCATCTAACGGTGCCCACCTATTCGCGTCCTGAAATCTTAGTTAAGTTACCCCACCTATAAGGACAACCTAACTTACCATAGGCATAGCCTATACCCACGAGATATTCCTTCCAATCATATCCAAAGAATCCAACCCGTTCAATCACACTTAATTATTCTTACAAACATATATGCCATACTAGGCTTCATAGTTTCCAACTTAACTTAATCATTTAACCAATTTATTACTTTACATATTAGCATAAAGCTTCATTTTAAGAGTTTATATTCTAAGTAACATGCACAAGTTAATAAGGACAAAACTCCTCTCTACTCTCAACATTGTACTACGTATCGTGCGTGGGGCGTCTCGCAAAGCGAAATCCAAACAAAGAACCCCCCTGTTACACTACTCCTTGACAATGTCATTAGTAGGGATATGTCATGTCATACACACAATACACTACTACTACAACTACTAAATTTAGATTACCATATAAGAACAATTTAAAATCTCCAATAATATCCTTGGGATGATGTAACCAAAATATTCCTTAAATGCGATACATCAACCCCCAGTAATCTAGTACATCATATTCATCCAAGATGTACCCCAAAAAGATTTCATATCCTTTCACCTATAGGATATATATAAATATATATATAGGCATTTATTCTAACCATATATATATATACAATCATCCATACGCATAGCCAAGTGTACATACTACAATATGATGTACAATGGCCACGCACATAATATACTCAGCTATATATATCGCCGATAAACTGAACCATGCTATCATCTTCCTGGGAATTACTCACATACCATTCTGGGGACCACGGTCGGTCTCAATATCATCGACATCGGGGCCAAACACACACACACGACGTCCCGGGAAGCGGTCATAGCTCCTAACCGGTCAATGAGATGAGACATACCCACCACGTCTCACCCCAAAAGAAATACATATCACATAATACACATTGGACGACTATGACCTGGGGAATATCCACACCCTGCCCTTTGAGCCAGGATGCTCACCCTCTGCGCGAAAACTTCCAAATGATAGCATGAGCGGGGTATGTTTAACCACATAAGTATATATATTGTTCTCATGCACAATATATATACATCCATATGATTACATCATATGATTAAACCATCACATACGGTTTAGATATTCATATCATAAGTATACACATTTATCCATATCTATACAATTATATACATATATCTGCATAAATATACACATTTTCTCTCGTCAGTATGTATAAGATTTATAACTCGGCTATAAGTATACATAATCCTCAATATACTAGCCATCGTTCCAACACATTTAATTTACCTCGATATGTGAATACGATCCCTCACTTGAAGCGTATTCATCCATTTTTCCTATGATTAATAGTCTCCCAAAAATATATGTTTATATTCAACATTTGGGTTATCACCCAAAATTTAATGTAGGAGACTATCAATACACATCTCATTTATATTCGAAAGTACATAAATATCTCTAGTACTATTTGACCATTGGCATATACATGACTAATAGTCTATAAACCTTAGATTATCCCAAATTCATTTCAAATATGGGAATCCCAATTGTTACTTCCACACAATCATGTATAAACTATTCTGACTAGAATTATACTGACGCTTATTCTAGTTGATAGTACGATCAAATCGTTCCCAATTCGGACTACGGTTCATTTACTCTCATGAATCCCTAGTCTAACACCTCTAATTTACCCCTTAAATTTATCATTACTAAGGATAATGCGACTAGTCTCTCTCATCGGTCCCCAAATTGTATCTTAATGATATCATGTCTCTATAAGGATTCTATATAAATGTCGGCCTAGAATTTCGCAACCTACCCTCACAACTCTCTCTAAAAGTTCTTAACCTCCCATCATAACTATACTCACTTTTGATTTATAATTATGATTTTCAACCCCAATGAGGTTTCTCACTATTTCCATTAACACACACAACTCCAATTCTTACACATATATTTTCCCCAAACTATTTCAAGAAGTCCCCATGATCCTAACATGTGAGAAACCCCTTATAAGTCTCCAAACTATATCTCTTACATCATAAAAGGAGACCCCAAATTAATAAACCCAACCAAATAAGGTTATAAATCACTATAGAGAAAATCACTCCAAATGCCCTGTTTCCGAATCCATTCGGCCCCTCCGAATTGATTCGGCCCCAACAACGAATCGATTCGACCCATCCGAATCAATTCGGTCCAAAAGGACCCGAGAGTCTGCTACATACCGAATCGATTCGCTAGGGGCGAATCAATTCGTCCCTAAAGACACGAGGCTTCTGCAACCTGGCAAATCGATTCGCTAGGGGCGAATCTATTCGGCCAGTTCAGAAAGCCACGAAAATGGCTAATTTTTCCAAAATCCAAATTCTCCAAATTTTTACCTCTTCCAACCCCTAATCTTCAACCCCAACATGTTTCAAACATCAACACTCATCCTATATCAAATCTCATCAATTTTGTTATCCCTTAAACCCAAGTGTAAACTTAAATTTCAAGATTTAAACCAAAATTTTAGGTTTTGATGAATATACCCAAAAATCCAATTCTTATATCCACAAATTATGAAATGAAATACACAAATGAAATATTTATAAAGATTAAACACTTGCCTCAGATTTGTAGAGGTTGAATCGTCCTCGATGTCGCGTTTGGTCCGGAATCTCCAAGCTTTTATTCCTCTCTCTCTTCTTTTCTTGTTCTTTCTTTCTTCCTTTCTCTTTTCCTTCTATTTCTCTCTTCTCACAAATGAGAAGGCTTGATCCGTAAGCCTTTAAATCCCTTAAAATAATAAACCCAGTTTTAAATGTTAATACATACTTTAAATGACTCGTTTACTCCAATTCGAGTCAAACTGACTTAAAAACATTCCAGAGCAGAAATAAAACCCAATGACACTCATTTTGACTATCTCGACCCTTTATGGATCGATGGTACACTTGAAATCATCATCCGGAATACTTAAAAACGTTCTCTATTTTTGGACCTCAATTCCCAAATTTTAAAATTCTCCAATTTAATTAAATTTAATTTTCCCCAAAATTTAATTTCTCAGTCTCAAAAATCATGGGGTGTTACAGGTTTATTCGACAAGTAGTTATTTAATTATGCAGTTAATTTGATTCAGTTGTTGTGAATGGATCATTGTATATTTCCGCATGTTGTTTCTTTTATCTGAATAAAAAGATAAAATTTGGCACCGACTTTTTGGAATACTAGGTGGTTAGTAAGTTTTAAAAAGTTTTTTGACAGTGATGCTAAGAATGAACCAACTGGTATTCCTATTTTAATTTAAGAGAGGACTGATCACCCAGTATTTTATTAGGCGGGGTGTCACATTCTTTGAGTTCCCAAACTCTTTAAAAAATCTCTCTATGTTTGTATGATCGTTTATGATCAAAGTTTTCAAACCAAAACCCTAGTTTATACCCAAACAGTTTTAGATCCAATTTTCATCATATATATACTTTGAGATCTTGTTTGTAGGCACCAAAGTTTATTCTCTTCATTTTGTTGACAATCGTTTCATACGGGTGATTGCATATTTTCAATTTACACACACTGGACTCCATGGTGTGGTGTTTCTATAAAGAAGCAGTGGATTCTGTGTTTCAATTAGTAGACGATTATTGAGCATGTTAGGTGAATACTGAGGCGTGCATGAAGTCACATGTCGTGGCAGTTACGTGGGTAGACTCCTGCGTATCACTGTGTGTTTTGGTTGTCTGAGTTTTGTCCCATTTTGGTTCTCATCGTACATCGGGCATTGTGATTAATTTACTTATTTTATCATGCACTCACCTAGATGCATGTTTAGGTTAAGTTTAATTTGGGTTAAACTTGTTTAATTGAACATAAAATTGAGAAAATTTTAAAATAGGGGTTTGGTTAGTTTTGCACTCTTTGCCACATAATATAACCCTACAGGAGACAATAGGACTTTTTAAATTCTGATCATTTTTAAAATTGAGAATATGATTCATTGAATTATCTATTTGTTTGGGCCTTGATTTAAATGATTATCATAAATAGGGAAAAAAATCCCAACAAAGGGAAAAAAGAAAGAATATATTTTTGACAATTTTCAATTTTTCACAACAAAAACATGCTTCGAAAGAACATATAACTAATCAATGGAACTAAGAAAAAATAGTGGGAAGCATATCCCATATCCCCCAACTTATACGTTGCATTATCCTCAATGTAAATTAAGAACACAAGTTAAAGAAAGTAAGCAAATGATACGCCCCAAAATGGAGTGGTCTCCGAAAAGCACAAGTCTAATGATTCAACAAAACATGTTAGAACCAAGCATAACAAAAAATAAGAACAAAAAATTTAACTGATTACACTAGACAAAAACTAAAACTAAAATTAAAACCACTACTATTTAAAACTAACAATTTTAACTTCTAACTAAAATTTTTAAGGGTCCACCGAAAAAACGATTTGACTTTGAGGGATTAATGATGTACCCTGATTTGAGTTTATGCCTTCCAAAAAATAAGAATTCCATTTGCACAACGGAAGCCATACAAAGGGCAAGGGGAAGAAACAATCACCAATAATAACTTTTTGGCAGATGATAGGGGGTTTGGATAATACAAGGGATAAGCTCACATGGGATCCAACAAAGACTGAATTTCCCCCCAAAGGTTTTTTAATTGAAATAGGAGGTGGAACATATGGAGGCACAATATCCTTCTTGAGAGTAACTCGAGAAAGTAGTCCTTATCTGTGAAAGGATTAAATGTTATAAAGTTTTGAACCGATTCATGGGATTTATGTAATATTTGGATAACTGTGAACGAAAATGGAGAATAAATCAATTCAATATCAATATATACCTCATCATCACTTGAAGATTAAATTTCTAAGGATAAAGATTCATTTTTAATGAAATCATCTTCTAAAAATTGTTTGAGGTGAAGAACAAGTCTCAACCTCTTCTTTTCTTCTCAAAGAAGAAATCATCTTTTCGCAAAGTGATTCAATTTGTATATCCTCACCATTTTCATTCTCCATTATGCCTTGGGCGAAAAGCAGAATGGTTTTCTCCAAATTAGGCATCTTTGGCCCAAGAACCTCAGATTCCTCATTTGGTTCAAAACATTCCTCATCTTCCATAGTCTTTGAAGAAAAATTATCGTTGGATTTGAATGATGCATCCAATTCTTGTACCCGACAATGATTTTCCTCTCGATAATGGTTTTCAAGATTTTCATTCTCAAGAATACGAATTCCCTTACGCAATTTCATAGGTGGAGCAGTGAATTATTCAAAATGAAAATTTTGAGAACTATTCTTGTAACTACTTTCAAACTTAATATTATAAGAATTTTAAAAGTTATTGCAATAATTGTTCGGAGAACTATTATCACTATGGGCCTGTCTAGTTTCTAACTATAATTTTATTTTATGTGTTTAAATACAAAGCTGATAAAAATCTGGATTTGGCAACCTGTTTTTAAATTATAATATTTCTGTGTTATAATCAAGTTTTTTAGAAAACAGATTGAGGGTGTTTTATAACTTTTTTTTTATTTTTCAACTCAAAATTATTCATTAACGCATTTAGACCTTAATATATAAAATAAATATATAATACATTAATATGTGTGTAATTCTTATAAATAAATAAAATATATGTTCATGTACATAAAATTACATATGGAATAATATAAAGTTAAATAATATTATTATACATGTATTATTAATATATGGAATAATATAAAATATACATGTAGTACATATGTATTATAACATATTATCAATTCATGTATGTATATAATTTTATAGTGAATTATTATTATTATTATTATTATTATATATATATATATATATATACTGTACTGCTCTTGTGCGAGCTAGTCCGCATTTTAAGAGTACCGACCGGACATGTGTCACTTGGCGCTGAACCTAGAAATTATCGGTTAAATTATAGGCACTCTCTCTCTCTTTTCTGTACTCAATGTCAGGTGACACATGTCCGGTTCATACTCTTAAAAAGTGGACGAGTCTCACAAAAGCAGTATTGTATATATATATAAAGTTATGGTTGGGTTGCTACATTGATCTTGTCTTAACCTATGGATATTTTAACACTAGTGTGTCGCACTTACATTTGTACACTTATGTATATAATCAATATTTTCTCCATTATTTCAAATAAGAGTTGAGAGGTGAATTTTTAAAAGAGGACATATCGTAGCTTTTATGAGGCAAAACTCTTTAATCTTCTCATTGTGTTCTTTATGTTTTTAGTTAAATCTTGAATCATAACGTTCTTTCGACAAAACATTTTTCCAAAATAATTTTTTTTGTAAATATGGTATACTTTTAAAAACCTTGAAAACATTTATGAGATTTTAAGAAACTAAACATTTCAATACACATTTTTCAACCTAGGATATCCTCACAGATCCTAAATTTAAGTCGTTCCTTCCATTACCTTGGAAGAAAAATGTTATTCCACTTCAAAAAAGGTCTTATTGGTGTAAGATTTTAAAGAATTGGTTGTGGACCAAAACCGTTTGTGGTTGTTTAGCATACTCCAACTGTTAACACTCTCCTCGCAGAATATGGTGTGAATGAGTTGATAGGAAGGTTGTTCATTATGTGATTGCAAATGATTTTTGTCCTATTTCTGGAAATCTCTACCATACTACATTTTCCATTCATATCGGCCCAAAGTTTTTTCCCGTTAATGGTATTTTCCTCTTACATTCGGTGTTGTGTGAAATGTTTTATCTCTCTACATTATTAAAATCACCTATCTTAATAAGAAAAAAAAAATTGGTTAGATTTGACTGGTGATAAAATATTTTGTCATATAGACATTTTGGATTCTTTATTCTGTTTGTTGTTTTAGAAAGGAAATTATCTATCAAAATTGGTAATTAATGTTTAGTTAGGTAGTTACCTTCGAGGACTCTCATGCTCAACAGGTATCACAGCGGGTCTTGTTCTTTTTAGTCTTAAACTTTAGAGTAAATCCTTTGTGCAAGATGGATGATGGTTTGTCTTTCCAAACTCTAAATATTTATGGTACAAACCTTTCTTATTGGAAGGTTTGTACAATGTCACATTTAATGTCATTGGATGATCAAATCTGGAATAGTGTTTTGATAGGTTGGATACATACGGTTACCATTGTTTAAAATTTTGTAATACCCAAAATAAGAACTATTAGGGATGAGAATTACATGAGAGAGAGTGTGCGAAACTCTAAAGGACTCAACACAATATTGGTTGCGCCACTATTAGTAAGTTTCGGCGTATTTTGACTTGAACAATGTCAAAGGAGGCACGGTAAGTTTTAGGGAAAAAAACTATGAAGGCACATCCACCGTGAAGCATGAGAAGTTCAACATCTCACCACTAGTTTCAAACTCCTTACCATTAAGGATAATTAAACATTTGATAAATTATATACTCAAGTAAATGACATAGTTAATTTGACTTTTTCTTTGCAAAAAGTGATCAAGTAGGTTATTGTCATCGATAAGATCCTTAAATCTCTTCCATTTAGGTTTCATAGCAAGGTTGATGCCATCAGATAAGTTCGATCTCTACTTAAGTCACCTTTGATAGTAAATGATCTAGTATGTTCACTTCAAACTTATAAGGAGAATTTGAATTATCACCTCGGAGAACCTATCAAGAAGAAGAACATAACATTTAAGGTGAAAGCTCATAATGTTACTCCATCTATGGAATTTCTTGATGTTATTGAGGATGACATGGACTTATTTACAAGTAAATTTTTTGGGTCGTAGAAAAATCTATTTTAAACCAACAAAAACCTAAAATCGTACCCGCTTAAGGTTGAATTGAATCAAGGAAGTGGGAGAAGAAGAAGAATTTGCCAAGTTCCATCACATGTTACACGTATGGTAGTAGATGATATTATTCCGATCAATTTCCTACTAAATTGAGATAAGGTAGTAGCAAACATGCATATCAAACAACTTGTAATGAAGATAACTTGGGATTGGAACAAAAAAAACCTTAGAAATAGCTATACGGCATTTATGGCCCGGGGAAATTTTGGTGACTCGGATGTTTTGGAGGAATGTGATGTTCCTCCCATTAGTATTGATATTACTATTAAAACCTCCTTAGATGATGGTGATTATGTGAGATATCATCAACTTTTATGCTCAACTTTTTGAGGAGCCCTCAGAACTCGAAAAAAACATCTAACTCTCAACCATCTTAGTCACTATCGAAAATGAAGAAGTATGGTGAGTGAGAGTACTTTTAGAGTTTTAGACACTAAAAAAGAAGTGTTTGTTAAACCTTTTGGCATAGACAAAATTAGTAACAACTTTTTCATTTTGAGGTGAAGTACTATGATATCTTTGTAGGAGAGTGAAAACTCCAAGATTGCCTTGTTGGACAAAACATCCATACTTGAAATTGAGCTTTTACTTGTATCCACTTTGAAGTTGGATTCGGAAGATAAATCTAAATAATTAGGCAAAATTTTTTTGGTAGTAAGTCTTCAAAAGATAAGAGAGGTCATCTCAAAATTGTACTGCCTCATTACCCTCGCATCACAATCCATTTTACCATCCTCCTTATAGAGTTCTTCTTCATCCAACTTAATCATGAAGAATAAAAGGAAGGTGAAGTTCATTTGTTACTATTGTGAAAAAGGGTAACATTTGAAATATTTTTGTTTCAAGTGTAATAAACAGGCTCTAAAGTACCCAATCTCTTTGGTGAAGCGTGAACCTTTTACGTATACCCATTTTCATAAGTTAGGTAAGTTTAGAGAATTTTGTGATTTACTTAAACCATTTGCTCCTTTCATGAACTTTAAGTATAATAGAAGCTTTTATTGTAAGGGTAAGAAGAAGGTATGTGATTCTATTAAAGATCCTAAGGCAAAATCGACCATGGTTGTTTCTTTCAAAATCGTGTCCAATTCCTCTACTTGTAAAATCTATGTATTTGGTCTAGGAGTCTCAAAGTTGATCAAGTTTCTATCAACAATCACACAAAGCATAGGGGACTATTTCCCTCCTGTAAGTATTTATAGTTAAGACTATTATATATGCCTAACATGTGCTTTAGATTTCTCATATTTTCCTTGGTATTATCCAAGTTCGATTTTATAATTTTGTTTTTGATATTGATCTTTGGATGTTCAAACCAGGAATATTTTTGGTTTGATATTTGAGTTTTATATGTTTGTAGGTATACTTATATCCCATATGCTTCACTTTTCACCTACATGATTAGAAATTTTGCAATTTGTTTCATTTATGGCTTTATAATCCATGTTTAGAATTATATAGTTTAAAATTCCTTGGTTAATTAATCTTGTAAATTTAAGAGTATTTTATCATAACTCGTGCATTTTACACAACATTATAACTAGAGCAATATATGTAAAATATATAATAAAGGTATTTTATTTCTGCATTTATCAAAAATTAAAAGTTTAATGTGGTTTTTGATAAAAGGGGGTCATGTGTAATCATAATTGTGTTGAAAAGGAAAATTTTCTACATTATACAAAACCATGAAATAAGCAATTATCCGGACTACAACTTCAGGATATGTGTTCTTACCTTTATTAAAATGAGAAATAGTTCTCCACCTTTTTGTAAGGAGTGAAAGTCATAACTTGTAAAAACATTTTTAAAAGCAATGTTATCGTCTAAAAGTAGTATATTGATTTAGTCTTAGCAAGATTACAATAATTATAAAAAATAGAAGATAAAGCAATATAAACTACATGAATGTGAATATAGAGAAAAAAATGACATGAGAGAAGGAGAAATAAGATGGTATATACATGGTTCGAACCGAAGTGGTGCCTACGTCCACAGGTGCAAGTGTTGATTGTATTAATTCAATGGCAAAACACCATGGATGAATTCATGTTATAATATCTCAAGTTCTCTCTAGAGTTTGACAACATAACGATTACTTTTAGGTTGTTGGAAGAGAAAGAATAGAGAGGGACACGAGTCATGCCTTTATAGGTTAGGAAGGTACACACTTTACATGCTAGTGGAAGAATAATGAAATTAGTTATGGTAACATGAAGGAATATTTGCATATCTCTCCCACGTGGGTGCACTGCTGACGTCAGGCAATCACCCAATACATGCTTGCCTTAACGGTGTTACTTGACATTTTTATCCTACTATAAGGTAACATGGTTAACTAATCTGTCTAGAAATATCATAGCCGACTAGATTTCCTAGCTCAAACTGACATGTACCTGAGTTAATCTCATTATTAGCTGAGCCGATCACATTTATGTAATTGATGAGTCCATATGTCCTCTTCTGATTAGTCTACATGCCATACCACATTAATAGAGGACTAGACTTTGCTCATAATTGTATCTTGTAGAATATTTTCTGAAGTATCATGTTTTCTAAGTATGTGCCGAGAAGATTGAGTGACTGAAGCATTAATTGAGATGTTATAAGCTCATGTTATGGTCAAATTATGATGATCTTCTCCGCTTAGTATGTCTTCGTCTGAGGGTGAGAACATTTACTTGTGAGATTTTTCAAATTTTTTTGCCTAAACCTGAGATCGCCACGTATCAGACGCTGAGACTGATGATATGCACAATTAAGGTTCGTGTCTCTAGGGCAGTTTGTGCAATGTTCAAAGACGTCAATTGGAATTTCAATGTGTCATGTCAGTCGCTTTTTTTAAAAAGTTACCATTACCTCCCTAAGAATATAAAACCCATTTTAAATGTCATTTCATCAATTTTCTGAAATCATTTTTCTTTGCACGAGATTTGTCAGAGAGTAAAACTTCTTTTTCAAAAGCACTTACTTATTCTTCGCTAAACCCTTCCCGTTTACTTTCATTTTTGACTGGTTCATTGCATGGACACTCTTTTTTGGTGAGGTTTTCTGATTTCCAACCGTTTGTTGATAGAGTTTTGATGATTTCTAAGGCGTCTCTTACAACTAGGGTTCCAGGTATGTCTGTTCACAAATTCAAACTTTCTAGTGTTTTTGTTCTGAAAATTTCTTCAATATTTGTTGTGATTTCTTGTTATTTGTTTGATTATTATTGATGGATTAACATTGGTTGGAGATTTATACGTCTTAGGTGTCCATTGGGTTGGTTGGCCTAGGGTTTTAGATTTAGGGATTTTTTGAGATATATGTTTGCTCCACCATTGACTTATCCCCTAAGGCCAAAATAGTTATTTAACTTGAAATAAAACAACTCCCAAAACTTTAATTCTCCCAACTTCTAACCTTTATGAGTGAAATCCCCTGGTCTTAAAGAGGGTTAAGACGCATTCGTGAACCAAATGAATCATGTCCTGATTTATACGAGCCTAGGAGACCGGTTCCGTTATGAGTCGTTTATCCTGAGGATAGTCCTTCTTATCCCAGGTTTACTCCTAAAGCTTTATCTTCTCCTTAGACCCAAAACATGGAGTATAGAAACCCTGAATTTGTAAGTTCCCTTAACATTTAAGAGGTCAACCACCAACCTAGTGGTAGAAATTTAAAAAACTTGATTTTTAATATATCAATTATAGACTTAAAGGCTTCGGCCCAAAGGTTCATATCTGATAGTTATAGGCCCTCTACCTCCCTTGATGTTGTACCTACTATAGGGGAGAGTTTTTCTGGGAGATCTTATGATTCTTGTGATCCATCCAATTCTGAGGCTCAATATCATGGTTGTGATGTCACGGAGGACACGAGATGAGAGATTGGTATGCCATTTCCATTTGTATCACGATGAGGCTGTCGAATTATGATGAGAGGATTTATAGTTGACATAATGCCGATGAGATTTTTATTACCGTGTAATCTCTATAGGTAGAAGTTCATCTTACTCTTCACCCCATTATAAGCTCGATACTAAGGGTTTATGGGTAGACTCCGACCTAAATTCCCCCAAATGCCTACCAAATAATATTGGGTTCAATGGTGTATTGGTAGGATAATATAGGTTTTGACCTTAACAAAGGAAATTTTAGGTTGGTATATGGAATAAAAGATAATTCTAAGGCCCCGGATTACTGCTACTTTTCCCCCTAAAAATCACATCTAAAGATGGTGAAACTTGCTCAGACGAGCAACCACAGTTGTAATAACCAATACATATTGTTAAAGAATAATTGGTATATGTTTTCTTATCTATTTTCTTTTTAGGTCCCTTTATTATGCTCTGTGCTAACCCTTTCGTTCATCCTTTTTTCAGAGAATTGGGCTACCAGACTACCTAAAATATTAAAGATCTTGGTGGAGAGTTCTTGTACAACCACCCCTTATAAGTTTGAGGATGTCTTTCCATTAAGAAATATATTAGTCTAGGATGGTACACTCCTCCATGAGGTAATCCCCCTCAACAGATTTTGATAGCACTTGTTGCCAAGGGTGACATTGAGGCCGATCAGGAGGTCGCGGTTGAAGAATGTGAAAAAATCTTTCCATCTATACCAGGTTGTCTTCCATTTTCATTTCATTATATTATGGATAATTGCAACAAGTTTTGTGGAACTTCTAACCCTATATCCACAACATTCATAGTTGAACCTTCCAGCAGTCTGGCCCCTCCACATGTTGACTGTAGTGCTATAGAGGCTATTCATCAAAAAAATATTGAGCAGAAGGCAAAGAAGAAAGAAGATGTTAAGGCCATCTCTAAGAACAAAGCCAATTATCAGAAGAGATATTAATCTAAGGCTAGGGAAAATATTAAAATTTCTGTTAGGAGGAAGGCCGATGCTGATGGTAATGTTGCCGCCAAGGAAAAATCCAAAAGGAAAGCCCCCATCCCTTCCAATCCCTCAATTGTTGGTAAGAAAGGCCTATTAAGGTCCCCAATGCCCAAAATGATCCCAAACACCCAAGGGTAACTGAGCCGAGGCTAGCAGGGCCCAAATTTGAGAGGGTATTGATTAAAGGGACTTCTACTCGTCGACTGGACTATGGAGTGGGGTTATCCTCCCACTACGAGCAAGTGGAGGACTTCAAATTTAACCCTAACAATGTTCTCACCGCCGACTAGCATCCGTGATCGAGGTGTAAACCGAGCGCCTGTGTAATACGCTAGTCATTGTTATCGGCTTCCAACCTCAATACAAAAAAAAACTAAACTTGTAACTACACTTCTTAAGGAGTATAGTGGCGAGTCTGGGTATCGAATCCACAGGGAATTAGGACGTGTGAACGTGACGACAAAGGTAAGGTAGTTTTATCCTAAAGTTGATGTTAAAAATAAAAGAAAAGAAAAAGATGATTGATTTTTATGAATTTTATCTATGAATTAACTAGATTCAATTAAATTAACCTATGCATGTGAAATTAACTAACTAAGAAGGAATTAATATGAATGAAGAAATGGGTTAAGAATACACTACCCTAAACCCTAGTGTGTATGCCAGTACAAAATTAGTCGTAAATTAGATAATTGATCAGACCCAGCCTTTAGTACTCCAAATCATTACATATATGAGGTTAAAGCCCGCATCATACATAATCAAAGAATGAGTAAATCAGTGTTGCAATAGTTCACGCACGTTGCATCCTTAAGCACACCGGTTACCTAGTGCAAACGAGGTCTAAAGTTCTACAATGGTTGTGAAACAATACAACATGATCTAATCACTTATTTAATTTAGAGGACAAATTTATATCTATGCATACCACATCGGGTTGGGTTCATGCATCCCCACCCTTAAAAACTTAGCTTAACATGATTAAAGTAAAAGAAAACTTAAAAGTGAAAGTGCAGGAATTCATAACTAAATCTAGAAAATTGAGAACTTGACTTGAATTGGGATTGGAAAACTAGAAAGCAACAATTAATTAAACTAACTATGACAGTAGTAAAGACAATAAATTAAAATTACTTACAATGGATGAATGATGAATCTTGAATAGAACCTTGAATCTTGAATAGTAGCCAAACTTCAAAACTAGGGTTCTCGGTTACAAGAATCCTCTAAAAATTATCTACTAGCTTCCTACAACTTGATAAAAACAACTCCTACAACTTCCTAATAGGGTTTTACCTTTTATAATACCTAAATTTGACTCTTCCCTTGCCTCCCCACGTTTTACAACTAATAAAAATGAATTAAACAAGAAATTTCAAGAGTTTTGACTCTTCATTATCTCGCACCTTCAAAACCTCGTAACTTCTTCACCGTAGCTCGGATTGAGGTGCTATTTTTTCCAGTGTTCTTATAATTGGAATATATTCAACTTTCCAATTGTAACCACCTCTGGATTAAGGTTGGAAAATTACAAAAATGCCCTTGAACTTCACATTTCTTGCTTTCTTTCACTGTTTTGAGTTCTCCTTCGCACTAACTTGCATGAAATATCTATAAAGCACATGAGAAATAAACAAAACATGGAATACTTGCCAAAAGAGGTTAGTATCATAAATACAAGACAAATCCAAGCTATTTACACTGCACGGGATCATAAAAATACCAAAATTAAGGGGATAAATATGAAGAATACGTGCCTAATCATATTGATTAAAGGGAGTTCTACTCATCGACTTGCCTATGGAGTGGGGTTATCCTCTGACTATGAGCAAGTGGAGGACTTAAAATTTAACCCTAACAATGTTGTCATCGCTGACTAGATAAAGAGGAATAAAGACTCCTCCCTCTATCATATGGACAATTCTACAGATCTGCCCGGCTACTATGGGCACAATTCAAATTTTAAATTTTTGACGTTGATGCTCTGTGGAAGTTTGTCCAACATTTCCTGTCAATGGTCAGTTCTTAAAATTTTTACTTGTGTATTTTTTTTTTAAATAAGCTACCTGTTGATCCCATTATCTTATTTTCAGGGTGCAATAGTTGCCACCATCCTTAGAGAGCAAGTTGTGACTAATCACCGGGCCTTTGAGGAAAAGAGAGAAATTATTGAGGGATTCACTCAGAATAATACCAAGATAAAAGAGGATCTCAAAAAGTCTAGAGTTGATGAAGAGAAGGCATGTGTTGAGCTTTTGGAGAACGGCGATTAGTTGGCATGAAGACACTAGCTCTTTAGCATAGATGAAGAGGAAAATATGAATCTGAAAGATCAAGTTAGCATTAAATCCGTAAAGCTTTAAGGCTTTTAGGAGACCCTAAAAAGGCTAATAAGGAGATCACTAAGGCTAATGAGGATTTCACGAAGGCTAATGAGGCCTTCGTGAACGCTAAGGAGATTGGAGTAGTCAAATTCAAAGCTTATGATTATTAACATATGAAAATCGTGACCTTCTTTATTTAGGGTTACGGTTAGATAAAAAAGAGGGCTATGAAATATTACCCTGACCTAGCAGAAGTTTTCTGCAAGTGGGAGGGTGATGAGGATAAGGCCAAAGATCTGCCAGTAATGAATGATATAGAAGTAGATGAGCTCTCAATCGAAGATGAGGAGATTGGTCAAGTTTATCAGACTATTGTTGAGGAGGACACTCTTCCTATAGTTATAAAGATTGCACAAGATAGTTCCATGATTGACACTGATTTTTCCAATGCTCTTGAAGTCACTCTAGAAAATGAAGATGCTTATATGGCTTCATATCTCCTTGACTTATATTTTGCGAAGGTTTTTTATTTTTAATGTCTCCTACTTATTAATTTTATCAGTGTTTGTAACGAACATCTAACATCTTTGCTTGCCCTTAATTTGAAATTGAGTGTTGTTCAACTTCTCATCTTGATGTAGGTATTTTGTTTATTATATTTTATTTTTTGATGTCATTTTGCTAAAATACGCTATTGTCCTTCACATGTAATAAAGTGTTTTTGAAAAATGTTTTACAAATTGACATGGTCGAAACTAGTCAACCTACCACTGCTTGTGGTCATATAGTTGGATCTTGTCAACTTGACCTGATTCATTAGATTTAAGAGATGGGGCCAAATATTAGTTTAGTCTTATGGTTTAGGGGTCAGATCTTGTCGACCTAACCTGACTCATTGGCTACCAGGTTGATGACTTGGGTTGTCCTGACTTAGGACCTACCAGTGCTTGTAACACCTTACTAGTTGTATGGATAGATCTTATCGTTATGTCCATATGTTGGCCTTGGTTTCTGGAGTTGGCCAAATTTACTACGATATATCCTTGTGTTAGTCAATTATGGTCGGGTCTTATCGACCTGACCATTTGGCTTCACTGGATATCCCAGATTTGTATAAACTTCTTGATCGTGACCTATCTAAGATGAGGCCATGCAAAAAGTGTATTTTTATTATAGCCATTATGATATTCTTGTCTCTGAAATCTCTTTGTCCTAGGCTTCTTGAACATCTCTCATACTGATGAACTATAGGCATTGAAGAAATAATGGAAATTTAAAATGAAAACATATATAGAGGAAGAATTTTTTAATCTCATTTATCACCCTACCCACCCCTACCCACATTTTCTCTCAATTTACAAACCTCTTATATGGTTTGCATGGCTTTCATGTTCATGCATAACAATCACTTGAACCCTTATCCGCCCGATCCTATTAATATTTGGGCTAAATCCTTTGATCGTGTCATTGCTAACAATGTTTATAAGGAAACATCACTCAAGACCCCATAATTTTTAAAGGCGAACCAGTTATGAACTTTTCATTAGAGGATATAGAATCATTGGAAGAACCCTTCAAATACTCAGTAGTAGGTGATTTTTCCCATGGGTGGCCTTCTATGGAAGAAATAAGGAAGATCTTTCAATCGTTCAACCTAAACCAAACTTGCACTATTAAGCTGCTAGACAACAAACATTTTCTAATACAACTTGAATGTTAAGAGGACTTTCTTAGACTTTGGACAAGAGATCAACGGTTCTTAAGTAAATATCCTATGCATACGTTGAAATAGACTCTAAACTTCAAACCTGATCAAGAAAGCCCGGTGGTTCCTGCTTTGATATATCGCACAAACCTTCCCATTCATCTCTTTATAAAATTTTCTATATTTTTCATTGCCTAACTAAATGGAAAAACACTAAGAATTGATGCTTCTACAATAAATCAATCAAAACCTAGCATGGCTAGGATCTGTGTGGAAATAAACCTTACTCAAAAGAAACCAAAAAAAGTGTGGATTGGCATAGGAGATAGTGGATTCTGATAGGATGTGATATGTGGTAACCTTCTAAACTATTATTCATACTGCTCAAAGAAGGAACATGAACAAGATTCTTGTAATTTCTTGTATGGTATCAAAGTGACTAATCCCAAACCTACTCCAAAACCTCTATAGAAAACCATCCTAAAACCTTCAAATACCTATCAAGAACCGATCCAAGAACCTTATGAACCTCATGATCCTATCCAAGAACCTAACCAATAATCTCATGAACATATCCAAGAACTTACCCCCATTATCATCCACGATTCTCCTTCTCAAGAAAATAGTTATACAATGAACATTCATCTTATAGCTCCTATAACCAAATGTTCCCTTTCCATCATCTTAAATAAGTCCCAACAAATTATAGACCACATCTTAGAGATCCAACACTGTGATGTAGCCCCTGAAGAAGCAGTTATAGTGGATTACATAATGCTATCACCAAGAGCATCAGAACTTCATGATTATGATTGCCACCATACCAAATATAATGACTATGTGTCAGATACATACCTGAAGAAAGATATAGGAATTCCTATGAAAAGAGGAGCTAATGATTTTTTCAAAATTATTTGATAGAAAATGGAGCATTATTAGATCAAGTCAATCACGAAGAAGCAAGAAGACTCAAGAAATTGCCAGTAAAGAGCAGCCAGTGAAGAACCAAGAGGAGCAAGCTTATGTGAATCCAAAAGGTCTTCCAGTTGATCCTTTGTTCAGAAGAATTACTAGAGCTAAAATTAAGGTGATTAATAACTATATTCTCCGTTGTTATATAAAGTTAATAAGTTGGAATACAAGTAGTATTTCTAATAACCCCACAAGACGAAGAATAAAAAGACTCAGTAGAATCAATTTCTTACCTTCCATTTCAATACTAGAACCAAAGATTGACCCTTTAAAGATGAATAAGTTTTTATTAAAGTTGAAATATGATGAGGCCATAAGTAATAATCTAAGAAAATATGGCTCTTTTGGATATTAGGGATTTTATATAAATTATCAAAGATGAGGATCAAGGTTTCTCTCTTAAAATTGGGTTTCCAAGTTTACTTGAAGAGATCATTATCATCCTTATTTATGCCAAGTGAACTAAAGAGGGGAGATTAGATCTTTAGAGGGTTTTAGAATTTATGAGTTTCTCCTATGATAGTCCTCAATTATTTATTAATAACTTTAATGTGGTGGCTAAATAGGAGGAACAAATAGGTGGTAACCTTATTGATCATGACTGTAATAATTAATATAGATTATATGACTTGGGATATAGTGGATCTAGATTCACATGGACTGATATAGAATCGAGGATAATGCAATTTGTGCAAAGGCTTGATAGACGTATTTTCATTATATATTGGAAAACTCCTTTTCCTAACTCAAGTATTTCCCACCTCCCCAAACACTGCAATGATTATTATCCCATTCTTCTTTCTATAAAAAATAATTCTAACTCCTCTCCAAGACCTTTCAAGTTTCAAAAGATGTGGCTCTCCCATTATTCACTTTAGCAAATAGTTCAATGGGTATGGTCTTCCTCTTTTCAAGTCAATCCAATGATGAATTTTGCTTCGAAGCTGCAAAGTTTTAAAGTAGTATTGAATATATGGAATAAGGCGACATTTAAAGAAAACTTTCAAAATCTCAGAGATCTTGAAGATGAAGTCACGATTAAGGAAAATGAGTTTTAATTGGATCCTTCTTCTCAGCATAAACTGGAGATGCAAATTTCCAGGAACACTCTAGATAAAGCCTTAGCCCTTGAGTAGATATACTGGAAATAAAAATCAAACAAAATGTATTAAATAAGGAGACCATAATACAAAGTTCTTGCATTCTAATGTTAAGGCTAAAACGATAGCTATTGCAGTTCATAAAATTAAGAATTCTGATGATTAGTGTATGATAACTAAAGAGGATATTCAAAGCACTTTTGTTGATCATTTCAGAGATAGATGGTAGGCGGAGGAAACTTCTAGCATATATGACTTATTGGATGTAATTTCGAAGCTTGTTAAGGAAGACATGAAAAAATATATGATATAGGTTCCTTGAGAGGAGGAGATCTATATAGAAATCTTTGACCTAAGTGCTGATAGTAGCCCTAATCATGATGGTTTTGGTGCAGTATTTTATGTAAATTGTTGGGAAATTATAAAGAAGGATCTCACTACTACCATTCAATCATTTTTTATGAATGCCCAAAATCTAAGAAACTGGTTAAGTACCTCTATAGTCGTTATTCCTAAGATGTCCAGTCCTACCTAATGCTCTCATTTAGTCCAATTAGCCTATGCAACTTCAGTGTCAATACTTTATTAGTAATTTCCTTGGCTTCTCTTTCAAAAACCTTCCTATTAAATACTTAGGGTTTCTTCTGTACAAAGGAAGAAGTAGAATAAGATGCTTTGTTGAGCTACTAGATAACATTAGAGCAAAGTTTAAGGTCTAGGAAATAGGTTTTTGTCAACTTCTAGAAGATTAACCCTTATCTAACATGCTCTAGATTCAATCCTCATTTATATCTTAGCTTATTTAAAGCCTCCAAAAGTCATTTTACAAAGGATCCATCAAATATTTAGCAAATTATTTTTGGAACCTAATGATTAAGGGGGTAATAAATATGCTTAGGTTAAATGGCACAACATACAGACCAGTTAGTGAAGGTGGACTTGGTATAAAGGATATGAAGGGTATCATGTAATACCCCGTAATTTTAAATGACGTTTAAAATGGGTTATATTTTAAATAAATGGATTAATTGGATTTTATTATTAATTAATTCATTTGGGTATGAATATGGATGATTCTGTATATTACTTAAAGATATTTAGGTAATATATGAATGTGATATCATTGATATGACTGTATGATATAAATTCGGTAATTTATATTTTTTTAGTCAGACGCGGTATGGGACGTGTCGGGACTAGTTTATTAAATTAAAAAGGAAATTTATTTTCTATCGACCTTATAGTCATTTCGACTGCGTAGTTGCGTCCGGAAGGTTTGAAATAGTCAAAAAAGTCTATTTGGATGTTAATTTTGAGTCTTGGGTCATTTGGAAATGGACAGACAACCCGAAAGGGCATTTTGGTCATTTTCTAGGGGGGATGAATAGTGATTTCGGATTTGATACTATTATAAGTATTGGTAGATTAAGTGTATTGGAGTGATTCATCTCCTCTTCACAAATAAGAGCAGCCATCCTCCTAGAGAAAGTGTAAGAGTGTGTGGGAAAGGGAAAAGTCTACTTGGGAAGGAGAAGAACAAGAACCAAGGTTCACCACCACCAACCACCACCGGAGTTTGACCGGAGAAGGGACAACCAACTGAGATAAACTACACCAAAGGATCAGACCTACACTAAAGGCAAGTGTTTGATAATGGCAATTTAAGTTTGTATATTGTCCATGTTAGAATAGTATGAAAAGAGAAGATTATTCTTGTTTGGAAGTAATAATGGAGCCATTAAATGGATTTCTGAAAACTGAAATAATATAGGAATTAAACTCATGTTTTAGGTTGATAATAATCCACGAAATAGCCTTGTATCTGTTGAAGAAAATCTGCAAACCATTGATGTGTTCTTGAGGTTGATATGTTGATGATTTTCTGAAAATGAGGAGATAAACATGCCTTTTAATTCAATCCTTTGATGATTTTAGGATGTTTAGAGTATTGGAAATTGTTCATATATGTTGATATATCATGTAGAAATAATCATAACTCATTTTGGAGGTTAATATGAAGGTTTGAATGTGTAAAAATGGAGAAAAAATGGAGTTTGGGATTTTGGGAGAGATAATGAATAGTAACCCGTAGCCTTTAGGGTCATTTTCGGCCAAGAAGATAAATGATTTAGCTTTTGTCCAAAACACGAAAGTTGTAGATATTTTCGATACGGTCGCGTGGGAGCTGACCGCGTATTTTTCTGATTTTTCTATGATTTGATATGATTTTTACAAGATGACAGCTCCGGGTTGAAATCATCAACTCGGAAATCAAATCGGGAATTGGAAAAATTACAGCTACAATTAATGTCGTAGATGTTCGGGATAATTTTTGGGGTAGTTTAGAAACCCCAAAAATGAATTTGGGTTGCTAGATTTATTTGTTAAATTCCAAATAGGGATGTATGAGGAATTATGATAGGACCAGTAGGGGTGATTTGATATAACACCTGGGTATCCTTAAGTTTACAAGAGGGTTTCATCCTAAGTGAAAGAATATGTGTTTATAAGAGATTTGAAACTATCGGTTTTAACCTTAAATAAAAAAAAAGAACTAAACTCATAGTATTTCGGGAGAAATGATGTTATGGACCAGTAGGATATTAGTGACTTCTTACTGAATATAAGATGAGGAAAATCCTATTTGAATCTTGTGAGATGGGAGTTTAGAACACATTTGGTTGAAAGAGGGTATGAGGTTGTCCCGATCGCATAGTTGAAGTTTTCGGACCTCCTCGATCGACAAAGTTAAGTAGTAGTGTATTGGAGGGGTTCCTTGTTTGGATTTCGCTTTGCGAGACGCTCCGCGCATGAACCTTAACGACGTCGGGAGTGGAGTGATGTTATAGGATGCGAGGATAATTAAATTATGAAGTAAAGATATGGTACGTGGAATTTAAAAGAGATATCATGCTACGTATGGGAAATATCTTAGGGTAGTGATAATTACCTTATTGATATTATATTCTAGGTATGATAATACCTATTTGATTGATTGCTGATTTATGTGTATGACATACCTAGCTTACTTGCTATAGGTGGGAGGTTTGCGCGTGAGGGCAGTCATATCCTGATGAATCCATGGGATCTTTGATTTGTCGCTCGAGAACATAGGTCTATGAAAGACTTATCGGGGAGTTGATAAGTCCGCTGACTGTGGGTGCGTAGGTATGTGCGTGACCCATGGATATGGGAACTATGTTCGCCTCCAATTTGTTTGTTGTTGTTTATGGTTCGTGGAATCTTACCGAACCTTTAGTCCCCTATTCGACGACCTGCGATGATGGGACATGATAGCAGAGTAATGCATTTCACCGCAGCTGTGACTCGGGGTGTTGTATTATATATGAATATATATATAATGGATTAAATGACTAAATGGATTTATATTGTGGTCAAATCTATCTACGGTGATAATTGTAGATAACGGAGAAAGATAATGGAATTAAGTTAATGAATGTTTATTCTTATAGAATTGAAAAGCTTAACTCATGTTAATGAAAACGATTCATATTAATGAGTACCGATTCATATTAATGAGTAATGATTCATGTTAATGAGAAACTAATAAAGGAGAAACGTAAATGATTAATAATGTGACGTATGGTATGGGACATACGGGGATTATGATATGGGAATGGAATTATAATATGGAGACTAGAAAAGAGGAACCATTAACTAGGAGGTTAATAGGAAACGTTAAGTGTGCACTCAGTTGAGAGGTGAGAATTTGCAAGTGAGAGTTGGATCTAACATGTACATAATAAATGCTTTATTGCACTTGTTAAATACTTGCTGTTTTAAAAATACTCTACACATTCGGGCTCTGACCCGTTTCCTTGCATATTTTCTCTTCTATTGTATCTCTATATATCAGGTGTCCACCAACAGGGACGCCAACCATAGTTGATTGTGACGAGCTATGGAAGTTTTGCTTAGACGCTTATCATCCTTTTTGATTCACTGTATTCTTAGATAGGGCATGTCGCCAAAGGACTCAGTTATCATTTTCTATCAGGGATAAATACTATTGTATTCTGGACTTTTTAATACATTTAACATTGTTGGAATTATTGTAAAGGATTTATCTTATTTGGGAATGTTTATTCCAGTTGCACTTAAATTCTTTTGTGTTATTATTGTGTTACCAGTTTTGTAGAATAAAGTGTGTAGTGTTATTCTTAAACTAAAAATGTTTTTGTTGAAATTTAAATTTGGAAAGTTTTTAACACCAGCTTGATTGGGTATTGGGTGAGTTGTAAATGTTTTCGACAGTGATGCTAAGAATGAACCAACTGTATATTATGTTTTAATTTGGTATGGGACTGGCCACCCGGTATTTAATTAGGCGGGGTGTTACATATCAGTGAAGCTTTTGGTCTAAAAATTACATGGAGATTACATACTTACAAAGGTATTTGGTAAATTTCGTAAAGAACAAGTATAAAAATCTTTTTACTAGCTCTGGAGGTTCCATTGTCATCAAAAGGGTCATACATGCAAATGCTAGAATCCAAAGAAACTCTAAGGTCAAGAGCTAATTTGAAAGCCTTTTTCTTCTAGTAATTTCACCCTAAAATATTCTTACCAAATATGCAATCCTTCTTCAGGAACCAATTCTTTCTGGACTAACCTTTGGTTTCATCAAATCCTCCCAAAATCTTTATATGCCTTTGGAATTTTATTGATAAATCCTTAGGTATCCTTCTAGTCTCAAGGTGCCAGTGTTGCTACAATGAAGTGGAGACTAGTCAATATTTATTCGTAGATGATCCTATGGCCAAGCATATATGTAATCATTTTAATCCTTAATTGAGGTATGCCTTAGCTTTTTTTTATACAGCTCTCCTTATATCTTGGTGGTTATTCAAAACATCAAAGGGCTACCTAATTCATATATAAGATTCTCCCTATGACTATTTTATAGGAAATTTAAAAAGCTAGACATGCTACTCTTTTTTAAAGTATTCCCATGAGACCTAATAAGATCATCAAGAATGTATTTGAACTGATTTATGCTAAGGCTCTTTTTATAAACTCTGAAATCCACCTTTCCCAGCAACATTATGAGATTGCCTTTAAGTTCAAGATCAAAACCTATCCAAAGATGCCTGCCATCAGAATCACTAGGTGGACTAGCTACTCTTGCTTTTTATTCTAGAATTTCAATATCTTATCACATCTTCAAATATCTCCATTAAATGACCAAGGGCCTAGTTAACTTGGATAAGTAAGGTTTATCTAGTCTCAAAATTTCTTAAGTGTCTAATATCCATAGTTTTGTAAATGTCTTTTTTTTTTTAAGTTTGTGGTAAATATCCTCATTGCTTGTAAACGCCACTTAGGAGAGGCTTTTTCTCCTTAATATAATAAATGTGGGTGTCCTTACCTATTTCCTAAAAAAATATTGATTAAAAAGAAATGATTTTTTTTATATAGTATTCTTCTCTTCTAAAGTCAAATCTTCTCATCACTACTGAAAGTACTTTCTCAAATGTTCTACATTCCATGGATTCTTAAACGGATCACACTCTAGGGTCTCAATATGATAAGTCCCAGTTCTTACAACTGCTAACATTCTATAATGTCCATGCCAATAAGGTTCCGGTTTATTCCTCTTATAGATAACCTTCTTCGACACAATACCCCTCCTTTAGAATGATCGACTTTACCCATTTGTTGTAAAACTGAGTTGTTCACTATTGGTAGGTTGCCACCTAAAGTGACACATGATCTCTGACTTTCGCTACCATATCTAGATAAAGTATTTATATTGAGTCACTTTGGGGGAGTTGAAGTTGAGTATTCTATAGCTTGGAAGGACGATTTCGTTAGGAACCATTATTTTTGTGCCAAACACCAACATAAAAGGAGCCTCGATAGTTTTTGTTCTCTGTGTAGTTCTATATGATCAAAGTACACTCTGCGAATTATTTATCCAGTTCCCTTTGGCATTATTCAATCTTCTCTTAATTCTACCCTAAAGGGTCCTATTGGTGATCTATGTTTGCCTGTTACACCGAGGATGGGAAGGTGTTGGTAAAACTCATTGATTCCTGATCTAATGCAGTAGTCTTCAAACTTACCATGATCAAACTGTGTGCCATGATTTATAATGAATGCGTATGACATCCCATACCAATAGATGATATTTTTCTATACAAAATGGAACACCTTCTCGTACGGTATCTCGACCACGAATAACACAACTTCAACCCAATTTATGAAATAATCTAATGCGACCACCAAGTATTTAAATCTCTCGTCTTCGATAATGGGTCGACCAAATTAATACTCCATATGGATAAGGGCCAAGGAGATGTGATCGACATTAATGCTACCTTAGGTCTTCTATGTATAATGTCATAACTTTGACACTTATCGCATTTTTTGTCATAGTTGCATAGTTTTCCTTTATGGTTGGCCAAGAATAACCTTGGGTGACGACCTGTTTCGCCAGTGATCTGCCAACTAAGTGGGATCTCATGGACTTCTCTAATTAGCTCTTGTATTTTGGTTGGATGAACACATCTGATAAAAGACATTACGAATCATTTTCGAAAGAGAAATCCTTCTTCTAGCACGTATATCGCCTCCTTATAGTCTAGTCTCATTATCTCATTCGTATTTTCTGTACCTCGTCGATTTCCAACTATGCTGAGATGGGATCCATCCAAGATGCACCCACGTTTAACTCCATTACTGACACATATTTTCCTTCAATGCTAAGCTGCGAAAAGATCTCAATAAGCACAGTTCTTTGGAGTTCGACTCTTGTAGCTGATGTCAAATGAGCTAGTGCATCTACTCTAGTGTTATCGACTCTTAGGATTCTGACCATCTGTATGGACGAGAACCTTAAAATTTTACCTTTTCTAGATAATTCATCATGGACTCCTCTCTGTCCTCATAAATTCATAGGACTTGGTTCATAACCAATTGAGAGTCACCATGTGTCGACACCTGATCTACGCCTAATGATAATGACAATCCTAATCCTGCGATAAGGTTTTTTTATTATGCCTTATTATTTAAGGCCTCACAATTGAACCCAAAGGCATACTCGACATCTGCACTATCAGGCATGTTGATGATTAGCCCTGCTCCACTTTCATTAGAATATGATGAGTCATCCACAACTAATTGCCATACAGGATGATCTTTTTCAAAACTGCCCTGAGCTAAATATCCTTCTTTCAACATATTTTTCATCTTCTCCAAGTCACGATCTCTTTCTTCTTATCGAGCCGATGACTGTAGTTTGTCTCTATTCTTCTTGGCTAGATTTTCTGCAATCTTCTTGATTAGTATCTCTTCATAAGTAAATTATGCAATAAATTTGACCTTTTTTTGGACCTTAATTTCTTTCCTTGGCTCATACAATATGTTATACTTTCCTAGTTCCACAGCCCAAACCATCGGTCAACATGAATTATTAGTTTTATGAACGACTTGTCGTAGAGGATGGTATGTATAAATGATAACTACGTGTGCCTAGAAATACGATTTTATCCTCTGAGAAGCTTCGATCAAGGGCAATGCCAACTTCTCTAGCCCAGGGTACTGAATTTTAGCTCCACTGTATGCCTTTCTAGTATTGTATATGGGCTTTTGTACTCCATCTTCTTATCATACTAAAGTTGAGCTTACTACTGATTATGACACCTCCCGTATAAATAAATCTTTTCACCAAGGATCGACCTTGATAGCAAAGGCTTAGATCATATGTAATTCTTTAATTCTAAGAAAGGTCCATCACACTCACTATTCCACTCAAAGGTCTTTCAGAGCATCTTGAATAATGGAAGACGTCTGTTAGTTTCCCTCGAAAGAAAATAGTTTAGAGTATCTACTCGTCTCGTTAGGATTTGTATCTTGTTCTTATTTTTAAGAGGATGCATATTGATCAATGCCTGGATCTTATCACGGTTGTCCTTTATGACCCTCTAATTCACTATTAAGCCGAGAAACTTTCCTTCTCGAAATTTAAAAATCCACTTCTTTGAATTCATCTTCATATGAGATTATTCCAATTGATCAAATGTTCGACCGAGATCGTTGATGCAGTGAACTGCGTTCCTACTCTTCGTCAACATGTCATCCATGTACATTTTCATAATCTTTCCTTTTTAATCCTCAAATACCTTATTCACCAGTCTTTGGTATGTTTATCTACATTTCTAAGCCTAAAGGGAATAATATTATAGCAGTATGTACATCGGATAGTGATGAATTAGGCCTTCTCCTTATTTTTGGGTTTCATCCTGATATGAATGTACCTCAAATAAGGATCCATGAAACTATTCAGCTTGTGACCAGCATCGGCGTCGACCAACTGTTCAATTTGGGGTAGTGGATAATGGTCCTTAGGTCAAGCCTTGTTGAGTCGGTAAAGTCGATGCACATGCGTCACTTGTCATTCTTCTTCCTAACCGTAACAATGTTCAAGAGACATTTTGGACATTTAATATCTTCAATAAAATCTTCCTTATTTAGTTTTTCAACCTCCTTTTGAATGGACATGTTCTTCTCTTATCTGAACGCACGATGTTTTTGTTTAACGAGCTTCGCGTCATTCATAAAACTAAGATCATGAAAAAAAACTCTGGATCTATCCCCGACATTTTCTCCTGTAGGAAAACATGATCTTTCATTACTTATAAAAAATTAGCTAATTCTTTCTTAAGGGTGGGATCCTATGACGAGTCAATCTGGGTTGTCCTCTCGGGTGCTCATCGTCTAGGATAACTCTCTTAACCTGCTCAAAAGTCTCTCCAATGACCATCTTATCTTCACCTAAAGGATATAATGTATTGATCTTATAATTTATCATCATTTTATTCTGTTCATCCTACTATACCTATGTGTAATAACAACCATGTGCTTCAACTTAATTACCCTTCACTACACTAACTCTAAAGCTTGTAGTGAATTTTAATCATTGATGGAAAATAGAGGGAACAAGTTCAAACTTCTTCAATTCGACCCTATCGAAGATGATATTATAGGCTGGATGGACATTTTTATTTGGTATAAAGAAACGTATCATCTCTATTCGGTATATTGGCCACATGTCAATGCTGACCTCCAACTTGATCATTCTCAAGGGGTACACCTTATCCCAAAAAAATAATGAGCGGCTTGTGATATGACTCCAATTTTCTATATTTCAACCTCAGCTTCTTGAAATAATTGTAGAACAACATATCTACTGAGCTATCCTTATCTACTAGAATTATCGTTACTATGCTTTCAAGCACGATAATAGTGATGGCCATAGGGTCGTCATATGGATAAAGAACCCTAGAAAAATCAAACTTTGAAAAACTAACAATTAGACGATGTTTATTTACCTTTCGAGGATGAGTCTCCACAAAATTGGCCTGATAGATCTCCCTAGCATGGGCACAGGCCTTCGCATCATTGAGGTAGACTTTCCTATTTTTCGGTTCATATGCACCACTAGTGTCACCTCCATCTATGAAGTTACATTCGAGAGATATCATACCAATTTCGTTCACTAGCTCCTTAGGTTTCTTTGGAAAATGTGAATCAGACCCATCATCAGGGTCCTCATCTCGGCCATATATATTCTCGCCAGCGTTCCTACAAGGAGACTTTGATCATCTACTGGGCTTTTTCTCTCTCATTCTATCTTTTTGGACACTCTTTTAAACAAAATTTGGCAACTTTCCTTACCAGACCAGAGCTTCTATTTAATTCCTTCAAGTCCAAGCAACTATAAATATTTTAGTTATGATCCTTGTATAACTTGCAGTTTTGCTTTTGTCCCTTTTATTATGTGGAGCCTATAATTTCTTGAGTTACTTGAGGTCAGTACTTCCTCAAATCTCATCGAGGATATGGTGGGTGCCTACAATGAGTGGGGTATACTCATTGAGGATCTGATGGATGCCCATAATGTGTTGGTCATTACTTCCTCAGTTTTCTTTATGTCCTTAGACCTTTCCTTCTTTTTCAAGCTTTTACCAGCGCTAGACTTAGCATAGCTTGACTCCTTTGCTACCATCACTTCATCAAAATTCATAATCTTTGTAGTTTTGGCCAGGAGCTTAGCCATCATTCTTGGAGACTCTTTAACCAATTCTCAATATAGTTTCTCGGGAAACAGACCCCTCATGATGGAGGTGATGGAAATCTTCTCATCATAATCAATTACCTCTATCTTTTCCATGTTTAATCTTATGATAAACTCTCTTGCCATTTCATTCAAATTTTTCCAATTGCTTAACAAATGGGTAACTTTCTTCCCACGCTTAATGCTAAAATAAAAATTATTGACAAAAAAGTCAGCCAGTTATTTGAAAGTTGAAATTTTCCCTTTTGGCAAGTTGTTATACCTAATTTGAGCTAACCTTATGATAGAGCTTGAGAAAATTATGCACCTCATCTCGTCGGGAATTTATTACATATCTGAGGAAACTTGATATTGCTCCACATGTAACATTACATCAAATTTCCCATTATACTTTGGAATGATAACAAGAGGTTTTAACTTTATCGATGTTGGGTAGCTCACGACTACTATTATGAATGGAGATCCATGCACATAACCCCTCTGTAAAGGGTTCTTCGTCTTAATGATTTCACCCAATCGATCTTATAGGCGTTGAATAGACCCCTTTCAGGACTATTCCTCTTTTTGTCCTTAACTATCAGTGACTTCTTTGCTCAACCTTGACTTTCGATTGATCTCTTTTCCTTAGAAGTTTTCTCATCCTTTAATGATCCTCATACCCTCTGCCTTGACCTGACTGAGCACTCCATCATCCTAGTTTCAGTTCTTCTTAATTATTCTTTGTACTCTCTTGGCTCCCTAGGGTCCCTATATTGGTGGGCTCGTGCTACTCTTGGGCCCAGCCAATCAAAGATAGGCCCTCTACTAAGCCTTTGCATAACACTTGGGACTCCTACGTTTGATTATCTCCATAGTCCATTGATTTAATGATGGATGTTGCTCGTAGCCTGTAGGATTTGTCATCATGCCCAGATCTAGAGTATTTGGACCTGTTGCCCTCGCCTCACTAGCTCAAATACAACCTTCATGGAAGATCGATTATTCTTTCATAGTAAGACTACCTTTTGTCCCTGTAAGGGGATAGAGGTGGCATCTCACTCCTCCTATTAAAGTTTTCCCCACCTGTTGGGGTTATCAAATTCATCTCGGGCCACCAAAAGACTCTGGGTCAGCTTCTTGTCACTATTCTGCATAGCTTCTTGACCTCTAGCCAAGCACTATAAGATCCCATGTAGGTCTCTCATACCCATGAGCATAGAGGGTGGAGACCCCTCCCCAGTCCGACTGCTTTTTGGGTTATCAACCTTTTTCCTATAGAAATTGTAGAAAAATAGATTACCGTAATAACAAAAATAAAGTAGTAGTAGAAATTGCAAAAAAATAAATCATATGCAAGAAAATGCAAATCTAAAGGCTGTTTTAAGGAATTAAAGGGAATTGAAAGGAGATCTCAGATTAATAGACTCTAACCTAACAAAATGCAGATGAATCAGAGTGAGATTTACTGGCATTTCATATTTGGGTGTGCTCCAGTTTTAGAAATCAACAATAATGGAAAGCGATGATGGCCCATTGTTTCCCACAGATGATGTTAATCTGTTACCGTCTAGAACTATTATACTGATTTGGTCTTAGAAAGAATACACTAATTATAAATGATATTAGATAAAGAGATGTAAACTACATGGATTCAAATTTAGAAAAAATGACGAGAGATGAGAAAAAGAACAATAAGATAGTATTTATGTGGTTGGGCCTGAAGCGGTGCCTACATCCACAAGTACCCCGAAGCGATGACTACTTCCATAGGTACATGTGTTGATTGTATTGATTCAGTGGGAAATGCCATGGATAAATACATGTTACAAGCTCATAAGTTCTCTATAGAATGATAGTGTAATGGTACAGAAAATATCTCGGAACCCTTTAATGTGGGAGTGTATGTGCTATTTATAGGTTATATGAAGAGAGAGAATAGAAAGAGACGGGTGTCATGCCTTTATAGGTTAGACAGTTACACACGTTACAAGCTAGTGAGAGAATAATAATTAAGTTTATGAGCACATGGGGGGAATATATGCATATCTCCCATCTCTTTCTATTCGAGCCGTCTGGGCATAGTCACCAAATAAAAAATTTGAAAATATTTTTCGAAAAGTACATAATCTACGGTCTTTTCGATGCTTTGCAGTCATGAAAAAAGTTTTTGATGACACGAAAGTTCAGTGACACAAGTTTTCACTACAAGCCATGTATTTTTCACAAGGTTTTCCAAAATATTGCAACCAAGAGATTCTTCGCGGATGAGAAGTCCTTTGCTGAGGTGAACAACCGTCGACTGAGTTCATGGACAGAGCCATAGTTTGATAGTTTTATAAAATTTTACAAAACATTAAATTTTCATGTCCAACCTATGACCAAGTAAATAATAAATATAGATTATGCATTTTGAAACATAAGTTTTTATATAGAAATAATGTAACATCATGTATTTGGAAAATCTCAAAAATCATAAGGTTAAATTAAAGAATTTTTTAATTTAAAAACAAATCTCTAACCAGGAGGGCTAATATAAGTCCTTTAATCAATATATCTATATACTAAGTGAGTAATTCGGGCCTACTATATAAATGATCTGATATGAACATGATGAAGATTCCAGATACCTCTTGAATTAGACTCAAACTGTCTTTTTATAAATGGAATCGAACAATTGAGTGGCGTGGAGCATATGAGTACAGATATACTCTTACGATTTCTAGTCTAAGAATATCCCATCCTACTCTAAAAAGGAATATTTTATGAGGATGAGAACCTAACTGATTTTAGACCATCTGTTTGGCGTCGTTTGTAGGAATCATTATTCTTTAAAGTCGTTCTACAAAACACTACCACTTACTCTTTCTGTGGCTACCAACAATAGATTGGAAAAAAGTGTAACATAAATGGAGGCTCTTTAGAAGGAACTCCATGACCAACTTGCAACTATCACTCTACCATATATCGAGAATGGTTACAAAATATGGGTCATGGTCCAAATATGTGGCCACATGGGTTATGGTCTAAAACTGTGACCACGCTAAATATACCGTGACCAAGACCATGAACACTTATATGAGTGACCTAGACACCACATTGGCAATGTTCTAGATCGTTACCACCATGGTCAGGGATCTAGACTATGACCCAAATGTAGCCTAAATGGCGATAATTTTAGCGCCAATTTAATCACATTAAGGGTCACGGTTCAGGCCTGTGATCAAAGCCAAAGGTTTGTGACAATGTTAAGTAAACAATGGTCATGATTCTGAACCGTGACCCCTTAGTTTGGGACCGTGATCAGGTGTCGGTAAAAAATCAGTTTTAGGGTTAGGAACTATAACCATCCTTGGGAATCGTGAAAATTTTTATTGGTTATACTAGGGGTCATGGTCCTGATTCGTGACCAAATATCTGGTATAAATAAAATCCCTATGGGTTTTATTACATTTTACCATAAATTCCAACTCCCCCTCTCTCTTGTGCGAATATATCCCTATATTCACCACCATCACTCCATCTCTCTTTCTCCACCACTAGGGTCCTCTCTCCACCAGTTCGCTCTCTTGCTCATGGTAAATCTCTCTCTCTCTCTTTCTTTCTTTCTTTGTATATATATATGTGTGTGTGTGTGTGTGTGTGTGTGTTAGAAAATTTTAGGTTTTACAAAAATCGGGTGCAATCTAAAATTTAGAATAAATCTGAAATTGTGTATAATGTTGTGTAATGTATGTACATTTTTTTAATTCATACCCAATTGGGTACATTAAAATATAAGACCATATATGTGATTGGTATGAGCGTACAATCACACGTTGTTGGTGTAATATGATACGGTAGCATAGTTTCACATGTTTGAATATTTCATATGCATTAGAATAGTAACTTTGTAATTAAATTTACCCTTGATGAATTATGTTAGATTTTGGGGATGGAACTAGAAGATTAGGAATGCAGATATACTCATACACATATATACACACACTTCTACACATATTCTCATAAGCGCACATATATACACATACGTGCGTACGTATAACACATAAACACACACATACACACACACACACACCCATATATATATATATATATATATATATAGATATTCATAAACATACATGAAGTCCCTCATGTAATCACACGCACATACATACCCACAAACATATATATACTGTTACGTAATCACACATATATATGCACACAATTTTAAACATACATAGATATATACACATATACTCATACGCCCACATATATATGTTTAATAATTTAACATTTCAGATTGAATAATATGTTAACACGTTTTCTTCTCATTCCATGTGTGCATGCAATTAGACAACAATTATTTTATCTCAACTGATTCTAGATGCTTTCTTTATTCAAGTAATTTAATTATCTTTTCTTTCATGTAACATAGTCTTATATACAGTCATAAATTCCAGGTTAACTGTTGTAGGAATGTTCACGCCTTCCTTAAGTGGTTATTTTTTGAGTGAACACAAATTAGTGGAAGGGCTTGAACATTTGGTGGAAACATAGTAATTTTATGATTAATTTAATTAAAATGAACCTATATTGGACTTGTTGATATTATACGGATGAATATTAATGCATATATATATATATATATATATATATATATATATATATATATATATATATATGTTTGGTTAACTGTTGTGGACATGTTCACCCTTTCCTTAAGTGGTTGCTATTTGGGTGAACAAAAATTAGTGGAAGAGCTTGCATATTTGGGGGACACATTGTAATTTTAGGATTAATTTGATTAAAATGAACTTAAAATGGACTTGTTGATATTGTGCAGATGAATATTAATGCATATTCATTTGGTTAACTGTTGTGGTTGTGTGCATCCCTTTCTTAAGTCGTGGTTGTTTGAGTGAACACAAATCAGTGGAAAGGCTAACACAGTAATTTTAGGAGTAATTCAATTAAATAAACTTAAATTGGCCTTGTTGTGTATGATTAATCGGTTGGAAAACAATAAATAGTTTAGGATAAATTAGAGCCATTATCTTTAGGACTCATATTCACACCCTCCTTTTATGTGTTTTCCCAGGAAAAATGAGTGACGATAATAATTATTTTCAACATGAGTACGATAGGATGCAATCGGACTGTACTAAGATATCTTTAATTAGTGTGCACCATATGGAAAGAACTCCTATTTATAAGTATGGGAACATAAAAATGAAACTTTTTAATTCCTTACAAATTACAGAGTTGATATATTGCATGCGTAACTATTCGATCGTATTCTGCTTTCCTTTCCAAAATCTTGGGATGAGGCGACAGATAATATATTTCAACTTCATAATCCCGATAGGGCATTGAACTCGGTGACAGTGTTACAAAAGACAGAAAAAAATATTTATCCTTTGTGGATAAAATTTCATAAAGAGAGCATTCACTTAGATTGTGATGTCTCATAACATATGCACATTAAACGTGAGCTCGGAAATAAGTTAAAGAAGAAATTATTTTGAGTTCCTATCACAGACCTTTATAAGTCAATGAAAGATAAACTTTCGCCCGGTCGGACGCGTGCAACTTTTCATAAATTTTTAAAAACTAATACCGATTGGGTGGAAATATGACACATCGAGCATATATTAATAACTATTGAAAAGGTATATACATATATATAGTCGTAAACATGATTGTCATACATTTTGTGCTAATTTTTAGTTATTTATTTGTAGGAACTGTCGAACATGAATGGGGATAATCAACCAAATAATGAAACACATCTAACTCAATCATCTCTTACACCCCAACCTCAATTCTCATCACTTGCGAGTTGGTAATATGCTATTTCAATGTAGGTTCAGTCTACTACTCCATACACAGTGTGTCTGAGTCATTAAACTAAAAAAAACTATGAATCCAACATCCCCACCTCCCGCTACTGAGGATTTCCCAAGAAATTGATTAAAAAAAACGTTGGGTTCTCTGATTTTTGGAATCCTACCTGTAAAAATAGTGACATACATATTTTTAAAGGCCCACTGTTGTCCTTAAAAAAGATGAATGTAGATGTCGGGTACAAAAAAGTGGAATACGGTTGATTCTTCCATAAAGGGTGATGAGTGGGATCGAATTTTAAAGAGTTTTATATTTCCACACCGATCAAAGCAAGGGTTCTTTCCCGTGGAAGTGAAGATATGAAATCCTA
This sequence comes from Sambucus nigra, assembly GCA_949130495.1. Lineage (NCBI taxonomy): Eukaryota > Viridiplantae > Streptophyta > Magnoliopsida > Dipsacales > Adoxaceae > Sambucus > Sambucus nigra. The sequence continues at coordinate 635,643,010 of OX422207.1, read as the reverse complement.
TCAGAAGAACCTTTGAAAGAAATTTTTTTCCTGAAGGGGGCATGAGGTTCTCATATTTTGGGGTTAAAAGATAAAGTTTCCCAAAACATTCAAATGCCCATGGACTAGTGGAACAACTTCTTAGAGAATGAGTCCTAGGAGGAAAAACTGGCTGAGAGGGGGGAAATAAATAGAAAATGGAAAAAAAATTGATGCCCGAAAAATTAAGGCAAAATCATATGATGAAATGAAGGATGAATGGGTGGAAAGGACCAAGGGGACTTCGAAAGCAGGTAAAGCCCCTAATCGAGCCAACTTGAACTTGCAAGTCAGGAGAGATAAAGAGACCAATAAATTCTCGACTAATTGTGGTCCGACACTGGTGAGTTTGGATTTAATTATCATATATATACATGCTATAGTAAAACAATTCGGAAATCATAGCATTAAATATAATATTACGCAATAGGAAAAAATATAAGGCATGACGAGCAGTGAGTCCCAATGCAACCCCTATCACATTAAATTAGTTACCCTATCCAGGGTACTTGGGAAGATCAAAAGGAGTAGGACAAGAGGTGTGGGATCACATATGGAAAGTACCTTATTATAGCACAGTACACCTCTATTGGATGCAATCACCTAAGTGAAGAGTAGCATGTTGAGCCAAAAGGAAGAATAGACCCAGACAAAAGGGGAAGTGGGAGAGATTAAGAAGAACAGGGGTGATGTCACCAATACATTGGGACTACCAAAATGAAATCAAGGGGTTGAACCAACTTTTTAGTCCACAGCCTGGTCTCCCATCCCAAGTGCCTCCTCAAATATTCCCATTTCCTATGCCTTGAGATTTCTCTTCCAAAGTGCCTTCCCCTGCAATATTCCCCTCCTAAATGTCTCCTCTGGAACATTATGTGGATCATCATCGTTAATGCACGGTTATTATGGCAAGGAGTATTTTATATAAGGGACTTGTCTAATAACAGGGTCGTTGGCACATGCACGCTCATTTCTATGAATGTCAAAACACCTATCCACAGTCAACCTTTAGAGGTGGGTAAGGTTTTGGTTGGTAAAATATACTAGGATTGTGGAGAAGAGCATGTGCATGTTGATTCCGGTGAAGGGCCTATGTTAAAATCGTATAACGATTGTTATGTTATCTGGACAGTTTGTTTATTGGTCTGGAAGGCGATGCCAGATGTTTTATTTGGGGACAAGTTTGTCATGTTTTAATTTTGTGGGACAACTGTTGACATCACAAGTTATTTTAATTTTAATTTTGTGGGGTTAAATGACATATCAAATTATTTGGTTTTGTTTCATATTTATTCAATATTCGAGTTGAAAGAATTTGCATATATCTATTTGAATTTGCTCGGGTTGAATGAATTTTCTTGAATTATAAACTGAGAGTTCTTGTATGCAACATGACCTTCGTTTAAACCTATTTATATAAGTGACTTGAATTTGAAGACTAATTAATGGATTTTACACAACACAAAGAGTGGGTGGGAGAGAGTAATAGAGTCTCTGATAATCATGTAAAAGGAATTTTTGCATTTAGTAAATATGCAGATAGAAATATTAATAGTGATAATATTTTATGTTTGTGCACCCGTTGTATGAGCAGAAAATTTAAGTCTTTAGAAAACGTTGAGTTGAATTTACTAAAGTCGGGTATGTCACAAGACTATAAGATATGGGCATTCCATGGGGAAAATAATGTACCATATGTTTTACAAGAATTGTCGGTACCTAACCACTTAATGAAACCCCACTAGGTTAAAGTGGTGGATGATTATCCAGCACATTATCCTTTAACCGACCTAATTGATTATGCTTATGGAATCTGCCACCATCTAAACCACCAACCTATAGATACAAATTATGTGCATTATTACCAAGTCAATGAAAAAGTTGATGCTGAATTACCTGAAGGTCAAGAATATATATGGTTGAAAGTCAATGTGGCTGGACCTTTATATAAAAATTATGAATAACGTCACTCGGTATTGTATACAATGATTGGTTTGCATAATTTAAAGAGTCAATTTGGTTTGTCGAGCAATAACATAACCAGAATTTTTAAGTGGGTTAAAAACATTATCTCAAAAAGATAACACATTGTAGGATAATTATCTAAGCATGAAGAAGAGCTTGAAGGGTTTGTATTTGAAATAAAAATCTATTCATGCATGCAAGTATGATTGAATATTGTATCGTAATGAACACAAACTAAATGATGAGTGTCCTGCATGCAATGAGACAAGATATATGGTTTCTAAGAGTGGAAAAGACAAAGCTACAAAATTTCACAAATGCTCGAAAGTTCATCAAAAGGTATTAAAGTATTTTCCCCTAAGGTCAAGGTAAAAAAGTTTTTTCACTGTACCGTGGATAGAAGAGGCCATGACATGGAACGCTCGAGTCGAGGTGGGTGGGAATCTCATGCAACATCCCATTGATTCACTCATATGGAAGTTTTCAAATCCAAAACACCCCGAATTTCCAATAAAACCATGCAATGTCCATCTTGGGTTATCAACCGACATGTTTAACCCTTTCGATAATTTAAGCACTAATTAGAGTTATTGGTCAGTTCTCATGGTGACTTTAAGTCTCCCTCCAACACTATGAATGAGAAAAGAGTTCATATTATTATCGTTGTTAATACTCGGGCCAAAGTCTCCAATATTGATATATTCTTAACCCCTTTAATCGAAGAACTTAAAGAATTATGGGATGAAGTTGTAAGGTAACTTGATGCTCACAAGGGTAAAGAGTTCACACTTAAAGCAATGGCGTTGTGGGAGATCCATAACTTTTCTGCCTATGGAACCTTGTCCGGCTGCAATGTTCACAATTATTATGAATGTCCCATCTGTGGGGATAAAATTGAATCCACTTTGGCACATCATAGTGGTAAAATAAGTTATGTCACTCATCACAGATTTATTCCAAACACTCACCCTTTTAGGGACGATATGTATGACTTTATACCTATTAATCACGAGCGTAAGAGAAAACCTTCTCGGCTTTCTAGTTATCAAATTGAGGAGATGGTGAAGGCTAAGACTTTGGGGAATAAGTTCGTAGGTGAACACTCGCAATTTTCAGGCCAGAAACATAAAGACAAGGAGGATCCAAAAGATCTAGTCAAATGAAGGCTTGGTCCAAAAAGACAATCTTATTTGACTAATAGTATTATAAAGAGCACCGTATAAGTCATGTAATTGATCTGAGGTACAAAAAGAAGAATTTTACGGAACATCTGACAGAAATATATCTCGGTGGATCTCATTCAAAATATTAGAGAGGAGACGCATTGCGATCTAAATGAGATGAAAAACGTGTGGTTAAGAACTGATCCGACAATAGGAAGAAATTCGATCCCCGTGGGTGCTTTCATTTTAACTACTAGTGATAAAATGATCCTCTTAGACATGTTGTTCAACTTGAAGACTTCAACTGGTTATTTTGGTAATTCGTGCAGGGTTGTAAGCTACCAAATATAATTACCTAAAATAGTGCAACTCTGACTACTGACACGTCATCATTGAATTAATCCCTCTATTATTTAAGCATTTCTTTTTTTAGGACAAAGATCTTTTCATGGAAATTATGCAAATTAGTTTGTACCTTACTTCGTGCAAAAGTGGTAAACTAAAACACGTTAAAGCTGCGAACTGAACTTTAGATAAGGCCATTTGTGTATTAAAGAAATACTTTCCTCCTTTCTTCTTTGAAATTGGTGTCCAACTTCTTCTCCATCTATGCAATGACTCTTTACTTTATGTGGGATGGTCAGGTACCACTACATGTATCCTTTCACGTGCTTAATGAAAACCTTCAAAGATTACATTAACAATGCATGGTGTATTAGAGGGTCAATTGAGGAAGAATACCTAATAGAAGAGTCATATTTATATGGTTTGGAAATTATGCAAAACAAAGGTTCAAGAGGTTTATTCCTCATGGAGAATGAGTGATCGATGAACCTGAAGAGTTTGACGATGAATTACCTTTAGGGAACTCTAAAGAGGAGAGACTCGCACAACTCGTTAAGTCTTTGAATTGCAAGATGAAATTGAAGATTGGAAAGAATAAGTAGCTACATATATAACTTATTCTTGTTTGATTAGTTGTATTCTCTCTATAATTTCATGAACATGTTTAGGAAGTATGAGAGAAAAATTACTCGAAGTCAGAAGAAAAATTGCATGGTGAGTGATGTTAGGGCATGGGTATCAAAAGAGCTAATTGCCACCTCTTCTGTTGCAGTTATTTATGCATGTGTTGTAAAACGTGCCCTAATACAAATCCATTAATAAATGCAACTTTTAAAAATATGTGATGTCTCTTCAAGGCTTGAATGCCTAACCAAAGGTCCTCATTTCTATCAGAAGAGTTTAAAAATTCCCCACCAACAATTTTGATTTCGTCTTATACACATGCAATTAAAAATTATTGACACACAATAATAGAATTTCAATTTCTGCCGTGACTTATTGTGTGTTTTGCAAAAAAAATAAATATCCAAAGGATATGATGCTGACCTATTATGGGATCGTCCAAAAAATCCTAGAACTAGATTACTTAGATTTCATAAAAATCATCTTCTATTGTGACTAGGTGAAGGTGGAGGACACTACGAATGGTTTTAAATTTGATCCTACCTCAAAACTTATCATGGTAGATTTATATAATATGGAGAGTATAGATCGCATGTTTGATGAGCCTTTTATTTTTGTCTTTCAAAACATTACGCAAAGTTCATAAAGAATGACAATTGGTCTGTCTTAAGCATTCACAAAAGGATTTGACTACTCAAACAGATGCATTAAAGGCCCCTACAAAGGTCCAGTCTGCTCTTAATGACAACCCTCATTTGAAGGATCTTTTAATTGATTTAGACGAAGATTGAGTTTGAAAATATTATTTAATTATTATTTAGTTAACCAATGTATGACAACCCCATTTGTATCGTATGTATTGGAACAACCCTTGTATTTATATATATTTTTGTATTTTCTACTCAAATATTTATATCTCTTACACTTGCTTCCTCGTTGCACACATTTTGTAATTTTTTATAGATATTATTAAGTTTTAAATGCGATACTGATAACAAACCTCCAATCTAAGGTAACCACACAAATAGTCACTGTTTTTGTTGATGTTCATTATTTGTGTGATTTCCTTGATTGGTGGTTTGTGTTATGTGATGTTCACTGAGACACAAGGAATAAAACTCTCTTATTGATAATACTAATCCCACATTCTAATGTCCTTATATCATTAAACTACTCTTTTTGTTATCATATATAAATTCAAATTTATCTTCATAAATCGAATACCCGAAAAGAGGGCTTATACCACAATTCCCAATTTATAATTTTCATATAATTTTTAGATTTCCAACACATTTGACATATATTTTCATTAATAAAAAATGACACCCTAGATTCAAATTATGGGTTAGACCCAACCATTTTCACCTTACAAACTACATGAACTTGGATGTCATTTTTGCCTACAGAGGTATCTCGAAGTCATTTTTGGATTCAAGTCTTTTCTTATCATTTGGAACATTTTAAAATATTTGCACGCTTAGTTGGAGAAGGAACACTTTGAACATTTTTCATATGTTTTGTGGAACGAACACATTAAAGAATTAAATATTTATTCGCATTGAATTAATGTAATTATTTCGATGGATTAATATTTAGTTAATTTTTATTGTATTATTTTTTTGAATGATAGATTAGTTAGATATATTATAGAAATGTATACATGTCTGAACACATGTACAAATTTTTTGGGGAGGAAAAAAATAATTTTTTTATTTTTTATCTTTGGTCACGGTTCTGAGGCGTGACGATTTTGGTTATGATGGAGGGTCACAGTCGAAGACCGTGACTAGCAATGAAATTTCACCGAGGACTGCCACGGTTGAGGATTATGAACGACAAAAAATCACGGTGAACTATCACGAATTATAGTTTAAAACCATGACAATTTGTCACAGTCCAGATCTATGACCAAGCCTCTAATATTGATGTCATGAAAGGGATCGTGACCCCATATTGGTCACCCATAAAATTATCACAGACCCAAACTGTGACCCCAGATCTTTGTCAACATGACCATTCTCAATATATGGCGTAGTGTATCACAACAAAATTATAACTCTTGTTACTTATCTCAACCGTGTCCCCCTCATATTAGACTCTAGTCAATGTCCACACCATCTCTGGAGGATTTGTAGGTCGAATAACTTCCTTCTCCTTCAGGAAATCCCATATGAGGGCATTTCAACATATCGATTGCAACCTTGATACCAAAATGGAGATCACCACCGTGAACTTTCTGAAAGAAAATCTCTTGAATATTCCCCAACCCATGTGATGATCCTATCCTAATCACGGTGATCTCATGGATAACATAGATATATAGAAACCATGTTAACAGAAGGAGTTCATGTGACATAATCTTCATGATGTGATACATAAAAATAGGCTTAAGAACGGACAAGCACATACCAATGGTGACATCGCTAGTAGAATTAAATGGAGAGAACGCATGTTATTAGGTATGTCACCCTACCATTGAAAACAAGATATGAGAAATGATTCACTCTAGTATGGAGTTATTTTCAATTGGTGGACCTCCATTTAGAATAGAAAGTTACATTGGGAAGACCTATCCTTACAAAGATGGATTCCTTCAAATTAACCACAAAGATATTAAAATGTTTCCCCACTTCCTCGGGAGTGGGAGAGGTATTCGAGGACCCAAAGGAGCTTACTAGGAATGAACCTAGAATCAAAGATATGGTAAAAAGACATCAGGACATCTCCCTGGACCAAATATGCGTTACTGGAAAGCTAGAAAAAGTCAAGGAACCTACACTTTTTTTCCAGTGAGGTGCCTTCAAAAGGTTTTCTAACCTCAATAGAGACCCTAAGATCATGAGACGGTGAGTTTTGTACCAACCAGGATACAAGCACAAAGATACCAAATATAAAAACTCTTAATACCTAGGATGAGGAAAGAGAACAAAGAAGGGAACCCGAGCTCATTGGCATTTGCGTCGACTAATCTGACTCGGGAAAATAGTTAATTTACAACCAACGAGGTAGAGAATATTTTTAAGGCCAAATTCATTCGATAAGTAAAATATCCAAAATGAATGTCCAACACGGTTTGCTTTCCCAAGACTAACAAAAAATAGAGAATGTGTGTGGAATTAATTGACCCCAATAAAGTCTTCCCCATGGACTATTATCCCCATCCTAGAATAGACACTTTAGTCAACTCAACAATGGGTCATGACCTTCTCTCCTTCATGGATGCATACTTTGGTTATAACTAGATCAAAAGGGCACCTCAAGATGAAGAAAAAGCCTCATTACACATTGATAAAAGTATTAATTTCTATAAAGTTATTCCCTTCAGTTTAAAAAAATTGAGCCTATGTACTAGAGGGTCTAATTGGAACGACCATAGAATATATGTTAATGACACGTTGGTCAAGAGTTTTCATTCAAAGGATCATGTCCAAATCCTCAAAGAAATCTTTGCCATACTCAGATAAAACATGATGAACCTCAACCCGAGGAAGTGTGACTTTGGGTTCTTAAGGGGAAAGTTTCTAGGGTTCATGCTTACTTAAAGGGGAATTAAAGTCAATCCCCCAAAAATTAAAGCCATAGTAGAGATGGTCTATCAAAATAGTGAAAGAGGTCCAATGCTTGGCATGAAGGGTAGAGATTGTAAGGACACAAATTTCCAATTGAGTCTTATTTAGTGTTGGCTCAACTCTGGACAAAAACATTTGAGTCATAGGATAGTGTTCATGAGTATCCTTCAAGCCTATTACACGTGATTGCTGAAGACTTAATGGCCAGATCTGTAAAGCTTCATCATTATCGAGTTTCTAGTGCCTTGTTTCTATGTCATCAACTTGAAGATTCCATGGTATCCAAAGGTATGAATGCAATTATATATATTTAGGACCTTGGATATTTTAATTGGGTGTATTTTTCTTAAATAGTTTTAACAACTTTTGTTCACTCAGAAAATATTTGGGGGGGGCTTAAAATAAAGTTTTTATTTTCTGACTAGTCGTTCAAATGACATGCCCGGGTCGTTCGAATGAGAACTTCAGACGAGAATTTTCCTTTTTTGTTCTGACTTATCGTTAGAAGTGTTGTTCGAACAAGATTTGGCGGGAACATATTTTTGGTAGTTTTTTCCATTTCCCACTACTTTTTGCCAAAATTAAAGATGTGCGGGAACCAACTTTTTGAAGTAACTTTTATGAGTTTCCCAAATCCTTTGAGAGCAAAAATTCTACCAACAAAAGTTCAAGCTTGTGTGTTTCCATTTGGTCAAGAAATGATCTTCTAAAACACATACACCCATTGTTTAGTTTAAATCCAAGTATTCTACACACATACACACTCATATATATATATATATATATATATATATATATATATATATATGCTTGGAGTTTGTTTGGCACTGGGTTCTACTCTACCGTTTGAAGAGTTGTTTGGATTTACTTCTACATCCCTTAAAGAAGAAGACTTGTTTATTACCGTGACATTTCCACTCGGAGAGAGGCTTCGAGTGCGGGTTGACGGTTGTCCAAAAGCTTTATTGGAGGAGTCCAAGGTTCCGGTGGAGTCCAGGATTATTGACTAAGCAGAGGTTGGTGCAAGAATACGCATCAAGGGATTGAAAGGAGTCGAGTCGAGCTGTGTAAGTTATCTGCATTGTATTAATAAAATTCCATACTTAGTGGACTTAAGGCTATGGTCGTCCGAGATATTTTCTAATTTGATTTTTCCTCGTACATCGTGGCGTAGTGGTTGTGAATTTATTTTATCTTTTGTACAAATCACCTAGAACGTATGCTTAGGATTAAAAGATAAAATATGGTTTAATTCACACTATTGTTTAATTTGGTGCTTAGTTTAAGTTTGAGTGAAATTTGAAATTAATTTAATTCAAGTCATTAAATATAATTTGGCAAAATTTGGTTGGCCTAATTTGTGAAAAATGAATTAATATTGTTAGGAAAATATTTAGGACTTTGGTTAAATTAAGTTCGTTTAAGTGAAAAATTTATTAGTTGTTTAATTTAACTTCACTTTGTGTTTAGTTTAATTTTAATTTGAAAGAAATTAAAATTTGTTGGTTGTGTGTGTTGTGTTGAACCATCCTATTCCGCACCTTAAGGAAATTTATATTTACAAATTTAAAATTGGGGGTCCTCGTTTCCAACAAGTAGTATCAGAGCGGGAGCGTTAGTTTATTGTGTTAAGGTCCTTTTTAGATTTTTTTTTTATTAAAATGAAATTTTCCCCATTTTCAAAATTTTTTGTTTTCGATGGTTCCAATTACGCATTTTGGAAAGCGCGTAAGAAATCGGCACTAAAATCTATAGAAGAGATGGTTTGGTTGTCAGTTGTTAACAGGTGGTCCCACCTACATATTTGGTAGAAAATGAGCGAGTTCCCAAAGCCACAGATAGATAGAGTGAGAATGAATTTAAACTTGCAAATTTTAATTCCCGAGGTTTAAATGTGTTGTTTAGCGCGGTCACATTGGATGAATTCCAACGCATTATGACATGTGAAACCGCTGAAGAAGCTTGGGATATTTTACAACTCACTCACGAAGGAACTAGTGTCGTAAAATCTTTTAAACTCCAAAACCTCACCACTCAATTTGAAACCATTAAAATGAATGAAAAAGAAACATTTGATGAATTTTATGATAGACTTTCCAATATAGTAAATTCATCATTTAATTTGGGAGAAAAAATGCCCGACGATCGAGTAGTAAAGAAAATTGTAAGGTCCCTACCCGAGAGATTTATCCCTAAAGTGACTGTTTTAAATTCTTTACCCACCTTGCATTCTACCAAAATTGAGGAATTAGTAGGTGATTTGCAAACCTATGAGCTAGATATGTTTCCCTCCAAAAATGAAAAGAAAATAGATAAGGGCATTGTTTTGAAAGCCCGAAAGAAGGAAAAACAAGTTGTGGTTGAAGAGAGTGATAGTGACTCGGAGGACATGGCTACGTTTGCTAGGAAATTGCAAAAATTTCTTAAATTTAATAAAGATATGTTTAAAAATAATTTTAAGAAATTTAAAAATTCTAAGCATGACAAAGCCGAAAAGATCCCTAAATCCTATTATGAAAATCTTAATAGGGATGAGTCAAATAGGTGTTATAGTTGTGAGGTTTATGGACATAAGGTTTTGAATGCCCAACTAAACTACGGAGAGAGGGTAAGAAACCTATTTCATACAATGCCACCCTTAGTGATAGTGATAAGAAAGAGGGACCTGATTCTCCCATTGAGCACAATTTTACTGTGTTCATAGCAAGTCATGTGAGTGATAGTTAAAGCTCATATAATGATGACACCAAACTTCATGACACTTCCAAGGCTAAAGTTTTTTATTCCCTTATTTTTTATGGTTGTGAGAGTGAAGAAGAGAGAGAGAGAGAGAGAGTGAAATTGAAGAAGAGGTTGATGTGAGTGAACTTCAAATTGCTTTTCAAGAATTATATGAAGAATCTATTAAATTAAAAAGAGCAAATTTGAAGTTAGAAGCTAGTTTAAGAGAGCGTGTCAATGTCATTGATGAGAGTACGTTGGTTGAAGGCCTTAGGACACGTGAGAGATCTCTTCGAGAGAAGCCTGAATATGTTGAAGGCGAGAGAGATTGCCTTAGAGGTTTAATGGAACTAATGAAAATGGAGCTTCTTATGTTTGAAGAGAGGAATGTTTTGCTAGAGTCTAGAATTTTAGAGTTGGAAGAAAGATTGAGATACTCTAGTAAGGCCAAAACTAATATTTTGAGAAAATCACCTAGGAACACTTCTAGAGGTCAATCCTTAGGTACTACTTTTCGATGAGTCTTTACTTGCTCACATTGAGGTCGAAAAGGTCATATTAGGTAGTTTTGTTTTGATCTTAAAAGAATTTCTAGGAAATTCAAAGGTAAGGTAACCGAGGTAGCTAAGATCCTAAAATCCCGAGAGTGCCAATATTCATTAGTTTGGGTTAGGATATCCGACTTGATTTCTTTGCAAAATAGGATTTTTTGTTCTCATTTACTTTCACATGATACCTCCCTTGCTAAATTTAAAGGTTGAATGTGTTAGTTATTTGCATACTCTAGCTTTTGTGCGTCTTGATATATTCTTTTGCTAGTTATATGCTTTGTTTATAATTTTCTAGTGTATAATCCATTCTTATTCACATGCTAGAATTATGATTTATGTGACTAGAATTATGATAAGTGTGTATCTTTTGTATTATAGTTCTTTCATTTTAGTTTTCATTAAATGAAAAATACAAAAATATTTTCTTTGTTTTTCTCTTGAGTTGTATTATTTATGTTTGGTTAAAAATTCCAAAAACTCAAAAAGATTTTTTTTTGTATGTTTTAGTTTGACACATTTTATGTGGCATATACTTGTGTTTGAATCCCTTCATTTTTCGCTCCCATTTGGCTAGAACTTTTTGGTCATGATTGTCAATCCTTAAAATGTTCTTTGTCATGCATGCATGGATTAGTTGGATTTTGTGTTGCTCAATGGACTCTATTTTTATATGCCTCTATTCACACATGCACGAGCTCACTTGAAATTTAATCGTCACATGTATATTTGAGCTAAGTGAGATGTTCTCCCATCAATTTAGTCACCTATATTTTTCTATGACAATGGAGGATTTGTGCATGTAATAACCATTTTTCGGATTTAAAAATAGAAAAATATATTTATCCGGTGTAGTTGTTTATCAATGGAATCGGGCTGCGAAAGGCAAAATTACTTTGTGTGAAAAGCCACCATTGAATTTTAGGCCTTTAAAAAATGTGGCATTAAAAAGAATATTTTCCCAGGCCAAAATAGTTTAGTTAATACGTTCAAAAGAAAATGATGAAGAAAATTATGAGGACTTTGGTTGGATATATTAACGGGTTTGCACAATGACTTTGTATCCTAGTTAAGCATTTATTGTCATGACTCTATTGATTTGTAGAATCATCCAAATTCTAGGCTTGTGTGCTTTGTGTATGTTTGTTCATTGACTTCAATTTATTTTGTCACATGAGACTATATATAAATGTGATAAAGTTTTGCAATCAAATGAGAACTCCGTGAACACGTTTTAAGTGATTGGGTCGAAATTTAATTGTTACTAGTTCACACCCCTACACTTTTATTTTTCACATGTAATTGGACACATTTTTGCCATACGAGTGTGAAAAGCTTATTGTATTTTGTGTCATATGTGGTATTTATACCTATGTATATATGTGTGTGTGTTAGTGATTTTTCTTGTGTATATATATGATATTTCTTAGTTTTTGCGTCTTTGCCTTGCTTGCCAGTCCATTTATGCTTTTAATTCATAATTGATATCTATCTAGTTGCGTATTTTAGTTTGATATCTCATGGTTCGGTCCTTATTTTTCATATTGATATCATTTTGCCGCATCATAGTTGGTATCCATTAATATTTGTATGGATTAGTTATATTTTTTTGCCCATAATGCTCTTATCACTTCATGCTCCATTATGTTTTACTTGTTTACCCATCTTTATATCCCTTAAGTAATTTTTGAGAAAATTGGGGGGCTATTTATTTTCATTGGGGGAAAATGAGTAATTAATTAATTCTATATCCTTTGTCTATTCCGGAATAAAAAAGGGGAGAAGTGGTTTCTAAACCTTTAGTTTAGGAGAACAATCTTAGGGGTAGAGCGCTATCTTCTTAGGTTGATCATATTCGATAAAGGGGGAAGAATTAATTTATTGGGAGTTTGTATTTTAATTGCATTTAATATTTTTCTTAAGTACGTAGGAATTATTCTAACGGAAACTTTCATGGGCAAAGATAACCATCCTTGGGTTTTGAGTCAAGCTTGTATTTTTTTTATTTTTGGGTGGGATGTTTTTTAGTCTAGTTGATCTTGACGGCCCTTTAGGATTTTGTTTTGGTTTTTGTCCCGAAATAGGCAAAAGGGGAAATTTGTAAGGACAAAAATTTCCAATTGAGTATTATGTAGTGTTGGCTCAATTCTGGACAAAAACATTTTAGTCATAAGATAGTGTTCATGGGTATCCTTCAAGCCTATGACACGTGATTGTTTAAGACGTAGTGGCCAGATCTGTAAAGCTTCATAATTGCCGAGTTTCTAGTGCCTTGTTTCTACCTCATCAACTTGAAGATTACAAGGTCTCCAAAGGTTTGAATGCAATTATATATATTTAGAACCTTGGATATTTTGATTGGGTATGCTTTTCTAAAATAGTTTTAACGACTTTTGTTTACTCATAAAATATTTTGGGGGGGGGGGGGGGGGGGGCTTAAAATATAGTTTTTATTTTCTAACAAGTCGTTCGAACGAACTGGGATCTCGTTCCAACGAGATGCCCAGGTCATTCGAACTAGAACTTCAAAAGAGAATTTTCCTTTTTTGTTCTGACTTATCGTTAGAAGTGTCGTTCGAACGAGATTTGGCAGGAACAGTTTTTTGGTAGTTTTTTCCATTTTTCCACTACTTTTTGCCAGAATTAAAGATGTACAAGAACCAACTTTTTGAAGTAACTTTTGTGAGTTTCCAAAGCCTTTGAGAGAAAAAATTCTACCAACAAAAGTTCAAGTTTGTGTGTTTCAATTTGGTCAAGAAATGATCTTCTAAAACACATACACCCATTGTTTAGTTTAAATCCAAGTATTCTACACACATACACACTCATATATATATATATATATATATATATATATATATATATATATATATATATTCTTGGAGTTTGTTTGGCACTGGGTTCTACTCTACTGTTTGAAGAGTTGTTTGGGTTTACTTTTACATCCCTTAAAGAAGAAGACTTGTTTATTACTGCGACATTTCCACTCGGAGAAAGGCTTCGAGTGTGGGTTGACGGTTGTCCAAAAGCTTTATTGGAGGATTCCAAGGTTTTGGTGGAGTCCAGGATTATCGACTAAGCAGAGGTTGGTGCAAGAATACGCATCAAGGGCTTGAAAGGAGTCGAGTCGAGTTGTGTAAGTTATCTGTATTGTATTTATAAAATTCCATACTTTGTGGACTTAAGGCTATGGTCGTCCGAGATTTTTTCTATTTGAGTTTTCCTCGTACATCGTGGCGTAGTGGTTGTGAATTTATTTTATCTTTTGTACAAATCACCTAGAACGTATGCTTAGGATTAAAAGATAAAATATGGTTTAATTCACACTATTGTTTAATTTGGTGCTTAGTTTAAGTTTGGGTGAAATTTGAAATTAATTGAATTTAAGTCATTAAATATAATTTGGCAAAATTTGGTTGGCCTAATTTGTGAAAAATGAATTAATATTGTTAGGAAAATATTTAGGACTTTGGTTGAATTAAGTTGGTTTAAGTGAAAAATTTATTAGTTGTTTAATTTAACTTCACTTTGTGTTTATTTTAATTTTAATTTGAAAGAAATTAAAATTTGTTGGTTGTGTGTGTTGTGTTGAACCATCCTATTCCGCACCTTAAGGAAATTTATATTTACAAATTTAAAATTGGGGGTCCTCGTTTCCAACAAGTAGTATCAGAGCGGGAGCGCTAGTTTATTGTGTTAATGTCCTTTTTAGATTTTTTTTTATTAAAATGAAATTTTCCCCATTTTCAAAATTTTATATTTTCGATGGTTCCAATTACGCATTTTGGAAAGCGCGTAAGAAATCGGCACTAAAATCTATAGACGAGAGGGCTTGGTTGTCAGTTGTTAACAGGTGGTCCCACCTACATATTTGGTAGAAAATGAGCGAGTTCCCAAACTCACAGATAGATACAGTGAGAATGAATTTAAACTTGCAAATTTTAATTCCCGAGGTTTAAATGTGTTGTTTAGCGCGGTCACATTGGATGAATTCCAACGCATTATGACATGTGAAACCGCTGAAGAAGCTTGGGATATTTTACAACTCACTCACGAGGGAACTAGTGTCGAAAATCTTCTAAACTCCAAAACCTCACCACTCAATTTGAAACCATTAAAATGAATGAAAAAGAAACATTTGATAAATTTTATGCTAGACTTTCCAATATAGTAAATTCATCATTTAATTTGGGAGAAAAAATACCCGACGATCGAGTAGTAAAGAAAATTTTAAGGTCCCTACCCGAGAGATTTATCCCTAAAGTGACCGTTTTAAATTCTTTACCCACCTTGCATTTTACTAAACTTGAGGAATTAGTAGGTGATTTGCAAACCTATGAGCTAGATATGTTTCCCATTGTTTAGTTTAAATTCAAGTATTCTATATATATATCTTGCTTGGATTTTGTTCGGCACCGGGTTCTACTCTACCATTTGTAGAGTTGTTTGGATTTACTTCTACATCCCTTAAAGAAGAAGACTTGTTTGTTGCTGCGCATTCCCACTCGAAGAGAGGGTGCGGGTTGACGGTTGTCCAAAAGCGTCATTGGAGGAGTCCAAGGTTCTGGTGGAATCCGAGATTGCCGACTAAACAGAGTTTGGTACAAGAAGACGCATCAGGATCTTGATAGGAGTCGAGTCGAGTTGTGTAAGTCATCTGTCTTGTATTTGTAAAATTTCGTACTTAGTGGACTTAAGCCTAGGGTCATCCGAGGTTTTTCCCATTTGGGTTTTCCTCGTACATCATGGCGTAGTGGTTGTGAGTTTATTTTATCTTTTGTACAAATCACCTAGAACGTATTCTTAGGATTAAAAGATAAAATATGGTTTAATTCACACTATTGTTTAACTTGGTGCTTAGTTTAAGTTTGGGTGAAATTTGGAATAGTTTAATTCAAGTAATTAAATGTAACTTGGCAAAATTTGGTTGGCCTAATTTGCGAAAAATGAATTAGTCTTGTTAGGAAAATACTTAGGACTTAGGTTGAAGTAAGTTGATTTAAGTGAAAAAGGTATTAGTTGTTTAATTTAACTTCACTTTGTGTTTAGTTTAATTTTAATTTGAAAGAAATTAAAATTTGCTAGATGTGTGTATTGTGTTGAACCATCCTATTTCGTACCTTAAGGAAATTAATATTTACAAATTTAAAGTTGGGGGTCCTCATTTCCAACAGAGACATTAAACTGTTTCATTTCGAAACCACTAACTCCCCTTCTTTAAGATTAGTAAAACTTTTAATGGACTATGGAGGGAGAAGAATCCTTCCAAAATATTTAAAAAAATTGGTCTCTCATTATATTATCACTAGAACCATCATATGTGACTTGGACGCATCACCAATGAGTGTAACCACAACCTTCATTCCAGAAAATTTTCTAGTCCGCTACCTAGTCTATTATGTCTGTAAATATCTTCTAGGAGATAAAAGAAAGTATCCCAATATATAAAATCTTTCCTTATACTTAATAATATCTATTAGGTTCCTATGGACTTAATTCCTAGTCCACACCATTAATGTGATGTCAGATCAATCTTTGAGGCAAACTCTGTAGAGACCTGAAACCTTAGGAAGACTAATAAAATGGTCTGTGGGACTCGAGAAAATTGACATCAAGTAACTACCTAGGCTATTCATGAAAACACAAATTCTCTCTAATTTCATTGATGAATTTAGCAATATAAAAGAAGTAGGGGTGGTCCCATGTAGGGTTGAGGGGGGCGGTAGTACTTCTCGAGTTTTATAGATTTTTTAAATTAATAGTAATATTTTATATTTTCTACTCGCCTAAGTCCGTGACTAAATTGTCACAATAAAAAAACGTGATAATTTTTTTCTAGAACTTCTGCTAGGCACACATTTTGTCACAATTTTCTACTGTGATGATTTCTCACCATTGATTTTTTACAATTTTATCGGTGACAAATTTTTTTACAACTTAAAAAAATTTCATTTAGTTTAATTTCTCAAGAAATTTGTTTTAATTTTCGATAATGATAATTTTTTACCGGATATAACCTATGATAAATTTACATACAATATTTTCACTCCTTCATTTTTCACAATAAAACAAGTGTTTTTCCCCTCCTATCCAGAATTCCTAGATCCTCCACAACGAAAAAGGAAAAAAGGAACCTCGTGTCCCAGAGAAGAACATTCAGGAGCCCAAGCTCCCTCTCCCCCAAATTCTAAACCTAACTATTCGATAATGTATCATATATTTGGATGGATCTTATAACAACTCTGGTAGTGGAGCAGGACTGCATATCCTGATCCCAATATGAGGTAAAATTTCAATTGCTTTACATTTTAAATTAAAATATTTTGATAATGAGATCAAATATGAGGATATGGTAGCAGGTTTACGCTTGAAAATACACTTGAAGGCACAAAAGGTGGTCGTGTAACACTCCCTATTTTCATACATATCGTTTGTCCAAGCCTCAACATCGAAGATGAGGGGCGTCAAACAATTTATACCATTCTCATAATCGACCATACTTATATAGGTAAATTAAACCATCCACAACAGTATTATATAAACAATGTGAATAAATAAAATGAGAAAATAAATATGAGTTTCCAAAACTGAATCATATAACTTAAAGAAACTCCATAATACTTAATGTTCTCAAACCAAATCTATAAATAACTCTATAATCCACATGGATCCTTAAACACTATCCATGAAAAAAAATTAGAACAAACTGGGAGTCTAATAAAACTGGAAATACTGAAACAAAATGAGAAATGCCACTATAAGGATAAATAGTTGTCTAATCAACTGAAATGTCGGACTGATTTCTCAAGCATGTCGTTCTGTATTACGAACACCTAAAAAAGGGCTTTTAGGAAAACATCAAGCATTAGACCCCCAAATTTTCAAGAATTAGCTTACGTTATCCGAATAATATTAAATGAAACTCATTTAAGCATATCATGCCATCTCACCGTCACTCACATCCAAAAATAACTCACCTCACTTGTCTTATGGTGTAACGCCCCAACCCGAATTTGGGTCACCTTCGGGTGAACCCGCACTGAGTCAAGGAGTTAAAGAATGAGGGGTGAAGTCCAATTCTATTATTTAAGAAAAACCTTTTACTTGCACTATTTTATAAGGATTAAATTACCGGTTTTTAATTAAAGAAACAAGAGATCACTTTAAGTAATTGGATTAATTAACAAGGTTTATTCATAAAAATCCGGTGAATCCATCAAAGCTTAATAAATAAGAAATAACCCATAGTTGTCCCTGTATTATTAAAACACTTGGACAAAGGCCCGAATAAAATGATTTAAAAATATTCCAAATTCAATGTTTTCAAAGACAATTTTAAATAAAATAATAGAGCTTCTAACGACGATTATTATCCTCAGAGGCCTTACCGGCGTCCTTGCCAATGTCCCTACTCAATGTACCTGGGGTGAGGTTTGGGGTTTTAAAATAAAAAGCAGGGGGTGAGCGAACACTCGGCATGGTAGGAAATACTAATCTATACGTTTTATGCGCAAATACTATACATATAACATGTATTTTAAACAATTTCGAAGACGTTTAAAAATTTAGCTAGTATAAATGCAACTACCATGCAATGCACCAGAGGGATGTGCTCATACTCACCCTTCACCATTTCATACCACCCTTTATCGGGTCTAGAGACTATTTAATCATATTTTATTCCTTAGTCTCCATTTTTACCCCTTTCATTACGTTGTCTTATTTACATTCATTAAGCACAACTAAGTTTATTTTCATTTCCATTATCTTTTCTCGAAATCCTCCAATTATCCACATACTTTAACGGGATCTACACTACTAGATATGCTACTATATGCAGGGGTCTTTCATCCTAGGCCTCCGGGCCCTTTTTAATTATTTCTCAGTCTCTTCCGAGTCCATATTAATGTGTTCTGATTTTTTACCAATATTCACATTATTTCTTTACTTTCGTCATTCTCATGCCATTTCATTCATTTATCGATTTTTCATAAAACCGATCGATAAGGTCAAATGAGGAAGTCCGGCTACTAGGACCCTCTAATTTTATAAAAATTACCTTTCTGCCCTTCGTTTATCGAAACCTTGTAAAAATTCATTTCTTTCATCATGGCATTATAAACTATCATTTTACGTTCAAACAACCTTTTATGATTTTTTTTGTTCAAACCCCTACATTATCCTTTATCTCCAAGAAAATTCCATTTCCTCTAATATTTTTTCAAGATACATATTTAATGTCATGAAGACCATTTTACAAAATGTCCATTTTACCCCTATAACCAAAATTTGCATCAAATATCATTTCTTCTTCATTTTATAACATATTTAGGGTTAATATTTCAAACTTTTTTAATTTCATCAAGAAACCCATTTTATTTCCACATCCATGTCCATAAATCCTTATTCAACGTACTACAATATTTTAAGCATTTTTAGGAGGATTTCAAGCCTAGAAACCTTTAAGTATGCAACTAAATATGATATTAACATGGAAATATATTTTCATGTCTATTTCCTCATTTTTTTCAAGATTAAAATACCATTTGTTCATCAAAAACCATTTTTACCTTAATTTCTTCAGATATCCCATTTTTGCAAAAAAAAACATACTAAAATATATTTTCAAAACAAACCCTTCTAGAATGCTTCCTAATAGTGTTTAATCTTGAAGACACTTGAAGGAAGACCCCGCCTTTGATTTGAAGAGGAGAAACTTAAAGGGAATAACTTGAAAGCTCTTGAAAACTCCAAAGCTCCAAGAAAGCTCCAACTTCTTCAATAGAGCTCTAACAATGGCTTCTTTTGCCTAACTTCTTCCTTAACTAGGCTTGAAATGGGTGTTTTAGACTTGGAATAGCTTGGAAAATACTCGGGATGGGAGGGAAAACCATGAAAAATGGTGGAATTGGGTAAGGAATAGGAGAGTGTAGCTTTCAAGAGGGAGATCTCCAAAAATCTGATGGAAAATAGGCCCTCCATCCCTCTCTCCTTTACCTAAACCCTCCAACACTTAACCCATTAACCAATGGTTAAACAAAAATTTTGATCAGGGCTGCTGAGATCTCGACAACTCAGTAAATCAAACTCCCCACGTCATGACAGCACATTAAAATGTGCAAAAAAGTCTAATTTGTGTCTTATTGTTCGAAGGACTTGGACCTTATTCGAACGAGATCCCCTCTCGTTCAAACGAAAGTTCTAACGAGGTACTAATGAGGGGAAAATGTAGGTGAAAAGGGGGCAGGGTAATCCACCTCTTTCGAACTTTAATGCACCTCGTTCGAACAAGGGCATTCCAATAAGATTCCAAAAAATGATAAAAATTCAATAGGTCCTAGTCTTTAGAAGGTTGTTCGAACCTCATTCGAATGACATGCCCATTATCTTTCGTACGACATGGACTCTCATTCGAATAATGGATAAATTTCTGCATCTCAAATATAAGCCATTCAATCCCCAATTTAAATAGCACAAAGGCCACAAGGATAGATCAAACTTAATATCCATTCATAATATACAATTCATAGCCCATGGGAATACAAAATACAATGATCGAAGTAAAAATCTCGAACATGGGTGTTACATTCTCCCATCCTTAGGAGATTTCATCTTCAAAATTATAACTACACAAAGAGTTCTATATGCTTCTCTTGCATCTCCAACTCACGTTCACAAGTCGCACCCTCGACACCTTGAATCTCCCAGAGAACCTTCATTAATGGAATGGGCTTGCTGCGTAACACTTTGTCATCACGATCCAAGATGGATATAGGTCGCATCGAAAATGTGAGATCTTCCTCTAGCTCAATATGGTTCTAGTCGATGACGTGTCGGGGGTCATGAAGATACTTCTTCAACATATAAGCATGGAACGCATTATGAACTTGAGACAACTGTGGAGGTAGTGTCGGGTTATACGATACATCCCCAATCCATTCTAGTATCTCAAAGGGGCCAATATACCGAGGAGAAAGCTTCCCCTATCGATAAAACCACTAATTTTCAATCGTAGATCTAACCTTGAATAGCACACAGTCACCAATCTCAAACTCCATAGGTATCCATAGATTATTGGCATAATTATTATGTCGGCTCTAAACTGTCATAAGCCTTTGTCGAATTACTCTAACTTTATCAATCATTTCTCTGATCAAATCTGAATTGGCGAGATGCTTCTCACCCATCACTGCCTAGCAAATTGGAGAGCGACACGGCCTCCCATAAAAATCCTCATAGGGATCCATTTCAATACTTTCCTGATAACTATTATTGTACGAAAACTCTTCTAGATGTAGATTCTCTACCCAATTACCTTGAAAATTAATTGCGTAAGATTTCAATATATCTTCCAAGATCTGAATGGTTAGTTCCAATTGTCCATTTGTCTTAAGGTGATACACTATACTCATGCTCAATTTGATACCCAACTCCTGCTGAAACTTCTTCCATAACTAGGACACGAAATTGGGATCCTTATTCGAGACAATCGAGAGTGTAACACCATAAAGTTGTATAATCACCCGAATATACAACCTTGTAAATTTAGCCAAGTTGTCCAGGACCTTAATATATAAGATGTGTTCGGATTTCATGAGTCGATCCACTATAGACCATACTATATCGTGATTATGCTCCGATTGTGGTAAGGCTATGCCAAAGTCCATAATGATATGATCCTACTTCCACTCAGCTATGGGTAATGGTAACAACATCCCTATCGACCTTCTGTGTTCTGCCTTCACCTACTAGCAGCTGTAGCACTTGAGTACATACGTCGACACATCCCTCTTTATTCCGGACAACCAAAAGACTCAACATAGGTTCTTATACATCTTTGCAGCACAAGGATGTATGCTAAAGTGCGACTGATGGGCCTCCGCCATCACTTCGTCTTAAAGGTCGTCAATCATCGGGACAATCAATCTACCATTTTTCCGCACACCACCATCCTTATTGATGATAAGAGTATCAACCACTTCAATGCCCTGAATATGGTCACGGTAATGTGTGAACTTGGGATCACACGACTGGGCATCTAGAACTTTCTACTAAATTAGTGGGCTAGCCACCATACCCCAAAGGTAGGCCCTATCATAACCCTGTTGAACATGCAAATCGATTTTCTGCAGTTTGCCGAACATCTTTGCTCGGCGACACTTCATCACTGCCAAAGTGAGGCTAGACTTTTGACTAAGAGCATAGAACACTCCAATGGCCTTCCCGGGATGATACTCTAAGGAGAAGTCGTAGTTTTCTATCAATTCCATCCATCTTCTCTGATGAATATTGAGGTCACATTGCGTAAAAATATATAGGAGGATCTTATGATTAAAAAAACACATCAAATTGTTCCCCATATAGGTAGTACCTCCAACTCTTGAGCGCGAGCACCTCGGCTTCTCACTCCAAACCATGGGTGGGGTAGTTTCACTCAGGTACCTTTAGCTGAAGGGATACATAAGCGACTACCTAATTGTTCTACATCAATATTGTGTTCAGACCTGACCCAAAAGCATCATAATACACAGTGTAACCCTTACCACACTCTAGGAGAATAAGAATGGGTCTCAAAGTCAACCTAACCTTCAAGTCTTGAAGGTCCGAATCAAAATCCTCAGACCACTCAAAGTGAACATCTTTCCTAGTCAACATGGAGAGGGGCAATGCAACCCTTGGGAAGTCTTGCAAAAACCTAAGATAGGAACTGACCAAACCTAGGAAACTATGCACTTTCGCATCTGTCTTTGGACTATCCCAATTTAAAATGACCTCAAATTTGGAAGGGTTGATGGAAATGCCCTCTCCGAAAACCACATGGCCAAGGAAATTGACCTTATCCGTCTAAAATTCACACTTGCTGAATTTAATGTACAAATTTTTCTCCCCGAGCACTTATAATATCATACAAAGGTGCTCCTCGTGGTCCATATCTGATGTCGAGTGGAAGAGTATATCATACACAAAAAACACTAAAAATTGGTATAAGTAAGGGCGATAGATGCACTTCATTAAATCCATAACCATCATTAGGGAGTTAGTTAAATTGAAGGACTTCACTAGAAACTCAAAGTGCCCATATCGAGTTTAAAATGTTATCTTAGGAATGTCCTCCTTTTTGACACACAACTTGTAATCCCCAGACCGAGGGTCAATTTTCAAAAGCCTACCCTCCCCACGCAACTAGTTAAACAAATCATCGATACGAGGCATAAGATACTTATTCTTCACTATTTCCCTATTAAATTATATGCAATCAATGCAAAGTCGCGGGGAGTTATCCTTCTCCTTAGTAAAGAGGACTAGAGCTCCCCAATGGGATACGCTAGGGAAAATGAAGCCCTTGTTAGTTAACTCCTCCAACTGAACCCATAGTTCCTATAATTTTTTCGGAGCCATCATGTAAGGTGGTATAGAGATAGGTAAGATGACCTGATACACCTCTATGGTAAAGCCCACCTCTCGGTGTCAATGTAGACTAGGAAAATCATTTAGAAAAACATCAAGAAACTCATGTACTACTTAGTAGTCCAATAACATACCGTCCGACTCATCCTGAGCCACCACACTGCTTAACCAATCTAAGTACCATCTCTACTCATGCACAGTAGAAAACTTACAAGAATAACTAATATCAAGCTCTCTATTGAAATAATGCCGATAACCGTATAAAAGAGATATCGAGATATGCTGATGGAATTCGATGGTAGAATTAAAAAATGATAGGCAATCCATATCAAGGATCACCTTGAACCCATCAATGTTCATGAGAATCAAGTCATAGTCTCCAACCATAACCACTCAATTATGGCAAACCCTATCGAGAACTATACCACAGCCAATCGAAAGCCCTATGAGGATAGAAGGGTAAAACTGCTCTACTTCTAACCCAAAACTGAATGCTAATGAGATCGAGATAAAAAATATGATGCGCCTGAATTAAATAGTGAAATTACCCATATTCTGAACAAAAGAATTATACCTTCCATTACAGAGGGATCACTAAAAGGTGTTGCAAACTGTGACAAGGCATAGGTGCACCCAGGGTGAAACTATCTGCTTTAGCCACTATGCACCTAACCTGGCCTATGGCTACTCTACCCTTGACTAGGATGTGAACCATCAATGCTATTCCTCGTCGGTTGGTTATAACCCAAGGAGAACTTCTACTTTTATTCAGTGGGACCCGTATATCTAGAACTCCTACCCGATACGTAGTTGATAGTCTATTGACTATCCAGTTGATTACTCAAATATCTCTATGGGAAACCCCTCTTAAAGTGATCGGGGGACCCACATGCAAAATAAGTCCTCTCAGTAAGGTCCATGAGACTCTGGTTGCAGGTACACTGGGTGGATAATGAACCAACCCATATGGCAGCCTTCAGCACAGTAAAGAAGCCTCAAGCCCCATCCTGGGACTTTTTATGGTTGTTGTCCTGGGACCCACTGAGCTCCCTCTTCTTTTCCTCGATGGCCTTACCATCCTCTACCTCTAACTCTATTTTCATGGCCTTATTCATAATAGTTTTGAAGTTTGGTAGATCCAAACCATCCATGATCTTTCTACTACCGAGGTTAAGGCCCTTGACAAATAGCCTTATCTTTTCTGCCTCATCCTTCTACATAACATCCACAAACTTGCGAAAAATCTCAAAATTGACTTGGTACTCATTCACAGACGTCTTCCCTTGAATTAGGTGAAGGAACTCGTCCCTCTTAGCATCTTTAAATACTTGGAGAAAGTACTAGTCTAGGAATGCGCCCCTAAAGTGTAATACCTTGTATTTATGAGGATATAGGATTTAATTAAATTGGTGATTTAGGATTTAATTAAATTGGCGAATTGGAATTTATTTAATCCAAAGAATTAATTTATTTTAGTGATTTAGAATTTAAATTAATTCAGTTTATTTTAATACCAGGCGTGCCATATTTTGAGGTGGAAATAAGATGATAGTATTAAGTGACTTGAATGATGATTTAGAGGTCACAGTTGATTCTGAAAGGGACAAAATAGTCAAAATAGTATACCCAGTTGTATAGTTTGGGTCCCGGGGTAATTTTAGACCAAATCGACACCATATGAGGGAATTTTAGTCACTTGGTAAACTAGGGTAAAGAGGCCTACGAATTTCTAAAGTCTTTATCAATATATAGTTGGGAGAGGATAGGGTTAGAAAGATAAAAAAAAAGAGAGGCCATTAGAGAAGAAAGATAAGCCATTTTTAAAGCTTAAGAGAGATTTCTTGAAGGATTCAACCTTGTTCTTCCACCACCATCATCATTGGAGAGTGGATTAAAGGGGAAGACAAATAAATCCATCATCATCAAATGAAATCAGACCTGCTAAACCAAAGGCAAGTATTTATCTTGCTTGTTTTTTAAGAGTTATAATACTCATGTATTGTAGGCTCTTATGGTTGATAATTTAATTTGAATATTGAGGTTTTGATGATTTAAACACATGTTTTTTGGTAGGATTTTCATGTACTGACATTCCTTTATATTAGTAACACAAAATCAGAGAGTTATAAACAAATTGTAAGAATGAAATCTAGGTTCTTGATTAAAAGAGATGAAGAAGATGAGAAATGAGGGTTTTATGTTCATTAGAAGAAAATTCGATTCTCGTATTGAATCATTAATGTTTTGGGGTAAATTCTTCATCAGAAATCATACCTATGTACTAGTATAAATTTTAATAATTTTGGTACAGAATGGTGAGGTTTTGATTAATGGAAACTATTAAAAACGCAACTGTCGAGAGGAAGAAGAAGGCTTTTGCAACTTTTGAATCGATTCGGGTCCTTGGTCGAATTGATTCGATTTAACCAGATTTGTGGATTTTCCCTTTTAAGCCCTTAAAATGTGATTTATTAATCGTTAACCTTTTTTGGCATCCTTCGAATATAACGAGGGATACATTGGATGACAGTAAGTCTTGGTAAGTAAGACGTTATCATATATGAGAGAGTTTAAGGCGAATATTAGTTGGGCTAAATTATTAATGTAATAAAATCGAGAGATTAATAATGGATTAACGAAACATTATGAGTGAACCTAGGATGTAGACCAGTAGGGTATTATTGAATCAACAACTGAATTTATTTAAAGGGTAACTATGGGCCCTTCGATTAGAGACTAATACTCGGGAATATACAACAGTGAGTTAATATTGTAATTAATAATTCGATAAGTATTCGACAGATAAATACTATGTACGAATTATATTATAGGGTGAGTGTATACCTATAAGAACTACATTATAGGTTGACCGTATTCTTATGAGTATTTTATTTATAGGTTGATTGTATTCCTACACGGATGAAATTTATTAGTCTTGTATATACCTATACGAATTTTAATATAGGTTGAATGTATACCTACGGACTTTATTTATAGGTTGGATGTAGACCTATATATGATATATGGATAGGTTATGTGTATGCCTATTATGTAATTTCTTATGTATGTGAACATACCTACGCTACTTGCTATCACGGGAGGTTTCGCGTCATGTAGAGTCTTATCCTAATGAGCCCATTGGGGGGATTTTAGACTTGTGCCTCAGAACAAAGAACTTAGGGATTGAGCACTACTTGTGTGTATGATATTGTGACTGGTCATTTAAGTGCATTAGGTGTGTGCGTATCCCAAAGTCTTAGAACTATGTTCACCTCCAATATGTATAGATTTGATTTAGGGTTCGAGGGTGATACCCAAACCGATGGTCCTTGATTTAGTTCGAGAGGTACATGAATTTGATAGCAGAGTATGCATATTTCGCATCGCGGTTCTTACCTAGGGGATGTTGTATATATATATATATATATAAATACAACATCCATATATATATATATATATATATATATATATATATATATATATATGGATGTGAATTTATCCTACTTATGTGTAATGTAGGGAGGATATATAGTGTATATCTAAAAGTGACTTAAATATGAGATAATCTACTTAGTATGATAAAGTAGTAAATTTAGATGGTGTATATATAGAAGTAATATAATTATGAGATAACTTACTTAGTGGGATATGATAGTGTATATCTAGTGACGAATTAAGTAGAGAAACTTAATGAAATGGTTTAATGATAACATATGTGAAATGTCGATTATGCTTCAAGAATAATATACGATAATGTTAGTTATTAGTGTTTCGATAAGCGTACTGTATGAGGTGTACGGTGGAGTTAAAAAAATTAACTTTGGACTATATAAGAATTAAAGGTATGCCATTGGGTACTGTATGGGCAATACGGGTGCGTTAAATCGGATATTATTAGTTAGTTAATGATCAAACCTATTCGGGATGAGTAGCATATCTAGGTAGGAGATGTTAGGTGTGCACATTAATTGAGAGGTGAGGAACTCAAGGGAGTGTATGTTGAACATACATATGTAATCATCATCTGTTTCTTTTAAACTTTTGGTAAATACTCACTAAATATTTTCAAATAGTTTTACTTGGGCTCTGACCCGTATGAAAAATATTTTCAAAATATTTAAGGTGTCCAGTTACGGGGATGCCAAGCTTGATGAACTGTTCTAGGGATGCGTAGCTGCAACACTTGTGGATGCTTACATGATTTGGATTTAATTGCTTCAGTTACTTCATATATAGTGCAGGATGCACTTTAATATTTCATTTGGGCATGTAACTCCTTCATATAGTTCTTTTATTCACTATTATCAGAATTTGAATTTATGGACTCAATTCGATTTCATTAAATATTTAGTTGAATTTTTGTATTGAGAATCGATAATTATTCGGGACCATTTTTATTTTAGTTATTTGTCTGGTGTTTGGTTCAGATTATTTTTATTACGTGGATGGTTTGTTTAGTGTAATTATTTTCCACATGTTGTTGTTGTTTATTAAAAAGATAAAATTTTGGCACCGACTTTTTACATACTATGTGGTTAGTAAATTTTAAAAAGTTTTCGACGGTGATGCTACGAATGAATCATATGATATTCCTGTTTTAATTTAATAAATGACTGATCACTCTTTATTTAATTAGGTGGGGTGTCACAGATGTATCAGAGCATCGGGCTCTAGTATCCTTAGGATTTTTACAAATTTTTACGTTCCATCTTAGCAATCTTTAATATAGAGCCCAATTATAGGATTGTTGTATTCCTCATTACATATGCGTATTTACGTCCTTATGTCAATTTCTTTGTATTTGATAGTGAACTTATACATATTTCAAATATCGTTTCAGATGCCACCTAAGAGAGGATGTCATGCTAGAGCAGCAGCGAGAGATGAGGTTAGAGAGGACCAGTAGGAGCCATAGGTACAATAGACACAACCACCGCAGGGAATGGTTACGATCGCACATGTAGCTGAGATTGTGGCCCAGGCAGTTAACCTAGCGATGACTCAATAGCACGACACTTTTCACTGAAACATCCATAATCGCCAAGGGCACCTGGCGTGCTAGCCCACCCGAGACCGTCTAAGTGGAAGAGAGTGAGGGAAGCATTCCAGAAGGGTCACCCACTAGAGTTTTAGGGTAATTCAGATGTAGTAGTGTCTAGTATGTGGAAGAAGGACATACAATGCCACCTGCTTATGGCAGAGTGCAGTGACACTCAGAAACAGATATTGGTAATATTTAAGCTAGTAGGCGAAGCCTTGCAGTGGTGGAAGTCTGTGACTAGCGTAGAGGAGAGAGATGTGATGAGCATTGGGGAGCTCTAGGTGCAATTTGACCATAAGTATTTTCCATCCGCTATTCAGACATAGATACTGGGGTAATTTCTCAACATTTCTCAAGGAGATATAACCCTATCAGAATACGAGGAAGAGTTCACTCGGTTATAAAGTTTCATGAAAGATGAGGTAAACACTAAAGAGAAGAGGATGCGTAAGTTTATGGATGGACTGGCCTGGAAAATCTGACAGCACTTATTGGGTAATCCAGCATTAGAGACATACATGGAGGTTATCAATGTAGCACTACTTAATTGCCAGGATCAAGGATTTCACATGAAGTATAGTAAAAGATTAAGTGGGTCCACTCAGACTGAAAGGTAGATGGGAACGGTGCCAGTGGGGCACAATAACAACAGGAGCGATATTTTCAGCAAGGGAACTAGGCCAATATATTTAGGTTCGAGGGTTATTGACCCGAGAGTGTTGGGTTTAGGCAGGGTCAATAGGGCCTTCAGTAGTAACAACATGTCGTTCCTCAGGGCTGCCAGGGCCAAGAGAATAGAAGGGGAGGCCAGCAAGGACAGGATCAGTGTCCGGGAGGATTTTTAGGGAAATTTTTCATTTGTGGAGAGACAGGCCATAGGAAGAGAGAATTACCTAAGCGATGCAGGGGAAATCGCATTTTGAGGTTCTGGATGTACAACCATTGCAGCATGTCATGGGTCAGTTCGGACACGAGGATTACGTTCAGGAGCCCATCGACCAGACGACGCAGCTAGCACTTGGAAGTAAATTGTCTTTATTATCCTAGGAATACAGGGTAGATTTTAATGGCATGGGGGCATCACAATGTAAAATTTTTATCACTAAAATTCACAAGTGAGGCGTATTTAGTGGGTGAGTTTGTTGTAATAGCCTTATTGTATATATAATATATAATTAATTATCGCGGGGTAGCGGGGATCTTTGGTGGTCGCCTACGAGAGAGTGGGTGTGTGCACTAAGAGGATGTATACATTATGTGTTAATTTATGAATTTTGATAATTATGAGAATATAATAGACTACCTTCCGAGTTTCGACTGGTTATCGATAGTTTGAGCAATGGTCGACTATCATAGTAGGACTTTGTGCTCGCTGTTCTAAGGTATGATTTTTTTTTTGGTAGGTATCACTTGAAAGAGGGTCAAGCCTCTATATACGTGTATATATATTATATTGTGTTGCATGATATACTTATAAGAATATGTTTGTATGGTTATATTTGATCCCGGTGAGTACACTACAAGAAAACTAATTTTTTCTGACACTTTTTTCTCGGTATTATTTAAAAATGGTGAGAATTTTATTTTTACCGGCATTTATTTATAAGTATTGAAAATTCACAGCATTGATATTCATGTGCCGCATAAATAAAGCATTTTTTAATTAATGTTGAAATAAATGTGGTCTTTTTTAGGCATTTTATAACTAATGCCACTAAAATTAAGAAAAAAGAGCGCCTCTCCTATGTTTTTGGTGGGGGTTTGTTTTTTTGTTAAAAAAAAATAGACCACGTTTCCTACCACCTCAGTCTTCTCTCCCATCACGTTTCTCCCATCACGTTTCTTATTCTTCCGAAGAATCTCATCAATCGTAATCCTCCCCAAACCTCTCTCCCCCTCAATTAGTTTGACCTAATTGTAACAACCCGAGGTCTTGGAGACAACGATTTATTTATTTTGGGAGAAATAAATAATATTTTATTGGAGAAATAATTAAATTGGCAATTGAGGTCAAAATTTGAAGTTGTTTGAAAGAGTGTCGAATGTCGATTCTGAGGGTACTATAGTGTCCGGAAGGGTTGAGAAAGTCGAAATGACTGTACTTGGGGTCTATTTAGGTTCCGAAATAAATTAGGACCGTTTGACTCGAATTAAAGTTACCGAGTCATTTAAAGTGTGTATTATCATTTAAAGATGTGTACATTTGGGAGAAAGGCTTATTAAGCCTACGGGAGAAAGAATTATCCAAAGAGAGAAAGAGAAATAGAAAGAAAGAAAGAGAGAAGAAGAAAGAAGAAGAGAAAGAAGGAGAAAAGGGAGAGAAAGTGGAGATTTCCGGAAATACGCGATCTCAAGGCGGATTCAGACCCTACGAACCCGAGGCAAGTGATTAAACTTGCTAAATAATTGTTGTGTACCAATTATTGCATGATTTTTGGATTGAATTCTGGGTTTTAGGTTTAAATTGTTAAAAACCTAACTTTTGGGAAAACCTTAGATTTGTAGTGTATAAAATGGATTTAAGGTTAGAAATTAGTTTATATGTATTCTAGAATGAATATTAATGTTATATATGTGATTGGGTTGGATGAAAATGGTTGGAAGATGATTAAAATGATTTTTGGGTATTTTGGGTTTATATAGAAAACAACCCATTCGTAGCTTGCTGCACTTACCGAATCGATTTGCCCCTTTCGAATCGATTCGGTCTGTTGCAGAATCCCTAAGTATTTAGGGCCGAATCGATTCGCCCCTTGCGAATCGATTCGGTATGTAGAAGACTCTTAGGTCCATTGGACCGAATCGATTCAGATGGGCCGAATCGATTCGCTTTTGTGGCCGAATCGATTCGGAAACAGGGGATTTTTGGAGATGTTTTTATAGGGAGAATTTCTTCCCGTTTTGTTAGAGTTTATAAATTGGGAACCTCTATAGGAGTTATTTGGAGTATGATTGGAGACTTGTAGTGAGTTTCTCTTATAATAAATTATTGGGGTCACTTTGACTAAATTTAAGGAATACCAAATCGATATTATGGTATATTTTAAGTGGGGAATCCCACTTTGATTGGAGATTCAGTTTGGGGATGATCATTATATTCATATAAAGAATGAGAAGAAATTTAGAGATATTGGATCTTAGGATTGAATCCCAAAATGGGATAACTTCAAAGGTTCATAAAATGAATTGAACCCTCTTATGGATGGAGAATTATAAATGCTAAATTGAGGTGTATTAGGATAAGGAATATCCTTAACTTGAATTGAATTTAGAGACAATTCATTATTAGAAGCGACATGTGAGCTTCAAGCGAGGAATAGTATAGTATATACTAAGTGGGGAAGATGTGCGGGAAATGACAAATAGTATATCAAGAGAGAGAAATGTACTAAACAATGATATTAATTGAATTGCGTCTAAGAGCGTAAAATGAAATTGAAAATGAGTATGTTGTTGCAGGTATACCTTATGTAATGGTATATCTTTATTATTTGGGATGTATGTATACTTTATATGATGGTGTATATACATGTTATCCATACCCTCTCCTTGCTATCATTGGGAAGTTTCGTGCATAGAGGGTGAGCATCCTGACTCAAAAAGCAGGATGTGGATATTCCCCAGGTAATAGTCGTCCATGGTGGTCAACAAATGACATATATATATACATTTATTTATTTTGGGGGTGACAGGTCGTGGGTATGTGTCATTCTCACTTGCCGGTTAGGAGTTATGACCGCTTCCCGGGACGTTGTGTGCGTGAGTTTATCACGAGGTGGGTGTCGTGGAACCCCACCAGGTGACCCCAGTTTGCTACGTATATTGGGCTGCTGGAAGATGATAGCATTTGAGCCTGCGTCCTTCGAGTTATATCTCGGTTGGATGGTTATTATTGCTTATGCTTGTACTTGGGTATCGAGGGCATAATGGACCTCAAGGACTGACATTGCCAGGATTAGTGTATCGGGGGGGTTCCTTGTTTGGATTTCGCCTCGGCGAGACGTCCCACGCACGAACCGCAGTGTAATGTTGGAAATTGGGGATAAGTTAGTCCTTAATGCTCATACTTATATATATATATATATATATATATATATATATATATATATATATATATATATATATATATATATATCACCTATCCCGACAATCGGCAATGCCAAGAGTAGTGTAACGCGGGGGTTCCTTGTTTGGATTTCGCTTCGGCGAGACGTCCCACGCATGAAACGCCGTGTACTGTTGAGAATTGTGAATATTAATTAATTAAAATTTGGATAATAATAATTTGGGTTACATGCATCTTGCATTGAGGGCATAATGAGCCTCCAGGATCGATACGGTCAGGAGTAGTGTAACGGGGGGTTCCTTGTTTGGATTTCGCTTCGGCGAGACGTCCCACGCACGAAACGCAGTGCCGTGTTGAGAATCGAGAGGAGTTTAGTCCTTGAGTCTTGATGCTAATAACTCATATATAATAATAATATATATTGTTTAAATGCCTTATAAGGGCATCACTAGAATATAAAATTCTAGTAAATGAGAATGTTGATGTATTGTGATGATGTGGTTATGAGATGGATCATGTAACTTTATATATTCAGCAAATGAACATTATAAAGATAATTATAACTATTACATTAAAGTTACTGTATATAACTTATAGATTATATAAACAAATATAGATTGGGGGATAGGTTAGATGGTTTCACTTAAATACTTTATTTGGGTTTAAGTTAAAATTCTCTTACCTAAATTAGAATCGGGCATCCATTTAGAGATTGTGCATACGTTTAGTGCACGCTTTAGATGAGAGGTGAGTTGAATTGTTATGGAGAGTTCGATTCCACCTTAATCATGTAATAATGCATTTATAATTATTATGCATTTTAATACACTTGCTATAAAATGTTTTTCAACTCGGGCACTGACCCATTTATATTTTCTCCTCCATGTATATATTGTACTACTTCAGGTGTTCCTCCGCAAGGACGCCTTTGATGTTCATCCATTCAGGGTTCGCGGAGCTGTGGCAGTAGCGGACTGTTGCGGCACTTTGTTTTAGTCGATTCCTATCTTTGTATATTTAGATTAGGATTCAGTTTGTATATTGAGTTAGTATTCAAGTGTTGAAGATTAACACTTTCATATTTCATTTCTCAGATTATTGTATTGTCTGTTACCCGACAGCATATTCGGGTATTTTATTTGTTCTTTGTATTGCACTCTTGTACATTAATGGAGTTTGCACTTATCACTCATCGTAGTTAGATGTATATTGTTGGTTATGTGCATCATTGGTTTTGTTGTCGTTGTTAAATAAAAAGTTTTAAATTTTTGACAATCCACTTTTAATGATTTCGGGTAGTTAGCCTTATATTATTAGTATTGTCAGTTGATGTTGAGACTGTGCATCTGAGATACCTGATTTAATGTAGTATAGGGCTGGCCACCCGTTATTATTTTGAGCGGGTTGTCACACTAATAATCCTCTCTCAGGTGAAGACCTGTTCGTGGTATTAAGCATACACAATAATTTCGTGGTATTGTTTTGAAGGTTGATATGCACTACAAACATTGTTGTTGGGACCATTGGTGTTGTTGGGTTTTGATCTTTGAAGGCTTTATCATTGGTAAGTTGTTGTTGTTTTTTGGGTGTATTTTTCTTCCACTACGACACTTTCTCCACCATTGCTGTTGTTTTTTCTTTTTTATTTCGGTGCATCAAAAAAAAAATATTTTTGACATCCTTCTTATGAAAGATGTTAAAGCTAAAAAAAATGACAACATAGGGGTAAGCTCTTTTTAGGACATGTTTCCTCATTGTTAGAAATATTTTAGGACATATTATTGGAATTTTGACATCAAAGAGGGAAAATAAGTACCATCAACCACGATAAAAGGGTCTCAAATAATGCACTTCCTAAAATTGTAGACCTTTTATCGTGGTTGATGGTACTTATTTTCCCTCTTTGATGGTTCTTTCTACAAAAAAGATGATAATGTCATCAACCATATATTTCTGGAAAAAAATCGACAGAGTTTTATTTGTTTTTAAGACATCCCAAAATTTTTAAGACTATGTATCACCAAATAAACCAACCCCCAAATCTCAAGTATACTTAAACTCCGCAAGAAAGCGCAAATATATTGTGCCCTTTAAAATCCTTTAAATTAGTAACATACCTGAATTAAAGTAGCATTCGTTTGTTCACTAACACGAGCGGCAGTCTCGGGGGCAGCCAAGTGTTGAAAATTTGCAATCTATAAAAAATATTTTTATTTCAGTCATGAAAACGTAAAGTCTTAAATTATGATTTTAAAAAGTAGTTATCTACTTACCTGTTGATATGGAGATAAATGGTGATTTTATTGTGGTACCACGATAGGTTGAAATTTGTTGGTTTCTTCTAATTATTGCTCAAGTTGCAAAATAGACCTATATGATGGTATGTTTTGCTCCTTGGAGGATTGAGAAACCTGTTAATATCATGATTTAATATTAGAACATACATTTATATATATACACGATAATTAAGCACAAAAGATAAAAGTGTGTACTTATTAACCTGTTTGGATACAATAGAAGGGAAAGTCATCATGTGTATGCGTATAAACTAAAACTGAGACTCTAAATGATCAAAATTATCTTGAATTTAGATCGAATCTCAGATCGTAGTCGCTCATACTCTTTTTCATTAACCTTCGAACGCTTAGTTCCATGCACATCAGTTGGAGATGGTCCATGCCCATAATCTCGGCAATGACCGTGTTTATCAGGTCCCAGGACTTCATAAAATATCTCGTCTTTATAACTGACGGATTCATTACAATTTGACGAAAGTTGATCTACTTTTTGCCTGATTTTTGACTGAAATGAAACGATTCTTATTATATAAAATATATAACAAAAGAAGCTCTAGAAAAAAGATTGTAGCAAGAACTTTTTTTTAATTGGTGAAGTCTCAAATCTCACCTCCTCCAACAGGATAGACGTCTTCGGAAGCCCATGTCCAATAGTACTTTACTAACTGTACATCCACATCAAAGTTTTTTCAAGATGAGTAAGAACAATCCAAAAATCAGGCCAATAGGTAAAAATTATTTCAAAACTGTAATACGTGCCTTAATCATACATTACCAAATTTATTTTAAAATTAAGCATTGTTAATATGTGGCTTTAAGGTCTTAAGGGTGATACAAATAAAATGGTGTATAATGGGTGAATTTGTGAACTTTACTCTTTAATACAAGCATAATTGTTTCATAACATTATTCAAATGAAATGGAAAACAATAGTCAATAATTGCTTCTGATTTTATCATAGACAGATAATGTAATATTGGTTAAAGAACGAAAAAGGAATTTTATCATAGACTACACTTGTGGATATATGACTTACTGCCAACAAATATTGTCATTTAACAATATACTATTATCCACAAATTATTGGCGAAAAACATTTGCCCACGTATTTTAATGTCAAATTAAATGATTGCATAATCCTTTTGTTCAAATATATGTTAGAATGGACTGTCATTCTTGGAGATAAGAAAAGAATAGTTTTTTGTGAAAAAGAAAGGGTCGTGCTCATGTAAGATGTATGAGCTGCCTACGTACCTCTGGGGGTTTTGAAAGGTCTTAAATTTTTTTCTAACAATGGTTTTTGTAGAGGATCAGGCCCACGTAGTTCTGGGTAGAGGGAAATGAAGAGGATTTTTTTTAGAATAGAAGGGAGATGAGAAGAGTCGTAGCGCGCCAAGATTTTGGACTAGGGGTAAAATTTCATGAGACGGTCCAAGTTGACTAGACGAACCATCTCTTCTCTGTCTAAGTCAGTGAGCATGGCAGCACCACCGGACAAGATCTTCTTCACAATGTATGGGCCGCTCCAATTGGGCTTGAATTTCCCTCTGGGGTCCCAGATGGGCTCTACAATTTCTTTGAGGGCTAAATACCCTTCTCGAACACCGCGATCCTTGACTCTCTTATTGAATGAATGCTCTATTCGGTGATGGTACCCTTGTATGTGATACAGCGCTTTTAATATCCTTTCGTCTAAGAGTGACAACTCATCGAGGCGGCTTTGATGTCAGTCCTCCTCACTGACCTTGCTTTCAAGAATGACGCGTAATGAGGGTATTTCTAGCTCCAATGGTAGGACTGCTTCCATTCTGTATACTAGAGAGTAAGGGGTAGCCCCAGTAGAGGTTTGGATTGAGGTTCGGTAGCCCCAGAGGGCGTATGGGATTCGATCGGCCCAATCTCGATAACTTTCGGTCATCTTACTGATGATGGCTTTGAGGTTCTTAATGGTAGCTTTGACTGCACCGTTGGTCTGAGGTCGGTAGGGAGAAGATTTGTGTCTTTGAATCCCATACTCATTGAACACTTCTATGAATTCTGCCTTGAAATGCAACCCGTTATCTGACACTAGCTCGTGTGGGTCCCCATCTCGACAGATGATGTTTTTCTTGATGAATTGGGCCTCTTTCTTGGCATTCAGGACTGCGTATGACTCAACCTCGCCCCATTTGGTGAAGTAATTAATGGCAACCAGGATGAACTCATGTCCGTTGGAAGCCTTGGGTGTAACCTTCCCTATGACGTCGATGCCCCATGTGGAGAACGGTCAGGAGAAGTCATGTTGTATAACTCTCGCAGAGGTAGGTGTTGAAGGTTGGATAACTATTGACATTTAAGGCATTTTCGGACATAGGCGGTGCAATCGTGGATCATGGTGGTCCAATAATAGCCTTATTGGATGATCTTCTTGGAAAGCATGTGACCGTTCGTGTGGGTTCCACATCCCCCGCTGTGGATTTTCTGCATTACCTCTTCAATGTCAGCCCCTGCGATGCAGTGTAAATGGGTTTCATCATAGTTTCTCTTGAATAGAGATTTGTCACAGATGATTTTTTGGGCAGCCAGTCTTCGAAGGGTTGCTCGGTCCTTCTTATTGGAACCCTAGGGATACCTACCATGCTTGAGGAGGTGCTAGATATCATAATACAAATAATTGGCCATCTCGGGATGTTCTTTGGTGATGAGCTCAATATGGTAGCAGTGAGTTGATTTGTCTTGCTTTTAGACCAGGAAGGGGTCCACTATTATTCCTTCAGGCATGTCAACCATGGAGGCTAGGGTAGCAAAGGCATCGGCTAGGTTATTTTTTGCTCTAGGTAGGTAGTGGAATGTGATATCTTGGAATTGAGAAGCTGGTTCTTCTATGTGGGCATAGAAGGGTTGGAGTTTCTCGTTCTTGACCTTTCATTTTTCGAGCACTTGACCAATGATGAGGGCATAATGTAGACATCTAGGCATTGGATACCTTTCTTGAGAGCAACTTTGAGGCCTATCATACATGCCTCATATTCAGTCATGTTGTTAGTGCAGGGGAAATCCAATTTGATGGCGATGGGAGTGTGGGAGTCATCTGGGGTGATCAAAAGTATCCTGATGCCATATCCCTTTTTATTGGTCGCGCCATAAAAGAACATTTGCCATCGACGGTCATCTTGAGCAACATATAAGATGTTTTCATATGGGAATTCGGAGATCCAATCATCAGCCTCTTCCATTGGGTAGTCAGAGATGGTTCTTCCCTTCATGGTTTTCTGTGTGACGTACACGATATCAAACTCAGATATGAGAATCAACTATCAAGCCATTCGGCTGGATAAGGCAGGCTTCTTAAGCAGGTACTTGATGGGGTCCATTTTGGATACAAGCTTAATGGGGAAGGCGAGCATGTAGTGTTGCAACTTTTGGGTGACCCAAACAAGCGCGACGCATGCTTTTTCCAAAGCAGTGTAGTTAACTTCATACTCGGCCAATTTGTGACTGTCATAATAGATGGCTCTTTCTTTACGGGAATGTTCAAGGTATTGGGCTAGCAAAGCCCCAGCTGCAGTGTCGGTTATGGTTAGGTATAGGAGCAAGGGGAGATCATGATGTGGTGGCATGAGTACAGGAGGTTGAGTCAGGTATTATTTCATTCGGTCAAAGGCTTCTTGGCAGGCCTCATTCTAAATTTTTGTTGAATTCTTTCGGAGGAGTTTGAAAATAGGTTTACAAATGGAGGTGAGCTAGCTGATGAATCGGCTGATGTATTATAATTTCCCAAGGAAACCACAGACTTCTTTCTCCGTTTGGGGAGGTGTCATCTCAAGTATGGCTTTTAGCTTGGCAGGATCTGCTTCTATCCCTTTTTCACTGACCATGAATCCCAAGAGTTTTCCCTTTGTAACGCCAAAGACACATTTCTGTGGATTGATTCTCATCTGATACTGTCGCAATCGTTCGAAGAACTTTCGGAGAGCAGGAACATGACCTTTTCTAGTTTTGGATTTGATAATAATATCATCCACATAAACCTCGACTTCTTTGTGAATCAAATCATGCAGGATGGTTGTGGCAGTCCTCTGGTAGGTAGCCCCGGAATTCTTGAGACCAAATGGCATAACAGTGTAGATAAAGGTTCCCCATGGGGTGATGAATATTGTTTTTTTATGATATAAGTGAATTTTGATTTGGTTGTATCCGGCAAACCCATCGACGAATGACTTGAGATCATGACTGGTTGTGTTGTCCATGATCATGTCGATATTGGGTAACGGGTAATCATCCTTTGGAGAGGCTTTGTTCAAATCCCGATAGTCTACATATCCAAACTTTCCTTCCTAATTTCATCATAGGCACTATGTTGGCTAGACATGTGGGATATTCGATCACACGAATGAAACTCACGTTCATCTGTTTGACCACCGCTTCCTGAACTTTAAGCGACCATTCGGTGCGGAGCTTTCTCAGCTTTTATTTAACCGTCTTTTATTCTGGAAGACTGGGGATCTCATGATGAGAACAATGTCGGGCATATCGTCACAGGACCATGCGAAGACATCAACTAATTCCTTCAATAATTCTTTGAGTTGTGCGCACTCATGCTCGTCAAGGGTATACCCTATCCTAATCTTGCGCAGTTGGCTAGTAGAACCGAGGTTAATAATAATAGTATCTTCTTCATTAAATTGAATGCGATTATGTTATTTGTTATTAACCTTATTTAGATCAGTTAAGAATTGTTCATTTGCAAAATCATCATCATCAAAAGTTTGATTAGAATCTAAACAATTAATGTAAGGCACAACAAGATACCCAAAATCTTCGTTTATTTCATTGATAGGAAAAACAGCATTGAGAACCTCGTCAAAGGAGGTCTCGATTACATTTGAACAAGGATAGACAACAGAAGAAGAAATCGGGTAAACATTGGGGTGATGTGGGATTTCAACAGGTAGAACTGGCGCAGCATGCCAGTTGAGGAGAGGTGTGTCAGCATTTTTAATCAAGTGGGATGGATCCAGTGATGTAGTGCTTAAATGAACCATGTAGAGTACTAGCCCCAGTGTCTGCAAGTTGAACGAGTCTTCGGAGTCACATTCCTCAATCTCTTCGGTATCTTTGATGAGTGATTATATATGGTGTTGGGAACTCTTAGCCTATGTGTAGCTGTCTTCGAAAAAGATCTCCATTCCGGGTCTCATCTTCTTGTTTGTATAGTCATACCATGGTTCTGGAAAGCCGCAAAAGGGGAAGTCTTCGCTCTCTTTGATGAATCGCCCATTCAAGGAGTCACCCGGGATAGTCTGGATGCAGTCTAGTGTGACACCCGCCTAATTAACCCCGGATGATCAGTCCTAAATTAAATTAGAACAGGTTTATCAGTTGGTTTATTATTAGCATCACTGTCGCCTTTTTAATTACTAACCACCTAAATGAGAAAATTAGACTGGTACCAAATTTTATCTTTCATTAATTTAATGAAATACTCATGCGGAAACAAAATAATTTAAACAATCACAATTAACTAAAATCAACCATTCATAAATTAAATAAACTGACCGAATAAACCATTGGTTCAAAACCAACAAAAGTAAAGATAGATAAAACTAATTCTCAACAAGTCTGACATAAACAAAATAATGTTGTGAGCGACATGCTCGAGTAACTGATAAGAATTTCTACACTAGAAATGGAAAGAATGAGGCACATATCAAACTCCCTCAACATCCACACATGCTGCAGCAACGAATCCTTGGAATGAGTCAAGTCTGGCGTCCCTGTGGCTGGACACCTAAAAGGTTTTTAAAAATATTTATAACAAGGGTTAGAACCCAAAATATTTGGAAAACGTTTAGCAAATGATTAACTTGCAGTAATAAATATAAATCCATGCTCTTCAAATTTTATTTAGTGTCACACTCCCTTGAGA
Source organism: Sambucus nigra (assembly GCA_949130495.1). NCBI lineage: Eukaryota > Viridiplantae > Streptophyta > Magnoliopsida > Dipsacales > Adoxaceae > Sambucus > Sambucus nigra. The sequence goes on along the minus strand of OX422207.1, from coordinate 635,602,337 downwards.
ATATCCGCACCCCTCCTCTAATGTGCACTACTAACGCCTTAATTACTTTCCTTAGTTATTCATCCCATAACTAGATAATCGAAATAACCCCTTGCAACCACCCTACTCTAATCGAGTATGCCATATCTATGATTTCTAAGTTATTATTAACATTAACTTAATTAATCATTTCCCTTTTTAAATTCATATAACTTTCACACCCGTTATACATATAATACAATTCACGACCCGTATTATTTAACCCGTACATAATTATTTATCTCATTATATACGTATAGTCGTATTACAACATTCACACATATGCTGGAATAATAATTAATAATGAACATCCTCCTAAACAATAACTCACCGGATGTATATTCTCTAAAGTGTTATCCCACTAGGTGGATTCACACAACCTAGTTACCCCAAGTCAGAATCTCTCACGAACTTGGTAAATAACATAAATATTAGAGGCGGTCATATTCCTTCCCTGAAAGGGAGATGCCCCTCACCCATATAATGGACGCTATGACCTAGGGATATAATCTCCCTACTCCTTAAGCTAGGGGATTCACCCTCTACGAGCAACCTCCTCTGATAGCACTAGAGTAGATATAATAATAATAATATCTACCCCTGATATTAATGCACACACCATATACATATACTATCGCACACCGTATATATATATATAATATTTCGGCTATCCCGTGTACTAAGTCCGTAACACAAGCATATACAAAATATCATGAGTTTATGATCAAACTCTAATTATTAATTAATTTGCACGTTAATTAATTAGATTACTTTTGGTGTCGCTTAACCAATATATTCGGACTCGCTCTCGTGGCCCGAAAATAAAATAATACCCTAGTCTACATCCCCAACTCTGAATTGATTAGCTTTCAACCTAAATAAATTTTACACCTTGGTATCGCTCAACCAATATACCCAGACTCGCCCACTCGATATGTATTTAATTATTTTGGAATATTTTCCCCAAAATTAATCATAGAGTGTCACCCATAAATTTCCTCCAAATCCCAATTATTTTCCCTCATAATTGATTAGAATATATGTCCTATATTTATTTCTCATTAAATAAGGTGTGGGGGAGAAATTTTAATTAAATTCCCTTTATATACTAAACTGGAGGAACTGTCAAAAATCCCCGACCTTCGGTCGATCGATCCCATCCATCCATCGATCGATCGAACAAGTCTTCGTCTTCTCGAAAGGCCTGTTTCAGCCATGGACGAAAACCTCAAAAGTCAAAATCCTTCTACAGTCTAACCCAAGTATTCTCATCAATATAATTCATCAAAAACATCATAAGGAACCTCCCATAAAGTCCCCAAATCCCGTTTAATTTCCGTTCGCTACTGTTTTTCTAAACTGGGGGAAAAACCTGAGTTATTCGTAAATCAGTCGCAACACCAGATTTCCAACTCAATTTCATTCATAATTCGTCTGGTTTTATCATCACTAAGGTGAATATCTGTTCAGAATCATGTAACACCATAAATTGCTACACCAATTTCCATGTTATGTTCCAATTACAAAAACCCTATTTTTGTACCCGTTTATCCCCAAAACGAATTTTAGGTATTCACATCACATAAATATGAATTGAAAACACAAATAAATGCTACAGCAAGTTAACCACCTGCCTTATGGTTTCATAGGGTCTGATCTGGTGTTGTAATTCTTAAGGTTGATGATGAAATCTCCCCTTTAGCTCTTTGCTTTGTCCCCCAAATTGGTTTCCAGTGCCTTTAACTGCTCCTTAGGGTTTTCTCTCCCACTATGTGTTTTTCAATCTATAATCAGTCGTTCCCCTTTTCTTTTTAATTAAGTAATTAGGCTTAATCCCATTTTTAGCCTAATTGGCCAAGCCCAAGTGACGCAAATACCCCCATGTGGGCCAGGCTATGCCTAAAAATGTCCCGTGACCCGTTTACTACCCCCGGGTACACTTTTTCGACTATCTCGACCCATCCGGACTCAATCATACACTAAGAATTGGCATCCGAATAATTTATAAAAATCCTTATCTCACACCCAAATTAGTCTATACCGACTCCCGACTAAGATAAATAAATGCCCCGTCACTAATACCCGTAATGACGTAAGTAAATTATTACTATTCACATAGTAATTAAATTTCCCTAAATATTAACCATTCACTCTCTGATTAATATTTAAATAAATATTACCATAATTAATTCAATTAAAATTACGACCCACAAGTAATTTAAAATTTTCTGAATTAATTAAATATTAAATGCATAAAATTACGGGGTGTTACATACTCCCCCCTTACAAAGGAATTTCATCCCCGAAATTAGGTCGTACCTGTGGTGAATAGCTCTGGATATTGTTCCCGCATATCCTCCTCCCGCTCCCAGGTAGACACGTCAATGTCATGATGACCCCACTGTACTTTAACTAGTGGAACAACCTTGGATCGTAACTTGCGCTCACTATGGTCCAGAATAGCCACAGGTCTCTCCTTATACGAGATGTCTGGCTGTAAATCAATTTCCTCAAGTGGAATCTGCCAGAAGGCCCTCTCGCTCCTTCGATATTTCTTTAGCGATGCCACATGGAACACATCGTGTATCCGCTGAAGATGCTCTGGCAATCCCAGTCTATATGCTACCGGTCCCACCTTCTCAATAATAGGGAAGGGTCCCACGTACCTCGGTGCTAATTTACCCTTCTTGCCGAATCTCATCACCCCTTTCATAGGGGACACCCAGACTAATACCTGATTCCCAACCTCTAACTCCACATGTCTCTGCGAAGCATCAGCATAACTCTTCTGCCTATCTTGAGCTATCCTAATCCGCCCTCGAATTAGCTCTATCCTGGCAGACGTCTCCTGGACAATCTTTGGTCCTAATAACTTGTTGTCCCCCACCTCTAACTAATAGGCGGGTGAACGACAAGGTCTCCCATACAGTGACTCGAATGGTGCCATGCTAATCGTGAATTCGTAAGAGTTGTTATACGCGAACTCTAGCAAGGGAAGATATCTCTCCCATCCTCCCCCAAAGTCTAAAATACACATTCTGAGCATGTCTTCTAGCATCTGATTGACCCTCTCAGTCTCCCCGTCAATCTGTGGATGATAAGTTGTACTCAGACGTAGCTCTGTGACCATGGCCTCCTGAAAGCTCTGCCAAAAATGGGTCACAAAAATCTTGTCTCTATCAGAAATAATATTTATCGGTACCCCGTGCAGCTTAGCAATCTCTGCTATGAATAGCTGCGCATAGCGCATCGTCTCAAAGTCTGTGCAAACCGACAGGAAGTGGGCCACCTTGGTCAATCGATCCACAATGACCCATATGGAGTCGTGGCCCCTCTACGATGGGGGTAACCCTATAATGAAGTCCATGGATATTCTCTCCCACTTCTACACGGGAATCTCTAGAGGCTGTAACATCATTAGAGGTCTCCGATGGTCAACTTTTACGAGCTAACATGTTGTACATTTTGAGACAAACTTTGCTATGTCCCGTTTCATTCCCGCCAACCAATATTATCTCCTCAAATCCTGGTACATTGTATCCCCACCGGGATGTATCGCAAATCTCGTACCATGGGACTCTGTCATAACAGTGTGCCTCAAATCCTCATCCTCTGGCACAATTAACCTCCCATTTAGGCGTAGACCTCCTTTTGAGCTGATCGAGTAACCCTCCGCTCCCTCAGCAGCCAGTTGGCATACCCTATCCTGACAGATCTAGTCCTCTGCTTGAGCCCTTATAACTCGCATAATGATCTCCGGTGTGATGGATAAGGCTGACATGCAGGCCCTAGCCATATCATCCTCATATCGAAGCTCTCTCCACTTCACTTTCCAGGCTTCTAATATTTCCCCAGTCGGTCTCCGGCTCAATGCGTCTGCCACCACATTAGCCTTACCAGGATGATACTGAATATCAAACTTGTAGTCTTTCACGAATTCTAGCCACCGAATCTGCCTCATATTCATATCCTTTTGTGTGAAGAGATACTAAAGTGACTTGTGATCCGTGAATAGGGTGAATTGCTCTCCCAGCAGATAATGTCTCTATATCCTCAAGGCAAAAACGATCGTTGCTAGCTCTAGGTCGTGAGTGGGGTAATTCCTCTCATGGGGCTTTAGCTTTCAGGATGCATAAGCTATAGCCCTCTCCTCCTGCTGAACCACACCCCCAAGTCCCTATAAGGATGCGTCGGTGTAAACTCGATACTCTAGTTCTCCCCTTGGCAATGCAAGTACAGGTGCAGATGTCAACTTGTCCTTTAGCTCATCGAAAGCTAATTTACATTGATCACTCCAAATAAAAGGCACCCCTTTTCAAGTCAGATTCGTCAAAGGGCCCATAATTTTTTAGAACCCCTTAATGAATCGTCTGTAATAACTTGCCAATCTCAAGAAGCTACGCACCTCAGTTGGTGTCGTGGGCTGCCCCTACTCCCTCACTGTCGATACCTTACTCGGATCCATCGCAATACCCCGGTCTGACACCACATGACCAAGAAACTGTACCTCCCGTAGACAAAATACACACTTCCCAAACTTAGCATAAAGCTGGTGATCCCGCAGCGTCTGTATGACAATACACAGATGCTCTGCGTGCTCCCCCACAGTGCGCAAGTAAATCAGGATGTCATCAATGAACACGATGATAAACTGGTCGAGATACTCCCTGAAAACCCTATTTATGAGATCCATGAACACTGCTGGCGCATTGGTGAGCCCGAATGGCATCACCCTGAACTCATAAGATCCATACCACAACAGGAAAACGGTCTTAGGAACATCCTCCTCTCGGATACGCAGCTGATGATACCCTGACCTCAAATCGATCTTGGAGAAGTAAGATGCCCTCTCAATTGGTCAAATAAATCATCAATCCTAGGCAACGGATACTTATTCCGTATCGTCACCTTATTCAGATCCCTATAGTCCACACACAACCGAAATGAACCATCCCGCTTCTTTACAAACAACACCGGTGCACCCCACGACGATGTACTCCGATGAATGAAACCCTGGCCCAGGATCTGCTGAATCTTCTCTCTCAGCTCACGTATCTCTGAAGGGGCCATACGATAAGGTGCTCGAGCAATCGGTCTCATCCTCGGTGGTATTTCCTGGAACACATCCTCGAAGTCCTTCACTATCGAAATCGAATCCAATAGAACTACCACCTCCTGTGAGGTCTCCTCCTCGATATAATATAAGTGGGTGCGCGACCCTCCCTCAGGTAGAGGCATCGCTATTAGTAGCATCTCCTATCCCGGAATGGAGACCACGATTGTCCTTTCGTAACAATCTACAGTCACCTGATAACCTACCAACCAATCTATACCTAGGATGACATCGTACCCCTCCATATCTAACAGTAAGAGGTCCGTCGTTAAACTAAGCCTCCCAATCAAAATGTCTACCTCCCGATAAATCGAGTGTATAAATGCCTCGCTGCCTACTGGTGATTCTACACACATACGGAGACTACTTGCAATTTCCAGTAACTCGGCCCGTTTAGAAAATTTAGATTTAATGAATGAATGAGATTCTCCTGTATCAAAAAGTATCCTACCCTCATGACCATGGATGAGAAACATACGCTCAACCGCTGGCGGCACCTGCTGCGCTGGAGGATTGGGAACATCCCGGAGGTTATACACATGCACGTACTGCATTTGCCCCTACTGCTGTGGGGCTGGTGGAGCCGGTGCTGCTGGCAGCATCTGTCCCTACTGGGCACCCTGTTGTTGGCCTCTACCCTCTGTAGGCACTCCCTCTTGAAGTGTTTAGTTTGGCCACAAATAAAATAGTGTCTCTGACCGACCCCCTTTCGTTAGCCCTGCTAGCCCTGACGTGGCTGGCCCTGCTAGCCTCCCCCATTGTTCCCTTGGCCCTGACGGCCCTGAGGAACATGTTATTACTGATTTGGGACCGGCTGACCCTACCTAAATCCCTGTCCTCCCGGTCCAAACCCACCAGGACTAAATTTTTTAGCCTGATTCCCTTGCTGACTGCTAGTCTGCTGCTAAGTACCACTTGTGTCACCACCAATAACTGCATTGCCCTGCTAGCTCGGCTCTCATACCCTCTTGCTCCCCTTTGTATGGAAGCGATGATCCCGGCAATGTACAAGAGCGGCATTAACGACATCTGTATACATCACCAACGCCGGATTACCAATCAAGTGCTGCCTGATCCTCCAGGCCAGGCCATCCATGAACCTCGACTTCTTTCGCTCCTCGTCACTCACCTCATTTGGCACAAAGTTTGCCAAACGGGTGAACTCCTCCTCATAATCTGCCACTGAACAGTCAACCTGAACTAACTCACTAAACTTCTTCCTCATCTTTGCCTCTACCGCCGGTGGAAAGTATTTGCGGTCAAACCGCACCCAAAACTCGGATATCATCATCAAATCTCTCTCCTCAGCAGTGGTAACTGACTCCCACCACTGTAAGGCTGCCCACGACAGACGAAAGGTAGCAAGCATCTATTTTTTCACATAAGTACACTCCAGCATGCACAGATGGAGCTGAATATTCTTCTTCCAGTCACAAGCCTCTACCACATCGTTACTACCCCGAAACTCGGGTGGGTGACCCTTATGAAAGGTCTCCCTAACTTGCTGCCAAGACGATGGCCCCACTGGAGCCTGAACTACTGGTGCCACTGGAGGTGGTGCCTGGGGCTGAGGAAAATGGGTTTCCATAGCCCTCATTGTTGTCTCAACTGCCTGGGCCATTATCACGGCCACCTGAGTAGTGGAGATCAACTCGGGTGGGGCTGGGGGTAGCGGTACATGTGGCTCCTGATGAGCCTCCCTTAACTCATCCCTAGCCTCAGCCCTCTCCGCTCTCTGTCTCTTCAGTGGCATCTGAAAATAGATCGAATCGTATAAGTACACAATTTATACACAAATCTAATACCAGAAATACGATATCTCAAAAGTGGAAAAATAAATCAACAGTCCTAATAATAGGGCTCCATAGCAATCGAACGCTACGCTGAAACGTAGTAAGTCGCACAGATCCCAAGGACACTACAACCTGATGCTCTGATACCATCTGTGACACCCCGCCTAATTAACCCTGGGTGATCAGTCCTAAATTAAATTAGAACGTGTTTCTCAGTTGGTTCATTCTTAGCATCATTGTCTCCTTTTTAATTACTAACCACCTAAGTGAGAAAATAAGACTGATGCCAAATTTTATCATTCATTAATTTAATGGAATACTCATGCAGAAATAAAATAATTTAAACAATCACAATTAACTTAATTCAACCATTCACAATTTAAATAAACTGACTGAATAAACCACCGGTTCAAAACCAACAAAAGTAAAGACAGATAAAGCTAAATCTCAATAAGTCTGACATAAACTAAATGATGCTGTGAGCGACATGCTCGAGTAACTGATAAGAATTTCTACAATAGAAATGGAAAGAATGAGGCACCTATCAAACTCCCGCAACATCCACATATGCTGCAGCAACGAATCCCTGGAATGAGTCAAGTCTGGCGTCCCTATGGTTGGACACCTAAAAGGTTTTTAAAAATATTGATAGCAAGGGTTAGAACCCAAAACATTTGGAAACAATTTAGCAAATGATTAACTTGCAGTAATAAATATGTATGCATGCTCTTCATATTTTAGTCAGTGTCACACTCCCTTGAGAATATCCTCACCCCTCCTCTAATGTGCACTATTAACGCCTTAATTACATTCCTTAGTTATTCATCCCATAACTAGATAATCGAAATAACCCCTTGCAACCACCCTACTCTAATCGAGTATGCTATAGCTATGATTTATAAGTTATTATCAACATTAACTTAATTAATCATTTCCCTTTTAAAATTCATATAACTTTCACACCCGTTATACATATAATACAATTCACGGCCCGTATCAATTAACCCGTACATAATTATTTATCTCACTATATACATATAGTCGTATTACAACATTCACACATATGATGGAATAATAATTAATGATGAACATCCTCCCGAAAAATAACTCGCTGGATGTATATTCTCGAAAGTGCTATCCCACTAGGTATATTCACACAATCTAGTTACCCCAAGTCAGAATCTCTCACGAACTTGGTAAATAACATAAATATTGGAGGCGTTAATATTCCTTCCCTGAAAGTGAGATGCACCTCACCCATATAATGGACGCTATGACCTGGAAATATACTCCCCTTACTCCTCAAGCTAGGGGATTCACCCTCTACGCACAACCTCCCCTGATAGCACTTGAGTAGATATAATAATAATAGCTAGCCCCTGATATTAATGCACACACCATATACATATATTATCGCATACCGTATATATATATATATATATATATATATATAAAATACTCCGGATATCCCGTGTACTAAGTCCGTAACACAAGCCTATATAAATTATCATGAGTTTATGGTCTAACTCTGATTATTAATTAATTTGCACGTTAATTAATTAGATTTTTTTGGTGTCGCTTAACCAATATATTCGGACTCGCTCCCGTGGCCCGAAAATAAAATAATACCCAAGTCTACATCCCCGACTCTGAATTAATTAGCTTTCAACATAAATTAATTTAACACCTTGGTATCGCTCAACCAATATACCCGAACTCACCCACTCGATCAGTATTTAATTGTTTTGGAATATTTTCCCCAAAATTAATCATAGAGTGTCACCCATAAATTTCCTCCAAATCCCAATTATTTTCCCTCATAATTGATTAAAATATACGTCCTATATTTATTTCTCATTAAATAAGGTGTGGGGGAGAAATTTTAATTAAATTCCCTCTATATACTAAGCTGGCGGAACTGTCAAAAATCCCCGACCATCGATCGATCGATCCCAGCCATCGATCAATCGATCAAACAAGTCTTCGTCTTCTCCGAAGGCATGTTTCAGCCATGGACAAAAACCTCAAAAGTCCAACTCCTTCTACAGTCTAACCCAAGTCTTCTCATCAATATAATTCATCAAAAACATCATAAGGAACCCCCCATAAAGTCCCCAAACCCCATTTAATTTCCGTTCGCTACTGTTTTTCTAAACTGGGGGAAAAACCTGAGTTATTCGTAAATCAGTCGCAACACCAGATTTCCAACTCAATTTCATTCATAATTCGTCTGGGTTTATCATCACTAAGGTGAATATCTGTTCAGAATCATGTAACACCATAAATTTCTACACCAATTTTCATTTTATGTTGCAATTACAAAAACCCCATTTTTATACCCCTTTATCCCCAAAACGAATTTTAGGTATTCACATCACATAAATATGAATTGAAAACACAAATAAATGCTACAGCAAGTTAACCACCTGCCTTATGGTTTCATAGGGTCTGATCTGGTGTTGTAATTCTTAAGGTTGATGATGAATTCTCCCCTTTAGCTCTTTGCTTTGTCCCCCAAATTGGTTTCCAGTGCCTTTAACTGCTCCTTAGGGTTTTCTCTCCCACTATGTGTTTTTCAATCTATAATCAGTCGTTCCCCTTTTCTTTTTAATTAAGTAATTAGGCTTAATCCCATTTTTAGCCTAATTGGCCAAGCCCAAGTGACGCAAATACCCCCATGTGGGCCAGGCTATGCCTAAAAATGTCCCGTGACCCGTTTACTACCCCCGGGTACACTTTTTCGACTATCTCGACCCATCTGGACTCAATCATACACTAAGAATTGGCATCCGAATAATTTATAAAAATCCTTATCTCACACCCAAATTAGTCTATACCGACTCTCGGCTGAGATAAATAAATGCCCCATCACTAATACCCGTAATGACGTAAGTAAATTATTACTATTCACGTAGTAATTAAATTTTCCTAAATATTAACCATTCACTCTCCGATTAATATTTAAATAAATATTACCATAATTAATTCAATTAAAATTACGACCCACAAGTAATTTAAAATTTATAGAATTAATTAAATATTAAATGCATAAAATTACGGGGTGTTACATCTAGTCCTTTGATTGGCGGATCATTTTGAGCTCTTATTCTGATGGTTGATACCCCAAACCATAATAAGGGAAAGCTTTCTTCAGTTCAATAGGCTCAAGTATCCCTTGATGTCTTTGTCCTAGCCCCAGTCCAGGCATGAAGTGCATATTTTTGAACATATGAATCACATTGACGTTCCCATGAGGGTCGTATTCCGGACAAACCCTTTCTTTGAAATTGTCCCCTGCCGAGAGTAGGAGTGGTTCAACTCGGAATCCTGATAAGAGCATATCATTCGACCCGTGATGTATCTTAAGGATTGGATTACTGGTACTTACACCCTCGACATTATAGTCTTCGCCTAAGATGATGATGACTTGTCCATCGGTGAAGAACTTCAATTTCTGATGGAGTGAGGAAGACACGCCCTTGAAATTGTGGAGCCAAGGTCGTCTGAGTAATAGGTTGAAACAAGTTGGGATGTCAATAACTTGGAATTCAATGATGGGGTTTATAGGGCCAACCCCTATTACAAGTTTTATGAATCCCATCACCTCCCGACGGGTGATATCGTAAGCACGTATAGCAGCGGAAGTTGGAGAGAGATCACTTTTCTTCAGTCCTAAGCATTTGAAGGTTCTTAATGAACAGACATTCAAGGCGGATCCATTATCAATAAGAGAGAGTGGTACGATTTTCCCCATAACTTCGACGGAGATGTTGAGTGCATGATTGTGATTTAGTCCAATTCTAGAGATTTCTTCTTCGGAAAAGAATAGCGTTCGGGTAGAGGTCAAAGATCCGACTAAATTTACTGCTACTTCTGGTGTGGTTGTTGATTAATTTAATTTCACTTTGAACTTATTTTATTTTAATTTGAAAAGAAATTAAAATTTGGTGGTTGTGTGTGTTTATTTGAACCATCTCGCTTCCGCATCTTTAAAAGGAAATTACTTTTTGTGTAAGATTTTAAAATTGGGGGCCTCGTGTTCCAACAAGTGGTATCAGAGCGGGATCGCTAAATTATTGCATTTAAGATCCTATAAATATTTTTGGCTAAAATGGAACTTTCTCCATTTTCAAAATTTCCTATTTTCGATGGTTCTAACTATGCATATTGGAAAGCATAGATGAAATCGGCACTAAAATCTATCGACGAGAGATTTTGGTTATCTGTCGTTAATGGGTGGTTCCCACCTACACATTTAGTAGATAATGAGCGTGTTCCCAAACCCACCGATAGATGGAGTGAGAATGAATTTAAACTATATAATTTTAATTCTCGAGGTTTAAATGTCTTGTTTAGCGCGATCACACCGGATGAATTTCGACGCATTATGACGTGTGACACTGCTAAAGAAGCTTGGGATATTTTACAACTCACTCATGAAGATACTAGTGTCATCAAAGCTTTAAAACTCCAAACCCTCACCACTCAATTTGAAACCATCAAAATGAATGAAAAATAAACTTTTGATGAATTTTATGCTAGACTTTCCGATATTGTTAATTTATCTTTTAATCTGGGAGAGAAAATACCCGACAACCGAGTAGTAAAGAAAATTTTAAGGTTCCTACCTTACAGATTTATTCCTAAGGTGATCGTGTTAAATTCTTTACCCACTTTAGCCTCTATGAAATTATAAGAGCTCGTAGGTGATTTACAAACCTATGAACTAGACAACTTTCCCTCTAAAACCGAAAAGAAAATTGAGAAGGGCGTTGCTTTGAAAGCCCAAAAGGAGGAAAAATAAGTTGTAGATAGTGAAAGTGATAGTGACTCGAAAAATATGGCTATGTTTTCTAGAAAGTTTTGAAAATTTCTTAAATTTAACAAAGATAAATTTAAAAATGATTTTAAGAAATTTGACAAATCTATGCATGACAAAGCCGAGAAGATCCCTAAAACTGTTAATGAAAATTTAAATAGGGATGAGTCAAATAGGTGTTATGGTTGTGAAGGGTATGGCCATAGGGCAAAAGAGTTTCCCACTAAACTAAGGAGAGAGGGTCAGCAACCAAATTCTTTTAATCCAACCCTTAGTGATAGTGATAAGGAAGAGGGACTCGATTCCCCCATTGAGCGTAACTTAATCGCATTCATTGCTAGTTTTTTATATGATAGTGAGGAATCATCCAATGATGACATCTTAATACATAACACTTCCGAGGCATTTATTTATGATGCTATAAAAGATGATGGTAGTGAGAGCGGAGAAGAAAGGGAGAGTGAAAATGAAGAAGAGGTTAATGTGAGTGAACTTCAAAATACTTTTCAAGAACTTTATGAAGAATCTATTAAATTAAAATGAGCAAATTTAAAGTTAGAAGCGAGTTTAAGAGAGCGTGTCAAAGTCGTTGATGACAGTGGGTTGATGGAAGACCTTAGGACACGATAGAGAGCTCTTCGAGAGAAGCTTGAATATGTAGAAGGCGAAAGAGATAGCCTTAAATGTTTAATGGAATCCTTGAAAAAGGAGTTTCTCGAGTTTTAAGAGAGAAATATTTTATTAGAGTCTAACATTCTAGAATTAGAAAATAAATTAAAAGGCTCTAGTAAATTCAAATTTGATTTGGAGTGTCATTCAGAGAAATTAGATAAAATATTAGGAACGGTCCAAATAAAAAATGACACTTGTGGTTTAGGCTTCGGTACTTTTAATGAATCATCTCATAAAGCCGAAACCAATGTTTTAGGAGAATTACCTAGGAAAGCCTTTAGAGATCATTCCTTAGGTAAGTCTTTTCGTCTAGTCTTTAGGTGCTCCCATTGTGATCGAAAAGGTCATCTTAGGAAAAAAAAATTTGATTTTAAACAAGGTCCTAGAAAATCCCAACGTAAGGCAACCGAGGTAGCTAAGATTCCTACACCCCGAGATAGTCATTCGTCATTAGTTTGGGTTAGGAGATCTGACTTAGTTGCTTTATAAGATAGGGTTTTTTATTCTCATTTGCTTTCATATGAAACCTCACTTGCTAAATCTAAAGGTTGAATGTGTTAGTTGTTTGCATACTGTAGTTTTTTGTGCTTCATATTATATATCATTGCTAGATGTATGCATGTTCAATCATTGTCTAGTCTATGCTCCATGCTTAATCACATGCTAGAATAATGATTTTTTATGTATCTTTTGTAATATATTTTTTTTCATTTTAGTTGCATTAAATGAAAAATACAAAAAAGATTTTTGTTTATCATTTGTGTTTTACTCTTTTTAGTAATTTAATATTAATGAAAAATACAAATGATTTTTGTTTGTCTTTTGAGTAAATATTTTTATTTTTGGTTAAAAATTGTCAAAAACTCAAAAAGATTTTTTTTGTGTGTATTTTAGTTTGACACACTCTATATGGCATACACTTGTGTTAGAATCCCTTCTTTTTCGCTTCTATGTGGCTAGAACTTTTGGTTAAGATTATCAATCCTTATTATGTTCTTTACCATGCTTACATGGAGTAGTTGGATTTTGTGTTGATATAATGGATTCTATTTTTTTATGCCTCAATTCACACATGCACGAGCTCTCTTGAAATTTTAACTTCATATGTATATTTGAGCTTTGTGAGGTGTTCTCCTACCAATCTTGTCATCTACATGTTATGTAATCTAGGAGGATTAGTGCATGTTAAAATCCGTTACACGTGAGATTTGTGTGAGATATAAAAAATGTTGTATATATATGTGCATGGGGAAGGGCTCCGAAAGGAAATATCATCCTTTGCGAAAAGTAAGCCACCGTTTGGAATGGAACTAAAAGAGATACGTGGTCCAAAGGCCTAAAAGAATAATGTTATTAAAAGAAAATATTTGCCAAGGCCTATTTTGTTTAGTATATGCTTAAATTGAGGGAGTTTGGATGGTATATCAACGGTTTGCACAATGTCCATTTATCCTATTTGTACTTTCAATGTCATGACTCTATTGGTTTGTAGAATCATCAAAATTCTAGGCTTGTATGCATTGTGTATGTTTGTTCAGTGAGTTCAATCTATATTGTCACATGAGGCTATATCCAAATGTGATAAAGTTTGCAATCAATTGAAAACTCCATGAACATGTTTTAAGTGATTGGGTCTAAATTTAATTGTTTCTAGTTTACACCCCAACACTTTCGTTTCCATATGACACACTTTTGCCATACGAGTGTGAAAATCTTATTTTATTTTCTGTCATGTGTGGTATTTATACCTAGTATATGTGCGTGTACGTTAATGATATTCATTATGTTCTCATATACGTGGTATTTTATTTGTCTTTGCGTTGCTTTCTAGTCCATCTATGCTACTACTTCATGATTGGTATCTATCTTGTTGCATTCTTTGTTGATATCACATGCTTAATACTTTCTGTATCATATTGGTATCATTTTCTTGCATCTTACTTGGTATCCTTTACTCTTTATATGGATTAGTTATGCTTTTGTTGCCTATATGATTTCATGCTCTTATCCCTCTAAGCTTCATCATGTTTAATTAGTTTTATCCTTTGTTTATTCCTGAACAAAAGGGGGGAGAATGATAGAGGGAGAAATGGTATATAATCCTATTGTAATCTTATCTAAGTTTAATAGATTTAACTTAGGGGGAGTTGATCATAGTTGATAAAGGGGAGAATTAATTTAGGGGGAGTATTTATCTTAATTGCATTTAATATTCTTGATATTCCCTATGCGTTTGATTGTTTGCTTAAGTGTGCAGGTCTTCTTCTAAATGGAAACTTTCATAATCGACAAAGATATTGATCCTTGGGTTGTTTGAGTCAAGCTATATATTTTTATTTTTATTTTGGGTGGGATTTGTTTTTAAGTTTAGTAGAGCTTGACGGCCCTTTAGGATTTTTGTTTGATTTTTGTCTCGGAATAGCCAAAGGGAGAGATTTGTAAGGACACAAATTTCCAATTGAGTCCTTTGTAGTTTTGGCTCAATTTCGGACAAAAACATTTGAGTCATTGGATAGTGTTCAACTTTATCCATTCAAGCCTATGACGTGTTAGTTGAAGACGTAGCGGCCAAGAGTATAAAGCTTCATCATATATGTCGAGTTTGTTGTGCCTCATTTCTACGTCAACAACATTTGTTCCGTTTACTCCTAATGTATGAATGCATTATATATTTATATAGGATCTTGGAACAAGTTTTATTGGATGTAATTTATAATTTTTCTAAATTAATTTTAACGACTTTGTTTTACTCAGAAAAATATTTTTTAGAACTCTCCATAAAAAATTTTGGGCTTAAAAATTAGTATTTCATTTTTCTGACACGTCGTTCGAACCACACTGGAATCTCATTCGAACGAGATTGCCATGTCGTTCGAACAAACTGGCATCTCGTTCGAAAGAGATTGCCAGGTCGTTCGAATGAGATTTCTAACGATTTTCCTTTTTCAATTCTGGAACCTCATCAGTAAAGTCGTTCGAACGAACAGTCATTCGAACGAAAAGTCGTTCGAACGAAATTTGGCGGGAACAGTTATTTTGGGTATTTTTGACAGTTTTCTCACTTTTCTCACTTCTTTTCCCCACTATCTTTTGACAGAACTACTTAGTGTGGGAACCAACTCTTTTGAACTAAATTTTGACATTTTCTAAACACGTTTTAGAGAGAACATTTTTGAGAGAAAAATTCCTAAGTCTCAAAAGTTCATGTTTAAGTGTTTGTAGTTCAAGAACATTATTTGAAAAACACTTTCTTACACCCATAGTTTGTTTATTCTAAGTTTTCATATAAATATCTTTCTTGGAGTGTTTGGCACGGGGTTTACTCTACCGAGTTGAAGAGTTCGTTTGGGTTTACTTCTACATCCCATAAAGAAGAAGTTCGTTGGTTTTGTTGCGGCATTCTCACATGGTGAAAGGCACCATATGGGGTTGACGGTGGTTCCTAAAGTCCGATCGGTGAATTCTGAGATCGTGGTAGAGCTACGTGGTTATTCGCTAGGCAGAGGTGTATACAAGAAGAAGCATCGGGGCTTGGACGGAGTCAAGCCGAGTATTGTATTTATAAAACCGTACTTAGTGAATTTGAGACTAGGGTCGTCTGAGGTTTTTTCCCGTTGTTATTTTTTTCTCGTACATCGTGGCGTAGTGGTTATTTGTTTATTTTATCTTTTACAAAATTCACCTAGAACGCTTGCTTAGGTAAAAAGATAAAATTGGTTTAAATCACTACTCATACTTAATTTGGTGCTAATCTAATTTGGGTATATATTAATTTAAATCAAGTCATCATTTAATTTGTTAAATTTGGTTTGGCCTAATTTGGTAATATTGAAAATATGACTTAGGAAAATTTCTTGGACTTGGGTTAAATTGTTTTAAGTGAAAAATGTATTTGTTGATCAATTTAATTTCACTTTGAACTTGTTTAATTTTAATTTGAAAATAAATTAAAATTTGGTGTTTGTGTGTGTTTATTTGAACCATTTCGCTTCCGCATCTTTAAAAGGAAATTACTTTTTGTGTAAGATTTTAAAATTGGGGGCCTCGTGTTCCAACAGTGGTAGAAGGAGGAACTGTGCGTCCAGTGAGCAACTTGATCAACGCATTTTTACGCAGCTGGGAAGACATGAAAAGTCCCCATAGAGTGATGTTAGCTTGAGTTTTCTTCAGTTGATCGAGGATCTTGCTCTCCTCGAGGGTCATATCTGTCATAGAAAGGTTTTCAACACCCTTCCTCTTATCATTGGCTAGTAGTGAGCTTGGGATCTGGTAATGCCTCCCCGATCTGGTCATGTGATTTACTGAAGGAGGGAAGAACGTAAACCCTGTTTCCTTGTCAATCTCGGGTTGTTCTGCCACTTTGTTTATTTCTTCAAGGAGCTCCTAAAATGATATCATCCCACACATGTCGGCTACCGAGCCAGTTTTCTCAAAAACTTGTTCTTTATTCGGATCTTCGAATTCTTCCCCCCATCCGGTGGAAATAATATCGTCTTTCCCTGTAAAGTCAATGCATTCCACGACTTTAATGGCTTCTTCATACATGTCATCCCATTATGTGGGGATATGTAAGGGTGAGGGGACCAGGCGCCCTTGCAATTTCATAGTATCAAGTAACTCGGTCATACTGCAGATGTCATTAATTTGCCGGAATAATTCTTCCATGATCTGGATGACATTATCTAGGATGACTTCATCGGTGGGTACTTCCCCACTGTCTGACTCTCGGGCCTATTTTCGTGCTTCCAAGAACAGCGTCTTGAACCTCTAGCAATCAATGATCATCTGTGAGGGAAATTTCATCCCGAACTCTAGGAGTTGGTCTAACACTTCTGATAATTCCATACCTCCATTTACAGAACGGGTACGGACAATGATGCATGCTCTGGTAAGGAGTGAAAGTGCCTGATCAATGAGGCTAACAGGGTGTAGGAGGAAATATGGGCAAGTTTGGAGAGGTTTGGGAGAGTTTATGGGTGTGATTTGAGTTAAGGGATCAAATTCTGGGTTCATTTCTAGGAAGATAGCATTGGTATGATTTGGGAGTGCGTTGTGAGTAGTGTTTGGCTTAGGATTGGCTGGTGGGACAATGGTACCCCGGTAAATTAGACATTGGATTAAATTTCGGAGTTGAAAGTATTGGTTAGTGGTATGATCAGTAGTTTGGTGAAAGGCGCAATGGGCATCTGCCTTTAATTTTCTTATAAGTGGATTGGGCAATGGACAGGGATCCAAGGGCTTAATGAGGTTTCAGCTTAACAGGGCATGATAAACCTTGAAGAGGGGAGCATGGAGCTCGGTGTATTCCTTTCGGATTGGTACAGTGCGGCTTTCTGGTGCCCACGAAGAGATTGGTTGAGAGATGTTATTGATGGTTAAGACTGTTTCACTTGCAGGTTTGTCATATTTTCTGGGGGTGAACTGTTCGGACACTTTCTTTGGTTCAACCTCTGTTTTAGCAAGACCTTCCTCGATTTCTACTCCTTCTTCTCTGAGAGATCAGAAGGTGGGGATAGTATTGTCCTCCCATGGTTGCTCGGATATGGGGCAAGAAGCTCTTCTACACTATGTTGACTTGTTCTTCCTCGGATGGTCGATTGGTCATAGTGGCTGCCTTTTCCCTCCATCGGGCTATGAAGTTACTGACTGATTCCCCAGAGTTCTGTTTGAACAGCTCTAAATCACGACAGGTGACCTCAACCTCTCCGTTATAATTGTATTGCGACATGAATTCTTGGGCTACATCCTCCCAGCTATGGATCTTGGACTCCTCGAGAGACAAAAACCATCAGAGAGCGCTATCCTTCAGAGTTTGCTAAAATAATTGGGCCATCACTTCTTCTGAAGCCCCTATGAGATTCATAGCACGATAATAACTACGAAGATAGACAATCGGGGGTTCACTTCCTCTGAATTTCTTGATATTCGACATCTTGAACTTCTCGGGTAACCTTGCCTTAGGATAAGGAGACATGTGGGTATAATCCGTGTAATTTATGAAGATTCTGACTTGGTCGAACTTCTTAGTTTGCATCTTGAGATCTTTTTTGATCTTGTTCAACTCTTCCTCTTTTGGATCAACGATCGCAGGCAAGTTAGCCCTAGACTGGGCAAGGTTTGGCATATGAAGATGGGCGGACGGTGGCCCATTAACAGGAGGGGCACGTGGAGCGTGCTGATATTCTTTGGGAAGCCAGATAGGCTCGGGTGGACCCATAGCTCGAGAGAATAGGGCCTCGGACTCTTGAGGAGCAGGAACCTGGTTTCATTGCAATTTTCGGACCTCAGTCTGAAGGTTGTCAATCTTGGACACGAGCTGAGCTAAAACTGCCATCAGATTTGGCTGCACAACTTGTATTTGATCTGTATTTTCCATGGAAAGTGGATGGATACCAGACTCGAAAGAGGTAGCAGGGGAACTCCGGGGTGACTTGACTGAAGACCGAAGACAATAAGGAGCCAGGGCAAGGACGTGCAATCGACCTGAGAGGGCGTAAAATGGGATTTATTTGTGACAAAAAAGGATGAAAATATTTTTGACATTTTTTCTTTTTTTTTTAGATTGAAAGACAAAATATTTTTTGATTTTTGGTAAATAAAGGAGAAATATTTTTGGATTTTTGATAAATAAAGGAGAATTTTTTTTGGAAGACGGGTCTCAGCATGATTATTATAATTATTATGTTGTCACTTGTATTAAATTTTCCTAATTGTAAAATAAAATGTCGGACGGGACGCGAGCCTGGAAAAGTTGGGTTTGTAACATATGCAAAGCTATGAATGGACTTGTAACTAAGCTCACGGGTAGGGTCCCGTTTTAAAAATGGGCAAAAATTTGGGCGGCAGGCCGACCCAAAATTTCGGCAGAGTTTCGAGTTGAAATTGACAATCTAACATGTGTGTCCTAGGCTTGACACCTATATGCGGGTATGCAACTTGGTTGGGTGAATCGGAAAGGGTTCCCCCCTTTGGCGTGGCTTCCACGATATACGTCTTGCTTTTTAGGGTAATCGGTACGTGTGGACAAGCTATTTGATATACCTGAGTGTACGTGAATTTCCTCACTATATACCTCGTGTGGATTGTACGTGTGAGAGTGAATTTAATATACTCGGCGTACATGAACGAGTTCCCTACGATATACCTGCGGTCAAGCGGTACGATACGGGGGAACCGTTCGATATACATCTAAGGTACTTGGACAATGGAAGGTGAGAGTCATATCGCTTAGACTAACTGTGCCCTATCGGACCAGCGCCTATCATGAAGTGACCCTCTAATTACGGGACAAAATTTAGTCAATCAGAATTCTCTTTGGTGATATCGTGTGAATCATGCATGATTCTTTTATTAGTGTCTTATGATGAGAGTATATGAGTACCAACGGTATACCAAATATGGGTGATGCATGCAACACGGGGATATATGTGATCCTAGGTGCGCGTGGTGTGAAGTGTACATGGAGAATTTTCTACAAGTGTGTGAATAAAAGTATAAGCATGAGGTACACATGAATAGTAAAGGGGAAAATAGGGGGATATATAAGAAAATAAAATACCCATGTAAATAGAGTCTAGCCCTCAAAATAAAAAAATCCCCAGCGGAGTCGCCACTGTAGCCATCCCCGATCCTCGTGGTGGGAGAGGATCCCTGGTCCCGCGCATCCCTCTCTGGAGCGCTTCGGCCGGCGTCATTGATGAGGTAAAAAATGTACAAAGAGATGGAGTCGCGAGTCTATTTTACTCATAACAGACAAAAGAAAAAGGGATCCATCCCGAAGGACAGCATCCAAAGACACATGGATACATACGAAACCAAAATGATTCTAAAAGGGTTCGAAGGCTAAGTTACGAAATGGGAAGGTGTTAGGCACCCATTCCGCCCTTACGGTCTCTCATGGGTTGTTGATATTTTCCTTTATTTCCCCGTGATATGTGTGCATGTGTATACATAGTGGAGATAGGAATCATCGACTGGTATCATGGAAGAGATAAAGCGAGTCATCCATAGGAATGTTCCTAAAAAGTAATATTAGAAAAATAGAATTTACGCGATTATCCTAATGTTGATCGTTATAATGGAACGATAACACATATGGAATAATATGCCACTAAGCATAAATGTACATATATGTGAATATGTAGAATAGAAGAGAGTTAAGTTTAAAGAACGTAGAAAAGTAGAAAAAAAGTAGGAAAAGGACTCGAGTCACGGGTTTTACCCCGAGACGCCTACATAGCCTATAGAGGCATCAAAGTCCACGTAGTTCGTATGCAAAATGAGGGGTGGGATTTATCCCATAAATCCAATCGGGGACTTCTCTTATATGTTTGTGTGTGTGTGTGTGTGTGTGTGTGTGTGTGTGTGTGAAAGTGTTTTAGTTATGAGAAAAGTGTGAGAATTCCCATTTGGAATTTATGAGCAAATCCTCCTTTTCTTATTTTTTGGGTTTTATTTATATGAAAATAAGAGATGTGAAACGATACTAAATAAAAAGTATATTAGGATATATGAGATGAGAGAATAAAAGTGCTAAGTAATAAAACGAATTAATGCGAATTTAGGGGAATTTAAAGAGAGAGTTGAGAAAGTTGGACCTTCTTGAAGATCTTGAGCTTAATCTTGGATGTTGGAGAGCAGCCCTTGCACTTGGGTGATGATGGAGGGTGCTTAATTCACCAAGTTTGATGAAGAAGGTGATGAAAGGTGAAGGTTGGAAATGGATTTGGATGGGGAAATCATGCTAACTTCGAGAGGGGTTTTCTGAACTTGCTGAGAGTAATGGATCTCTGATAGTCCTCTTTTTAGAATGAGGTTAGGTACTCCTTTTTATAGGCCCAGGGCATTGTCGATCGGCTTAGCCCTGGTTCTGCAAATCAACAGGTTTGTTTAGGCACACTACCGATAAGCAGGATTTGGAACCTGCTGTTTGGCAGTCTCTTTCAAGTTGCTTCGAAAAATTGATCGTAGAGCGCAAACCATTGATCTGAGTCGTGCACGGGGTGAACCGTTATAAAGGTATTTCATAGACCTTCGAAAGTCCTTTAGATTGCTCCCGGGTTTGGGAGTTGCCTTTGGGTCAAATTTAGCTCGGAAGCACTCGTCGGTCCTTTCGACGGGAAAACTTCGGACGCAAACGAATCGTTCGTCCGCATGGTATGTCAGAATCATGCACGGGGTGGACCGTTGGAAAGGTGAGTAGATGTACTTCGACATTCCAAAGAGTTTGACCTGGTTCGGGGAGTTGACTTTGGTCAATCGGGGCCTGAAAGCGTTCGGTGACCTTTCGGAGTAAAATGGATCGTTCGTCCGTACCGTAAGTCAGAATTACGCATGGGGCAGACCCTTGGAAAGGGGTTTCAGTGCCCTTATAAGATTCATTCAGTCTCGGTCGAGCTAAAGAGTTGACTTGGTCAAATGGAGCCTGGGAGCGTCCGGTGACCTCTTGATCAAGTTTCGGGGAAACGGGTCGTTCGTCCGCACCGTAAGTTAGAATTATGCACAGGATGGACCGTTGGAAAAGAGATTCAGTGCCCTTCGAATATTCATTCAGTCTCGTTCAAGCTGAAAAGTTTAACTTTTGGTCAAACGGAGCCTGGGAGTGCCCGATGGCCTTTAGGTCAGTACCCGGGGTATGACTTGGATTTGCAATGATGAAGGGAGGTGCATAGGGATCTAAGGAGAGGTTAGGGGGTGTTAGAATGGGGTGTCTATAGGATGATTTCTCACTATCACTTACATAACTAACAATGAATGCGGTAAAGTTGCGCTCAATGGGGGAATTGGATCCCTCTTCCTTAACACAATCACTAAGGGTTGCATTGTAGGAAATTAGTTGCTTAACCTCTCTCCTTAGTTTAGTGGGGCACTCAAAAGTCCTATGGTCATACCCTTCCAACCATAACACCTATTTGACTCGTCCCTATTAAGGTTTTCATTAGAAGTTTTAGCGATCCTTTCGGCTTTGTCATGCTTAGAATTTTCAAATTTCTTAAAATCATTTTTAAATTTATCTTTGTTAAATTTAAGAAATTTATGAAACTTCCTAGCAAACATATCCATGTCCTCTGAGTCACTATCACTATCATTATCTACAACTTATTTTTCCTCCTTTCGGGTTTTCAAAGCAATACCCTTATCAATTTTCTTTTTATTTTTGGAGGGGAACATATCTAGTTCATAAGTTTGTAAATCACCTACTAGTTCCTCAAGTATGGTAGAGTTCAAGGTGTGTAAAGAATTGGGGATAAATCTCTCGGGTAGGGACATTAAAATTTTCTTTACTACTCGGTCGCCGGGTATTTTCTCTCCTAAATTAAAAGATGAATTAACTATATCGAAACGTCTAGCATAAAATTCATCAAATGTTTCTTTTTTATTCATTTTGATGGTTTCAAATTGAGTGGTGAGGTTTTGGAGTTTAGAAGCTTTTACGACACTAGTTCCCTCGTGAGTGAGTTGTAAAATATCCCAAGCTTCTTTAGCGGTTTCACACACTACACCAAAATGACAAAATTGTCACCTTTCAGCCGGCCACCCTTGTCAAGGTCATTGACCCTGACAAAAAACACGCGTTTTGTGTCACGATCATTGACCTTGACACGAGCGTGACAAAGAATTGTCACGGTCAAGGACCTTGACACGACCGTGACAACTTCTACAGCAAAAACCCTTACCCCTTCTTCCCCCTCGGTCGTTCCCTCCCTCCTTTTTCCACATCTCTCTCTCTACGCTCTCTCTCTCTCTCTCTCTCTCTCTCTCTCTCTACTTTCAGGTTTATTTCTCTCTCTCTCTCTCTCTTCCATTTATATATATGTTTGTGTGTATATATATGTTTGTGTGTGTATATATGTGCGTGTGTGCATGTGTGGGGGGTGGGGCAGGGTGGGGGTGGGTAAAGGGTGGGGGTAGGGGGTATATTCACGAGTTATTTATATATGTGTGGTGTTTTTTTATCTTTATATGATGTTTATATGTTGGAAATAACTCATAAATTTGTCAATTTATTTTTGTATTTGAATTAACCCATGAATTTGAATTTTTGTATTTGAATTTTTGTATTTGAATTAACCCATGAATTTATTTTTGTATTTGAATTAACCCATGAATTTGTCAAACAAATTGACAAATTCACGAGTTATTTATTTTTGTATTTGTATATATATGGGTTCTTGAATTTTTTGCACATTTGTTGAAACTAACTAGTGAATATATGTTTGTGTATGTTTGTTAGGTGTATTTGATGTTTATATGTTGGAAATAACCCATGAATTTGTCAATTTGTTTGTGTGTGGGGGGGGGGGGGTGGGGGTGGGGGGGGGGTGGTGGGGGTGAGGGGGGGGGGGGGGAGGGGGGTAAGGCAAGGTACCATTGTAATTCTCTTAATATCGTGTTTTGATGATTCTATGAGATAATATATATTGTTTCAAGGTTAACTCATTGTAGATAAAAACATTCACATAGTAAGATTAAATTGAATCCATCCATTGATTCTATAATTACATCCACTAAAATATAATTAATAAATGAAACAGTTTTAGATGAAAGTAAATTAATAATTAGTGCCCATTTCATATGAAAGTAGGATTGGCCCTCAGTGTAAATTAGTAAATTAATAATTGTATACGTTAATTGTTAGTTTAATTGATGAAATGAATTAATTGAGTAGATGAATTAGAAGGAGTACGGGATACATATTTGTTGTTGACATTGCTGTTGGATTATTTTGTTTAGTAAATGTTCGGTTGATTAGTTTTAAAAGTGGCATGACCACTGGATTATTGTCCATGTGGGGGTGGGATTTTTCAATTTTTTTTTAAAACTACTTTGTATATTGAACAATATATATATAGTATGATAATTAAATGAAACATACTTGAAATTAAATATAGTGCGCATAGATACTAGACTTCTAGTTCTTATGCGTACGCATTCAATAGCCCTTATACCCGTTCGAGAGTCATTACCCCTGTAATGAGATCTCTCTAATTGTCCCGTTTGGACAGTTTGAGACTGTATAATTTCTGTATAATATTCTTATTGGCTTAAAGTTGTTACTTTTGGAGGAAGTTCTGCAGTCGTATCTTAATGTTCTCTGGGTACATACTAGATTGACAAGTGTGACTGTTATTTCAATTGATCAATTGAAATAACACTCACACCTGCCAATCTATGTCATGTACTTGGAGAACTACGGGGATACGCTGTCGAATTTTTTTCAAATCGTGACAATGTGCATGAGCTGTTAAGTATATTACAGAAAAATGCGGTCTTGAATGGGATAGGACCACTCACCCTTTAATAAAATAATTAAATGATGGGATAATTAAATAAAACATACTATAAATCTAAGTTTTGTTTACCTTTAATAGGTGTTTAGTTGTGCTAGCTGTGATGGGATATCCGAAATACAAAGAGTGGATGGGTGAGACTAATAGAATGGGGAATGCGTTTCACAGAGGTGCTAACGAATTGGTGAAATATTCAAAGAGATGTCATAATGATGAAGAGTTTCCGTGTCCGTGTTCTAGGTGTAAGAATGGTAAGGTGTTTGAGTGGAAAACAGTTGAACTACATTTGTTAAGATCAGATATGCAAGATAGTTATCGATTTTGGAGTTTTCACGGTGAATTGAAAGTTCCTTTTGTCCCCGACCAACCTTCACAACAACCTTCAACAAGTAGAATAGATGTAGAAGGGGACAACGTAGATCATAATATGTTAGAGGATTTAGTTGAGATGCGTACGGAGTTTATGAAGCAGAGGAGAATGAGGTTACTGATGATGTAGAAGATTCAAGTGTTCGTGAAGATAACACGATAAAACTTGACGATGACTACCAAAGTTTAAAATTTAAGGTCTCCCAACCTTTATACTCTGGTTGTGAGAAAGATCAAACAACTTTACATGCCATGGTTGGTTTGCATAGTTTGGCATGCTAGGGCAGAAGTAGGGGGTAATATCATGCGTCATCCTATTGATTCTACTGCCTGGCGGAGGATGAATTTTGAGTATATTGATTTTGCTCGAGAACAACGCAACATTCATTTAGCTATATCAATAGATGGTTTCAATCCATTTAGAAATCTAAGCACCAATCAGAGTGTATGGCCAGTGATCCTAGCCCCATTCAACCTCCCTCCTTCACAATGTATGAGACCTGAATTTTCGATGATGGCTTTGTTGATACCTGGGCCAAAGGCACCAAGTGATGACATTGACGTCTACCTGGCTCCTTTGGTAGAAGAATTAAATGACTTGTGGGAAGAGGGTGTGCAATCATTTGACTCTTTTAAAAAAGAAGAGTTTACGCTGAAAGCTATGTTGATGTAGACAATTCATGATTTTCCAGCTTATGGGAATTTATCCGGTGGTGTAGTACATGGTTATTTGGGGTGTCCTTTTGTGGAGAGGAGACTGAATCTCTTCGTCTATCCTCTAGCTTAAAAAATGTATACCATCTCCACAGGAGGTTTTTACCCCCAGCTCATAGTTTCAGATTTGAGAAAGGTTCCAATTTTTTATTGGGCGGAGTTGAACATAGGCTACCGCCGAGACAACTTTCGGGTTCAGAAATTGAAAGTAAATCTTCTGAATGTGGCCCTAATATGCCAGGTAAGAATCCCAAATTTAATAATGTCAAGCATAAGAAGACCCCAATTGGGAATGAAACTGAGATAAGAAAGGCATGGTCTCGGAGGTCAATTTTATTTGACTTGCCTTATTGGAAGAATAACCCGG
Organism: Sambucus nigra; assembly: GCA_949130495.1. NCBI lineage: Eukaryota > Viridiplantae > Streptophyta > Magnoliopsida > Dipsacales > Adoxaceae > Sambucus > Sambucus nigra. The sequence continues at coordinate 635,576,182 of OX422207.1, read as the reverse complement.
TGCGCCATGTATTGGATGTGATGCATGCAGAGAAGAACTTCGCTGAACATATTGTGGGTACTTGCTTTGGGGGGAGTCATTCGAAGGATGGAGAAAATGCACGAAAAGACCTTAAATCGTTAAAACTTAAGCCACAACTATGGTTGAAAGAAGATAGTAGGGGAAGGACAATAATTCCCCCTGGTGCGTTTACTTTGACGAGTGGGGAAAGGAAGGTGCTTATAGACACAATATATAATTTGAAGGGCCCATCTACTTTTTCGTCCAACTTGCAAAGGATTGTGAATTATGCTACTCATGATTTACATAGGTGTAAGTCCCACGATTGGCATGTGATCATACAATTGGTTCCTCTATTGTTTAAGCACTGTTTCTCCAAGCACAAGGATTTACGTAGGGATATTATACAAATTAGTATTACCTTCTCCCTCTTGTGTGAGAAGGTAGTGAATCGAGAACACATAGTGGCTGCAAAATTGGCTGTGATCGAAGCGATTTGTGTATTAGAGAAGTACTTTCCCCCAGCATTCTTTGACATAAGTGTTCACTTGTTGGTACACCTATGTGACGAGGCACTTCTTTGTGGTCCAGTTAGATATCGGTGGATGTATCCGTTTGAAAGATTGATGAAAGTTTTTAAAGATTACGTTAAGAATACGCGATACATTGCAGGATCAATTGTAGAGGAATACATCACCATGGAGTCATCAATATATACTTGGGAATATATGCCTGACTCGACCAGCGTTAATGACACTGATGAATTTGTCGATGATGGTGGTCATGTGATGGGAAAACGAGTGAAATTAACGAGTTTGCAACATAAACAAGTAGCTTGTTATCTATTTGACACACATGAAGATGTCGAAGAATGGAAAAAGTAAGTTTCGATTATTATAATGTTTAACATTATTTTAGATTATTTTATACATGATTAATTTTGTAATATGCAGAAAATATGAAGCATGTGAGAACAATAAAAGACGAAAAATAATGGTACAATCAGACAGCGAATTTAGGCTGTGGTTGACACAAGAGGTAATTATAATGAAAATAGTCGTTATATAATGTTACATTACACTCAAATTTCACCACTAATATAATTAATTTATCTATATTCTCAGCTCCTAAAGATGGGTGATGCGACATCAAGGCTTGCTCGTCTAGACACTGGACCCTTGTTCGTGGTACAAGAGTACAAAAAGTATCGATTGAACGGTTACATTTTCGGCGCTAAAGTGTACGAGGAAAGTACAAATGTACAGAACTCGGGAATTTCATAAAAAGCTCTTACTATCTTTCGAGTGAGCGCAAAAGATAAAAACCTCGTTGAAGCTGAAATGACTTACTATGGTGTAATCCAAAATATATTTGAATTGGATTATATAAGCTTCAAAGAGGTTGTATTTTACTGTGACTGGGTAAGAGTTGAGGATAAAAATGCTTGTAAAGTTGATCCTGTCACCAATTTGATCATGGTTGACTTGTCCAAGTTGAAGAGCAACGACTACGTGAGTGATGAGCCATTTGTTTGTGCATTTCAAAAGGTTAAGCAAGTGTTTTATTCGGAGTATATCAACAACGATCCGTGGTCAATTATCCAACACGCTCCAAGGCGTCTAAATAGTAGTGTGGATGACTTGGCTTCTCCTACCGAATATCAATCCATTTTTTATGATAACCCGAATTTGAAACAATTTTTCAATTTGTAATAAATATTTCAATTTGTACCGAAACATCCATTTTTAATGCTTTTAATTGATTTGCACTTTATCATTTTCACTCTTGTGTAGTGTGCGTATGTGGAGAGGAGATTAATACATAAATATTCCAACTACATCTAAGTTTTGTTTATACTAATCCATGAATATACTCTTCTTACCTTTAATAGGTGATTAGTACATAGTTATTTGGGGTGTCCTATTTGTGGAGAGGAGACTGAATCTCTTCGTCTATCCGAACACTAAGAAATGCCATAATCCTATGGAGTTATGCTCTGCAAATTCCTCCCAACCGTTAAGTAGCCAAACATCACCAGTTGAAGTTGTCAATTCCACTTTCCATACCCCACCACTTGGAACCTCTAGCAAAACATGGGAGACCATTGAAAGGTGGAATTGACAACTTCAACTGCTGATTTTTGGCTACACAGCGGTTGGAAGGAATTTGCAGCGCATAACTCCATAGGATTATGGCATTTCTTAGTGTTCAGATATGAAGGGAATTATATTTGACACGATTGTTCGGGGTACATTAGTTGGAAGGAGGTGCCATATGAGATCAAGTTAGCTGTTTGGGTGACACTACAGGTAATGTATTTATATTTATATGTCAATTTCGATTTATATTTATCTATATTTGCAGGGCGGATACTAATTTTACTTTATTTTATTTCAGGGGGACAGGGAATGGCCCTTAGGGTAGACCACATATACTCGATACTTATGTGGCTATTCGGACGAGAAGGGAAGGATAAGGAGGTGTCCCCGAGCATCGCGGTACAAATCTCTTTTCCAGCTAAATAGTTTGTAGATTTGAGATAATTGATGGTGATGTTGTTTCTTCTTAAATAGTTTCTATTTTGAATGTATATTTGCATTATCTCTAGTTTATTTGGATATATGATATTTGAATAGGTACGACGTTGATATAACAGCTACAAATATACTGCTGGGCAGTGGCAGTGGCCATACTGCCCAGCAGATTTTTTTTAATTCTGTCCAGAATTGTTACGGTCATTGACCGTGACAAGCCCGTGACAAAAGTTATCACGGACTTGTCACGGTCAATGACCGTGCTAATTTTTTTAAAAGGGGACAAGACTTCGTCACGGTTATTAACCGTGACTAAATGTGTCACGGTCATGGCCCGTGACACGACCGTGACAATTCTAATGAACTTGTCACGGTCAATGACCGTGACACGTCCGTGATAAAAAAAGTTGTCTCGCCCCGAATTGTCACGGTCATTGACCTTGACAAGTCCAACTTGTCAAGGTCAATGATCGTGACAATAGTGCAAATTTGGTGTAGTGACATGTCCTAATGCGTCAGAATTCATGCGATCTGACCGTGCTAAACAAGGCATTTAAACCTTGGGAATTAAAATTTGCAAGTTTAAATTCATTCTCACTCCATCTATTTGCGGGTTTGGTAACTCGCTCATTTTCTACCAAATATGTAGGTGGAGACCACCCATTAACAGCTGACAACCAAACCCTATCGTCGATATATTTTAGTCCCGATTTCATACGCGCTTTCCAGCACGCGTAATTAGAACTATCAAAAATAGGAAATTTAGAAAATGGGAAAAATTCCATTTTTAACCAAAAATATATAAAAGGACCTTAACGCAATAAATTAGCGCTCCGGCTCTGATACCACTTGTTGATGCACGTAGGACGCCCAATTTTAAACTTCTTTTAAAATCAATTTGCTTTAATGCGGAATAAAGATGGTTCAAACACATAAACAACTTACAACAAATTTTAATTTCTTTCAATTTAAATTAAACTAAACTAAACTAAAGTGAGATTAAGATACTCCAACACAACTTTTCACTTAAACAAAAATTAATTTAATCCCAAGTCCTAAAATTTGCCTAACTTGATTAATTCATTTTCTATATAGGCCCAACCTTAAACATGAACCAAATTATTAAACATGCACCAATTTTAACAAGAGAAGTGAATTAAACCCAATTTTATCATTTTACCATAAACATGAGTTCTAGGTGATTTTCAAGATAAAATAAATTCACAACCATTACGCCGCGATGTAAGAGGAAAAACCCATAACGAGACAAAATCTCGGACGGCCCTAGCCTTAAGTCCACTAAGTATGAAATTTTACAAGTACAAGATAAATGACTTACTCAACTCGACTTGAATCCCTTCAAGCCCCTAACACGTCTTCTTGTACCAACCTCTGCTTAGTCGACAATCTCGGAATCCACCAGAACCTTGGAATCCACCAATGAAGCTTTTGGACAACAATCAACCCTCGCACAATGCCTTTCACCGTGTGTATATGCCGCAACAAAACAATGAACTTCTTCTTTATGGGATGTAGAAGTAAACCCAAATGAACTCTTCAATTCGGTAGAGTAAAATCCGGTGCCAAACACTCTCTAAGCAAATATATAGAAGTAGAAGCTTTGGATAAACTAAACTTTGGGTGTAGGTGTTTTTGTAGGAATTAGTTCTTGGATACACAATGAACTTTTGATGTTGAAAAATTTTCTCACTTAATTTTCTCTCAAAAAGTGTTTAGAAGTTATCAAAAGTTAGATTTTCAAAAGAGGTTCCCGCAGTTAATAAATCTGGAAGAGTTAGTGGGAACAAAAGAGTGGGATAATGGAGAAAAACTATCAAAAAAAATTTCGGTCGAAAATCTTGTTCGAACGACCTTCTAATGAAGTTCTAGTGGCCAAAAGGAAAAAGTCATTGGCAAACTCGTTCAAATGAAATTCTTGTTCGAACGACAAACTCGTTCGAACGATGTGACAGAATGTACATTTTTTGATTTTAAGCCCAAAAATATTATTTTAAATAAACATTACACCCATTAAAATTATTCCAAGTCTCCTACAAATATATAAAATCATTTATACCTTTGGAGAATTGAAATATGAAGGTGATGACATGAAACAAGGCACTGAAACTCGGCAACGATGTTCTCTTGAAAAGCAAGGCTGCAACGTCTTCAACTCAAACTTGTAATAGGCTTGAAGGATACACTAGAATACTATCCTATGACTCAAATATTTTTTTTTCGAATTTGAGCCAAAACTACAAAGAACTCAATCGGAGACTTGTGTCCTTACAGTGTGGCTTTTTATATTTGAGCTTAACATTCTTTTATATAGAGCCCTATTATAGGATTGTTGTATTCCTTATTGCGTATGTGTATTTACATTCTTATGCCGATTTCTTTGTATTAGATGGTGAACTTATACACATTTTAAATCTTGTTTCAGATGCCGCCTAAGAGAGGACGTCAGGCTAGAGCAGTAGCGGGAGATGAGGTGAGTGAGGCTCAGTAGGAGCCAGAGGTACAACAGCCACAACCACCGCTAGGAATGGTGACGACCACACTGGTGGCGTAGATCATGGCATAGGCAGTTAACGCAACGATAACTGCAATGGCACGATACTTTTTTACAGAATCATCCACAGTTGCTAGGGGCACCCGGCATGCAGGCCCACCTGAGGCCGTCCAAGTGGTAAAAAGCGAGGGAAGCATTCCATACCCACTAGAGTTTCAGGGTAATTCAAATATAATAGTGGCCGGTCATTGGAAGAAGGACATGCAACGCCACTTGCATATGGCTGAGTGCAATGACACTCAGAAATAGTTCTTGACGACATTCAAGCTAGTAGGGGCAGCTTTGCAATGGTGGGAGTCTGTGACCACCACAGATGAGAGATATGTGATGAGCATTAGGGAGTTCTGGGTGCAGTTTGACCGTAAGTATTTTCCGTCCTCTATTCAGACAGAGATGCAGCAGTAGCTTCTCAACATTTCTCAAGAAGATAGAACCGTGGCAGAATACGAGGAAGAGTTAACCGAGTTAGCAAATTTTGTGAAAGATGAGGTAAACACTGAAGAAAAGAGGATGCGTAAGTTTATGGATGGACTTGCCTGAAACATCCGACAACACTTGTTGGGTAATCGCTCCGTCACACCCGAGAATCCTATTACTCCGATATTATTTGTAACTCCTCGACCCGAATTTGGGTCACCGTCGGGTTAACCCGTACTGATTCACGAAGTTAAAAGGGGAGGAAAAAGTTCAATTTTATCATTTAATTAAAATCCTTTAGTTGCACCATTTTATAAGGATTAAAATCACTTATTTTGATTTAAGAAACAAATGATCACTTTAAGTAATTAGATTAATTAACAAAGTCTATTTATGAAAATCCGTTGAATCCATCAAAGCTTTATAATAATGAATAAACCATAGTTGTCCTTGTATTATTACAATACTTGGCCAAAGGCCTGAATAAAATGATTTTAAAATATTCTAAATCCAATGTTTCAAAGACAATTTTAAATAAAACGACAGAGCTTCTAACGTCGATTATTACCCTCAGGGGCCTTACCGGCGTCCCTGCCAGCGTCCCTATTCGATGTACCTAGGATGGGGGTTGAGGTTTTAACATAAAAATCAGGGGTGAGCGAACGCTCATCAGGGTGAGAAATACTAAGTTATACATTTTTTTTATGAAAACACTATACATATAACTGTATTTTAAACAGTTTCGAAAATGTTTAACAATTTAGCTAGTATTAGTAAAACTACCATGCAATGCACCCGGACGATGTGCTCATGCTCATACTTCACCATTTAATACCACCCTTTATCAGGTCTAGCGACTATTTAAGCATATTTTATTCCTTAGTCTCCATTTTTACCCCTTTCATTACGTTGCCTTATTTACATTCATTAAGCACAACTAAGTTCATTTTCATTTCCATTGTCTTTTCTCGAAATCCTCCAATTATCCACATATTTTAACGGGATCTACACCGCTGGCTATGCTACCATATGCTCTGGCCAGTGATTTTGGATTTTTCACTTAAGCGCTCCGGGCCCTTCTTAATTATTTATAGGTCTCTTTCGAGTCCATATTAATGTGTTGTGACATTTTTACCAATGTCCGCATTATTTTTTTTACTCTCATCATTCTCATGCCATTTTATTCATTTATCTATTTTTCACAAAATCGACTGATAAGATCAAATGAGGAAGTCCAACCATTAGAACCATTTAATTTTATCAAAATTATCTTTTTATCCTTCATTTACCGAAACCTCGTGAAAAATACATTTCTTCATCATGGTGATTATTTCTTAATATGCATATATGGTAAGCATATGCGACGCTCTAAATAAATGATTAAGGTGAACTTCTTGGCTTCAGACAACTTTGGTCTCTTTATTTGTCAATATTCTTTGATAAGATTTCAAAAAATACATTACCCTTTAGTACAAATCATATCAATAGATACACAAAATCTATTGTAAAAAATTACCGTATGAACATATGTAAGAGTATTTCACTATATAAGTTTTAATTACTTTATATTTAAATTAGTTATAGGTAACAACAAACGGTGACATGTATTTGTAGAGCAATATTCACAAACAATTTAAATATGTTTCAACACTATTTTATATCACTATGACTAATTTGATATGACACGAGTTTGTATTATATGAAAAAAGAACATGTTGAAATAAATATTTTCCTGACTTTGGCAGATAAATCTAAACAAGTGGTCAGGGACTTTGGGGGGTATCTTTTTGCATGGGACACAGTGTGCCAACCTTGTAAATGGTACACACGTTAGAGGATTAATTTGTGGGACATGTTTTGCACTATGGTGAACAATAGGTGCATCGAAAATGATGGACCTCCGATGCATAACAACTCTTCTCAAAAACAATTGTTGCATATTAGTTGGCACTGAGGAAAATAAAGTGTGCAACAGCAAAGAGAGTTGTGTATAGTTGGCAAATGTGTCAGTAAAAAAATAGAAAAGAGGGTGCGAAGGAAGCAACAAGCTTGGGCTTGAAGAGATGAACCTCTCCACTCTAATGTTCCATGACCTTTAAGGGATTAAAATGTATATTATTAACAAATTACAATGAGTAAAGTATGGGGGAAAGTGATAGGTTAGGTTATGAAATCATTTAACAGCAGGAGCAGTTGCAGTAGTTATAGGCTCTGTCTTTTAAAATCATTCATGTCACCACTTAGCTTGAGCAGGTAACAAAAAAAGGAAGAAACCCCCCCTCTCTCTTTCTCTTTATATGCTGTCCCTCTCTAGCTTCCTGTCTATCTATCTATCTATCTATCTAATATTGTTTTTGATCCTTAAATTTTTGAATTTGATGCTTATATTAATGTTGGTGCTAGTGCCAAGTCTCGCTTGTAGGATTTAAGCAAGCATTTGATTCTTTATAGGTGCTATCAAACTCCCAATTTAGGGGGACTGTTCTGAGACCTGCGAAGATCATTTGATCCATAATTCAAGTAGAATATGATGCTCTTTGGCCATTTTTGGCTACCCATCTGAGAAAAATCTTAAAAGGGTCTCTGCAACTCTCCTTTTTGGGTTCTTGTGGGAGTTAATTGGGTGTTGATTCAAAGCTTCAACTTCAACAATTGGTATATTTCCAAATTAGGGTTCCTTTAGACTTCATTACTCATTCCATTTTTATTTCCTTAAGCTCAAAGTGAAGTGATCCTCATCATTTGGGTTCTAGCTTGATATTATAGATTCTTATATTAACAAAGAAATAAAGAAAAGGGAATCTACTTTCTTTTTGTTATAGTATGGTGAGTGGTGAGCTGTTACTTAGCTAATGTGCTTCAATTCTTGTATGTGTAACTTTATGCTCTGAAAGATTCATACTTTCTTGTATCTGAAATTAATTACTTTTCCCATATATCGGAGAGGCTTGATCCTAAAGAGCCTTCTTTTGCTTTAATACTTCTCTCACTTCTATAAAGCTGTCAACTTATTTGCTCCATGTTTTGAGCCCTTCAAGATAGTTACCATCTGATTTTTGGTCAAACCCACTTTTCTTTCTTCTCTTTACTAACTAATAACTTCGGGCTTGGGTTAACCCTTTTAATTGGGGTTTCCTTTAGTAGGTTTTAGGGTGGGTTATTAAAGATTTTAGGGGTTCTCTTTTGTATTAACACAAATGGGTACTGAGGATGATATGTGCCCTTCTTCAGGGATGAACACAAATCTGCTCTCTGAAAGGGTTGCAGAAATGGAAATGAGCTCAGGGTCCATGTTCAAATCTTCAAATGGGTCGGATCCTTTCTTTGGTTCTGGGTGGGACCCACTTGTTTCACTGAGTCAGGGGGAGAATTTTAGGGGTTCCCCCATGGTTCCTCACAATGAATTTGGTAACCCAGCTTACCCAGTTGCACTAGAGAATCAAACAATTAGTAACTTTCCCCACCCGGGTCATTATCAATCCGGGTCGGGTATGGGGCCAAAGGTTCCATATTTTGGTAGTGTCAGTCCCTTAGGCCTATCTGAATATGGGCAGATTAGTAGGGCTCCAAATTATCCTTCAAACAATGAGGGTGTTATGTCAGAAGAAGAGGAAGCTTCATCTAGTGGGAAGAAGAAGAGAAGAGCCTCAGAGTCCCATTCTCCATTTAATCCCAATAATGTATGATTTTATTTTAGATGTATTGTTTAAATGTCGTTTTTCTGTTTCACATAATGCCCCAGTTGGTGAATTGTTTCTTAATCTGTATTTTTATGATAGAATGCTGAAGGAGAACAGCAAAAGGAACCTTCTGAAGACAGTTCAGGACAGGATGAGAAAAAACAAAAAATTAAGCAAATGGGTAAACAAGCGAAAGATAATTCGGATAGTGGAGAAGCTCCTAAAGAAAATTACATCCATATGAGAGCCAAACGAGGCCAGGCTACGAATAGTCACAGCCTCGCTGAAAGGGTACCTTTTTTTAACCTTTACTGTACTGAATGTTATTGGGTAATCATGTTTGTGATGTTTTGAGCGATATTAGATAACCGTTACCTGTTTGCAGGTGAGAAGAGAAAAGATTAGTGAGCGTATGAAACTGCTTCAGGAAATTGTTCCGGGATGCAATAAGGTAATCGGAGCTAAATCTTTTCGTTATACTATTGCTTAATTTTATTATGAATTACTGATTGGTGTTGGTGTTTATTTTTAATTTTTTGTTAATGAAGATTACTGGAAAGGCAGTGATGCTTGATGAAATTATCAACTACGTGCAGTCGCTGCAACAGCAGGTTGAGGTATGCAGCTTTGCAACTCTAGTTTAAGTTATGATTCTTTAGTTTGTTACTAAAGATTTTTATGTATCAGAATTAAATCCAATCAACTCTGTAATAGAGTTGGAAATCATGGTAGCATAGTTCAAGCCAATGTTTTAAAAAGCTTAAGGCTTGTTTGGGTCGTTTTGCACATTGAGGTGGGCATAGCTTAAGCCCCGACTTAAACACACACACACACACAAAAAAAATAAAGGGAAAAGAATCATCACAAAATAAATGTATCACTACAAAGCATATATACGCGCACACAGAATAATGCAGATATGCAAATTCCTTGCAAAGTATATTTACTAGTAAATATAACATTTACAAGTAAATATATACACTAGTTGAATAAAGTGTATTTAGATTCACAGTTGAACAAAAGAAGGGAGACGAGGGAAGAAAAAGGAGAAAACTACAAAGAAGCTTAAGCCTCATAAGCTTGATTGTTAATTTGATAAATAATTCTTAACCTCTAGAGTGAAGCTGTAGCTGGTTTGAGTTTAGTGATCATCAATTAAATGTCTCCCACAAATTGAGACAATTTTCAATTCTTTAGCAAAGTTACCTTATGGCCTACGTTTCTCTGTCCAAATATACTCCTTCCGTTCGTCATGTATTCCTTTTTGGGTTGTCCCGAGTTATGTGTCTTGTTTCCAAAATTAGTTTATAATAGATGATGAAAGTTTTGCCTTATGCTTCAGCTATTCTATATATATGACCTTCATGTACGACTTGGTATTACCCTTTTGTCATCTTCTAGTTAAATATGACAGGATAATTTAGGAAAAATATATTTCCTTGAAGTTAGTGAATTTTAAATAGGGACCCCTTAATTCAGAATGAAGGCAGTATGATTCATGAAATTTAAATCAACTTCAAATCCTGAGAACGTAATACAAAATTGAGGGGTCCCTTGTAACATTCTGATCGAGTGATGTCCACTTAATATTTTCCTTACAATTATATAGGGGGAATTTGGATGCGGTCCTCCACAAAATTAAGTGACAGATACCTTCCTGAAATTCACGGAGTGCTACCTAACTTGACTATATCAGAACCGCACACTTTAAGTATCAGAACCACAGTCTTAGATTGATACTATAGGACCTAATTGTGAAAAACCCAAAACCTGATTAATGTACTTAATTATATTTATTTCTTTTACTATTATGGATTCCGTGATTAATTGAAGATACAATTGCTTTATATGTGCAGTTCCTGTCTATGAAACTTGCTACTGTGAATCCAGAAATAAACATTGATATAGAACAAATTTTGTCCAAAGATGTAAGTAAAGATCAACCTGATTCCAAAACAAATCAATACTTTAGTTATTCGTCATCGGTAAGATTTACTTGCTTTATCTTTCTTTTTGGCGCGTGTAGATTCTCCATTCGCGTGGTGGCAATGCAGCCATTCTTGGATTTGGTCCAGGATTGAGCTCCTCCCATCCTTATCCGCAGGGAATTACAACCCCGTCATTTCATCATTTGCCTCAGGTATCATAAATATCTCCTTATACACTCCCATCCTTTCTTTTATTGAATTTATTGATAATAAAGCTTGTTCTTGAATGTACAGACTATATGGGACAGTGAGCTGCAAAGCCTTCTCCAAATGGGATTTGATTCTAACACTGCTATCAACAATTTGGGACCACCAAATGGTAATAGCCTGTGAAGTTTTATGTAATAAAATGGAAAACAGTCACATGTTCTTAATTTTTTTGGGGTTATTTTTTCCAGTTTGCGCGAGCTCCCAAATGGTATAGCCAGGAGTTTAGTTTATCTGGATGCAAAACAGTTTTCTTGATTTTTTTCTTTACTTTTTGTTTTGTGTTTTGTGTTTTATGTTTTGTGTTTTGTGCTTTCTGGTTTTTATTTTTATTTATTTTCCTTTTTCCTGACCTTGAAATTCATCATGTCTTTGCAGCGCGCTCGAAATTGGAGCTATAGGATTGTGGAGATAATCTAACCGTTAATTTCCTTCTAACAGAGAATTCAACTATCCCTAAGGTGACTGCAGATATAGTTCCCTGAGCAGTGGGGTAAAAACCTTTTCAGATTTGTATAGGTGCTCAGCTCCTTATTGTTTGTTCTTCAAATTTTAGAAGAAGAAGATCACTTGTTATATTTACGAATTGCGAATCTTCAGACTGCAAAACTGAGAAAATCGTTTTTGTGATGATTGTTTCCATTGGTGTTGTAGAGAAAAAAAATGTGTGAAGATTTGTAAAGGCTTTTCGATGAACAGTTTAATGGAGAATTTGCTAATAAACTGTTGTTGAGTCACCAATGGCTTTTTAAAAAAAAACAAGCTCTCGAAATATAAATTGCCAATAGTTCTAAATGAGTTGATTTTATATATGTATGGGTATATGAGTAGACTCTGTTTATGTACATATAATAGGTATCTTTATATAAGTCGTCATCATCTTCATCTTTGCCTTAGTCCCATCAACACGGAGTCGGTCACATAGATTCGCTTTTTTCATTCTTTTCTATGATAAGCAATGTTATCAACTAAACTTAACTTTCTAGGATCTCTCGTAATAATTTATTCCCAAGACAGTTTCCTTTTCTTATACCCACTATTTCAAGTAGTCTTTCTCTAGTTATTGGTGCATCGGATGGCCTTTGTAATATATGTTTGTACTATATAAGTCTACTTTCTCTAATGTTATCACCAATGGGAGTTACTCCTAACTTTCTCTAACATATTAACTTTTAATCTTATCCCTTCGAGTAACTCCTATCATCAATTGGAACATCCTTATTTAAATAAGATGGATACTTTGCACATGTTATTACTGCCCAACACTTTGATCTATATACGGCAGTTGACCTAATGATTGTTTTATAAAACTTCCCTTTTAATATTGGAGTTGTTCTCTTGTCACATAAGATACCACTCTCGTCTCCATTTCAAGCATTATGTTGCTATTCAATTTGTTACATCCTGATTTATTTCGATGTTACTTTGCGTCACATAACCCATATAACTAAACTTATTATTTTTAGTTATTGCCTTTTTAAAGTTCTTATCATTATGTTGTCATCTAAATCATTATTAAATTTACATTTTATATACTTAGTATTAGTTCTACTAATTTTTAATCCCTTCGATTCTCCAAGTTTCCACTCTCATATTTAAAGCCTCATTTGAAGTGTCTAAAATTATATCATATGTTAACAACATACGCCATGTGATGCCTTTTTTGTATATCCATAGTAATTTGATTCAAAACTATAGCAAGAAAAGTAAAGACTTAAGGCTGATCCTTGGTGTAAGGACCTATTTTAATTGAAAATCATAAGTTTCTTCACAAATAGTCATAGAGTTGTACATATCTTTGATAATTGTAATATATTAAATATGGATTTTTTCTTCATTTGGGCATCATATTATATATTTAGGTACTCTATCACAAGCATGTGCTATATCTATAATCACCATGTGTAAATTGTTATTCTTATTTCAACACTTTTTCATAAAATGTCTTGGTAAGCAAATAACTTATGTGGTGGATCTCCTTGACATAAATCCAAAATGGTTGCTCGAAATTGTTATGTCATTTTCTTAATCTTTGCTCTACAACTTTTTTCCATTAATTCCTCTATAATTAGCGCAACTCTATATATCTCCCTTATATTTATACAAATATATTATGGTTTTTTCCTCCACTCATTTGTAAGTGTCCTTTCTCTTAAAACTATATTAAATAAAAATATTAACTACCCCACCCCTACACTTCCCATAGTCTTCCGAACCTCTATAGGTATTCTATTCGATGCAACCACTTTGTTAATCCCCATCATTTTAACAAAGTCATCTACTTCTTTGTTTGTTATCAGACTAATCATCCTTATTATTATACCATAAATATGGGGTGACTCGTGGACTAATTAAAAGAGGACACCTAGACTCATACAACATCTTAAATGAGGTCGGCTTCAGTAAGCAACCTGATAGATCGGCTCGGCCATACTTGACAGATCAGGTAACCCCATCAGTTAACACTGTTAGTTAACTCCGTTATAGCAAGCATGTACCGCGTGATTGTATGACGCTAGCAACACACACACGTGGAGTAGATATGAGAATTTTTCTCTTCCATGTGAAAGTAACTAACTCATGATTATTATCTCACCATATATGTAAAGCGTTCACTCACCTAAGCTATAAAGGTGAGCTACGTGACACTCTTTTCTCTCTCCTCTAATAGCCTATAAATAGCACACACCATCCACATTTGGGGGATATGAGATTTTTCATATTGTTATGTTGTCCAACTCTAGAGAGAACTTGAGAACTTCACTATTGCACTTGTCAGCGGATTTTGCCCAGTAACTTAATACAATCTACCTTGCATTTGTGGATATAGGTACTATTTTGGATCGAACCACGTAAATTCAATTCTTTTTTTTTTCTCATATCTTTACCGTTTTCTCTAGTGTTTGTATTTCAATAGTTTAGGTCTCTTATCTGTTATTTGTTGATAATTAGTATATTATAGCTAAGACAATCAGTATACCAATTTTAGGCGATAACAAATTGCTTCGTCTGTGAGAAACGACTTGCTATTGTCGCTTTCCACCATTTTCAATTTTAAGGGCTCTAGGATACCCAATTTCAGTGAACGAGTGAACTCCTTGTCGATTCACCTGGATTTCACACAGGGCTAGAGCTCTTTGAAAAGAAATTTTCATTTGATTCATAGTAATTCCTTAAATCTTCAACTAGATCTACATATTTTTGCTTTAGATTTACATTTTCTGCAATTTAACTTGTTTGTTGTTGCGATACTTTGTTTTGTTGTTGCAAATATCTGAAAACCCTGGAAGTAGTATGGCTGGAGAGGAAGTTCCACCCTCAACCCCTATTGGATTGGGAGATTTGTAGTGAATTCTAAAGAGCCTGGATAGGAGCCAAGAGGTTATGCAGGAAAATATGAAACAACTGGCATAGATATCTTGACTGGGAAACATAGCCCACTAATGAACCCAGTCACCCATGCAATCGGGGAGAACTCATACCTAAGGCATGAAATGCCACCTCCGACCCCAAACAGGAATAGGAGGCAGCGCACCATGAGCAAGCAGTGGAAAACCTAGGAGGTTGGATTTGAGTTCACGAGGCAAAGGAAGCAGACCCAGATTTTCAGAATTCGGTCAAAATAACCAGTCCTACAACTAGGAGCAATGTATACAATTTGATCAATAGGGTATGATGATTATCAGACTTATTAAGTGGAGCACCCGAGTGTGTTGGAGAGGCTGAGCAGAGGATTGGGCTCAAGGGCAACACGAGTAAATTTGTGCAGAGAGCCCAAAGAGCACAGGGAAGAGTCCTGGGGATCTAAGAATCTAAGAAGATCACATGCTTGATAAGATCTATGCCGAGTATGAGAGGCCCAGCTAGGTCCGAGCATACTTCAAGGACATAAGATATATCGACTAAGAGCCATGGACAAGTCGAGAAGACTGTGAAGGCTGAGCAGGAGAATGACCATCTCTGGAAGGGATCAATTCAATGTTTAGAAGATCGGTTGAGTGATCCGATAAAGATGAAGAACTCTTTACAAAGGGGTTACGTCCAGGGATCTCCATTCACATTGTTCATAGTGGGTTATCCGACACCCACAAAGTTCAAACTCTTGTTATTACCCCAAGATATTATAGAAAGTCTGATTCGATCTTCATGTGGGGAAATACTAGGTTGCCTCTAACATTTTCTCCATTTCAAACGTGATGAGATGCAGGGATTTTTCCAGTGTCTAATTGGATCGACCCAGATTTGGTACAACGGGATCCCTAAGGGCAGATTTCTAACTTCAAGCAACTATCCAACCTATTTGTAAATAAATTTTGCTTTGACACCAAGCTTAAAAAATGGGTGGCTCACTTGTTAAGCGTCCGCCAAAAGGAGGATGAAATGACAAGGGAGTACATTACCCGATTCAACATAGAGTAGTTAGAAGTGATAGACCATGACGAGAAGATTGCAATTACTACCATTGTGAGTGGGCTGCTGCTTGGAAAGCTCTACTAGGCATTTGCAAAACATTCGTTGAACACAATGGTCGAGCTCTTGGACAAGACAAGATCGATAATGAATGCCGAAGAGGCAATAACGACGAAAGAGTCCAGTCATGCGAAGTCCGATGGCGGTAAAATCTTGAATACGAAAGAAAAGTATAGAGATTATAAGAATCCTACCTCAGAGAAGATGAAGATGTATGATCAATACAAACTGCTCACCATCGGCGTTCATCACATCCTCGACGAGATCCGAGGAAATGAAAAACTCAAGTGGCCGGGAAAGTTAAAATCGGCTCCAGGTATGAGAAATAAATGCAAATATTGTCAGTTCCACAAAGACCATGACCACACCACTGGTGACTATTTGGATTAAAAGAATTAGGTTGAGGCCTTAATTAGAAGAGACAAGCTAACAAAGTATGCGGATAAGTTTGGACGAGTAGGACAACCCGGAGCCGATTAGAATCCGAGGAGACGATCTAAATATCCTTGCAAGGGTAAGGATGAGAAGAAGCGAGGCTGAGAGGAGGACTCTGATGACGGAACTGATCCTAATCTGCTAAAGAAGTCCAAGGAGACGGGAGAGAGTGTCGGCATGGTTTTCTTTGGATGTCATTTCATTACTGGGGGAGACACTACACCAAAACACGCTAGTTGTCATGGTCATAGACCTTGACAGGAATGGGGGTGACAACTGGTTTTGTCAAGGACTTATCACGGTCGAAGTTCACGATAAGTTTTTCTTTTTCATGGACTTTGACCGTCACAAGTCTTTGACATGTATTTCTCGTCAAGGACTTATCACAATCAAAGTCCGTGACAAATATGGGCAGTAGAATTACAAAACTACTGGTAGTACCACTGCCCATCAGTATATTATTTAACATGTAGCAACAATCAATGATATATACTAACATTAACTAACAACAATCAACACCAATATTAATAATAATCAATCACTAACCAAATATAAATAAGGAACACAATATATTAACCCGATTTTGAATGTTAAATACCAATTATTATGTAAAAAGTGTGATAAATCAACGACATTAGATGAATACAAATTGACAACGACATTAGAAGAGTACAAATGCATATCATAAACTAAACTAAGAATTATTTCAAATAATTGAAATCCTTATTACAAATCTAAGAATTCTTTCAAATTCGGATTATCATCTAAAATGGATTGATATTTAGTAGGAGCAGCCAAGTCATCCACGCTACTTGTTAGAGGCTTTGATGCATGTAAGATGATTGGCCACGACTTGTTGTTGATATACTCCAAGTAAAACACTTGCTTGACCTTTTGAAAATCATTAACAAACAACTCATTGCTCACATGCTCGTTGCTCTTCATTTTAGACAAGTCAACCATGATCAAATTGGTACCTGAATCAACTTTACAAGCATTTTTGTCCTTAACTCTTACCCAATCATAGTAAAACAAATCCTCTTTGAAGATTATATAGTCTAATTCGTATATATTCCGAATGACACCATAGTAAGTCATTTTAGCTTCAACGAGGTTTCTATCTTTCACACTTCTTGAAAATAAGTAAGAGCCTTATATAAAAAGCCCGAGTTTTGTACATTGATATTTTCCTCATACACCCTTACACCGAATACATAACCATTTAATTGATACTTTTTGTACTCATGTGCCATGAAATTGGGTCTAGTGGCTAGATAAGCAAGCCTTGATGTTGCATCACCCATCTTTAACTGTTGAGATTATTGATAAATTAATTTGGTTAGTTTTAAAGATTTCTTGCAATTTGTCATTTAGTAAGAGACATTACCATAATAATTACCTCATGTGATACCCATAGCCTAGATTCACTGTCTGATTGTGCCATCGTTTTTTGTCTTTTATTGTTCTCACACACATCATATTTCCTACATTGACCGTGACGAACATACTATGAAGTTGATCGAGTATAAAAGTTAAAATAATGTAAAAGGACAAAGTTAACTTACTTTTTCCATTCTTCAACATCTTCATGAGTTTCAAATAGATAACGAGCTACTTGTTCATACAGTAAACTTGTTAATTTCACTCGTGTGCCTATTATATGATCACCCTTATCGACGAACTTATCATTATTACATACAATGCTTTTGTCGGGCATATATATTCCTGAACAAAGATTACTCCACGATAATGTATTCCTCTATAATTGATCCTTAAATATATTGTGTATTCTTAACATAGTCTTTGAAAACTTTCATCAACCTTTCAAACTGGTACATCCATCGATAAGTGCCTTATCGCATAAGTGTCCAACAAATGAATACTTCTGTCAAAAAATGATGGTGGAAAGTACTTCTCCAACACATAAATTGCTTCAGTTATAGCTACTTTTGTGGCCACAATGTGCTTTTAGTTGACTACCTTTTCACATAAAAGTGTAAAACAGATGCTAATTTTCATAATGGCCCTTCGCAAATCCTTATGCTTAAAGAAACAATGCTTAGACAATCAAGGAACCAATTACACGATCATATTCCAATCGTGAGACTTGCACTTATATAAATTGTGGGTGGCATAATTAACAATCATTTGCAAGTTGGATGAAAAACTAGAGGGAACTTTCAAATTATATATTGTGTCTAAAAGCATATTTCTTTCCCCACTCGTCAAAGTAAATGCACCATGGGGAATTATTTTCCTTCCGCAACTATCTTCTTTCAACCATAATTGTGCTTTAAATTTTAACAACTTAAATCGTGCATTTTCTCCATTATTCTAATGAATCCTCCCAAGGCATGTTCCCACAATATGTTCGGTGGTGGTCTTCTCTGCATGTATTACATCTAATACATGACGCGCCGAGTTACCCTTCCAATAAGGCAAGTGAAATAAAATTGACCTTCTAGACCATGCCTTTCTTTTCTCAGTTTCATTCTCAATTGGGGTCTTCTTATGCTTGGCATTCTTCAATTTATGATTCTTTCCTGGCATATTAGGTCCACAATTAGAAGATTTATTCTCAATTTATGAAGTTGAAAGTTTTCTCTGAGGTAGCCTACGTTTAACCCTGGCCGATAAAAAATTATAACCTTTCTCAAATCTAAAACTATGATCGGGGGTAAAAACCTCCATGGCAATGGTATATAACTTGTCCACTATCCTTGAGATGTTGAGGTGCAGTCTCCTTTCCAAAAATAGGACACCCTAAATAATCATGAACTACACAACCAGTTAACGTCCCACAAGCAAGGAAATCATGAATTTCCCAAATTAACATAGCTTCAAGTGTAAACTCTTATTTTTTACAAGAGTCAAATGATTTCACACCCTCTACCCACAACTCATTTAATTATTCTACCAAAGGAGCCAAATAGACATCAATGTCTTCATTTGGTGCCTTTGTCCCAGGTATCAACAAAGACAACGTTGAAAATTTGAATCTCATACACTCTAAAGGATGGAGGTTGAGTGGTGCTAGGATTACGTGCCATACACTCTAATTGGTGATTAGATTTCCAATTGGATTGAAACCATATATTGATATTGCCAAACGAATGTTACGCTGCTCCCGAGCAAAATAAAGATAATCATATTTTATCCTTTTTAAAACTATTGACGCATGAGATTATCCCCTAATTCTACCCTACCATGCCAGGTCATGACCTCCGCTATCCATGCCACTATGAAAAATCGCTTCAATATGGGAAAATATTTCAATACTTTTTAGGCACTTTTGAAAGTGTGCCTTCCTTGCGAGTAAATTGCACATATCTAGCTTCCCCGCATACCGAACACCGATCAAGATTTTCATACTCCTTTTGGTATAGTATGCAGTCATACCTACAAACATGAATTGATTTATACTTCATTTACAAACCATTCAAAATGTTCTTCATACTAGAATACCTATTTAGAAGCATATTATGCTTTGTTAGCATGGTCTTCAGCAAATTTAGAATGCATGTTACCCTATTATCAGACAAACCATATTGGGTCTTCAAACTATGCAAACCAACCATGGTATGCAAAGTTGTTTGATCTTTGCCATAACTAGGGTACAATGGTTGGGTCCCCTTAAATTTCAAACTTTGATAATCATCGTCAAGATTTAGCTTAATACCATCATAAGCACCAAAACCTTCTACATTGTCAGTTACCTCATTTTCTTCCATTTCATGAACTCCATATGCATCATCAACTAAATCCTTTAACATATTATGATATGCATTATACTCCTAACCTTTTATATCTGTCCTACTTGATGATTGTTGTGAAGGTTGCTCGAGGACAAAGGGGACACGCATTTTCCCATAAAAAACCCACGACCGATAATTATCTTGCATACCCTATCTAAGAAGATGTAGTTCAACTGTTTTCCACTCAAACACCTTACCATTCTTACAATCTGCACACTGACATGGAAACTCTTCATCATTAAGACATCTCTTTGCAAACTTTACAAACTCATTAGCACCTCTACGATACTCATCCCCTAGTCTATTTTTCATACCCACCCACTCTTTGTTTAGAGGATATCCCATCACAACTACTACGAACAATCACCTATTATGGGTAAGAAGCATATATTCATTAATTAATATCAACAAAAGTGTGAAAAATTCAAGAACCCTAGGTTAGATACAACTTTTGAATTAAGTAGTGTGTTTAAACAAAAAAATAAAATAAATTTAAGTAGCGGTAAATCCCAATTAAATTTATTCATTATCATATCAAACACTAAGATCAATCCTGCACACTAATTATAAGGCAACCCAAGTTCTATCACATGGTCTCTCCCCGAGTCCAATTAGGCATACAAGTTTTGTTTCTTTAATCTAGACTTTCAAGCCATTAAATTTTTCAGAACTATTAAGTCGATATTACAATATCAAGTTGGGTTTCTAGGCGCACTTTATACAAGCAATAGAGTGAACATGTCTTCGTAGTGTCATACTTTTCATTTGTTAGAGCAATTTTAATGGAAAAGTTAAATGAAAAGAAAATTTGTAAATATACATAATGGTGAGTCAAAAAGTGTGAAAAATAAAATTTTGAACCCCAAAAATCCCAACGATTTCAAGAAAAGAAAAGTTATGGAAAAACGATTTGAACTCTCAAAATTTGTAAATATTGTCGTTTTAACACATTAAAAATTATTATCGATGGGCATTTTGTTAAGACGAGCAACAAACACAGTCAAGAAAATAATGAATTTTTTTTCGATAATGTTTAATTATTGTGAAGCAGTTTTTCAACTGTGAGTTTCAGACGATTCAATTTACTTGGTAAATTTTGATTATTCATTTAATTCATTTGTATATAAAATTTAGTCATACATAGATGAGATGCACGACACCTTACCTACCGTACCATAACTTCACAAATGTAATACGATTCATGGAATCTACTATATAAACTGTAAAACATATATAAACTGTATATGCACATATATTAATGGAATCTATATAAATTAAAGAAGACGAAGAAGAAAAATTACCGAGGAGAGAGGCTAGGACAGAGGTGGCTGTGTGTGGTGGGATTAAGCAAGGGTAGTGGTGGGGTGTGTGGAGCTAGGTGGGGTGAGAGGAGTAGGGCCAAGGGGTTCTCGAGAGAGAGAGCTAGTTGAGAGCGGTGGCTTATGGAGAGAGAGTTTGTGTGGTTTGCGAAAAAAGGGACAAGGGTTTAATTCATCTCAGAATTATTGTCACAGTCTTTGACCTTGACACGACCGTGACAATATGTTGTCACGGTCGTGTCAGGGTTAAAGACCATGACAATACCTCTGTATTTTGTTATCATGATTTTTTACTGTGATAACGCCTTGCGGGTGAAAGGTGACAAAAATCCTTTTTTGGTGTAGTGAGATGTTAGTGGCAGAGATAAAATAGCAAGGACAAAGGCATACCTAAATGAGGTAAAATCTTGTGTACACATCAACGAGGTGAGCAGGGCTGATGTGGTGCATACATGTCCTCATAAGGTAAATAAAGAACGCCTAATAGTTGGTATTTATAAGGATGATTTTTTTAGTTTATTGTATCCATATGACGACCCTATCATTATCATCATAATAGTTCATGGGAGGAAAGTTGCAAGGATCCTGGTAGACAATTGTAGCTCTGTGTATGCACTGTTGTATGACTGTTTTAAGAGACTAAAGATGGAAGACAAAAAGCTAGAGGCGTACCACCGCCCATTTATAGGTTTGTTAAGGAAGGAGGTGTACCCTTTGGGAACAATTGAATGAGAAGTCATTATCGGGACAAGGCCATCATGCCAAATTGAGATGATTTGTTTCTTCATCTTAGATAAGAACTTAGCATAGACTTACAATATTATGCTCGACAGGGTTGATTTGATAAATTCGAAGTGGTCTCTTCTACTGTTCATCGGTGCTTGAAGTTCCCTATGCATTGTGGCGTTGGTGCGGTGAAAGGAAACCAAGTATAAGCACAAGAATTCTACTACACATTTGCAAAAAAAAAGGAATATGAGAAGCTAACCTAAACTTATCAGATCAAGACATTAGATCCTCAAGATAAAGATATCATCGTCACAAGTGAAGTGATACAAAAAATTGAGCCAGTTGCATTGGATGACGAGCATCTAGAAAGGACAACCCATATCGGCTCGTCTCTGGATCCAACTTTAAAGACGAAATTGATAGATTTTCAGAGACAGGGGAAGAATATGTCCACGTGGATCAATGAGAACATGCTCAAAATAGATCTAATTGGTCTCTGCATAGAATCAACATTATAAATGATACGAATCCCATCAAATAGAAATGTCACGTGTTCTTGGAAGAGAAGAATATTTCCATTCAGGAAGAAGTGGGAAAATTGAAGAAAGAAAACTATATTGAAGATGTGAAATATTCGGATTGGCTCTCTAATGTTGTGATGGTACCGAAAAAGAATGATAAATGGTGCATGTGTGTTGATTTCACCAACCTCAATCAAGCCTACCCAAAATATCATTATCCACTACTCCTAATCAACCTGCTAGTCAACTCCACCAATGGGCATGCGTTTCTCAGCTTCATGGATGCATACTCAGGGTACAACCAGATAAGGATGAAGCTTAAAGATTGAGAAAAGATCATGTTCATCACCAGTCGAGTAACATTTTGATACAATGTTATGCCCTTCTGGCTTAAAAACACTGGAGCTACGTACCAAAGGATAATAAACAAGGTCTTCAAAAAGAAAATTAAGAAAATAATGGAAGTTTATATGGATGTCATGCTGACAAAAAGCGAGAAAGTAGCTAATCATATTCATGACCTCAACCAGACTTTTGGTCAACTAAAAAAGTACCAGATGAAGATAAATCATCTGAAGTTTGTCTTCGGAGTAAGATCAGGAAATTTCCACGACTTTATTATCAATCAGAAGGTCATAAAGATCAACCCTGATAAGATCCAGGCATTAATCAATATGAAGCCTCCTAAAGAAAGAAAGAAATTCAGAGCTTGACTGACCATGTAACTGCACTAAACATTTGTCTCGAGGGCAACAAATTGATGTCTCTCATTCTTCAAGGTGCTCAAAAAACATTTGATTGGAATAAAGAATATGAAGAATGTTTTTCAAACTGAGGAAGTAACTTGGATCCGCGCCTTTATTGTCAAGGCCGATCCTTAGTGAGAAACTATACTTATACCTAACAGTGTCTGAGTCTGATGTGAACTCAACACTTATATGATTAGAAGATAGTGTGTAGAGGCCATCGTATTACACCAGAATGGCCTATCATGGAGAAATTTTTTAGTACCCGAGGTTGAAAAAATTATTGGCACTAATTGAGTCCTCCAGGAGGATGAAGCCATACTTTTAGGCCCATACAATTATGGTATACATAGATCTTCCTTTCACATAAGCTATCCATAAGTCTGAAAAATCTTCCAGGCTAATGACTTGGGCCATGGGATTGCGAGAATATGATGTCATATATGAGTCGAGAACAATAATCAAGGGCCAAGTTGTGGTCGACTTCATAGCTAAATTCATGTATGACGAGGATAAGTCACTTAGGACCGAGGTGTAACACCTCGCTCAATTAAATACCGGGTGATCAGTCCTATACCCAATTAAATTAGAGTATACAGTTGGTTCATTCTTAGCATTGTTGTCAAAAGATATTTTCTTATTTTTTTATATTAATCACCTAATACTCAATTAAGTTGGTGTTAAAAACTTTCAAATTTTAATTTAATAAAATTCTATTTTACCATTACAAACAATTCCATGTAATCCACTCCACAACAATGCATAATAGATAAGTAACATCACATCTGAATTAAATTTAACTGGAATAAGCTCGCAAGTTTAAATACATTAATATAACAATCCAAATAAACTGAATGTATCAAAGCTGACATAAGTAATACCACTGTCTGAGATAGAATAGAAATAATTAGAATCCTTGGGTGACATGCCCTACATGAACTAACTACTATAGATGTATGAATCAAGAGAATGAAAGCGTCTAAGCAATACGTCAAGTATCCAATCCTCTATGCCTGGCGTCCCTGTGACTAGACACCTAATATAGAAGATACAAGGCAGACGCTAATATTCAAGAAAATGGGTCAAAGCCCGATTATATAATATTTTGAAAACAACAAGTGAATAAATGCTACAACTAGCAATTATTATATACATGTTAGATTCTCGAAATCTCTCTCTTAAGATTGTCACCTCTCACCTAGAGTGCATGCCTATCGTATCTCTAAACCATACTAGTTACTGTTCCCACGTTAACTAATTTATATCAATGCCAACTAACCATAGCCCATATCTTTCCCACGTATTTTTCTTGTAATACAATATATATATATCCAATGTTCACTTCCACATGGATAAGCCCTTTTTTAATACAATATAATTAAGTGTTCTCAAACTTAATTCATTTAGATTTCATTATCTTTCATGTCTACTTAATTCACACAGTAAACACTATCACAAGTATGTATATACATTCACTCTATTATATATATACAATATTGCATCCCGAGGCTGAGCTGCGGTGCACGCATACTCTGCTATCATGTTCGGGTACATCTTGTCACTGTACAAAGGACTGCTCGTTCGGTATATCCCTCGAACCATAAATGTCAAAACACACATATTGGAGGCAACATAGTTCTAAGCCTTTGGGTTACACACCCAAATTACCGGCCACACCCTTATTCACAAAATTGGTGCTCAATCCCTAACTTCTATGTTCTGAGGCAACAAGTCAAAAATCCCCCCATAAGGCTCATCAGAATATAACTGCCCTCAATGCGCAAATCTCCCGTCGATAGCAAGTAGGCTAGGTATGTCATACACATAAATTAATCAAGCAATATGTATATACTCAACCTATATAGTAATAGGTACACACTCAAACTTTATCTCAAATTAGGAATTCATCCTACCCCAAGTACCCATTGTATTTCTCGAATACTACCCATACTTGTTAATTACGATTTAATCTCATTATCGTATTTTTATTATGTACTTGTCACTCACATAATTCTTTTATCAAACCCAAGTACCCGTATATATTATAATGCTAGTCGTACTTGACTATTACAAATTATTCTCTTATTCATATTTTTATTATGTAGATCTCTTACGTAATTGTTCCTCACTCACATATATAATTTTCCAACATTAACCCAAGTCACTCGCTCCTTGTTAATGTACCAAAATTATTTAATTCTTACCGTGGGAAAAATTACAATTTTCTAAATTTTTCTGGGCTAAAAAGGGACTTTCTGAAATCTCGTTCAAAGTCTAAGAAATGTCGTTTGAACGACATTAATCATTTTTCTCGATAAAGTTACATTCTGCCCAGAAATATAAAATTACAATTTAAGGCTTTTTTGCAAAAAACTTAAAACTACAAAGTTGTGCAAAACGTGATTTTATACAATAACTCGCCTGCACATTACCAATTTCCGCCTAAAATAGTCCTAAAATTATCATACAATGTTCGTCATTTTTCTAAAACAATTTTCATGCGTTTTCTCCAATTTCTTTCACCCAAACTCACATGAAGTATATTCTAACGAATCCCAAATATCTCATCATCATTTTTACATGATTATGGGTACTTATAATAGAAGGAAAAGTACCTAAATCATCAAGTTTATTTGAGAATTAACATCAAACCCAATTAACCCACAAAAACTCCAAGTTCCAAATTCACCATTTATCTCTTTAATAAACCCGGGATTTTAATTTCGTGATTTACAATCTAAACCATAATTTTTTTATATCCTCTACATGTGAATTTCTCAACTACATGCAATACCTGACCATCAATTGATTTATCAATCCAAAACATACCCAATTTCATAATTCTCATGGGTAAATATTAATCCTATTCTAACATGGATATTATACTCACGAATTGGAACAAGAATTACACTTGCCTTATGTGTAGGTCTAAACATTTGGTGATGATAATGTAGATACTTCTCCTTCCCTTTTTCGGAGAACTTTCGATGGTGGTAATGGTGGTGCAAGGTGGTTAGCCTCCTTAGATTGCCTAGAAAGCTCCTTGTTCTCTAAGATAAACTCCTCCTCTTCTAAGAAAACCTTTCCTCTTCTCAAAAAACCTTTCACTCTCTCTCAAAAGTCCTCACCTTTTGTTTAGATGAAATGAACCTATGTTCTCCTAACCCAACACTTATATAACAAATATCAATTTTTGGAGTTACTATTCATCTCCCCTAGAAAGTGACCAAAATACCCCATTGGGGTGTCTATTTGGCTTCCAAATGACCCGAGACTTAAGTCAAACCCCCCGAGTAGACTTTTATGACTATTTAAACCCTTCCGAACACTTTGACGCACTCGAAACGACCATTCGGATGACGTAAAAATAATTTACTTTTCATTCCATTCAATTATAATCCTGACACGAGTCACACGCGCGTCCCGACTTAATTATCGTAATTGCCGTATTTATAAATCTCACTGTTCTAAAAAACCCGCCTAGGCTCCGCCTAGGCTTGGGAGAAACGCCTCGCCTTACGCTTTTCACGCCTTATTCTTGGTAACACCCTCAAAGCGCACTTTTTTCTAAAAACAACAATGCTTTAGTGAAACGATATCACCTTTTGAAGAATTTGTTTACAAACCGAACCATTATCTCATCCAAAATAATCAAATAGTATTTTAATTTGCATATATTCAGACATATTTTTATGATATGTGCAATTTTTTTTATTTTAACAGCCTTATTACGGTTAAAAAATATTAAAATATATTAAGAAGCCTAAACGCTTTTTCACGCCTTTTTACGCCTAGGCCCGCCTAGGCTTCTAAGGCTTAAGGCTTGACCTCCACGCCTCAATCACGCCCCGCGTTTTTTAGAACCTTGATAAATCTCGATTAGTTTTGTAAAGTCATAATCATATATTACTTTTAATCGCTAAGTAATATTTAATATCAATCACATATTACTTTATTCTAGTAATATTCAATCCGGATTAATTCCAATTATTTTCACATAAATAATTCCAATTAATCCCTATTGATTTAACCCATTTACTTTTAATTTATCTCATTTTAAAAGTCAATAAAAAAATGGGTATTACATACTTCCCCTCCTTATGATGGAATTTCATCCTGAAATTCGAAAATTAAGGCATATCTGGTAAGGACAACTCTGGGTATTAATCTCACGTCTCATGTAACCTCCTCTGTATCGCCCATATAGTACATTACCAAATACCCCTAATATTGAACACCTCACTAATGTTATACTCCAAGCCTTACCATTGAAGTTTCACTACTTAAATATTAGTTTTAGATAATCACTATCTATCCTCCTACTGTTTGCACTATAGTAGACTAATCAGTCTTTAGATATATACAAACTCGTCTTACTACTATGTCACATTAGTAGTTTATTCATGTTTCTACAATATATATTTTATACACAATATATACTATAAATACTAACACATTTCCGCAATACTGCCTCAGCGAAGGAGTATGGAACCTAAGCCTGTAAGTTATTGGTCCAATCTTTACAATAATATGAAATAGTCCTACGAATCTCCGCGCCAATTTCCCTTTTTCCAACATGCAATAATGTAATACCAAATTATCTCAATTCTGGCCTACGGGCCCTGAATCCCTCTGGCCCGAGGAGCCTTACCGTTAATGAGCTGAGAGGAGTTATTATACACTAACTCCACCAGTAGAAGATATTACACTAAACCTTTCCCAAATTGAAAATACAACATATCTCTCAATATGTAACTAGAACTCTCAGTCTTTCTGTCCGTCTGCGGGTGTTAAGCCGTAGACATTTGCATCTCGATACTCATGGTCTTCCGAAAACTCTTCCCAATAATCAAGACATAACTCTCTTGTCTCTATCAGACACAATGTCTAAATGTACCCCATATAACCTTACTATCTTAGGAATAATGATTGGGGTATACTTTCACACGTTATGATTAGTCCTAACTTGCATAACGTGAGCTACTTCGATTACCCGACCTACTATCACCCATATAAAGTCGTGATCCCTTTGCAAAGTAAATTTACTTTGTGATAATATAGGGATACGCTCTCCCATTTCTACCAAGGAATTCCTAACAGCTGAAGGAAACCTATTAATTTTTGATGGTCGACTTTCAATTAGAACTCAACAATGTCTTGCTTCGTTTTATGCCATCACTACTACGATTTTATATCATGATGCATTTTATCTCTTTCACAAATGCATCCACAACCATGACTCATGTGACGATGCCATCTCCGCGTGTCGTAAGTTTTCCCCCTCTCTTCAAATTTTAGATTCTCATTAAACGTAGGCCTCCACATACCTTACCAAGTAAGTTTCAACTTTCTCTAGTTAAACCTTATCGAATTCTTCCTATACCATCCTCGTGGCAAAATTTTGGGAGTAACGGTCCTAACTGACCAAAACCATCAAATATCTAAGTCTTGAAGTCATAAATTCTACATTCATTTACCTTAAAAATAGGTAATGTTCCATAATTCTCAATTATGAAAAATACTACAATCCAACTATCTAGGGCGCTCATACACCCTATGTTATATGTACATTTCAGCATACGATCTAAATGGATGTGATATCATACACTAGACATGATTACTCAGTAAGGTTACAATTTACCACCTTACTACTTATACTATACTCCGTATCACACTAGTTTTCACATCCACATTTGGCACTCCACTGGCCTCAATCATTCTAAAGCCCATAACTCTCAGTTTTAATAGATACATATTATAACAAATGTTCTAAAACCATTCCTAAAGACCCAACTTACTTCGACTCCTAATGTTCACTAGTTTCATGCTTGGGGTGTCTCGCAGAACGAAATCCAAAAAAGGAACCCCCTCGATACACTACTACCTAACCTGGTCGGTCGTCGAAACACTTCAGGTTCTTAGTCCATAATATGTACCTTCCCAACAGGTTTTGTCTGTTTATATGAAAGTCTACTCATCCACTTTATTGTCCCTCAAAGATAATATAAAACATGGCACTCTCCCTAACACAAGTTCTCAGTGTAATAATTATAATGAGCTATATCACTCTTCGCTCGATTAATAACACAATGCATCCTGAGTCACATCACCAACACATCCCTACACATCGAGATCAGGTATAGTAAAATGGTATACTCACAGATGCCAAGTATAGAATGCTATCTATAAATTTATACACTTAGGCCCAACCTTATTTCAGGTGGTACCTCAAAGAATAAATATAATTCACACAACAAATACGATAGTCTAATTACACAATATACCATCGTTTCAATACTCAGTAATCAGTCACTACACATTACCGTAATAAATCCTACAATCCTCACTCATAAATGTACTATATAATAACATAATTCTTAGTCATCCTACCCATTTCCCCCTAGGGTGTCAACAACGGGTTTCGCTACCCCATAAACATATACGATGATATCTATACCTAGGATTTACATTCAATAATAGTCCACTATTCTGCCATGGGTAATTCTTTCTTTTTGGCTTACGCGCCCATAAATTAATTAATGGCTCAAAATCTCTAAGCCTCTTGCACTCTGAGGAACGGTATGCTACTTGACACGACTCAGAATGTGTATCTAAAGTGTGTGCTCTCTAGGCTCAAGTGCAAGCCTATCGTTCAAGTAATAATTCCGACAAGTCGGGTATCGATCCTCAGGGAAAAAGGACAACGAAGTTGTGACGACGGGATAAGAAAGAGGAATCCTAACGTTGACTCTAAGAAGAAAAGAAAAAGATTGATTTGGCTTTTTGAGATTGGTTAAACTAAACGCAATTATGAAACTATAATGAAAAATGCAATTAACTAAATTATCTAGATTAAGAATGAAGGTTTGATTTGAAACTTTTTAACTAAAGGATGAGAAAACAGGATGGGAATACAATCCCCCAACCCTAGTGTGATGCAGTGACAACGTCAATCATAAATTTATCCGATTAATTCAAACCCGGAATTTAGTACTCCCAAGCATTATGTATACGAGGTTCAAGCCCGCGTCATACCTAATCTGAGGATGAGTAAATCGGTATCGCGGTAATTACACTCAAATTGTATTCTAAATCATCACGAGTACCCATAGGCAAACGAGATATAAAGATCTACAACTCTTATGAAATTACACGATACGATCAAAATTAATCATTAAATTCAGCGGATCGACGTTATACACATGCACTAACACATCAGGTTGGGTTCATGCATCCCAACCTTGAAAAACCTAGCCGGACATGTTAAATTGCCTAATGCATGAAAGAATGATGTTGCATGTGTATGAATTCATGATAAAACTAAATCTAAACATGTAAATACGTATTATGAATGCGAAAACAAGTTGAATCTAATGGGAAAACAAAGCATGCAAGAGCAATAATAAGAAACAAGAATCTTGAATTAAAACTTGCAAAAACAAACCCGAAACAATGAATTCTTGAAGTAATTTATGCCCTTGATGTTCCTAGATGTTCCTCTCCTTTTTCTCTATCAAAAACTCTCTCAAAATAACCCTAAAAGCTGCTCCTAGGTTAATGCCTTCGTTCCCCACAAGTTTGGAGTGTTTTAAACCTATTAGGAGACTTGGAGACCAATCCAAATGAAAGACAAAATTCGCGTGTCAGGTACAGCGAACCGGTTCGCAGGTACAGCGAACCGGTTTGCTGTACCAGCCTGGTCTTGCTCTCAGCACTTAGATTTTTTTCTGGTTTTTCTCTTCTTTTCTTGGATTTTTCTTCAACTTCAACTGAGCATAACTTTTCAACCGTAGCTCGGATTTGGGTGCCGTTTTTTCCAGTGTGCTCGTTGTTCCGAGATCTTCAACTTTCCAGAAGGCCCCACCTCCAGAATCGGGCTGTAAAATTACGAAAATGCCCTTGAACTTGCCTTCCTAGCCTTTCTTCTATGATTTTTCCGCAACTTCAAGGGGTCATAACTCTTTCATCGTAGCTCGGATTGAGGTGCCGTTTTTTATGGTGTTCTTGTAATTGAAAGATCTTAAACTTTCTAGTTGGACCCACTTCCGGACTAAGGCTAAAAAATTACGAAAATGCCCTTGAACTTGCCTTCCTAGCTTTTCTTGCACTGTCTTGCTTCCTCCTTTGCACTGCTTGCATAATTAACCTGTAAAACCAATAAGAGAAGCACAAAACACGAAATACTCGCCAACGAAGGTTAGTAGAATAAATTTGAATCAAATCCATATCTGTTACATCACTCGGGTTCACAAAAGTACTGAAATTAGGGGGATAAATATACAATATTTATGCCCAATCAAACCCCCCTAACTTAGAACTTTGCGCGTCCCGAGCAATGTAAAAGAATGAAAGTAAGAGTTAAGGACACTTCAAGGACTTTATTGGGATAGAATACCACTTTCGCGGGCAAGCGATTGCATTTAGCATATGCAACAAGCCTTTAAACCTCTAGGTTACCCTAGTAGGACGAGTTGTGTCTCGTGAGGGTTTGCAGTGAATATACCCACAAAATTCGACTCAAAGAAAATTCAAAATATGCAAAAATTGTGCAATTCAAACTTTTCCCTAAAATAGTCATCATCAAGTCATATTTACAAGTCTCAAACCGTAGTGTGTGTGTGCGAAGCCAGAAATATAACCGCCAATTTCCATCGATTGATCATTACGTTACTTATCCGAAAATTCGTTTTGATTTCAATTTCTCACGGAATGCACTCACAAACGAATCTCTCGGATTATGGCTATTCTCTAGGCATGCGTGATATAAAGAGTAAATGTAATGGAAGCAAATACACGCATGCAATTAGAAAGACGGAAATTTTATGGTGAAGGGATCTCTTCAACGGATTACGGTTTTAAAAACGGGAACATCGCCTCTATTTCGCGCATTTAACCTCTTATATTATCTTTTGGTGTATTAACTCTCCACGCGGTACTCAATCTACGTAATTTAGACTCGGTTAGGACTTTTTTCGGGTTAAAGGTTGCATTGGGTAAAATGAAAATGGTAGGGAAGGTTGGAATTGGAAAAATCATTCGTGATGTCCGTTTGTGCATTTTCCGGGCTATTGCTCATTTTTTTTCTTCTTTCTTTTCTTTTTTTTTTTCTTGCTATTTTTGTTGAGCATTCTTCTATTTTTTTTTTCTTGCCCCTTTTTGTTGCACTTTTCGGACTTAAATTCTGAATTTTTTTCATTTTTCACAATTCCGGGCTATTTTGGGTTTTTCGGGTTGTCAAACGAAAGGAAAAATTATTCGGCTCAATTTGGGTTGCAAAGGGTAATTTTTCGCTATTTTTTTCTGGCCAATTTTTTTTGGGTGACAAACGAGGGCCTACTTCATTGTCCAAAATGTCAATTGCGTTACCATATGCGTTTCGAGATGAATTTAAGTTTAGAGACTAATTTGGCACGATTTTCAAGGCAATATTGCACACATTTTTCAAAACCGATCAAATGAAAAAAAAATTGAGATCCTTGACAACTTATTAAGCGCTAAAAAGAACTTTGAGTTAACCATTAACTCGGATTGATTTAAAATCTCGCAAAACGTGATAGGCTCGAATCTCACCGGGTTTGTTAATCTCCACATTTATTCGTTAAGTCGTCAATTTTCGCTCAATTTCCATCTTTAGTCAATTTCGGCTCGTGTATGTTGGATGTTTACAATTTGAGACTTCAATTTGACTTTTAATGATATTTTTGAAAAATTTGAATTCCAATTTTTATTTATTTTGAAGAAAAATATTTTTGGATTTTTCAAATTTTTATGATTTTTTTGGAAATTTTGGGCATTTTTGAAAATTTGTGAAGTTTTAGAAATACGCACTTGTGACCCCCCCTAACTTAGACTTTTGCATTGTCCTCAAGCAAAAAGGACGAAAATCTAATTCAAGGCGAATGAAAAGTGCGGAAAAATAAAACAAACAAATGTGAAAAATGCAACAAGACACTATATGACCCTCATGCATGACTCAAAAATACAACAAAAATCACCCCATACGCGTCGGGGGTGCGACGACCTCTCATCTCTCCATAAACTCACCCGACCCCACTTATGGGGGTTGATGCTCTCCTTGTCACTCCCGTCCTAGGATCATATACCAATAATCGAAACAAGTTGGGACCTCGCCCATAGATAAAGGATAGACCGGGAGACTCGTCGTGACTAATTGGAAAGGGATCCTCGTGATGATGACTCAAAGCATGGTCAACGTGCATTGACTCGGAGGGGACACCTAGGTTTCTTTCAATTTTTAAGACGCATGGGTCGGGCTCTAAGTCGGATGAACCACAACTTTTCTCCTCACTCGCCTTCGGGGCCTCTAGTGTTGTGGGTGGATTGTCACAACGAAGGAATTCATCAATTTTTTCTTTTAATTCACCGTCGTCTAAGTGACTGCATGAATCCAGTAGGGATTGGCCTTCAATAGTAATACTTTCATCCACCTTCCCGAATTCTCTTTCAAAATCTTCCATGCTCATGTCGCCTAGTTCTCCCTCTCTAGTAGTGCCTACATCCTCTCTTACTTGCTCGATCTCCAACTCCACTAGTTTTCTCTCTTCTACCCCCTCTCTCTCTCTTTCAATTGCGGTCACAACACACCTCTCCCCCTCTTTGCTCTCATCTTCACATCTACCACTATTACCTGATGAAATAGGGCACACCCCTAATGGCTCTTTCTTGTGGGACCTCTCATTCTCATGGCTCGACACTAAGCAGGACCCCGAAGCATCTCCACAATAATTCTCCTCGTTGTATTCCTCTACGATCTCCTCTATGAAGCTCACTGCGTGAAGGTCATCTTCTTCTCCCGTATGTTGGGCGACATGGAAGATGTTGGTCTCTAAAGTCATGTTCCCAAAAGTGAGTTGCATTCGCCCATTCCTAGTGTTGATGATTGCGTTAGCCGTAGCTAAGAACGGGCGCCCAAGGATGATAGGAACATGGTTGCTTGAGGTGAAGGAGGGCTCCGTGTCCCAAATGACAAAATCTACCGGAAAGTAGAAGGTGTCAACTTGAACGATCACGTCCTCAATTATGCCTCGTGGAATCTTCACGGTTCGATCCGCTAGTTGGAGAGTGACCTTTGTGGGCTTGAGATCGCCCAAGTCAAGTTGCCTATAAATGGAGTAAGGAAGTATGTTTACACTTTCTCCCAAGTCAAGTAAGGCTTTCTCAATTTTATTATCTCCAATGATGCATGATATGGTGGGTGCACCGGGATCTTTGAATTTAGGCGGGAGATCATTTAGTAGAATGGAACTCACGTTCTGAGCTAGAAAGACATTCTTTTTAACCTTCATCTTCCTTTTTACCGTCAACAAATCTTTGATAACTTTGCCGTAGGCTGGAATTTGCTTGATGGCATCAAGGAAGGGCAAGTTTAGCTTCACTTGCTTAAGTACTTCTAGCACTTCATCACGTGGGCATCCTTTCTGTGAAGGAATCAACCTTTGAGGAAATGGTGCCGCGGTGGGTGGTTTCACTACTACCTCGGCCTCACTAGTGTCTTCTTTGTCACTCTCATTCAAGGGGACATCTTCGGCCTCTTTCGTGCCGGGCGAAATCTCCTTGTTTTTAGGTACGACTTGTGGAAGGGGTGACAAGTCAACTACTCTCCCACTACGTAGAGTGGTAATTGCGCTACATTGCTCAGTATGGTCATGTGGTGTCGAGCTGACACTAGTTTGACCTTGGGCAGGAAACTTGCCCTTCTCTTGAACACTTAACGAGGATTGTATTTTAGACAGATTCGCATTTATGTCGCCGATCAGACGATCATATTTGGCATTGGTTGCGGTCTGGCTTGCGATGAATTGATTCACAGTATCCTCGAGAGTTCTCCGCTGTGGCGGGATATAATTTCCGTGAGGTGGTGGTGCTTTCACATGTCCTTGCATATGTGGAGCTTGTTGGAATTGGTGCGGAGGAGGAGGGGCAACATGCGAAGGAGGGTTCATTGCGGCGTGTTGTTGCCCGTAGCTAAAACCGGGATGGATTTTCCACGAAGGGTTGTATGAATTCCCATGCGGGGCAGCGAAATTACCCTTGAAACCTCCTATACTACTAACTTGCTCTTGAAGCATTCCTTTGTAGGCGGGTATCGTCGGGCATTCCTCAGTTGAATGTCCCGCCTCACAAATTGCACACACTTTCTCGACGGGATTTTTGATAGATCCAACTACCTCACATAAATCTCGAAATCCTTTCTCAAGGGTGTCCAATCGACTGTCCGTCATAGAATGCTTATCTACGTGGAATAGGCCGAACGCCGATGGAGCAGTGGTGGGTTGTCGATTTTGATTTTGAGCGCTCGGGTCAGAGGTATCCCAAGATTGGGTAGTCTCGGCGACATACCTCATGTGAAGATCAGCATCATGGGCATCTAGATCGACAAATGGACCACTTCCCATGGTTTCAACAAGCTGTTTAGAATTAAGATTTAACCCATTATAGATAAAGGAGATGATTTGCGATGGGTCAAATCCATGATGGGGGCACGAAGCCACTAACTCGTTGAAACGTTCATAACATCGATGGAAAGGCTCATTTTCTTGTTGCCTGAATGCTTGAATTTGAGCCTTTATAGAGATTGTTCGATGTGTTGGGAAGAATTTCTTGAGAAATTTAGACTGTAGCTCATTCCAGGATGGAATCGAGCTTGGAGGTAAAGACCATAGCCAAGCTTTGGCTTTATCTTTAAGCGAGAAGGGGAAGAGTTTGAGGCGGATTACCTCTTGTGTGCAGGTTTGATCGTTGAGAGTATCACACACGTCCTCAAATTCCCTTATGTGGAGGTATGGCTTTTCAGAATCCATACCATGATAATGTGGTAGTGTCTGGATCATCCCATTTTTGAAACGAAATTGCCCGGCATTATACGGGAGTATAATGCATCCCGGAGTGACAGTGCGCTCGGGATATAAGAATTCTCTCAACGGGCGGTACGGGGGCTCGTCCTCACCGGTAGGTGCATTACTGTGCTGCGACATCTCTCTTTCACTCGACGATTCGGCGTTCTCACTGGGTGTGCACGAAGTGTGTCCTACGAAGGAGAAAGGAGTGTTGCTAGAGATGGAGTGTGACGGTGTGGGAGGTGGGATCCAGAAGTGTGGGGCTTGTGGAGTGTGGGGACTGTCAGGATTATACTCAACAAGTGGATTTTCGTGAATGCTGGTTGGAGTATTATAGGGTGTGGGAGTGGTTTCAGAATTTTGCATTAAGCTCAGGAGAGATGATGATTGTGAATCTTTTTGAAGTTTTATTTTTTTATTTTTTTATTTTTTTGGATTTTTTAGAATTTTTGGTCAAAGTTTTGGATTAACTCGATCTAATCCTAAGTCTACCTAATTCCCCGGCAACGGCGCCAAAAACTTGACACGACTCAGAATGTGTATCTAAAGTGTGTGCTCTCTAGGCTCAAGTGCAAGCCTATCGTTCAAGTAATAATTCCGACAAGTCGGGTATCGATCCTCAGGGAAAAAGGACAACGAAGTTGTGACGACGGGATAAGAAAGAGGAATCCTAACGTTGACTCTAAGAAGAAAAGAAAAAGATTGATTTGGCTTTTTGAGATTGGTTAAACTAAACGCAATTATGAAACTATAATGAAAAATGCAATTAACTAAATTATCTAGATTAAGAATGAAGGTTTGATTTGAAACTTTTTAACTAAAGGATGAGAAAACAGGATGGGAATACAATCCCCCAACCCTAGTGTGATGCAGTGACAACGTCAATCATAAATTTATCCGATTAATTCAAACCCGGAATTTAGTACTCCCAAGCATTATGTATACGAGGTTCAAGCCCGCGTCATACCTAATCTGAGGATGAGTAAATCGGTATCGCGGTAATTACACTCAAATTGTATTCTAAATCATCACGAGTACCCATAGGCAAACGAGATATAAAGATCTACAACTCTTATGAAATTACACGATACGATCAAAATTAATCATTAAATTCAGCGGATCGACGTTATACACATGCACTAACACATCAGGTTGGGTTCATGCATCCCAACCTTGAAAAACCTAGCCGGACATGTTAAATTGCCTAATGCATGAAAGAATGATGTTGCATGTGTATGAATTCATGATAAAACTAAATCTAAACATGTAAATACGTATTATGAATGCGAAAACAAGTTGAATCTAATGGGAAAACAAAGCATGCAAGAGCAATAATAAGAAACAAGAATCTTGAATTAAAACTTGCAAAAACAAACCCGAAACAATGAATTCTTGAAGTAATTTATGCCCTTGATGTTCCTAGATGTTCCTCTCCTTTTTCTCTATCAAAAACTCTCTCAAAATAACCCTAAAAGCTGCTCCTAGGTTAATGCCTTCGTTCCCCACAAGTTTGGAGTGTTTTAAACCTATTAGGAGACTTGGAGACCAATCCAAATGAAAGACAAAATTCGCGTGTCAGGTACAGCGAACCGGTTCGCAGGTACAGCGAACCGGTTTGCTGTACCAGCCTGGTCTTGCTCTCAGCACTTAGATTTTTTTCTGGTTTTTCTCTTCTTTTCTTGGATTTTTCTTCAACTTCAACTGAGCATAACTTTTCAACCGTAGCTCGGATTTGGGTGCCGTTTTTTCCAGTGTGCTCGTTGTTCCGAGATCTTCAACTTTCCAGAAGGCCCCACCTCCAGAATCGGGCTGTAAAATTACGAAAATGCCCTTGAACTTGCCTTCCTAGCCTTTCTTCTATGATTTTTCCGCAACTTCAAGGGGTCATAACTCTTTCATCGTAGCTCGGATTGAGGTGCCGTTTTTTATGGTGTTCTTGTAATTGAAAGATCTTAAACTTTCTAGTTGGACCCACTTCCGGACTAAGGCTAAAAAATTACGAAAATGCCCTTGAACTTGCCTTCCTAGCTTTTCTTGCACTGTCTTGCTTCCTCCTTTGCACTGCTTGCATAATTAACCTGTAAAACCAATAAGAGAAGCACAAAACACGAAATACTCGCCAACGAAGGTTAGTAGAATAAATTTGAATCAAATCCATATCTGTTACATCACTCGGGTTCACAAAAGTACTGAAATTAGGGGGATAAATATACAATATTTATGCCCAATCACTACTTCTTGTTGAGGACTTTACCAGTCCTACATAATCCCACCCTTCTCAGGTTGTAAATTCCTAAGCCTAATTCTGTTAGCCCAATTACCTTACCGCAACTATTACTCCTCCCGTTAATAATATTCACATCTATTGTTCCCAGTCTTACGGGTCCCACTCTCTTTCTGTGGACTTATTCAACATTAATAGTCCCATTTTTTCTACACATGGAATAACTTTTTGTGTTATTTCTATAGTCCATTTTGAACCTAACATTGTTAACATCGATTGCTACTCTACTGATTTCTTCAACTCCACTTTTCGTATGGAACTCGTTATCGATTATACTAGTCTTGACTGAATCCACCTCCACTTAGTAGATATTCAATTAAACCATATATATATATATATATATATATGGGTCCACCCCTTTACAGGGTATGCCTCTAAGTGGTGTTATACTATCCTCGTTCACCCTAGTCTTACTCTTCAACTAAATTCCCCGACACCCTTGATTCCCTTCTTACAGAAGCATTGATATTAATTCACAAACGTACACCCTTGACGACATCTGCACTAGTCATTTAATCTGATTTTTCCATCCACACATGGGTATTTAAATCATGAATTCTTTAACAAAAAGTAACCCATTTTTATCCGAGTACATCCCATTTATGATAAGTTTCACAATTTCATTCGCATCTCTGTTACAACAGCAGATGGACGATTTCATGATAAAATTGTACCCCAGATTTCAAGTTTAGCACAATACTAACTTCTTTATATATGATGTCTAATTCCCATCACTTAAGATTGCTCTTATGAGAGAAATGTTGTAAAAAATTCTTAAATCCTGGGTATTGATACACTTCACCCTGTACAGTTTCCTTTGAATTTCTACTTCCATTGGCCCCTCACTCTTCTTCCTTCACACAATTTATAAATGTTTTTTTATAAAATTCTTCCAACTCCCTCACCCTTTATTGATAATGATGGGTGAGTCTGGAAAGTCACCATCGTCACCAATGACGGTGTTTAAGGAAACTAATGTTCCCAAGCGATTTCTTTATTGTCGTTATCTTGAACAATAATTACGATGAATTTTACCTCGATCAACATTTTCCTAAATACACTAAGTATCTTGTTGAGTCTTTCCTCTTGCATTTTGTCCAACGACCTTCGCTAGTCGTCCTTTTCTGTTTCGCGTACGAAGCCCGACCGAACATGTATAAGGATTTCACCACTTATTCTTAATAACAGGAGAACGTAAATCTTCAGACATGAAGGAATACAACAATCCTAATCATAAGGCTTGTACTGACCAAATTTCCAATTGAG
Organism: Sambucus nigra; assembly: GCA_949130495.1. NCBI lineage: Eukaryota > Viridiplantae > Streptophyta > Magnoliopsida > Dipsacales > Adoxaceae > Sambucus > Sambucus nigra. The sequence goes on along the minus strand of OX422207.1, from coordinate 635,536,402 downwards.
TCTTATTGTAGTTTTGACTTATTCTCGGAACAAATCATGTTTGTGTCACCGATAGATTTTATATTGTCCAATCCCTCGAGTCTATGATGTATCGAAGATTAATTGAAGACGTTGCGACAAAGCTACATGGAATTAAGCATGCCGAAGTTTAATTGGTGCAATTTCTCGTCTTCAAGGTTTAATTGCATTCCGAGATCACATAGGTATGAATGCATAATGTTAATGAAACTCGAAATTCATTTTATAAAAATAAGGATGTTATTTTTTAAAGGAAAATGTTTTTAAAAGAGGTTTAATTGTTTACACTTCGTTTATGTCAAATAAGGACGAATGAGAATTGGATAAGAGTTGGTTTTAATCAAAAATCTGTTTAAATTAAGAACACCGAGACATTCGTGGAGTCGAGTGTTGTGAACGAGCATCGTGGAAGACGAAATTTCTGCATGGGCATTATTGAAGAATGGTAAAAAATTAGAAGGAGAGACAAGACCCATGGGGATCGAGTCGTTGATTAAGTCTAATCCGTCTTTGTAAAACCATTATTCATAGTGATTGTCTGGCTTGGGTCGTCCGAGGGTTTTTTCGGTTTTGGGTTTTTCCTCGTACATCCGGCGTTGTGAGTATCTTTACTTTATTTTACGTGCTTTAATCACTAGATGCATGCTTAGGGTTAAACAAGATAAAATTGGGTTAAGCTAATTTGTTTACAACTTGGTTTGATAAAATTGAAAAAGAGTTTTTCAAAAAGAGAAAGTTGGTTTGCATTCATCCTTAACTTAATTCCGCAAAAGAAAACGTTATATTTTGGGGACCTACAAATTGGTATCAAAGCAGGTTACTCTAAGTTATCGAGTGATCCTGTGTTTTAAAGTTTTTCCTTGACACAATTTGACTACTCACATTTTCAAATTCGTATCAGAGCCTGTTGCACTATTTTATTGTGTTGGAGCCCTCTTTTTTTCTTTTTGGGTGATTACTTATTTATCTCTCTTGGCTTGTTTGTTTTCCTCTCGATGGATTCTCAAAGTTTTAATGAATTAAATTTGTTGAATTTAAAGTTTGCAAAACGAATTAAAGTTTTGGAGTAAGAAAATTCTCGTTTGAAAAATATGATTGAATATTTGCAAACTTTTCAAATTCAAAGACATATGATTCGTGAGAAGTTTGGAGCTTTATATAATAATTTTGAATCTTTAAAAGTTTTCAAAAAGGGGAGTGATGATAGAATTCTTATTTTAGAGAGAGAGTTAGAGAATTTGAAAAATTCAAGCGTTTGTGCCATTAATGAAAATAGTTTGATTCATGAATTTAAGGCACGCAAGAAGACTCTAAGGGATAAGTTTCATATTGAGGGGGAGCGAGATAACCTTCTAGGGGTAATTGAAAATCTAAATAAGGAGTTCCAAAAATTTGATGAGTCTAATCGTTTGCTTGAGTCGAAAGTTTTGAAGTTGAAAAATGATTTAACTGACTCAAGTAGTGATGGTAGCGGCTTATCCTATTCTAGTGGTTCGAATGTCAAAGCCAAAAACCTAGTTTGTTTTAGAGCATCAACCACAACCGAGGGTGTTTGAAAAGGTCAACCTAAATGTCCCGTTCCTCGTCGTGTTTTCACATGTTCGCATTGTGGTAGGAATGGTCACCTTAAGAGTTTTTGTTATGATCTTAGAAAAGACCCTACGATGTTTAAACGTAGTGTCGCATCGATTTCCAAAACCCGTTTTGTTAGGTATACACCGATTTGGGTTAGGAAATCCATTTTGGAGATGTTAAATGCTTCGTTGGTTGATTCTCACATACATGCACATGATTCTTCACTTGTTATTTCTTATTGATAGTTTCTTGCATGTTTGCATATGCTAGTCTTTGCATTCATGATATATTCCTTGCTAGTATTATGACATGTTTATCTTTTGTATTATTTTCACTTGTTTGAGTCTCATTGAAAAATACAAAAAAAAATTGTTTTTGTTAAAAATTTTGAAAAAGGCAAAAAGATTTTTGATTTTTGTGTCATGAGTTAATATGTTTGATATGGCATATTGGTGTGCTTGGACCCCCTTCCTTCCATTATCCACGTGGCTAGGATATTTGGTAATTATTATCGATGCTTATATTGATCTTAACCATTGTATTATAAGGGTGTTTCGAAGTTGATATGCATTTTGATTCGGCTTTGTATATATGCCATCTTTGCACACATGCACAAGTTTATATGGATGTTTGACTACTCTTGAATATTTGAGTTCGGTGAGATGTTCTTATCTCAATTTTGTCATCTATGTGTAAGTAGACTTAAGGAGGAGGTGTGCATGTAATAATCGTTTACCCGTGAGCGTTTTAATTGAAAATATGATGAGTGTACGGGAAAGGGCCGCGAGAGTGTAAAATTGACTCGTCGTGAAAGCCACTGTTTAAAATACCCCCCCCCCCCCAAAAAAAAAAAAATCAAAAGGTAATAAAAAGAATTATATGCCAAAAATGGGCCAAATTAGTTTAGTTCATTCAAAAGAAAATATGATATATTATTGAGGGAGTTTGGATGGATTAAAAATTTAAACGGGCTTGCACAAAGAATCCTATAGTTAAAAAATCGTGTCATGACGCTATTGTTTGTAGAATCGTCAAAATTCCGAATTTGTGTGAATGACATTTGCTTAGTTCATTAAGATTATTCTTTAATTTTCACATATGGCTATAATAAAGTCTGATGATAGATTGCTATTAATGAGAGCTTCTTGATCGTTTCAATGTGTTGGAATTATGATTCATTTGTTTTAGTTCACGCCCATACATTCCATATTCATGTTTAGGCACATCGATACTATGTTAGCATGTTACTCATACTTGTTATTTTTAAAATTTTCTTAGTTTGTCTACTGTTTCGTAGTTTTAATCCCCTTCTAGTTAGTATTTTCACATAATTTTTCCACTCGACAACACTATTTGATATTCTGGGGATTCTGTGAAACTTTGAGTATGTCGTTCAAATGATATACTGTTTTTTTCGAGAGATTTCGCATCTCGTTCGAGCGACATCCCTGACTTGTGCGAACGACAACCCTATTTGACCAGCTTTTGACTTTTTCTGGTTGAGTTTGTTTCAGTACCCTGCTACTTATTGATTTAGTTTTTGGTATTGGTTTTCTAATTATGTGGTTTACTTTGTTCGATGATATATTATACTACATTGGTTCATTTCTCACACATGCTTAAATTGGTATTTTTATTGGTATATTTTTCGTGTGATTCATTTTTTGCTAGCTACTGATTTGACATTGATTGATCATTTTTAGTTGTTGGTTCCATATTTATTTAGCATACTATGAGTTAATTCACATTGATATCAAATTGGTTTCTAATCACATGCTAGATTTGTTTATCTTTTCATTGGATTGTCTATTTGAGACAAAAAGGGGGAGCGATGTCTGTGATCTAGGGGGAGTTTTGTGAGTTTGTGGTATCCTGATTCAATTTCTTATTTCCAAATTGGTATAATGTGTATATCATGTTCAGATATTGGTATCATGTTTACTCTGTGTTTACTCACATAACAAATGATTCAGATTTGATTGTTTTTCTATTGATTTCTATCATTTGTTCCTCCATACTTCACTGGGTATTTGTATGTTTCATGTGTGTAGGTATGCTTAAAGAGATACGATATTTCAAGTCTACATCACATTCAGACATTCGAGACATTTTCATGCTTGTCGGTCCACTGTTGAAGAACCTTATCCTATATGTATTTTTCATTTTGGGTTTTATGGGATGGGATTTAGGCGTCATACGGCTTGAAGCCCCGACTTAGGCATTTCACTGTTAGTTTTGTCCTAGAATAGTCAAAGGGGGAGATTTGTAAGGACCATATTTCCAATTGAGTCTTAATGTAGTTTTGACTTATTCTCGGAACAAAACATATTTGTGCCATAGATAGATTTTATATTGTCCGATCCCTCGAGTTTATGACGTATCGAAGATTAATTGAGGACGTTGTGGCAAAGCGATATGGAATTAATCATGCCGAAGTTTAATTGGTGCAATTTCCCACATTCAAGGTTTAATTGCATTCCGAGATCACACAGGTATGAATGCATAATGTTAATGAAACTTAGAATTCATTTTATAAAAATAAGGATGTTATTTTTTAAAGGAATTTTTTTTAAATGAGGTTTAATTGTTTACACTTCGTTTATGTCAGATAAGGACGGATGAGAATTGTATAAGAGTTGGTTTTAATTAGAACTCTGTTTAAATTAAGAACTCTATCTTACAACGTTGTTCAAACGACATTTGATGTCGTTCGAACGAGATCCACTGTCGTTCGAACGATGTGGCATCTCGTTCGAACGAGATTCTGACACCGGCTCAATTTTATTATAATAGAGGTGTCCAGTTTCCTTGAAGGGTGTGCATTCTGGAAAAATAGTTTTACGATCCAGAAACCTGTTTGCACATGTTTTCTAAGGTTTTAAAGGCTTAAACACATCCTTAGAGTTTGCAATGATCCGAGCTTTCATTAGCACAATGTTTATGTGATCCTTGCTGCACCAAGTTGAGTTGTGTTCATCATTGAACACTTGTGATTGCTGGTTTTGCAGTGGAGAAGTGGTGGATATCGTGTTCAACATCGTAGATGTATCAAGCCGTATCGGTGGACACCGAGACATTCGTGGAGTCGAGTGTTGTGAACGAGAATCGTGGAGGATAAATTTTTTACTTGGGCATTATTGAAAAATGGTAGAAAATCAGAAGGAGCATTAAGACCCGTGGGGATAGAGTCGTTGATTAAGGCTAATCTGTCTTTATAAAACCATTATTCATAGTGATTGTCTGGATTGGGCCGTCCAAGGGTTTTTCCCGTTTTGGGTTTTTCCCGTACATCCGGTGTTGTGAGTATCTTTACTTTTTTTTACTTGCTTTAATCACTAGATGCATACTTAGGGTTAAATAAGATAAAATTAGATTAAGCTAATTTATTCACAACTTGGTTTGATAAAATTGAAAAAGAGTTTTTCAAAAAGAGAAAGTTGGTTTGCATTCATCCTTAATAAAATTCCGCAAACGCAAATGTTATATTTTAGGGACCTACAAGGCTCTGCATCAAGGAATGCTACGCTGAAACGTAGATAGCAGTACATATCCTAAAGACTCTAGAACCTGATGCTCCGATGTCACTTGTAACACCTCGCTCAATTAAATACCGGGTGATCAGTCCTATACCCAATTAAATCAGAGTATACAGTTGGTTCATTCTTAGCATCACTGTCAATAAATATTTTTTTATATTAATCACCTAATACTCAATTAAGATGGTGTTAAAAACTTTCAAATTTTAATTTAACAAAATTCCATTTTACCATTACAAACAATTCCATTTAATCCACTCCACAATAATGCATAATAGATAAGTAACATCACTACTGAATTAAATGTAACTGGAATAAGCTTCCCAGCTTAAATATCTTGTAACACCCCATGATTTTTGAGATTGCGAAATTAAATTTTTGGGAAAATAAAATTTAATTAAATTGGAGAATTCTAAAATTGGGAATTGAAGTTCATAAATAGAGGACATTTCAAAGTATTTCGGATGATGATTTTGAGTGTACCATCGATCCCGGAAGGGTCGAGATAGTCAAAATGACTGTCGTTGGGTTTTATTTCGGCTCCAGAATGTTTTTAAGTCAGTTTGACTCGAATTAGAGTAAACGAGTCATTTAAATTGCGTATTAACATTTAAATTTTGGACTTGTGTTTTAGGGATATAAGAGGCTTACGGGACAAGCCTTCTCATTTAGAGAAATAGAGAAATGGAAAGAAAAGAGAAAGAAGAAGAAAGGAAGAGAGAGAGGGAGAAAAGCTTGGAGATTTTCGGCCCAACCGCGACATCGAGGACGATCCAACCTCTACAAATATGAGGCAAGTGTTTAATATTGCTAAATAAGTCTTTTGTGTATTTCATTTCATAATTTGTGGGTTTAAGAAATAAATTTTTGTGTATAATTCTCAAAACCTAATTTTAGGTTTAAATCTTGAAATTGAAGCTTCCAATTGGGTTTAAGGGATATAAATTGATGAGATTAGATATAGGATGAGTTTTGATGTTGGAAAACATGTTGGGGTTGAAGATTAAGTGTTTGAAGAGGTACAAATTGAATTTTGGAGAATTTGGACTTTGGAGAAACCAGCCATTTTCGTGGCTTGCTGCACAAGCCGAATCGATTCACCCCTAGCGAATCAATTCGCTATGTTATAGAAGCCGCAGGTCATTAGGGACAAATCAATTCGCCCCTAGCGAATCAATTCGGTATGTAGCAGACTTACAGGTCTGGTTGGACCGAATCGATTCGGAGAGGCCTAATCGATTCGCTCCTGGGGCCGAATCGATTCGGAGGAGCCGAATCGATTCGAAAACAGGATAGTTTTGCTATAATTTTCCTATAATGATTTTCAACCCTTTTTGGTTGGGTTTATTGATTTGGTAAATGATTATATGATGTGAGAGTTATGTTTTTGGGGACATACAAGGGGTTTCTCAATTATTATGATTATGGGGATTTCTTTAAATAGTTAAGGAAGGTATGTGTTTACGTGCATGCTTTGGAGTTGTGTGTGTTTATGGAGATAGTGGGAGACCTCATTGGGATTGGAAATTCTAACATTAGATCAAAAGTGAGTCTAGATATGATGCGAAGTTAAGAGCCCTAAGAGAAAGATTTGCGAGGGTATATTGGGAAATTATAGGCCGATATTCATGTCGACTCCTTATAGCGATAGGATTCTATTAAGTTATAAATGGGGGCTAACGAGAGAGAGAATGGTCAAGTATCCTTCGAAAATTCTAAATAAAGGAACAAACTGTAATGCAATAGGATTTAGGGTTCATAAGAGAAATTGAACGATAGGCGAAATTGGGAACGATTGGATCGTGCTATTAACTAGAATAAGTGTAGTATAATTCTAGTTAGGATGGCTTATACATAAAATTGTGTGGGAGTAATAATTGGAACTCCAATAATTGAAAGGGACTTGAGATAAGCTTGAGGTTTATAGGCTATTAGTTATGTGTATACCAATAGTCGAAATTTGTATTAGAAAAATGGATGTACTTTCGGATATAGAGGAGATGTGTAGTGATGGTTCCCTACACTAAGCTTTGGGTGATAACTCTAATGTTGAATATGTATGTATATATATACATATGATTTTAGGTGACTAATCTTCAAAGGAAAAGTGGATGAATATGCTTCAAGTGAGGGACTGTATTCACATATCGAGATAAATTAAATAAGTTTGTGGTGACAGCTTGTATATTGAGGATTATGTATATTTATAGCCGAGTTTATATATCTCATACATATGAACGAGGTTTAGTTTGTATATATAGATGTATGGATATGTGAATATATGTATATATATCTGTATGGATATGAACATATGGATATATTTATGTTGTGAATATCTAAACCGTATGTGATGGTTTAACATTTGATCATATGATGGGATCATATGAATGTGTATATATTGTGCATGTGAACGATATATATATATATATATATATATATATATATATATATATATATATATATATATATATATATGTGTGTGTGTGTGTGTGTGTGTGTGTGTGTGTGTGTGTGTGTGTGTGTGGTTAAGCATACCCCGCTCATGCTATCATTGGGAAGTTTCCGCGCAGAGGGTGAGCATCCTGGCTAGAAAAGCAGGGTGTGGATATTCCCGAGGTCATAGTCATCCCGTGTGTTATTATATGATTTATATTTTTGGGATGAGACGTGGTGGGTATGTTTCGTCTCATTGCCGGTTAGGAGCTATGACCGCTTCCCGGGATGTCGTTTGCGTGAGTTTACCACGAGATGGGTGTCGTTTAGTCCCACCATGGTGGCCCCAGTATTGCTACGTGTGCCGGGCACTGGGAAGATGATGGCATGATGCAGTTTTATCGGCGATACATATAGCCGTGTATATTATGTGCATGGCCATTGTACATCAGATATGATATGTACATTTGGTCATGGGTATGGATGATGGTATATATATATATATGGTTAGAATAAAATGCCTATATATATATTTATATATATCCTATTGATGAAAGGATATGGGATCTTTGTGGAGTACATCTTGGATGATTATGGTGTACTAGATTGATGGGGGTTGATGTATCGCATTTAAGGAATATTTCGGTTACATCATCCCAAGGATATTATTGGATATTTTTAGTTGTTATCATATTGTACTCTAAAATTTTAGTATTAATGGTAGTATAATATGGTATGTATGGCATTGTGGATCTCTAGGATCGACATTATCAAGGAGTAGTGTAACAGGGTGGTTCCTTGTTTGGATTTCGCTTTGCGAGACACCCCACGCACGAAACGTAGTGCAATGTTGAGATTGGAGAGATGTTTTGTCAATAATAATTTGTATGCATGTTATGTATTAATTAAATTACATTATTAAACCCAAAATATAATTGGGTAACGTATTAAGAATTATAATTAATTAAATTATAAATCGGAATCCATTAAACCTAGTATGGCATATATGTTTGAAAATAATCAAGTATAATTAGGAAGGGTTGGATTCTGGGGTATGCTAGGAAGCCAGGTGTTGGGGGTATAGGCTGTGCCCCTGTTTAGTTAGGTTGTCCTTATAGGTGGGGTAATTTAACTAAAATTTCAGGACGCGAATAGGTGCGTGCCGTTAGATGAGAGGTGAGTTGGGGTTTCACGAGAGTGCGATTCCACTTTAATTATGAAGTGAGTGCAGCGATATTTATTATGCACGGTTAACACACTTGCTAAATATTTTTCACAACTCGGGCTCTGACCCGTTTACTTTTCTCTCCTGCCTGTATATATATATATATATATATATATATATATATATACTATTACATGTGTCCTACCGTAGGGATGCCAGATGACCTTTTATCTAGAGTCTTGGGAGCCATGACAGGTGCGGACTGTTGCGGGATGTAGAATGTAGCCGCTTCCTACTTTGTAAATTCTAGGTAGGATTCATGTTGTATATCGGGTTTGTACCCAAGGGATATTTATATACATGTTCATACTTATTCCATTACAGTTATTTTATTGGATGTGACCTGACAACTTATTCGGGTCTACTTCTTTATAGTATATTCAGTTGTAGTTATTTATTTCATTTTATTCTAGCATTTCATTTATCATAGTTCTTTTATGTATTTTTCTTTCCTTTATTAGCAGTCTTATAGTGTTGGTTTGTGGTGTGTTACATATTTTATTTAAATTTTAACATCTTGCTTCTATGATATCAGGTAGTTAGTCCTATATTATATAGTACCGACAGTTGATGTTATGACCGGACCATCTGAAACTCCTGATTTAATGTAGTATAGGGCTGGCCACCCGTTATTATATAGGCAGGGTGTTACAGATGGTATTAGAGGATCAGGTTCTAGAGTCCTTAGGATCTGTGCGAGTTTTCTGCGTTCTTCCGTTAGCGTTCTTGATATAAAGCCCTACTATTAGGATTGTTGTGTTCACTGTGTTTATCTTCTTCTGTGAAGTGTGTTCACTTGATTGACGTTCTGATAATAGTTTCTCTCGTTTCAGACATCACCTAGATTATGTCGTCTTGGAAAGGACAGGATTATAGATATAATACCCATAACATATTTTGGGCACGCTTTAATCAAGGGTATTTGTTTTTCCCCAATACCGGTGGAGTTATTGGGGAGATTTCTAGCAGTGGTTCAGGGTGTTCTATCAGTGGTTGAATAAGAAAAGGAAATTTACTCGAATGGCGAATCTTGGACTTAGTAAGGGTAAGGTAAGACCGAGGGAGTTTTTGGTAGTCGCAATAGCGCTTTGTCCTTCAAAATGGTTAGGAAGGATTTTGGGGAAGATGTTTCTCTTGTGGAGAAATAGGTTTAGGAAGAATGATTGTCCTGGAAGGAGTAGAGGACTTTAAATATGGATTCAAGGATAAAGTAAAGCAATTGGATTATGGAAGTATAAGGTAGAATACCTTTCCTTGGGTTTAGGTTATGCCTTGTACGATATTGGCAACATCGCGCGTAAGGTATGATGAGCGGTTAGCCTCTAAGCCCATAGAGCGTATAGAATTTCCTTGGAAGAAGGAGTGAGCATGTACGACCTTCGTATGGCTTCTTTTGAGACAATAGACCGTCTTGTAAAGTGATAGTAGGGAGTTGTTCTATTGAATTCCAGAAGCGAGGATAATTGGAGTTTGTTAAGTAGTGGTTATAAGACTATTGTCTTATGGATAGGTTTGGGTGTGTAATTATAGTGTTCCAATGAGGGAAGGACTTACTTATAAGTAATGCTTGGGTGCAATGTAAGGGATTGGTATAGCTGAGAGGTTTAAAGTTTGGTAGATTTGTGTTGAGCGGAGGATTTAGCTTATAGTTGTGCTAGTTTTGAGAACTAGGTACTGGTTAGAATGTTGTATTTGTAGAGGCCTTATGTCCTAAACATAAGGTGTTTGTTTGGCATGTCGAAAGACGCGAAATTTATTTATTTATCATATTGTTACATAGGCCCTCGGGCAATATCTAAAATATATGAAATCTTTTTTTTTATAAAACCTTAACCCTGGTTCAATCCCCGACCTAGCTACACAGTAGTGTATTGGGAGGGTTCCGTGTTTAGATTTCGCTTGCGAGACCTCCCCTGCACGAAGGCAGCTAGCGTCAGGAATTGAGGAGAGTTCAACCATTGCGAATTTTTCAAACTTTTATATAATTTATAGGTTGTTATAGATTATATTGGTAATAGTATATTACGAGTTGAGGCTATTAGATCCTGATTATAATTCTATGAGTTAAACTTGGGTACGGGGTGTATGGGCGCCCTGGGTAGTAGTTTGTTTTAAAATCCATACGGTTCGATGTGAGAACTAGAAAGGATCCGTATAGTGATCCTGAGGGTTGATGTAAGGACTAGATGACATTGAGGTCCTAGGCATGTCTTAAATTTCGCGGGCGAAATTTTTGTAAGGGGGGAAGATTGTAACACCCCATGATTTTTGAGACTGAGAAATTAAATTTTTGGGAAAATAAAATTTAATTAAATTGGAGAATTCTAAAATTGGGAATTGAAGTCCAAAAATAGAGGACATTTCAAAGTATTCCGGATGATGATTTTGAGTGTACCATCGATCCCGGAAGGGTCGAGATAGTCAAAATGACTGTCGTTGGGTTTTATTTCGGCTCCAGAATGTTTTTAAGTCAGTTTGACTCGAATTAGAGTAAACGAGTCATTTAAATTTTGGACTTGTGTTTTAGGGATATAAGAGGCTTACGGGACAAGCCTTCTCATTTAGAGATAGAGAGAAATGGAAAGAAAAGAGAAAGAAGAAGAAAGGAAGAGAGAGAGGGAGAAAAGCTTGGAGATTTTTGGCCCAACCGCGACATCGAGGACGATCCAACCTCTACAAATCTGAGGCAAGTGTTTAATCTTTCTAAATAAGTCTTTTGTGTATTTCATTTCATAATTTGTGGGTTTAAGAAATAAATTTTTGGGTATAATTCTCAAAACCTAATTTTAGGTTTAAATCTTGAAATTGAAGCTTCCAATTGGGTTTAAGGGATATAAATTGATGAGATTAGATATAGGATGAGTTTTGATGTTGGTAAACATGTTGGGATTGAAGATTAAGTGTTTGAAGAGATATAAATTAAATTTTGGAGAATTTGGACTTTGGAGAAACCAGCCATCTTCGTGGCTTGCTGCACAAGCCGAATCGATTCGCCCCTAGCGAATCGATTTGCTATGTTGCAGAAGCCGCAGGTCATTAGGGCCAAATTGATTCGCTCGTAACGAATCAATTCAGTATGTAGCAGACTTACAGGTCTGGTTGGACCGAATCAATTCTCTCCTGGGGCGGAATCGATTCGGAGGAGACGAATCGATTCGGAGGAGCCGAATCGATTCGAAAACAGGGTAGGTTTGCTATAATTTTCCTAGAATGATTTTCAACCCTTTTTTGGTTGGGTTTATCGATTTGGTAAATGATTATATGATGTGAGAGTTATGTTTTTGGAGACATACAAGGGGTTTCTCAATTATTATGATTATGGGGACTTCTTTAAATAGTTAAGGAAGGTATGTGTTTATGTGCATGCTTTGGAGTTGTGTGTGTTTATGGAGATAGTGGGAGACCTCATTGGGATTGTAAATCCTAACATTAGATCAAAAGTTAGTCTAGATATGATGCGAAGTTAAGAGCGCTTAGAGAAAGATTTGCGAGGGTATATTGGGAAATTATAGGCCGATATTCATGTCGACTCCTTATAGCGATAGGATTTTATTAAGTTGTAAATGGGGGCTAACGAGAGAGAGAATGGTCAAGTATCCTTAGAAAAGTCTAAATAAAGGAACAAACTGTAATGCAATAGGATTTAGGGTTCATAAGAGAAATTGAACGATAGGCGAAATTGGGAACGATTGGATCGTGCTATTAACTAGAATAAGTGTAGTATAATTCTAGTTAGGATAGCTTATACATAAAATTGTGTGGGAGTAACAATTGGAACTCCAATAATTGAAATGGACTTGAGATAAGCTTGAGGTTTATAGGCTATTAGTTATGTGTATACCAATAGTCGAAATTTGTATTAGAAAAATGGATGTACTTTCGAATATAAAGGAGATGTGTAGTGATGGTTCCCTACACTAAACTTTGGGTGATAATTCTAATGTTGAATATATATGTATATATATATATATATATACATATGATTTTGGGTGACTAATCTTCATAGAAAAAGTGGATGAATATGCTTCAAGTGAGGGACTGTATTCACATGTCGAGGTAAATTAAATGAGTTTGTGGTGACGGCTTGTATATTGAGGATTATGTATATTTATAGCCGAGTTTATATATCTCATACATATGAACGAGGTTTAGTTTGTATATATAGATGTATGGATATGTGAACATATGTATATATATCTGTATGGATATGAATATATGGATATATTTATGTTGTGAATATCTAAACCGTATGTGATGGTTTAACATTTGATCATATGATGGGATCATATGAATGTGTATATATTGTGCATGTGAAATATATATATATATATATATATATATATATATATATATATATATATATATATATATATATATATATATATATATATATATATATATATATATATATATATATATATATATACTTATGTGGTTAAGCATACCCCTCTCATGCTATCATTGTGAAGTTTCCACATAGAGGGTGAGCATCCTGGCTAGAAAAGCAGGGTGTGGATATTCCCCAGGTCATAGTCGTCCCGTGTGTTATTATATGATTTATATTTTTGAGATGAGACGTGGTGGGTATGTTTCGTCTCATTATCGGTTAGGAGCTATGACCGCTTCCCGGGACGTCGTGTGCGTCAGTTTACCACGAGATGGGTGTCGTTTAGTTCAACCATGGTGGCCCCAGTATTGCTACGTGAGCCAGGCACTGGGAAGATGATGGCATGATGCAGTTTTATCGGCGATGTATATAGTCGGGTATATTATGTGCATGGCCTTTGTACATCAGATATGATATGTACATTTGGTCATGGGTATGGATGATGGTATATATATATATATATATATATATATATATATATATATATATGGTTAGAATAAAATGCCTATATATATATTTATGTATATCCTATAGATGAAAGGATATGGGATCTTTGTGGAGTACATCTTGGATGATTATGGTGTACTAGATTGATGGGGGTTGTTGTATCGCATTTAAGGAATATTTTGGTTACATCATCCCAAGGATATTATTGGAGATTTTTAGTTGTTATCATATTGTACTCTAAAATTTTAGTATTAATGATAGTATAATATGGTATGTATGGCATTATGGATCTCTAGGATCGACATTGTCAAGGAGTAGTGTAACAGGGTGGTTCCTTGTTTAGATTTCGCTTTGCGAGACACCCCACGCACCCCACGCACGAAACGTAGTGCAATGTTGAGATTGAAGAGATGTTTTGTCAATAATAATTTGTATGCATGTTTTGTATTAATTAAATTACATTATTAAACCCAAAATATAATTGGGTAACGTATTAAGAATTATAATTAATTAAATTATAAATCGGAATCCATTAAGCCTAGTATGGCATATATGTTTGAAAATAATCAAGTATAATTAGGAAGGGTTGGATTCTGGGGTATGCTAGGAAGCCAGGTGTTGGGGGTATAGGCTGTGCCCCTATTTAGTTAGGTTGTCCTTATAGGTGGGGTAATTTAACTAAAATTTCAGGACGCGAATAGGTGCGCGCCGTTAGATGAGAGGTGAGTTGGGGTTTCACGAGAGTGCGATTCCACTTTAATTATGAAGTGAGTGCACCGATATTTATTATGCACGGTTAACACACTTGCTAAATATTTTTCACAACTCGGGTTCTGACCCGTTTTCTTTTCTCTCCTGCCTGTATATATATATTATTACATGTGTCCTACCGTAGGGATGCCGGATGACCTTTTATCTAGAGTCTTGGGAGCCATGACAGGTGCGGACTGTTGCGGGATGTAGAATGTATCCGCTTCCTACTTTGTAAATTCTAGGTAGGATTCATGTTGTATATCGGGTTTGTACCCAAGGGATATTTATATACATGTTCATTCTTATTCCATTTCAGTTATTGTATTGGCTGTGACCCGACAACTTATTCGGGTCTACTTCTTTATAGTATATTCAGTTGTAGTTATTTATTTCATTTTATTCTAGTATTTCATTTATCATAGTTCTTTTATGTATTTTTCTTTCCTTTATTAGCAGTCTTATAGTGTTGGTTTGTGGTGTGTTGCATATTTTATTTAAATTTTAACATCTTGCTTCTATGATATCGGGTAGTTAGTCCTATATTATATAGTACCGACAGTTGATGTTGAGACCGGACCATCTGAAACTCCTGATTTAATGTATTATAGGGTTGGCCACCCATTATTATATAGGCGGGGTGTTACATATCTTAATACAGCAATCCAAATAAACTGAATGTATCAAAACTGACATAAGTAATACCACTGTCTAAGATAGAACAGAAATAACTAGAATCCTTGGGTGATATGCCCTACTTGAACTAACTACTACAGGTGTATGAATCAAGAGAGTGAAAGCGTCTAAGAAAATTCTGCAACTCCATCGCATCTATAGTGCGTCAAGTATCCAATCCTTTATACCTATCTTCCTTGTGACTAGACACCTAATATAGAAGATACAAGGGAGATGATAATATGCAAGAAAACGGGTCAGATCCTGATTGTAAAATATTTTGAAAACAACAAGTGAATAAATGCTACAACTAGCAATTATTATATACATGTTATATTCTCGGAATCTCTCTCTTAAGATTCTCACCTCTCATCTAGAGTGCATGCCTATCATATGTCTAAACCATACTAGTTACTGTTCCCATGCTAACTAGTTTATATCAATGCCAACTAACCATAGCCCATATCTTTCCCACGTATTTTTCTCGTAATAAAAGATTTGTATATTATTTTTTCCGTAATAAAAGATTTGTGTATATATATATATATATAATTTTCACTTCCACATGGATAATCCCTTTTTCAGTACAATATAATTAAGTGTTCTCATACTTAACTCATTTAGACTTCATTATCTTTCATGTTTACTTAATTCACATTGTAAACACTATCATAAGTATATACATACGTTCATTCTATTATTTATATACAATACTGCACCTCGAGGCTGAGCTACGGTGCACGCATACTCTTCTATCATGTACATGTACATCTCATCACTGTACAAATGACTGCTTGTTCGGTATATCCCTCGAACCATAAATATCAAAACACACATATTGGAGGTGAACATAGTCCTAAGCCTTTGGGCTACGCACCCAAATGACCGGTCACACCCTAAGTTCTATGTTCTTAGGAAACAAGTCAAAAATCCCGCCATAAGGCTCATCAGGATATAATTGCCCTGAATGCGCAAACCTCTCGTCGATAGTAAGTAGGCAAGGTATGTCATATATATAAATTAATCAAGCAATAGGTATATACTTAACCTATATAGTAATAGGTACACACTCGACCTTTATCTCAAATTAGGAATTCATCCAACCCCAAGTACTCGTTGTATTTCTCGAATACTACCCGTACTTGTTAATTACGATTTAATCTCATTATCGTATTTTTATTATGTAGTTGTCACTCACATAATTTTTTTATCAAACCCAAGTACCCGTATATATTATAATGATATTCTTACTTGACTATTACAAATCATTCTCTTAGTCATATTTTTATTATGTAGATCTCTTACATAATTGTTCCTCACTCACATATATAATTTTCCAACATTAACCCAAGTCATTCGCTCCTTGTTAATGTACCAAAATTATTTAATTCTTGTCGTGGGAAAAATTACAATTTTCTAAATTTTTCTGGGCTAAAAAGGGACTTTCTGAAATCTCGTTCAAAGTCCCAGAAATGTCATTCGAACGACATTAATCCTTTTTCTCGATAAAGTTACATTCTGCCCAGAAATATAAAATTACAATTTGAGGCTTTTCTGCTCCGATTTTAAAAAAACTTAAAACTAAAAAGTTGTGCATAATGTGATTTTATACAATAACACGCGTGCACACTACCAATTTTTGCCTAAAACAATCCTAAAATTATCATACAATGTTCGTAATTTTTCTAAAACAATTTTCATGCATTTTCTCCACTTTCTTTCACCCAAACTCACATGAAATATATTCTAACGAATCCCAAATATCTCAACATCATTTTTATATGATTATGGGTACTTATAATACGCGGAAAAATATTTAAATCATCAAGTTTATATGAGAATTAACATCAAACCCAATTAACCCTCAAAATCACCAAGTTCCAAGTTCCAAATTCACCATTTATCTCCTTAATAAACCCCGGATTTTAATTTCGTGATTTACAATCTAAACCATAATTTTTTTATATCCTCTACATGTGAACTTCTCAACTACATGCAATACTTGACCATCAATTGATTTATCAATCCAAAACATACCCAATTTCATAATTCTCATGGGTAAATATTAATCATATTCTAACATGGATATTATACTCACGAATTGGAACAAGAATTACACTTGCCTTATGTGTAGGTCTAAACATTTGGTGATGATAATGTAGATACTTCTCCTTCCCTTTTTCGACGAACTTTCAGTGGTGGTAATGGTGGTGCAAGGTGGTTAGCCTCCTTAGATTACCTAGAAAGCTCCGTGTTCTCCAAGAAAAACTCCTCTTCTAAGAAAACCTTTCCTCTTCTCAGAAAACCTTTCACTCTCTCTCAAAAGTCCTCACCTTTTGTTTAGATGAAATGAACCTATGTTCTCCTAACCCAATACTTATATAACAAATATCAATTTTTGGCGTTACTATTCATCTCCCATATAAGGTGACCAAAATACCCTTTCGGGGTGTCTATTTGGCTTCCAAATGACCTGACACTTAAATCAAACCCCCGGGTCGACTTTTCTGACTATTTAAACCCTTCTAGACACTTTGGCGCACTCGAAACGACCATTCGGATGACATAAAAATAATTTACTTTTCATTCCATTCAATTATAGTCCCGACATGACTCACACGCGCGTCCCGACTTAATTATCGTAATTGTCGTATTTATAAATCCCGATTATTTTTATAAAGTCATAATCATATATTACTTTTAATCGCTAAAAAATATTTAATATCAATCACGTATTAATTTATTCTAGTAATA
Organism: Sambucus nigra; assembly: GCA_949130495.1. Classification (NCBI taxonomy): domain Eukaryota; kingdom Viridiplantae; phylum Streptophyta; class Magnoliopsida; order Dipsacales; family Adoxaceae; genus Sambucus; species Sambucus nigra. The sequence goes on along the minus strand of OX422207.1, from coordinate 635,518,602 downwards.
TTCAATCCGGATTAATTCCAATTATTTTCACGTAAATAATTCCAATTAATCGCCATTGATTTAACCCATTTACTTTAAATTTATCTCATTTTAAAAGTCATTAAAAAACGGGGTATTACACAAGGATGCACTAACTTCTAACCGTAAAAAACTAGAATTTTCTATTAAATAAAAGGAAAGATATCGGGACTTGGAGAATATAAAGAAATTGTTTAAAAATTGCTCCATGGTAAGGCAGTTTTGAGAAGGAGACACATGTTTGGCAACTATTTGTTGATGGTTAATTATGCAATTATAGTAGCAGAGCCGAGTTGATTACCACAATACCCAATGTGGCAGACGTGGAATACGCCCTCAGGTTTAATTTCGAATCCTCCAAAAATGAGGGGGGTTACAAAGCTTTGGTTAAAGGTTTAGGACTAGCTTTATCGCTAGAGGCCCAATAGTTATCAGCCCAGAGTAATTCTCAACTGGTCGTAAATCAGATGCGGGAGTTTACGAGGAAAGAGAATAAACCATATCAATGTATTTGGATAAAATGAAGTTGTTACTCCAAAAATTTCCTATTATTCAGATTGTCAGTATTTTAAGGATTGAGAATGCCCGAGTAGATGCCTGTGCAAGTGATGGAATTGAGTATGATCCAACCATCATGGATCTAATCAGATCAAACCTAGAGACTGACACAGTCCCGAAAGATACCAATCAGGCATGCAGACTCCACTACACCAGAAAGACCAAATTGGCACCCTTTAGCCGGCCAGGCTTGTCACGGTCATTGACCGTGACAAAAAAAATACTCGTTTTTTATCACGGTCATTGATCGTGACAAGTTCGTGACAAATTCTTGTCACGGTCAATGACCGTGACAATTCTTACAATATTGTCACGGTCAAATACCGTGACATGTCCGTGACAAGTTTATCAGCAAATAAACCTTTCCCCTCCTTATTTTCTCACCGCTTTGTTCTCTCTCTCTCTCTCTCTCTCTCTCTCTCTCTCTCTCTCTCTCTCTCTCTCTCTCTCTCTCTCTCTCTCTCTCTTCCATTTTGTATATATGTGTGTGTGTATATATATGCGCGCGCGCGTGTGTGTGTGTGTGTGTGTATGTGCGTGCGTGTGTGTGTGGTGGGTGGGGGAAGGGGGTGGGGTAGGGTGGGGGTAGGGCTGGGGGCAGGGGGGCTGCGCGCGTGTGTGTATGTGCGCGTGTGTGTATATATGTATGTAGTGTGCATGTATGTGCGTGTTTGTGCGTATGTGCGGGAGGGGTAAATGATGTGGGGGTGTGTGATGGGGGGTGGGGCTGCGTGCGTGTGTGTGTGTGTATGTGTGTGGGGAGGGGGGGGGGGGAGAGGGGTGGGGGTGGGGAAAGGGGAAATGGGGCGGGGGTGGGGCTTGTTAATTTTTTTTAATTAAATTTTGATTGGTTTATTAGATATTTTTCCTCATATGCAAGTAGTGTCCCTTGTAAACGAATTGATTGATTATTAATTTTTTTTGTAAATTAATATATGAAAGTAGGATTGCCCCTCATTGTAAATTAGTAAATTAATAATTGTATACTTTAATTGTTAGTTTAAATGATGAAAATAATTATTTGAGTAGATGATTTAGAAGGAGTACGAGATACACATTTGTTGTTTCCATTGCGGTTGGATTATAGTGGATCGATGTTGGGTTGGTTAATTTTAAAAGTGGCATGACCACTAGATTATTGTCCATATGGGGGTGGGATTTTCCAACTTTTTTTGAAAATTACTTTGTATAACGAACAATATATATATACTTGAAATTACATATAGTGGTCATAGATACTAGCCTTCTAGTTCTTATGCATATGCATTCAATAGCCATTAGACCCGTTCGAGAGTCATTACCCCTGTAATGAGATCTCTCGAATTGTCCTATTTGGACAGTTTGGGACTGCATAATTTCTGTATAATAATATTCTTAGTGGCTTAAAGTTGTTACTTTTGGAGGAAGTTCTGCAGTCGTATCCTAATGCTCTCTGGGTACATACTAGATTGACAAATGTGACTGTTATTTCAATTGCTCAATTGAAATAACACTCACACTTACCAATCTACGTAGTGTACTTGGAGAACTACGGGGATATGCTACCGAATTTTTCTCAAATCGTAACAATGTGCATGAGCTGTTAAGTATATTACAGAAATATGCAGTCTTGAATGGGATAGGATCACTCACCCTTTAGAGTTCAGAAATTGAAAGTAAATCTTCTGAATATGGCCCTAATATGCCAAGTAAGAATCCCAAATTTAAGAATGTCAAGCATAAGAAGACCCCACCTGGGAATGAAACTGAGACAAGAAAGGCATGGTCTAGGAGGTCAATTTTATTTGACATGTCTTATTGGAAGAATAACCCAGTGCGCAAAGTATTGGATGTGATGCATGCAGAGAAGAACTTTACTGAACATATTGTGGGCACTTGCCTTGGGGGGAGTCATTCGAAGGATGGAGAAAATGCATGAAAAGACCTTAAATTGTTGAAACTTAAGCCAAAACTATGGTTGAAAGAAGATAGTAGGGGAAGGACAATAATTCCCCCTGGTGCGTTTACTTTGACGAGTGGGGAAAGAAAGGTGCTTTTAGACACAATATATAATTTGAAGGGCCCATCTAATTTTTCGTCCAACTGGAAAAGGATTGTGAATTATACTACTCATGATTTACATAAGTGTAAGTACCATGATTGGCATGTGATCATGCAATTGGTTACTCTATTGTTTAAGCACCGTTTCTCCAAGCACAAGAATTTGCAGAGGGCTATTATGCAAATTAATATTACCTTCTCACTCTTGTGTGAGAACGTAGTCAATCGAGAACACATAGTTGCCGCAAAATTGGCGGTGACCGAAGCGATTTATGTGTTGGAGAAGTAATTTCCCCCAACATTATTTGACATAAGTGTTCACTTGTTGGTACACCCATGCGACGAGTCACTTCTTTGTGGTCCAGTTAGATATCGGTGGATGTATCCATTTGAAAGATTGATGAAAGTTTTTAAAGATTACATCAAGAATACGCGATACATTGCAGGATCAATTGCAGAGGAATACATCACCATGGAGTCATCAATATATACTTGGGAATATATGCCTGACTCGACCAGCGTTGATGACACTGATGAATTCGTCGATGATGGTGGTCATATGATGGGAAAATGAGTGAAATTAACGAGTTTGCAACATGAACAAGTAGCTCGCTGTAGAAACGTGCGGGGAAAGGGAAGGAGAAGGTGGTGGAGGACGAGGATGTGGACCTCACTGCTTCATTGTCAACACGTGTGGACTTTGATGATCCACTCCCCTATTTGTCTCCCTTCAACCGACCAATATCGACACTTGGTTGGCCGAGCGTGTTTATACTTGACATATTTGATGGCCAGCAGATAGGGCGGGGGTTGAGGGATTCGAATACCGTCTAGGGTATGCCAGTTCATAGACGTTTGATTCAACACATTGAGTCCAAGGTGCTCATCACGCATGTGATACCCGGGAAGGAGAACTCCCCCTTGTGGGTGCGCGAACAATGCGGCATGATGTATATTACTGGGTGTGTCAATTCGTATATCGTGTGGCCTATTCACCCCCTCAGAGTTAACCTTACCCCATACATTTAGTGACATTATTTGAATTGAATTGTTGTTTTAAGTTGTTACATTTGAATTCTATTCGGATTATATCGTGATGCATATTGTTTTGAATGTATATTTGCATTATCTCTATTTTATTTGGATATATAATGTTTGAACAGGTACAACGTTGCTATAACAACTACAACTATACTGTTGGGCAGTGGCAGTGGCCATACTGCCCAGCATATTTTTTTTCAATTCTGCCCAGAATTGTCACGGTCATTGACCGTGACAATTTTTTAAACATTGTCACGGGTTTGTCACGATCCTTAACCGTGACAAAACTTACCAAGGTCAAGGACCATGACATGACCGTGACAAGTCTAATAAACTTGTCACGATCAATGATCGTGACAAGTCCGTGACAACAAAAGTTGTCACCCCCAGAATTATCACGTCATTGACCTTGACAAGTCCAACTTGTCAAGGTCAATGACCGTGACAATTTGGCAGATTTGTTGTAGTGCTCCATTATAAAGTCGCGAGGTATGTGTTAGAAGGTGGGGTCTTATTGAAGAGAGGTTTCATTCTTTCCCTACTACGATGCGTTCATCCCAGAGAGGTGCTCGGTCTAATTGAGGAAAATTACAAAGGATTTTATGGGGAAAATTCAGCAAGAATATTATTGGTGAAGAGGGTGGAAACCCAGAGGTATTATTGGTTAAATATGCCGAAATATTGTATCGACTATGCCAGGAAATATGATAAGTGCCAGCTAGACGCAATTATCGACAAGAAACCTGGGGAAGATTTGACACCAATCACATCCTTATGGACTTTTACCATGTGATGGATAGATATTGTCGGCCCACTGTCAAAGACTAAGGGTAGGTTTAGGTATTGGTCATAATCGTGGACTATTTTACGAAGTGGGTTAAGACAGAGCCATTGGTGTTGATAACATATACAAAGATCTTCCACTTTATATAGAAGAAAATTATTTTTCAGTATAAGATTCCCTTGCATTCATCACAAACCATATCATGCAGTTCAATAATGACTAATTCCTTTCCTATCTTGTTAGATCGAAAATTAAGAAGGTTTATTCAACACCTGGTCATCCCCAGTGTAATGGGAAAACATAAATCACGAATATGACTCTGTTGGAAGACATAAAGAGAAGGTTGGATTCCTCTAAGGTGAACTGGATAAATGAATTACATATCGTCCTGTGGGTTTACATATCAACTTCGAGGAAAACTACGGGTGAAACTCATTTTATGTTAGCATGGCATTAAAGCAGTGGTACCAGCATATATCGGCTTTCTAAGACACATGGTACTCAACTTTAATTCGCCAGTCAGTGATTTTATGCACCGACTTAATTTAGATCTGGCTAAAGAAGATAGAGAGCAATCATCCCTTTAACGGGTAACTTATCAAAAGAGGACAATGAGGTTCTACAATAAGAGAATTAAACCAAGAACTCTGAAGGAAGTTTACTATGTCTTAAAGAAGGTAATCCATAAGGGGAATAAGCTCGAGATGAATTGGCATGGCCCCTACAGAGTCTCAGTAGTGGCGCGGCCAAAAACATATAGAATCGAGACATTGGAGGGTGAATAGTTTAAGAACCATCAGAATGTTAAGCATCCCTATCAGAATCATTTGAGAACACATTATTTTATGCAATCAACTTCAATTTCTTATAATTAGCGTCCATTCATCAATGAAAATCAATAATTTCATATATATATTGTGTTATTATTTCAAGTTTTTTCATTATCTAATGTAAAGTTCATCACTGCAAGAAATGTGAAAAAACCTCAGGCTGAAGACATTTCATAGTTGGACGTATGAGATTGACTATGACTAGACAACACTTCATAAGGATCCTAGTTTTATACATGTCATAATAAAAAAGTTGGCTGATCTGGGGAAGCTAGTGTTGTCACGTGGGCAGGTCGATCAAAAGGCTACCCAATTGAGTAGTAAGCTAGCTAAAGCAATGGTGAATCCCAATACACTTGGCCCATCACTGAAAATTGATGTTATCTCATGGTTGTATCGACAGTATCCAACCACAAGACTAGTAAGATGACTAAAGCGATAATAAATCCCAATACAAGTTGATAGGTTAACCTTAAGTTTTCACTTATGATGACCCTATCAAAACAACTCTGGTTCGTCCAACTAGTAGCTAGTAAGTTAGGTTAGGTCAATAAGGATCCGACCAGAAGGATATAAGACTAATAATATTGATAGGCCTATTCTAAGTTAAAAAGCTAGCAAGTCAGGTAAGGTCGAAAAAGTTTTACTATAAGACTATAAGACTAAAAATATTGGCAGATCAACGGGATCCGACCACATTACCCCCATGAAAAATATTTTACATGAAAAAAACTCGATTTTAGATTTGGGATAATAGTTTAGCCAATAAAAATAATGTTCATAAAGAAAACTAAATAAGAATGGAAAATAATTTCATTCAAATAAAACATCCACCCAAGTTAAATATTCAGAAGCAGATATGGTTGTTCAAAATTACAAGTAATGATTATTCAAAAAATTATGAGCAAACACATAAAGCTTTACAAAGAAAGTGAAGGAACTCAGACAACATGAGTTTTTTGTTTAGCTGGTGGAACTTAAGAAGAGTTTCCATCAGATGCCTTATTCATCATAATGCCCTATGGATTCTCTACAGGGATCCCTTGGGCTACCTCAGGATTAATAGGGAGGCTCGGCTCAGTAGAAACAACCTACTCAGTTTGTGAAACAACTAGATCTTCTTGCTCTTGATCATCCAACTCCATTTCCAGTGCTATAACATATTTGTTGTACCCTTCCTAAGTGTTGACGATCGTAAAAATATTCGGATAATGATTCATAACCATTTTCTTAATCTCGTCATAACCATTTGAAAAGAAGTTTTTCATCTCCAGAGTGAAGTCGGGGGAAGTTTGATACTTAGCGATGGAATTCTCCTCAACTTTTTTAAATGCTTCATTAACCTTAGTTAATTCCTCCTCTGAGATCTGGATTCTATTGGCATCAGTGCCTACCTGCAATTTTAGATCTTCCTGTTCTCCTCTTTATTCACACTAAGAGCCAGGGTATTGTCCACCAGTTGGTTATCTCCCTTTTTCAGCTCATCACAGGTCTTGTAAATCTCCTCCTCAAATTTATTGGCCTCCTCCTATATAGCAATCACTTTATGTCTCTAAATATTTCATTATCCTTAAATCTCCTAGTTCGCTTATTTTTCTTTATCAAAGTTGCAAGCATGAGCTATGGATGCATGAGCTTTTTCCCAAAGAATTGTGGCCGCCATGCCACTTTGAAAAATAATTTAGTGAATTATACAATAAGTAACAAAAATCTGACAAAGAGAATAAATCTTCGAAAACTTACCACGTATGCTCTGTGACGAGTAAGTGTCCATAAAACATCAGGACTTAAACTCCCAAGCTACTGAAAATCAGGGTTGTGCACATGATAGTCGAGCACATCTAAATAGTTTCCCATGTGATGAAGTATGGAATCTGAATCCTTCCTTAGGGCTTAGATGCTAATAGGGTTTGAAACATCAAACTTGTATTCCTTCACCACATAATATTAAAAGTTGACTTTAGTTTCTCTTTCCAGTTGTCGAGCTGGATGCCTGTCGATCATTATGGGTGTTAGCCCATGACTCATCGACCTCAACTCTTCCATACTTTGACGCTTTGGATGATATTGAGGGGTAGAGGTCTCTATTGGACTTTTGTTACTAGCAACAGGAGGATCAGAGGTGCTAGTTGTATTATCAATGATTTTTACTTTCTTTTTGGCCTCAGCATCATCCTTCTTCTTAGCCTTAGTATTGACTTTATTATTAGCCTCACCATCAGCTTTATTTTAGCTTCAACATCGACTTACTTTCTGACCTAGCATCAACCTCCTTCTTGGCCTCCTTCTAGCGAATGAGGTCTAGGGCTTGGCGATCAGTTTTCTTAGGGGCCATATTAATGAAGATTTCATGCAAAATCCTAAAGTAGATGGAGTCAAAGTTTCAAAAAAAACTCAACATAGTAAAATTATAATGTAAATACGACTTAACATTTTAAGAAATTTTCATTACCTTATTTAATTTATTGATTGGCTTCTTCTTTGGCCTCGACTATATCTGGAACTTGAGCTTGAGTCGACCCTAGAGGTTTTTAACTCTGTGAACTTATTCAAGTTGAATATGTCCTCGAAGGTAGGAGAGTCAGCCTCATTGATAAGACTAATAATATTAACAAACCTATTCTAACTTAAAAAGATTGTAAGTCAGGTCAGGTCGACAACATCCGACCATAAGACTATAAGAAAAATATTAAAAGGTTGACAAGATTTTACCACATTAACCCAACGAAAAATATTTTACATAAACCAAAAACATTTTATTAAAGATGTAGGATAATAGCTTAGCTGAGAAAAATAACATGCACAAAGACAAGTAGAGAAGAATGGAAAATAATTGCATTCAAATAAAACATCCATCCAAGTTAAATTATTAAAAGCAAATATGATTGTTCAAAATTACAAGTCATAATTCTTCAAACAATTATGGGCAAATACAAAGAAAATTTCACGAAGAAAGTGAAGGAACTCATGCAACATGAGTTTCTTAGTTAGCCGATGGAACCTTGACGAACATTGCCATCATCTTCCTCAGTTATCATAATATCCTATGGATTCTCTTAGGCTGCCTCAGGATCAATGGAGAGACTCGGCTTAGTGGAAGCAAACTGCTCAGTTGTTACAACAACCAGATCTTCTTGTTCTTTATCATCCAACTCATTTACAAGTGCTATAGCCACTTCATCATCCCCTTCCCAAGTGTTAACAACCATAATAATATTCAGATAATGACTCATAAACCTTTTTTTAGCTCTTCAAAACCATCCGAAAAGAAGTTCATCGTCTTCACAGTGAAGTCGAGGGAAGTTTCATACTTCTCGATGGCACTGTCCTCAGCTTTTGCAAGTGCTTCATTATCCTTATCCAATGTCTCCTCTAAGATCTGAATTCTTGTGGCATCAATGTCTACATGCTCTTTGAGCTTCCTTTTCTCCTCCTCATTCACATTAAGATCTAGGGTATTCTCCACCATCTTGTCATGTCCCTCTTTTATTAAGCCCGCAAGTGTTCTCAAAAGGAAAATACATCCTATGAAATTCCTCCTTCAAACATTGTGAAGTCTTGACTAAATACTATACTTGATATCTGACTAACAAAGTTGCTATAGCGGTGTGTGGGAGTATGTGTACATTTATTTCTCCTTAACTTGTAGAAAAATTCCCTAAGGTGACCTTTCCTCTTGCAATAGGTGAAAACATAGACTTATTTGGGTTTACCTTGGTTCGCTCGTTTAGGTTGAACACTCTCTGGTGGGTTTGGTCGAGGCCTATATGGATCCACCACAAACTTAGGAATTGGTTTCGATGCACTGTCACAACCTATTCCTTGCCTCTCCCTAAAACTAAAAGCGCGACCGATAAACATCTTTCCAACCTTCTTCGATGTATCCTCTATAGTAACATTGACCTCGTGGGAATGTTCGATATCTTTCTCCAGTTGGGATATAAGGGCTTCAAGTTTCTCACGAGTCTTTATGGATGCTTAAAGAACTCTCATAATACTAAACACTTTTTTGGTTAAGTCACCATTTTCCCTCTCTACAAAAATGACTCTCTCTCCTAAAGAAACTCTCACCAAGGACTCGCTCTCTCTTGCCTCTCTCAACTCCCTCTCTAAACCTAAAATCCTAAGTGATAAACCTTTGTTTTACTTTTTTGTTTTGAAGGACTCGACGCAATGTTTAGCATAAGCACATTGAAGGTTACTCTCTCCCTCACTCAAAACATCTTTTCCCTCGCTCTCTCTGGAATGACTTAACAACTGTCTGTAACGCCCCGACCCAAATTTATGGATTACCCGTGGTCAACTCAGTCTGAATCGAGTGTTAGGTGTGAATTGCAAGGAAACAACTTACATAATATTGCTAGTTCAGTTTTATTTAATTAACATTTCACTTGTTTAGCATGAGATTTCCATTTAAATCAAGTTGCATGAGGGACCAATTAGAAGCATCCACGAAATTCAAGCATACAAATCTACTAACATAAAATAAAAAGAATACTTACCTGTACAACGCTCAAAATATGGAACCACACTGAACATAGCGTAACAAAGATGAGGGAATGAGTCGAATGCCCAGTGGAAAATTACAACAATGCAATATAGAATCGAATAGCATAAAGGAGACTCTAACATGTTATATCTTCGTGCACATGCATATACCTTATATATATATATACACACACACACACACACACATATATATACTTAAATTCATGAAACCTTTTTTATTCCAAAAAGTTATTACCCCAATTAATCCACCTTAATCTTGTAAAAAAATTCTCTTTTACTTGACTTGACATTTATTTCTTGATTTAACACACTCAGCTAAATAATTTAAACAATAACCTTTGTTTAAGTAAAAGTGTTTATGTCAGCAAAATTTCCCTGTAATCATACTAATCACATTAACATTTTCATTGAAAATCACCTTTCAATACACGCAAGCACTGTGTTAAAAAATATTTATTTTTCTTTGAAAATCTTTCATAAACACATTCTTGTGTTAATTATGGGTTAAACCTCTTTAGATTGACTGAATACCCATTTAATCCTCTCACTTTACCATTATTTTACCTCATGGATATTAATCACTTTTTACATTTCTTGTCCAGTTGATCCTTTACCGAAAAGTTTATTAATTCATTCAAGTTAGGTTTTGTTTTCACATATTCACCAGACAACCCATTTCTTACCATGTTCCATTTTCAATATTTTTTTCTCTAAATCTTCTAATATTTGCGTACTTTAACGGGCTCCACACCGCTGGTTATGCTACCATATGCTTTGGCCAGTGATTTTGGATCCTTCACCCCAGGGCTTCAGACCCTCCTTAATTATTCCGGTGTCATCCGAGTCCATATTAATGTGTTTAAATATTTTGCAAATGTCCACATTATTCCACTTTTTCTTTACCGACCGAAGACAAAACCCCGGGTTCCACTACAACTTGTTACATTTTAAAATCATCATTTCTTATACTTTTTACTCTAGTATTGATTTTATCCCCAAAATCATATTCATTTAGGACCAATTTGTATAACACATTTTCCAATATTTTTATTTCATAAAAATATTTCACTTTACGTAAAATTATCATTTTGCCCATTAATTTCCAAACTTGTCATTTTTCTCCATTTTCATAAGTGTTATTTTCCAAAATATCATTAAGTTACCCACACTAACTTCTTAAGTGTTTTTAACTCATTAACACTTATTTAACATTTTGGAGTAACATTCTTCTCAAGTTGAAAACATCTTTATTTTATCACTTTCTTTCTCTAAGAAATCGTTGGACATTTAAAGACTACTTTATAAGAAAAATACCATTTTCCTTCATTAATACATGTAGTCATAAAATCATACACTTCCCAACACTTTTCTCACATTCTTTAAGGGCTGAAATTTCTAATTTCTTTATTTCATGTTTAAACCTAATAAAATCCACATTAAACTGGTTTATATGTTCAGCCTCAAAATACTACAAATTTATATGCATGAGGATATAGATTTTAAGTCCAAAATCCTATTAAATACGTCTAACATGTGATTCATTCTAGAAATTTCATAATACTTGCAAAAATACATTTTTCAAGGCTAAAGGACATTTTTATTCTTCAAAACTTAAACAAATGTCCAACTTTATAAAATCTAAATTTTTGCAAGAAACTTTAGAGCATAGTTCACCCAAAATATCTTTAGTAAGATAAATATTATTTTCAAAATATTTTATTCCATAAATTTTTTAATTCCAAACATCTTAAAATACACCATTTATTCAACATTCTTGAATCATAGTGTTTTTCTCAAAACCGTTGAAATCATTTGTAAGCATTTACACAAAACATTAATAATTCATATTCTTAACTCATGTATGTATTATACTATAGCAATTCTAGCTATAAGACTACTAATGTGAAAAATAGTGTCTTAAACTAAAAGTAGAGTTTTTCCACCTCAAATGGAGCTCCAAAATGATTGGATGAAGGAGAAGGTGATGTCAATCCCCCATATCCATAGGTGTCCTCAAGGAGGTTGCCAAGCTTCCACAAATCTTGCCTCCATAAAGCTCCAAAAAAGAACCCTCTTCAAAACTCCAGAAAGTTCTACTTCTTCTTCTCCAAACTCCCCTAACAACACTTCTATAAATTTATACCTTTATTCACCCATGGAGGAAATGGATGTATTGGACTTAAAAATGGTAAAATACTTAAAAAATATGGTGGCATAAGGTGGAGACATAGTGGTGTATGGTGGATTGTGGTGGTGGGAGAAGGGTAAAAGATCTCCAAGAGCTAGAGAGAGAGAGAGAGAGGAATGTTAAAAATGGTGGGGAGACCCACCCCCACCCTTTCTTCTTCTAATCCCCCCAAACCCCAACATAACCTTATACAAACTCACCCCAAATCTAAAAGCCCTATTTTTGGGTCATATGGACTCACTAGGAGTCGACATGTCATCGATCTAACGGTAAAAAATGCAACAAGACATAAGGGCATCTCGATCTAAAAATTTGTGTACATGTCGTTCGAAAAAGAATGGGACCTTATTGAAATGAGGTCTCAATCCCGTTCAATCTCCCATCGAACGACCTTCTAACGAAGTAGGAAAACCTTATACAGTGACATCTCTCTAGATCCTCATTATAACCGTACTTCGAACGACATTGGACTCTCATTTGAACTGACCTGATTCTCGTTCGAACGAAATAAGGATATCGTTTGAACGACTTTCAAGTTCGTTCGATCTTGTCAGATTCCTAAAATCTCTAATTTTACCCACAAAATTCCAACAATTACTATCCAAGATAAAGAATAAATCAAATATAGAGGCAAATCCAATACTACTGATCCAAATCTCAAGGTTTCATACGATTTCAATTTATAAGGGGGAAAATAATAAAATATTAGGCACGGGTTTTACACTGTTAAAGTCATCATGTTTAGCAACTTACTCATCAGTGTGAGGTGGAATCGATGTACTAACATGACTAGCCATGAACGCAGTGAAGTTACATCCATATAGTGATTCGTCCTCAAAATCCACCGTCTCGACATCGATACTGCTAAGCGTGACATTGAAGGCAACTTTGCCTTTGACTTGTCTCTTTAATCTTGTAGAATACTTGTGAGATTTGTGACCCTTTCCCTCGCACTTAGAACATCTCTCTTAATCTTTCTCAGGGTAATCTTTTCTTTCTTTTTAAAAATTTTTCTTACCTGATTTATAATTTTTGCCTTTCTTATAACTTTTATTTTCTTTGAAAGTATTTTCTTTTCTAAGTTTCAGAAATTTTTCGATTTTTTTTCAAAAAATTCAAGCTCATCAAGTTCAATATCATACCCAGAGACAAAAAAAAACCTCCTCTTTCTTTTTAGATTGAACTTTTAAAGCAATTCCCTCCCCTTAGGTTTAACAGCTTTGGAAAACATGTCAATCTCATAAGTTTGAAGGTATCCTACGAGTTCTTCTAATCTAAGTGTATCTAAAATACCCAATGAATTAAGGACAATAGCCTTAGGAATAAATCGGCATGATAGAGATCTTAAAATCTTTTTCACTACGCGTGTCTCTGGAATTTTCTCACCCAAATTTAAACTAGAGTTAATGATATTAGTTAATCATGCATAAAATACATCAAAAGACACAAACTCTAGCATGGTAATAGTGTTAAACTGTGTAGTAAGGTTTTAAAGCTTAGAATCTTTTACAATATTGGTACCTTCGTGAGTGAGATGGAGGGTATACCATGCTTCCTTAGACGTGGTGCACGTCATGATGCGGCATAACTCGTCAGGGGTGATGGCTCCAGAAATAGTACTTAAACTGCGTGAGTTAAATCGACTCCATTTTAGTTCCTCCTCCATCCAAGAGGTGATAGGTTTAGGACCTATGACAACGATGTTGATGTCAAAAAATAAATTTGGTCCAATTTTATAATCACAGATAAAATATAGAATTATAATGAAATAATAAAAAGGAGACAGATTTTAAAGTGGTTCGATTGTGTAAGAAAGTCTATGTCCACTGTTATGGTATTGATGTCAGAGATTACAAAAAATAGTCACTCTTATAAAAAAGAATAACCTAGAATCCGTTTTATCTTGTCCTTTGATGAAAGGGACACAATGTATTTATAATGACTCGGAGATCAAGGATTGGAATGTTAAGGGATGGAATGTCGTTATACATTTAAGTATTTACACCTATACATAATGAATGTGATGGTTTGTTGTGTGAACCACGTGTGCCAAGACTCTTAGTATGGTGACGATTCCTTGTTATTAATGGTCTACATTCTTTATATTGGTCGGCATACCTGTCGAGCTACTATTTGCTGACTAGAATTTCGGCTAGGTAAGAAGACACATGTATACTTTTGATTGTTCCATGTAGGTGGGTAAGTTTTGGTATCAATAGAAGCCCCAAATACTTCATTCTTGATGCTTTTACTAAAAGGATGGCATATATTTTCTTCAGAGTTAGTCGGCATTTGCCGACGTGTGGGACTTGTACAAATTTTCCATACTTTGAATTTGCAATGGCATATTTGTAAATAATTTAAAAATTAGCAAAATGCCAAAGGGTACATGAGTAGTTTACACATTTTGTACTGTGAAGCCGTCGGAATGTCAATCGTTCATACAGAGTAACCATTTCTTGCATGAGTTCCTAGGAAGCCTATAAAAAGTGAGATTTTGCCTGATTATTTTACCCAACTCTTTCAAGCTTTCGAAGTCTACTTCTTCCCCCAAGTTCTCTATTTTCCCCACGTTCTCTATTTTTTAAGATTTTCTTTGCATCATTCCTTCGCTTTAGTCTTTATTTTTCTGTTAGCTTTCTTCTACTTTTTCATATCACTTTCCTTCTTTCTTTAATATAACCATGGTTTACATCTTACATGGGGATTCCTTAGATGAATTTAGGTGGGAATGAAATATCCCTGAATAGGTTGATTTAAAGATGCCCTTGCCACCTGTGGATGTGTTTTCACTATCTGTGGGTCATTGGATTCCCTCTTTATTCATTACTGAGTGTGGCTTAGCATTTCCCCCTAATAGCTTTTGTTTAGAATGTTGTCAGTATTTTGACGTTGTCCCAACTAGGATAGCTCCCAAATACCTGGAGAGTAGTAAATGTGATTCGTAGGATAAATTAAATTTATGGGACCCATGTTGGTATCCCTGAACTGATGTTCTATTACAAATAGGTTATCAGTGATAGTACATATTATTTGAAGACTAGGTTTGTGAATAGGGCCTTAGTTGTTAATTTATCGGACTCTAATAAGGATTACTTTGATTATGAAGTCATTGCTAAAAATTGACAACATGCTCCTTTACAAATTGGGGAAGTGTATAATGGGCTTAGGTGTCCTCAAGTGGGTCATGGCGTAGGTTGTCAATTTTTTTAATTATATTCTTCTGTTCATTGTTTACAAACTATTTGAGGATATTCTAATCAATCACTTATTGTCTTGTTTCTATTTTTTGCGCAGTTGAGAGTAAGAAAAAGTGTCTTAAATAAGGGGACGTGAACATTCGTGAGTTCAAGTTCCTTTGGAGCATCCACCAGTGAATTGGCCAGGAACACCCCAGAGCTGCCTCTTATCTGTTGCAGTACAAGAGATCTATAACTTCTTTTGTTGCTCAACATAAACTTAAACAGATGATGATCCCATTAATCTTGAGGAAGAGATAATTTTGATCTCCTCTGCTGAAGAATCTGTTGGTTCAGAGAAGGATTTAGGAGTCTTTCCATCTGTTGAGTCTTTGGACATTTCTGGCATTCCCATCTCTCCACTTGTTGCCATGGGAAAGAGGAAAATTCTGACTTGATCACTGGAGACTCGTCTCCTCCTGCCAAGAAAGCCATCGTGATAACTAAAAAGCCAGAGAAAGTATCCAAGGCTTCTAAGAAAGATAAAGTTCCTCACGTCATCATTTTAACGAAATAAATACTGATGCTCCTCAATTTAGGAGGTTAAATAGAGGCTTACCCGAGGAGCAAGTTAATAAAAGTTATGTTGCCAACTAGAAGTTGGTCGAGAAGATCTAGGAAGATTTGATTATTGTTGAGTCATCTTCCATCTCTATCCATCATGGTGTTGCCAGAAAATTGATTAAGATGGGAACCCGTGGTATTGACAGAGTACCTTTTTCCCCTCTGTTAAGACTAAAGTTGGCAGAGAATGCTTGACAAAGTTTGGTAATGGTAATCACTTCTTCTTTATTACTCACCTCTTGATACCTCTTTCTTTTTTACACTCATTATAATTTGATATTATTTTTTATGAAGTTTTTAGCAAATTTTAATCAAATTCTTGAGAAGGACGAGCAAGTTCGTTTTTCTGATGGAGAAGTTGAATAAGACCTTGAGGGTTTGAGGAAGTCTGTTGAGGCTTCAAAGCCATTGTTAGAGTTCAAGCAGGAGGCTTGGGATGAGGAGATGCAGAAGGCCATAAATAAAGTCACTCTTGTTGAGAAAAAACGAGTTACTATAGAGGCCAGTTTGACAGTTGCTCAAGATAAATTGGCTATGGCTGAGGCCAATTTAGTGTTTGCTAAGAAGAAGGTCACGTCGACTGAGGAGAAATTAATTATAAATGAAGGTCTCCTGAAAGCTTCCGAGGAGAAATATGTTGGTCTGTCTTCTAATTTAGTCGCTGAGTTGGCCAAAAATAAGAAGCTTAAGAAGGATTCATATAACAAAGGTTGGGACAAAGCATTTCAAATGGATTCTTCTCATATTGAGTTCATTGGAAAGAATTCCTTTAAGGATGGCTGGTCGAAAGCACTTAAGGAGGTCGGCACCCCAGCTGAGTCTGAGGTATTTTTGAGGCATGATCCAGGTTCCCCTCCCAACTTGGAGGAAGAGTTTGATGATGAGGAAGGATATGTGGAATCTTCCCTTCATCCTGCTGGGTCTACATTGAAGACCATTGATAAAGTTTCCCCTTATACTGACCAGCCTTTTAGAAGTAGTGTTCAGGACAAGGAGAAAGTTTAACACCTTTGTTCTTTTTATTTTTCTTTTTCTATTTTTGGTTTTTATGCTGTGTAATGGGATGGGACCAATAGTTTGTAACACCTTTTATTAATGAAATCATTTGATCTTTCCTGCTATCCGTGTCATATTTTTTTCTCTTATTTCTTGGTTGAATGAATTTCCATATTTGTGTTATAGTTGCTCAGTAATTATACTTGCATACATACACTTGTAATTTTTAGTTTAATTCTAGGTAGTAAGTGATAGTTTCTGCTAAATCCGACCCACTCAGGCAGAGTAGATATCTTTTAGAAGCTGGCCATGCTGATTTATCCGAAGAATACTTGATCACCATACTTGGTACAAAGTGTCTGAGCAAGCTAAAGAAGCGTATATTCATGTCTATGGTTTGCTGAGCAGGGCTGTGGGAAATAATGCTACATATTACGAGGTGAATGAAGACTTGTAGGCAGATCATAATGAAACCAAAGCTTTATTGCATGCCGACTATGAAGCCAAGTACGAGGCATTGAGTGAAGGCTGGCATTTTGAGGAGAAGCTGGAAAAATATGCTTCCGTGTATAGGAGACAAGAGTTCTTGCTGAGGCGTGAAGTTGATGAAGCTAAGGATATTGCCAAGCACTTGGAGAAAGAGAATATTAACAAGCTCTTGGAGAAAGGGATATTGCCAAGGCCTTGGAGAAAGAGATGTTGCCAAGCTCTTGGATACCTTGAAACACTCTTCTGCCAGTGGTGTCGATGAAAGTGCCTCTTTTTTAGAGACTGAGAATACCAGGTTGATGGAGGAACTTAAAACTTTGAAGAAATCCAAACCAGGACAATCTTCCAGACAATACAAATTGAGCCGGCCAACTATTGAAGAAGCCAAGACCAAGAAAAAATAGCTAACCAAGCTATCTAGATTAAGGTGAAGAGTCAAGCTATTGCCAACCTGCCTACAAAGCTAGAAGCTAGAGATAAGGCCATTATCGACCAATCGGTGCAGTTGAAGGTGAAGGATGATGTGTTGAGGAAACTTCAACATCAATTTGAAAGGCTGACCTTTTAATTTCACAAACAACCGAGAGAGGTGTGGATGGAAGGACATAATGAAGCTCTTGGACATGTTGATGATCACCTTGCTCAAACCCATCGCGAAGGCTATAAGTGGGGGTGGACCAACTTCTTGACGTTAATGAAACATGATCGCAATAGCCAACTATGGTGAATGAGCCTGGTCTATTAAATTGTGATAATCCTCCCTTCAAGTTGGATACCTCATGGATTCATGTTGATGTTATTCCCCAAAACCTGATCACTAAATACTTGGGAGACTATGGTTTACATGATGTTCATAAGATAGTTCATCCTCCTCGTCTGATCAATGTGCCGAGCAACAGTAACAGAACAATGCTAAGAGATTTTAACTTTATTAATTCTCCCTATACTTTGGATGATCCTCCTGCTGGAATGAAAAGAGTGAAGTCGGCCCAGCCGACTTCCAAAGCTCAAGGAAAACGTCATATTGAATAGTTATTATGTATTTTGCTATTTATTTAAATGTAATACAATATATATGAACGAGAATCCATATTTTGTATTGTTAACTTTTGATTAGTTTAATCAATCAGTCAACTTATGATTGTAATGTCATAGATTCCACTAATGCACTTAGATATATTAATCCAAATTTAACATTAGTTATCAGTGGTAATCAAGTGTATGAGTAATATATGTTTCTATTCCAATATTTAGGAATGTTTACATGTCTTCCATGTCTTCCTGCTTTTAACTTAGTCGGGTAAAACTTGTTTATAACTTTTTAGTTGTGTATGAAGTTTTACAGACTTCTTGTTCTTGACTTGTCAATGACGGAGTCATACATTAAGTAAATTATATCTGTCTGCCAAACGTTTAGGATTGTATTCCTGTAATTAACTTAGTCGAATAATACTTCTTGTTCGTGACTTTTTTATACGAAATCTTATATGAAGTAATAATTACTTCTTGTTCGTAACTTGTATGTACGAAGTCATCAAGAACTTTGCATTTTGAGCGAAGTTTGAATTTCGAGCGAGAAATAATTATGCCTCAAGTTGTTGTTGCATCTGGAATATGATAAATTCAAGCTTATAAGTATGTTCTGCTGATCAGAAGATAAGTTCAATATGATTAAGTATGTTTAGCTATTCGGTAAGAGCTGAAGACCAAGAGATATAATTGTCTTTCGTGTTTTCGAGGGAATGAATATTGCCATACTCCGAAAAAAATAAAAAAAATGAAAGGACTGAAATCAATATTTTATTGAAACTTATATAATAGTCATGTAAAACATAGAGCAAAATAAATACAATAGTAATAATCCCTTGAACCATTGATAATACTTTCGGAGGTGCTCAGCATTCTAGGGGTTTTTGAATTCTTCTCCTTCCAAAGTCTTAATCTGATATGTCCCTAGTCGGATGACAACCAAAATGCGATATGGGCCATGCCAATTAGCTTCAAGCTTGTTATTCTTCCAGATAACTTTCTTAAGGACATAATGTCCTTCTTTGAGGTCACTGTGATTGACCCTTTTATTATAGAAGCGAGCAGTTCTGTGTTGGTATGCATCATTTCTCAGGGTAGCATCTTCTCGGACTTCTTCCAATACATCTAGATCTAGTCGACGCATTAAGTCACTAGTTAAAGAATTAAAATTCAGCACCCTGTGAGTTAGCAAACCTATTTCGATGGGATCCATAGCTCCAGTCCCAAATGTAAGCATATAAGGCATCTCACCAGTTGTTTCTCTCGACGTGTTTCTATATTCCCAAAGAACAAAATATAACTCATTAATCCAGTTGCCCTTATCAGCATCAAGCCTCTTCTTCAGTTTGTTGAGCAAAGTTCTATTTGTTACTTCAATTTGACCATTACTTTGAGGATGGACTGGTGCAGAATGGAGTTTTGGATGTTAGACTGAACACCATATGCTTCAAACTCATCATTATCGAATTGAGTTCCATGATCGGTAATGAAGGCATATGGTAGCCCACATCTGCATATGATATTTTTCTAAATGAACTGATACACCTTCTCATAAGGCATCTCTACCAATGGTTCTGCCTCCACCCAATTGATGAAGTAATCAACAACAACGATCAAATATTGAAACCTGCATTTGGTGGTCGATAGTGGGCCGACTAGGTCAATTCCCCAAATAGCAAATGGCCAAGGTAAAGTTATTGATGCTAGAGCAGCATTGGGTTCTTTATGAAAGGCAGATAACTTCTGTCACTTATCACACTTTTTCGTAAAAGCTTTACAATCTTCCCTCATAGTCGGCCAATAATAACCTAGAGTGTTGATTCTCTGAAATAATGACCGACCGGCTGAATGAGATCCACGGGAACCTTCCTGTTCCTCTTCGATCAAATCTTCCATTTGCATTGGATGAACACAGCACAATAAGGAGATTGTTAATCCCCTCCTGTATAAAATCCCTTTGTCCATCACATATCTTGTTGCGTTATATCGAAGCTTTTTGGCCTCTTTGGGATCAGGTGGAAGGATTCCATCTTCAATATAGGATTTGATTGGGTCTATCCAAGAAGGCCCCAAATTGATAATAATGAAATAAACCATTATGTCTTTGTCAATACTTTGATTGGTTAGGATATATATGGGGATGGTGCGCTTAATTTCAATTCTGGTTGTTAAGCTAGCCGAGCAAGTGCATCTTCTCGAGCATTGGCTATTCTGGGGATCCTATTCATTTGTACGTCTAGAAACTTGGAAATAATTTCCATGGTTTTGGCAAAATATTTGGTCATCAACTCTCCCTTGACTCCATATAAATAAAGTACTTGGTTGACTACTAGCTGTGAGTCGCTATATGCCATTACTTTCTTAGCGCCTAATGAAAGGACCAAATCTTGTCCAGCTATCAAAGCTTCGTATTCTACCTTGTTGTTTGATGATTTGAATTGAAACCTAAGTGCATATTTAATATCAATATCATCAGGAGTATTGATTATTATACCTACTCCATTTCCAGTCGCACATGAAGAATCATCGACGTACAAATTCCATAACGGGATATCATTATTGAAGCTTCCTTCAGACATAATTCCATGATGAAATATTTTCTTACTCTCCTCTGCATATTTTTGGGCTAGTTCCTGAGTTCTGGATGATTCAGGTTGATAGACAGTAATTTCAGCGCTTTTTTGAGCTGAGCTCTCTTCTTTAGAAGTATGCTCGATAGGCAAGTTTTGTTGGTCGGGAACCTCTGGATAGGTGAATTCAACAATAAAATATGCCAAATCTTGGCCTTTTAATAAAGACCTTGGTTCATAGATAATGTCCTATTCTCCCAACTCTATCGCCAAGTACATTAATCTACCTGACTACTCAGGCTTGTGGAGCACTTGTCGAAGAGGTAGAACAGTATACACAACTATGGTCTGTGCTTGGAAATAGGGTTCAAACACCTAGAAGCTATAATAAGCACTAAATCCAACTTTTCCAAGCGTGGATACTGGATTTTGGCTCCTCTGAACGCTTTGCTGGTGTACTAAATTAGTTTTTGGATCCCATTATCCAATCTAACCAAGGCCGAGCTAACTACAAATTCAGAAATAACTAGGTAAGTATAGTTTCTCTCCCTAAATTGGTCGAGATAGCGAAGGAGGTGACCCTAGGTACTTCTTCAATTCCTGGAATGCTTCTTCATATTCTGCATTCCACTCAAAAGGCTTTCTCAACACCTTGAAAAATGGTAAGCACTTGTCTATTGCCTAAGAAATTAATTGGTTTAAAGTTGCTACTCTACAAGTGAGCCTTTGTACATCTTTCTTACAAATTAGCGACTTCATTTCTATTAAAGCTTTGATTTTTATTAGATTAGCTTCAATTCCCCTCTGATTGACTATGAAGCTGAGGAACATAACTTCCTGTATTCTAAACACACACTTAATCGGATTTAGCTTCATCAGATACTTTTCTAACAAATCAAAAGTCTGATCGAGGTCCCTAATATGATCCGAAGCCTTCTTGCCTTTTGTCAACATATCGTTAACCTCCATGTTTTTTCCTATCTGCTTTTTAAATACCTTATTCTCCAACCTCTGATAGGCCTCTACAACATTTTTTAGCCTAAAGGGCATTACGTTGTAGCAATAAGTTCCTCAATTGGTGATAAAAGATATGCTTTCTCTGTCTTCTAGTTTCATCTTAGTCTAGTTGTACCTAGAGTAAACATCCATGAAGCTTAAGAGCCCATGTCCCGAAGTAGCACCCACCAATTGATCAATTCTAGGTAAGGGAAAATGGCATTTTGGGCAAGCTTTATTTAAATTAGTGAAATCCACGCACATCCTCCATTTAGCATTCTTCTTCTTGACCATTATAACATTGGCCAACCAGGCTGGATATACAACACCAAAATGGGAGATTTGTGAGTGTTGTTAGCAGTCACAATTAACCTTTATAACTGCTATTTACCGTCATAATTTAGGGGTGATAAAAGAAAATTTGTAACTCCTAACTGCAGTCACAAATTTTTATAACCCCTACGGGGTTATATCTGGTAACCCCAATTTGTAACTGCTCTCAGTAGTTAGGAATATTAGATTCGTAACTGCTGACATCAGTCATGAATATTAGATTTGTAACTGCTCACGACAGTTACGAATCTTATATTTGTGACTACTGACAACATTTACGAATATTATATTTATGATTGTTGTTAGTAGTTACAAAATTGAATTTGTTAAATGTGGTAAGAGCTATTACAAATATCTTTATATTTTCACAAAATGATGAAATAATGAAAGTAAAATAAATATCAGGATAACAAGTCTAAAACTTTTGACAACATTTCATTTATATTTCTCATATTCCAAATATCCAGGACATATAAAACTTGTTTAAACTTAATTTAACATCAAACAACCCCTTCGTGGACGCCAAGTACAAAATGAACATATAATAAAAAAGAAACTAGAAAAAAGAACTATACAACACTTTGATGACATAAAATGTCATGAACATGTAACAAATCATTCTAAATCTATACCAGGAGTCATCACGCAGTGGATACGCTTCGTAAAGTCTAGGTATATCAGCCGTGGGGGGGTATTGATGCGGTGACATCCTCCCTCTTGTACTCGAAGTATGCCTGTTGAGCAAGTTCAATGGACTCAAATTTTATAAATACGGCGCCTCGGTATCCATTGACTTATACTTGTGTTGCTTGCCACGAAGTGTAAACACCTGGATTTAGGCCTTTGAATACTACGTATGCCTGGTATGCCATGTGTATGCCGACAAATAATAAAATGTAACTATGTTAGTTACAAAAAAGAAACCTTTATTCACATCATTGTAAGAACCCCTTCTGGAGAAAACTTAGGGACACGTGGAGGTCTTTCCAAAAAGGAAAATTCTATTTGTACATGGGATTCGTACAAAATCGTATGTACAGACTAACGTGTCATGTTCGTATTGGTCCGTGTCTTGAGTTGAGCCAAGACACGAACCAATACGAACATGGCATGTCAGTCTGTACATAGGATTCTCTGTACGAATCCTATGTACAAATAAAACTACTCTTCCAATAAAATGTCTGGTTAGAGGGGTTTGTACCGGTAATAGTTCAAGGGGGTTCTTACAAAAACTGAATAGTTCAGAGGAATTTTTACATTTTACCGTGGTTGCACATCTATTACATTTTTCAGGATATGCCATTTATCTGCCAATGTACAGAGAGAAGCAAACGGAATTCAGATTACCTGTGAAAGCTGAGGATGGCCAACATTTCCAAAATCTTTATCAAAATGAAAATAGTGGATTAAACTATCCGCCAACTATTTTGAAGTAGCCAAATCTGCCTCAGAGTCAAGATACAAACTCTCTGTTGATGAATTTATGGGATCAGGCTGAAAGCTATTATAGATATCCAGGAGCTCCGCTCTGGCCTCAGTAAGGTCAAAAGAAGAATCTCCACAACTTTGCAGTTTACTGATAGTCGAGCAATGGGCAGCATAAGTAGAGGCTATTGAAACAACAGAATTAACAACACTATTGATTATATCTCCTACACTTGACCGAACCAAACTTTCTTATGTAGGTTGGGTTTAGGTATTTCGTTTCCCTGGTTTGGTCCGGGTTCTAAAATAACCGAGTGGTTTACTTCTGGTTCTGATCCAAAAAATAAAGAATTAAGAACCGAAACAATGATGGAAGAGAACACAAAATATATAACTAAACCCTAGAATGCATTTCTATCTCATTGAATTAAATTGTACAATGTCATTTTTATTTCCATTATGTTTTGGCATGTTAAAATTCCATTCCAAGTGTTTATAAGACAACATCATACAACATTGCAACTATTTTTCCTTTTTGAAACTATTTTCAATAATTCAAAGTTTGTTCCATACTTTATGATCCTTTACAAGTTTATATTTTACATATCAAATTTTACCAATTTTTGATCATTTTTATCTTTTTCAATCAATTTAAACACCATGAAATTATTTTGTGACAGTAAAATTATTTCAATTAATTGTGAGTTACAAGAATATAGGTTAAACTGAGAACAGAAACACACTTGAAAAATGGGTTGGGTTCGCTTGGTTCTACATAGGTTTGGTTTTGGTTCTCGTATTGTTTCGAACTTCCAAAATTATAGAATGCCGCACTGATTCTGTGATTCTGATTTTGGTTTAGCTGAGGAATCGAAACAAGATACCCCTACTTATTTTCCATCTATGTCTCCTTACCCTATTTGATTCATTTATATTGGGTACTTCAACTTTTCATCTTCTAATTTGCCATCATCCTCTAAGGGAGATTCGTCCTCGATTCTTAATATTCTCTCTCTTTGTTTTCAACCCTAATTAGGCTCATCAAAGCCTCCCTCTTATTCCTAAGGAACATTCTCCTGAATCGATCTAAATTTTTTTTTTGTACAGGGGTGATCTGATAAAAAAATAGAATAAGTATATTATTGTATACACTATTGCATCAACGATCTCATTCGATTGCAGCATTATCAAATAAATTTGTCTTGGTACTTACACTGTTATAAACACTCTCAATCTTTAAAAGTTCCACAAACCAAAGCCTTTAGATTGATACTTACACATGTAATGGAAATCTGCAATATCCATAAAGGATAACTTTAGCAAACAGGAGACTAGCTAAAGATGAGACAAAAGTTCTTCCAGCAATACAGCAGAACCAGTGCGAGAAAATATGTAAATGATTTATTTTCATCCTTTTATAGAAAAATTTCTGAACTGCAAAAAAAGAATACATTGTCTTTCTATCTAAGAAAGAAAAGATATAAAAAGCATCCCAATTACCAAGGGGGAGAGAGCGAGTAGAACAAATTGTTGTCCATTGTTTTAAAAGTGAATATATCTGAAATCTGGAAACACGTGATCGGAAGTAATATGTGAATGTATATAAATCAGTAAAATATTTTTACAATCTTAGGACGATTAATTTCAAAAGTAAAATAATTTTGTAAGATATTTGACTTTCAGATTGTGATTCTCAATTTCAAGGGGGGGGGGGGGGGGGGATGTCATTAAAATATGTCAACATCCAGCACATTTGTAGTCTTTACAAATACATTTGTCTCGGAATATGAAAGAAACACAACTAAGAATATAAGAGAAGATGTCTCACAATTTCAAGTGTCAAATCATACAATTCACTTATAAAATATAAGAATTCTATCGTTGAAGATCTTAACGAAGTAAGATTCTAACCTTTACCACTGCTTAGTAGCTAGTCCATTATGGAATTTGCATCAAAGTCTTTGTAGCTCACAGAAGACGAGCCTACATTAAAATGAGATAATGATACAATAGTTAACTTGTTGCCATAGAGAAGATGCATTTTATGTCTCATAAAATGGCTACCGAATTTTGGACGAAAGTCGAGATGCTTTTCAATTTATTGCTAATACATCTGGTAGCTGAAAACCTTCCTGTTTGTAAGAACCATAATTAAGCTATTAGTGATTGTATAAAAAACTCGCACGTTATAGAGAAATTTGCGTACATCTTCAGAATAATTTGCAAGAACTACGATTAAGCTATTAGTGATTGTATAAAAAAACTCAGCACGTTATGGAGAAATTTGCGTACATCTTTAGAATAATGTTACCTAGTGAATCAGATGTAAAGTAACATTACTTCTCATAAAACAAACATTATAATATTACTGATTTGAAACAATCAAAGAAGGACCAATTCGAATGTTAGCTAGGGGAACAAATTACCTGTTTAGACAAATCAATTAGTGACTCCATAACCTTTTCCATTAAAAAATATTTCTCAATCCCGAGGCATCCACACACGTACAAACTCCCAGTCTTGAAGATGACCCGTTTCGATCACATGTTCATATATTTCCCTTGTTTTTAGAACACCAAATATCTCAGCTGCATGAGCTATGTAGATTTGTACGTGCTCAACTTCTCAGTAGTTGGAATAACCTTTGTAGCTTGATCACATACCCTCATAGCTCGCTTAGCTAGATCGTAGTCCTCCTCCAGTTTAGCATTCAGCAAATACAATGGATTCACTACAACAGCAGCTCCACTTCAATAACATGCTCAAATAACTCTCGATCCCATTCCAATTTTGATTTCCCATATCTTTTAAGAAATTTAGAATGATAAGTGACCCATATATCCTTTATGTGCGGATATTTAATGATCTTCACGCTTCTTTAACGAACCTTAAACGCATCCTCAAAGTATTTATGATCTTCCAAAAGTATATCATAGTTTATTATAATTTGGGGCATGACTATTCTTAGATCCAATATCTGCTCGTAAACTGCATGATCGAGTTGACTCCAAGGTAGATCCAATATATCCCTTATGATATAATAGTAGGCCAACAAAGTCCACAACCACCCAACTTCATCCGTTAACTTCCTGATCCCACTGCAAATTATAGCATCCACATTCAACCCTGAAATTTCAGTAGCATGCTCAGTGAGAAAATCACACATTATTGGGCTAAGGCTTATTTTATAAATAAATATAGAACATATATAAATAAAAATCCTATATAAATTATAAAGAAAATGACATTGAAACAGGATGAATCATGTATACAACATGAGGCTTATTCTCATACTTCTTTTATATGCCATTCGATAAGCTTTGAGGATCAACCTCGTTTACATTATGTGCGAGTCACTATAGAGGAAGTTATATTTATGCAAGTAAAATAGACCAACATTAATGTTCCTCGATCACTAAATAGGACTGGTTGTATTTGGATATGCATATGGTTTAATGTAATACCGAATGCTTTTTAGAATGAATGTTATCAAAGAGCATATCCATGTGAATTGAAACATATTTGGAAGAGGATTTGAAGAGCAATAAACATATACGAGTTACCAAGAGAAAATCCTCGTTTATAGTCCCTATTATTGATGGTGAACTTCATTCATTTGTGATGCTAATAAGGACATTTGGGAGACCAACTTTTGTGGGAAAAAAATCAAAATAAAGACACAATAATTTTAGATGAAAGTGTAGAGATTGAGCCATTAATCGATGAGTGCGTAGATGTCGTGATGAAGTAATTAATAAAACAAAATATCAGGGGCGATATGAGCCGAAGAAAATTTTTTCGGTAAGGATTGTTGAACCAATCAAGCCCTACTATTAAAAGTAATGGGGGATTCTTTAACCCTCTCTCCATTTCGCTCTCTTCTTCTCTCTGTTATTGTTACATTCCAACATTTTATTTTATTCCAACAACTTCTCTCTTAAGTGGGTGTCTCAAAATTTTATGTTTATAGGGTTTTAGAGTTTGATCTGTTTTGAAAAAAATGGGTTTTGAATTTCGAGACTTAAGTTCTATACGGTTGTTAGAGACAAATTTGTTAGTTTGAAATTATAATATAATAGATGTAGGTTATACACGTTAATGTATCGCAAAAAAGGAGCTGAAATTTTGAATCGGCATAGAATTACAAGATTTCATATTGGTGTTGGAACATGAAATCTATTAAGTAGTATTCGAACACAATACTTTGCATAGTTTTCCAACACATATATCTATTAAGTAGCCAATAAGCTAATTAAAACCACTCCACTATTTGGATTTTTTGCAAATAGTCGATGTGCATTATAGAATTCAATTAGAGAAAGAAATGCACCGAGTATCTAAATCTAACACCGAGTTTAACTTGTGACAAGATTTTTTTTTTGCCTGTATCTAAATCTAACACCGAGTTTAACTTGTGACAAGATTTTTTTTTTGCCTACGAGTTTAACAGTTAAATGCACCTATGAGTTTAACAATTATACCTTTTGATTGAAGTAATGTACACAAAATCAACTATCAAACCTAATCGAGAGAAGAATTACATAAAACTAGCAATGGTGAGAATCAAATCAATTGTGTATTAAAGTAACAGACTCCTCATCTTTGATAGCACATATGAATTGATGCTGCCAATGTTCCAAAGTCAGAATGTTATTTCATTAACATAGCAATAGGAGAAGGTAATGCAAATACCGTGAGAAGAATATAACCATAAATAATATTAAATCTCCCCACATAATGTTCATGTGACAAGCATAATTATAGATGAAGAAAAAAGATACACATGTACAAACAGAGGAAGAGAGGAATACCCTATTACGTGCTCAAATCATATCTATAACAAGAGTGTAGGGATGGTCACTTCATCCATTGAAGAAGAAATGTTACAAGTAACATGATCAAACAATCTTCACTCTTCTTTGGTGGTATCCATCAAATTCTAAAAATCGATTAGCTAAAAGAAATTTTCTTGAAGCTAAAGGGAGATGAATATATGTTAAGTGATAATAGTAGATAAAAATAAAGAATAAAAAGATCAGATAAAGGCAATTTTCAATCTTATAGACATAACCACTATATACTCCTGAAGATAAAGGAATTAGAGAAAAATATGAAAATAGAGCAACTCTTCTTCCAAATTGGATGTGCATTTACAGTCGTTTACTGAAGAAAGTTAAACTAAGAAATAATGAAAACAAAGAGTAAAACAACACAGAGTAAAAAAATAGTACTCACAGTAACAAAATACTCACAGCAAACAAATGGTTCTTCTCACAATGGTTTCCTCAAAATGATTCTTCTTACAGTAAAACTTCATAGCGAAATGAAGGACAGAGGGGAGGGAGTATGAAAAGAGAGAGAGAGGATCGGGAGTGTGAAAAGAGAGAGAGGAGAGAGAAGAGGGAAATAAAAGTTAGGTCGAAAATTTTGTGACTGCCGATAGCGGTTACAAACCAAATATTAGGCTAAAATTTGTGACTACTAGAAGCGGTTACAAATTTATAACTGCCAATATCAGTCACAGATTTAGTATTAGACTAAAAGTTATGACTGCTAAGAGTGGTTACAAATTTATGACTGTCGGTAGCAGTCACAAATTTAGTATTAGACCAAAATTTTTGACTCCTCTTAGAAGTTATAATTTTGTGACTGTTCATAAGAGTTAGAACTTAGCCATACTGATAAATTTGTGACTTCTTGTGAAGGTTATAAATTTATGACTGCTTATAGGAGTCATAAATTAATTATAGGGTAACATTTGTGACTCTCATTAGCGGTGACAAACTAATTGACTCAAATTTTTTATTACCCATTGATTTTATCACCCCTAATGGGAGTTACAAATAATTTTGTGACTGCTCCCGGGAGTGATAAATTTTGTCACCCCCATTAGCAGTCATAAAAAGGAAGTCACAAAATTAGCATTTTGGTGTAGTGATACTTAACATCTTCAATAAATTGATCTTTGTGAAATTTTTCCACCTCTTACTGAATATGTTGATTCTTTTGGGGACTAAAAACCCTGCGCCTCTGCTTGATCGACTTGGCATCCTTATTGACATGGATCTCATGACAGAGGAAATTGGGATCGATCCTAGGCATATCCTCATGGCTCCAAGCAAATACATTTCTCTGTTGCCTTAGGAACATAATCAATTCCTATTTAAGGACTAGATCCAGTGTTGAGACGATCTGCATAATTCTCTCTAATTTGTCATCGTCTAAGATATTGCTTTCAGTAGCTTCCATAATCTGTCCCTTAACTAATTCTTTCTCGTCTCGTAGACCTAAACCTTTAACTTCAGATCCACTGTTAGGCTCAGTTGTATCCACCTGATAAGTGGTAGTTTTCTTCTTTAATTAAACCAAGTCCGCTTGATTGGCTGAGGTGTAGTAACACTCTCGGGCCACTTTTTGGTCACCTTTCACAACACCTACCCCAAAATGTGTTGGAAACTTCAAGCATTGATGGACTGTTGATAGTACAGCTTCAAACTACTTCAATCCTACCCTATCAAGGATCATATTATAGGCAGATTGAACGTTTTTATCCATCACAAAAATGTATTTTCTCAGTACGGCTCATCGGCTAGGTGCCTAACAACACTTCTAGCTTGACTTTACCAAGAGGGTAAACCTTTTCACCTGAAAAACCTATTAATGCCCTGAGGTACCATTCCAATTGGCTAAGGTCAAAACTCTAAAAGTAAGGGTAAAACATAATATCTGTTGAGCTCCCATTGTCAATTAAAACCCTGGCGATGACACCATCCTGGATCCTAAATTTGATGACCAATGGATCATCATGGGAATAAAGTACCCCAGAGAGGTCGTTCTTAGAAAAATCGATCACCAATTTGTCTCTGTTGACCTTCCTGGTCCGAACATGTTCGTTTAGGTTGATTTTCTGGATATAAGAATAAGATTGTGACTCGTTCAAGTAAGCTTTTCTTTTGACTGTGTGATCACCTCCTCGGGCATCGCCACCTGTAATTACATAATTACCAGATGAACCAAAACTGATCATAGTTACCTCATGTTCTTGTTGTTTGGTCTTCTTCAAAAAGTCAGTATCATCTTCATGATTTCTCTTCTTATCATCTCTGGGTTTGCATGGAGAGTTTGACCTTCCTCTTGCTTCTCTGCCTTCTCGTCGATAGATAGACTTATTTAATTTTCCTCAGTGAATGAGAGATTCTACATTATTTTTTAAAGAGATGCAGTTATCTGTTGTATGGACACGATCCTTGTGGAATTCATAATATTTAGATCTGCCCCTTTTATTAGGGGGAGCCTTCAACCTTTCAGGCGATTACAAATCCTTATTGTGTTTAATTTTTTGAAGGATATGGTGAATTCTAACACTCAATGGGGTATAGGTTCCATATTTTTTAAGTTTGTCCTTTATTAGCTTATGCTCCTTTTGTTCCTTTTTATCAGACTTTGTAGTTAAAATCTGTTTTGTAGCCATGTCTTCCTTGGCATTCATTATCTTTCCTGCCTTCGCCACGAGTTCGGCCATAGTTTTAGTAAGGTCTTTGGATAAATTATAATACAGTTTCTCAGGAAGAAATCCACTCATTAGAGTAGTGATGGATATTTTTTACTCATAATCAACCACTTCCATTTTCTCACTATTAAAACGAGTGATGTACTCCCTGTAGTTCCCCTACGTGCTGCCTTACACTCAAGAGATGGGCTACTCTTTTTTACCATCTTGCCTCCGAAACAGAATTTGCTAATAAACAGCTCGACAAGCTGGTTGAAGTTGGTAATTTGTCCTCGGGGAAAGTTATTGTACCATATTTGGGCAGAACCCGTAATGGTACTTGAGAATGCTCTACATCTAATCTCACCGGGGACTGAATAAATGTCAGTGACAGCTTGATATTGCTTAATATACATAACTAAATCAGTTTTTCCATTATATTAGGGGGTGACTATATGAGCTTTAAACTTAGATGGAGTAGGAAAATCCATAATCGCCTGAATAAAAGGGGATCCTTTAGCAATACTTCACTGCAAGGGATTCTTTTCTTTTTCCATCTCTCCTAGACGATCTTCCAATTGCTAGATTGATCCTTTCCACGAAGGATTGCCTACATCAGATTTGTGTGAACTCGCTCGGTTGTCTCGTCCTTGTATCTGCGCTGAACTTTCTTCATGAGAAGTTTGCTCGATATATTTATATCGTCGAACACTCGTTCTTAACCTGAAAGAGGCTTCACGATGGTAGGTTAGACGTTGAGTGTTTTTGGACAACGCTCTAGGAAGGTTTATATTTGTTCGGGGTCCCAAATGGTCAGAAAGTTAAGCTCTGCTCAATCTTTCCAGGGCGCTTGGCCTTTCAGGAGAGAAAGAATATCCATCATAGAACTTTGAGGATCTAATTAATGAATTGACTCCTGGGTGATAAGTCTTATCATGTGATGACTTGGAATAGCTATGTCATTTATGACTAGGAGGTGGAGGTGGCATTTTTATCATTGGTGATAGAACAACTTACAACCTAGATAAGGCTGGAGATTAAGCTTCTAGCGACTGAGACAATTATCTTATTGACTCTTATATAGAGTCTTGGCCCCTGGATATACTAGCAAGGATTCCATTTAGGTGGGCCAGTATAGGCGGAGCACATTGAATAGTCGAATTGCCTTCACTTTTGGCACTAAGCTCTGTATCAGTCATTTTTCT
This sequence comes from Sambucus nigra, assembly GCA_949130495.1. NCBI lineage: Eukaryota > Viridiplantae > Streptophyta > Magnoliopsida > Dipsacales > Adoxaceae > Sambucus > Sambucus nigra. Next base: position 635,486,299 of record OX422207.1, on the reverse strand, counting down.
GGAATATGGATGTTCGAGATAGAGAGAGGCAATTAGACACACGTTCCCCCAGACAACGCTAATCCGTTGATGTCAAAAAATGGATTGGGTCCAAATTTATAATCACAGATAATATATAGAATTATAATGAAATAATAAAAAGGGAGACACAAGATTTTAAAGTGGTTCGGCTGTGTAAGAAAGCCAACGTCCACTGTTATGGTATTGATGTCAGACATAATAGAAAGCTAGGTACTCTTATAAAAAATAATAACCTAGAAACCGTTATATCTTTTCCTTTTATGAAATGGATACAATGTATTTATAATAACCCGGAGATCAAGGGTTGGAATGTTAAGGGATGGAATGCCGTTATACATTTAAGCATTTACACTCGTACATAATGAATGTGATGGTTTATTGTGTGAACCATGTATGGGAAGACCCTTGGTATGGTGACACTTACTTGGTACTGATGGTCTGTATTCTTTATGTTGGTCGGCATACCTGCCGATCTACTATCTGCTGACTAGGATTTCAACCACGTAAGAAAAAAAATGTATACTTTTGATTGGTCATGTAGGTGGGTAATTTTTGGTATCAACAATCGCCATTAGTCATAATGGGTGGTGTCCACCTTTTTTCACACACAAACCAAATGCGCTCATCAATCGCTTTCAAAGCTTACCTCATTCTAGCTTTCTAATAAGCATAATTAAACCCATTGAAAGTGGGTAGCCTATTATATGAATTATCCATAAAACCCAAATTTTAAAGGATCACATAAAAACTTAGTTCAATAGTCTCCGATACTAATTGGAGAATGCGGATTCTTATGGATAGTCCGTATATTAGGTTACATACATACAAAATTAAAATTTACCAAAATTTTATCTTGATTAGAAATTAGTTGTGCATGCAATAAAGTGTCCAAATTAATTATGCCAAACCACAAAAATAATCAAACTAAACATGCGAAGAAGATAAGGAAAAATACTTTTCAGGAAAAATCGAGTATTCAGCACTGTAAAGAGTTTGATAGACACAATCGACTTACAGTCTACTTAGCTTCACTCAGTATAATGCGTAGGGTCTTTAAATCTTCTACAGAATACGACACAGTCCAGCACTGTCCACATGAAGCGGTCTTCCCTAGGTATCCACCAATAAGCCTCAGGACACACGATCCTTTTTTTTCGTCGTAGAGCGTAAACTCCACAAATCAACAGTAGAGTATAAACTAACAAATTATATATGGGATGAATGATTTGGAAAAGGTAAGTGTTCTTCTAAAACACAAAGATAAGAACTTTTGGTTCAGATACTGGGAATTCTTTTTTGCTAAAAATCTTGAGAAAAACTGATCAAAACAAATTTTTATAAGTAAAACATGAATTTTGAGGAGGCAAACTCGTTCGAATGAAAATGGCATCTCGTTCGAATGAAAACACTAGTTTCGTTCTAACGATATCAAGTCTCATTCGAACGACAACCCATTCTCATTCAATCAACCTTCTAATGACCTTCCAATGACTTTGGATATGTTAAACCGAGGATTATCGTTCAATGGTCATTCGAAGCTTGTTCCAATGAAAAGGGACTTTCGTTCTAATGAGATAAATATCTCATTCGAACGAGATTAAAATAAGAAAAAATTATTTTCAAAATCCATATTAACAAAATGCCTCGATTTAAAAAAAACATCCCAGAATACGATTCGTATGAGAAGTAAAAACCACAAGTCATATACCTCCATAAAGTGTTAGTGATAAATCCAACGGCTTGAAATCTGTAATTGATACTCGATCACTAACATATCTTAAAATGATCATGGAGGCAATGCAGATGCAGTGTTCGGTTTGAAACTTTTATTTTTAAATTGTAATGGGATACGCCTGTAATACCCCGTATTTTTATGGCTTTTAAATTTAAGGATTTATTAAATTTAATTGAGATAAATTAATTTAATTGAGATAAATTAATTTAATTTTAATCCGAAATGTTGTTTTAAATATTTACTAGCGTGACAAGAGTTAGTAATTATTGGGAATATATTATTTTTTGCATATAACTGGATGAGTATAGTAATATATGAGATTTATTTTTATAATATTGTCACGTGTGAATAAAATGACAATTGTGAAAATTTAAGTCGGGACGCGCCTGTGTCGTGTCGGGACTAAATATGGATTAATAAAAGTGAATATTTTATAAGTTGTTCGTATGGTCATTTTGATTGCGCCAACGTGACCGGAAGGGTCGAGATAGTCAGAAAAGTATACCCGGGAGTTTGATTTGGGTCTCGGGCATTTTTAGGCCAAATTAGTACCCCGGGAGGGCATTTTAGTCATTTTATATTTTTGGGTAATTAAACCCACGAAAATTAAAGGCGTTATATCAGATGTTTAGGTTATCTCCTAGGGTTAGATAACTCAAAACACTAGAACGGCCATTGGAGAGGAGAGGAGAGAGCTCTCAAGGCATTCCAAGGCTCAAAACTCACCCCTTTGCACCGCCGCCACCGCCGCCACCGCCAACGCGTAGATCGAGAGATGGGGAACGCAACCACACCAAATTCAACACCAAACCAGATTTCTGAAAATCCCAGGCAATTGTTTATCTTTCTTATTTCGTTGATGCATCTTTCATATTGGTTTAGGAATGATTAGGATGAATTGTATGGAAGAAAAACCCAATTTGAGATAGGAAATTGCATGTAGTGATGACTTAAATGATATTCTGGAAACCCTTTGTCATCTAAAGGATTAAGAGTTTGATTAAGAAAAGAGTTCTAATTAGATACAAACACTAAAAATTTTATTCCGTATGATCGGACCATTGGAATCGCTTGAAATTTTAGTATGTTGTAGCGAACGGCGAGACAGGACTGCTGACAAAAATTCAGCTTGATCGAACGGTCGGATTTCTAAAAATATTGTTTTTACTAGAGAGTTTTATGTTTTGAGGACTCTTAGAGAGTTTATATTTTGAGGACTCTTCTAAATAATAAAAATTCAATTAAATCTCCATTTTTATTCCGATTTCGAAACCGTTTGAAATTCTCATCTTTGAAAATAAAATTCAAAATCCTTTAATGTAAGGTGAAATCTATATTTTTGGGATATTTTGCATAAGGGATAATGTAAGTATATATTAAAGGGGAGAGACACGTAAGAGAGAGTTACGTTGGAATATAAATGGATATCTACTGAATTGTACATTTGGAAGAATAGAGTCCATGAGGGTTACGTAGTAAGTTGGAAAAACCCTTCGAATTAAAGTTAGAAACGAACCATTATACTTGATAAATAATAACGGGAAAATAAGGATAAATGTTGTGAATGTGGGTTATGGGATAAACCTAAATTGATATAATAAAAGTGGTATATTTATATGATTATGTATGCATATATTATACACTTGTGAAAATCATGCCCGCGCTACTTGCTATCCCTGAGGTTTTCGCGCTGGGACGATCTTATCTCGTGTGCCTTATGGGGGATATTGACTCGTACCCTAGAAGATAGAAATCATAGGTACAGGCTATCGAATCGGTAGTCACGGTCCTAAGAGACGTGAGGGTATGTACTGACCTCTTGGACTTGGAAACTATGCTTCGCCTCAATATTGTTTGTGTATGTATTTATACAGTTCGAGAGTGATTCCGTACTTGTATTACCTTTAGTACGATTGATACGGAGATTGGATAACAGAGTATGCCCGCACCATAGTTTTTATGTGGGGTGCTGTTATGATATATATATTATACGAGTAGTTAATATATATATGAAATTCTGAAATCTGGAACTGCCTACTGTGATTTGATATGTAGGACATGGTTGATGACTCAAATTATAAATAATTGTTTTGAGAAAGTATAATATGACACTGGAAAACTTTATTGATTAATAAAGTTAAAAGGAGAACCTTGGTTACAAATTGAAATCTTACGTTTTAAATACTTGTGTTGTTCAGTTGTAAATCCTGCGAATAACCTAAGATAAGTTAAATCATTGGGGAAAGATAGTGTGGTATATGACGAGATAGATCAATGGAAAGGTTAGTGCGATAGGTGTGCACATTAGAAGAGAGGTGAGAATTTCTCAAGAGAGTGTCGCACTAATATGTTGTTGCATTAGCCTGTAATCAATTTAAATACTTGTTAAACGAATTTTTAAATCATATACACTATCGGGCTCTGACCCGTTTCTATTTCCTTTTCTCTCTTGTATATATATATGTATGTATTACAGGTGCCCAGCCACAGGGGCGTCTTACTTAGGATCCTTTGGAAGGAACGTGCTGCAGCTTAGGTGGGAGTTGCAGGCCTGTTGTTTAGACGACTTCATCCATTTGATTCTACTCCTAGTTCAGTTTTATCCAGCAGGGGCATGTGTCGCCCTCTTTCTATTATTTAGTTGGTATTGTCAGAGATTGAAATTTTTACTTTCGGTACCTTTATTTCGGGATTTATTACTGTCAGGATGTTTTCCTTTAGTGTTGTAAATGTTGGGATTTATTATTGATGATTAAATTCGTGTATGTTCAATTCTATTTTTATTCTTAATGTGTGACTCTTTAGATGTTAATGGTTTAAGGTTTTATAACCGGATTTAATAAAATGAGAATACGGTTTTAAATGGTTTTGACACTTAGCTTAATTATTTGGGGTGTTTAAATTGGAAAAGTATTTTTACGACAGTGATGCTAAGAATGAACCAACTGTTCACCTTGATTTTAATTTAATAAAGGAGAGATCGCCCGGTATTTAATTAGGCGGGGTGTCACAGGTGGTATCAGAGCATCAGGTTCTAGTCTCCTTAGGATCTGTACGGCTTATTATGCTTTCAGCGTTGCTTTGTTTATTATAGAGCCCTATGTTTAGGATTGTCGATTCCTTTGACGAGATTTTGTTCTCCTGCTATAATGTGTTTACACTAGTGAATTCTAATTTCATTCGGATGTGTGCGTGTGCCGAGCGATGACGAATGTCAGAAGAGGACCGTTAAGCGTACATCAGGAGGCAGGGCTCAGTTGAGATTATGAAATATATCCGAGGATGATGACCGTAGTCGAGGTCACCTCCATTATGTCACGAGAAGCCATGACTAGAAAGGCGACTAAAGTGCAACAATGATTTTCAAATGCTGTTATAGTCGAATGAGGTGCCAGGGTAAACTTACCCAACGTATTACAAAAACGTGTAGAGACTGTTAGTGGGAAATTTTAGAAACGCGAAAATTGTATGTGTTTACCAAAGGAGGTATAGTATCCAAAGGCTTAAATATAGGACGGAGTGTGGCAAACTGAAAGTGAAAATTTAAAGAAATTTTTCTTGGCTTTCGGGACGAAATTATAATGGTTGGAGTCAACCACCAATTTTAGAAGTGGAATGCTATGCCTATAGGAGAACCTTAGGTACAGTGTTGACCGTATGTTCCTTCCTCAACTGTTCAGGATGAGAAGCAAACGTGATTCTGAACTCATCGCAGGAGGGCATGACAGAAGTCCAATTGTGGATATGAATCCTAATCGTTAGCAAATTTTGAATCAAAAGAGGTAGATACTAGTGGAGGAAACGACTCCAAGTGGGAGACCAACTTGTAATAATAGTTGATAATACTCGAGGAGGAAATTCTGATGGACGACCGATTCAGAGGTTGACAATGTCATATTTTGTCAATATAGATGATAACTCTTCTTTGTGGGGGAAGTTAAAGGAATCGAAGAATTTAGTCGAGAATAAGACTGAATACAACGGTGGTGGTATAGAACCACAAAAGGATGTGGATACACATCAGGAAAACCATTTAAATGCTTCAGATAGTTAAATTCTTACCAAGTGATGGTAAATTTAGTAAGTACTATTATAGATAGTAACATGATCTTTATGGCCTAAAAAGCTAAGGGAACAACCGAGATGGCTAACAGGAATCGAGTCTACTAAAGTCCGAGAGAAGGACAATCCTAACCTGGTTAGTAGGACATGTGATAAGTGGATTATGTGTTGAGGTATTTTGGTGCGGAGTGAAATTGCTAGCGATAATATGTCCCAAAGTGAGAAAAAGGGACAAGAATACGGTGACTAGTAAAGGACGACGATTAAAAATAATTTTGTTTTGGTTTGGGCAGACGTGTTACGTCCGAAAACCATTTGTGTAGTCAAGACGATTGCCAGGATGGAAGTAAAAGTTGTATCCTTAGAGGATACGGCGTGTTTATGTGACACGAGCGAGTCACCATATTTTGTTCATTGCTAGATTAGCATGTGAGACGAGTTTAATGCATATCATTATAAATGTTACCATTATGTGAATATTTTTCCTTAGTATAGCGGGATTTTTCTTTGGTGCTATCCGCGGGGGATGAATGAGTATATTAACAGTGTTTTATACTTTATTGAGGTTACTCGTTGTAGTGATGCGATACACGAGTATGATATTATCTTTGTTAAAATGTTATAGAAATGGGTAGTATGATAGTGGGAATTTATTGCAAGGCTATCGGAGTGGTTACACTGGTGAAACACGTTTTGTTTTGACGAGGCTTTACCTATAAGAAGGTTGGACTCGCACTTATATTATCAATCCTAGAGACTTCGGAGGAGATAGTGGGCTCGAGATATTCGATACCAATGTACGTATAGACTTTGTCAGTATGATTCAGTATGTACCGGGATTTACCGTTGAGCGAAAAGACTTGACTCGGTATTATATTTAGCACTCCGGACTTAGTGATAGGAAGAGTGCAGTGTTATATTTATCCTTAAGAGATGTGGGAGTTAAGAGTTATACCCCTAATGTTAGAAAAAGGAAATTTAGAGAATTTTGATCGTATGTATCCGAGGTTTATAGAATATAATTACCATCAACCAATACGAGACGATAGTGAAATTGGTGAAACGTTCTTTGTTAAACATAATTACGGGAGAAATTGTAACTTTTCTGTTAAGGGACAGAATAAAGGGGTATATACTATGGATGGAGGACCTAACGAATTTCGATAACCGACAATGCTAGGTAGTAGTGTATCGGGGGGGTTCCTTGTTTGGATTTCGCTTTGCGAGACATCTCACGCATGAAACTTAACGTAAGGTTGGAAATAGGGAGACGTTTGGTCACTATTCCATGAGTTCGGTACCCTGGTCGAAATGGGATCAAGTAATTATGTATGTAAGTTGGAAGTTGAATTTTGTTTTAAGGTCATTGGAGCCGAATTTTTGTGGTATGAAAGCATTGAAAGTTATCCCCACGAGTTGAGGGGTGGAACGATGATAAGGAGAATTTAAGAATTTTGATTTCTAGGGTGATTAAGAGTACCCAAATGTCATAACGCGTACAGAACACAAGGTAAATAAAGATTTGGAATGATTTTTTAGCATGGATTATCTGGAAAGAACTTTATATTATACAAAAGAGATGACCTGTAATTATTTTGATGAATAGAGCGTTAGTGATTTATTTTGGTTGTTGTACCTATTTGGGAAAATTGTTGTACTTATCTGAGGAATGTTGAGAATTATTATTCCTATTTTATTGTCATGGAATTTGAATGCCCTATTTCTTCTATTCCGTTGAATTTAGTTAGTCCTACAGATGAGTAGCACGCCGTTCGCTCTCCCAGGGCGGTCGGAGTGTTGCAAAAATGTGGGCATCTTGGTTAACTACAGTTAAAATAGTCCGAGTCGAAGGGACGTGGTAATAGACGTGTGAAATATATGTTTGTGGGAATAGTATGACGAAGTGGAAGTGATAGAATGGATTAAACGTCACATGAGTGGAGATAATCCATACATAGGTGTGTAATTAGAATAGCACACCCAAATTTGAATTGGAAGACTGTGGGAAGTCATTTAAGAAGAGTATTCCTTGAATGGAGCAGAATTAAATGATTATGAAGAACACTCGGAGCGGAGTTGTTAGTAAGCAAGTATGAGAGCGACTTGCACATACAAAGGGTGATGATGTTGGTATGGTATAAGAGATCCAAAAGTGCGCTTCGTGGAGAGAAGAGCACGGGTGGAACTTTTGGCATACTACAAGGAAGGAAGGGGAGTATTACGTGTCACTTAATGTGAGACATTTCAAGGGAAGAATCGATGTTTAGCTAGACGTAGTGAGTAGTCTCTACATGCACTGCCCATGGGTAAGGTTTGGTTGAAAGAGGAGAATCAACCAAAGAATTTTGTATTTATCGAAAATTCCTGAAATTGGAAGAGGTTGGTAAAGTCGGTAAAGTTCTTAGATGGGTTGCCATCCTCAAAACAAGATCAAGGGTTTATCCCGAAGATGTGAATTAAGTCGCCGAGAAGGAAGTGATTGATATTCCTTTGGGCTGTCTTATAATATTAACTAGTATGCCCCAAACTTCCTTTGAAAGGAAGGATCGCGCCAGTGCATGGTCCGGCGCAGTATAAATTTCTGAATCAGGATGAGATTGGTGAATCCCACCTTCGATATGGGATTTCAGGAACCAGCGGAGATAAGATTTCGTTTCAAGTAGGATGTATCACCCTTAGCGAGGGAATAAGCGCATGGTGATTATAGATTAGTGGAGCCACGTGAAGGAGATTTTGGAATCTTGGTACGATGATTTCAAGAATGCTCTGTAGAAGCAATCGTACCTATTTGTCGCGTACGAGGTACTTATTAAGGTTTTGTTATGGAAGAACCTCGACTATTCTCCTTCCGTATGTTTAGAGGAGAGTAGATAATCAAAATTTTTGGATCGGTCGAGAAAATATCCGATAACTATGGTGGAATTCCACGACTGTTTTAGGCAGTCAAGAGTGGTCAAATGTTCGTATGATCTTCTCAGAATGGGAATTTCGTGTATGAATAAATTCGAGTAGTTGTCATGTAGTGAGGTGCGGCCTCCTAATGATAGTGAGATAATGGAATTTATAACGTATAGACGTAACCTATTCAAATGTTGTCAGTTAAGTGTCTCCAATGAGAATGTAAAACAATGTTGCTGTGAGGAAAAATCTATAGTGATTGAGCGCCGTACTATGTAGATAGTTTGCGTACTGACAAGGATATCCAGAATTGTGCTACCTGGTAGGCCTTATTTTCTGAATTTCGGGACGAAATTCCGTTATTAGGGGGGAAGTATGTAATACCCCGTATTTTCATGGCTTTTAAATTTAAGGATTAATTAAATTTAATTGAGATAAATTAAATTAATTTTAATCCGAAATGTTGTTTTAAATATTTACTAGCGTGACAAGAGTTAGTAATTATTGGGAATATATTATTTGTTGCATATTACTGGATGAGTATATTAATATATGAGATTTATTTTTATAATATTGTCACGTGTGAATAAAATGACAATTGTGGAAATTTAAGTCGGGACGCGCCTGTGTCGTGTCGGGACTAAATGTGGATTAATAAAAGTGAATATTTTATAAGTTGTCCGTATGGTCGTTTTGAGTGCGCCAACGCGTCCGGAAGGGTCGAGATAGTCAGAAAAGTATACTCGGGAGTTTGATTTGGGTCTCGGGGCGTTTTTAGGCCAAATTAGTACCCCGGGAGGGCATTTTAGTCATTTTGTATTTTTGGTTAATTAAACCCACGAAAATTAAAGGGGTTATATCAGATGTTTAGGTTATCTCCTAGGGTTAGATAACTCAAAACACTAGAACGGCCATTGGAGAGGAGAGGAGAGAGCTCTCATGGCATTCCAAGGCTCAAAACTCACCCGTTTGCACCGCCGCCACCGCCAACGCGTAGATCGCGAGACGGGGAACGCAACCACACCAAATTCAACACCAAACCAGATTTCTGAAAATCCCAGGCAAGTGTTTATCTTGCTTATTTCGTTGATGCATCTTTCATATTGGTTTAGGAATGATTAGGATGAATTGTATGGAAGAAAAACCCAATTTGAGATAGGAAATTGCATGTAGTGATGACATAAATGATATTCTGGAAACCCTTTGTCATGTAAAGGATTAAGAGTTTGATTAAGAAAAGAGTTATAATTAGATACAAACACTAAAAATTTTATTCCGTATGATCGGACCATTGGAATCGCTTGAAATTTTAGTATGTTGTAGCGAACGGCGAGACAGGACTGCTGACAAAAATTCAGCTTGATCGAACGGTCGGATTTCTAAAAATATTATTTTTACTAGAGAGTTTTATTTTTTGAGGACTCTTAGAGAGTTTATATTTTGAGGACTCTTCTAAATAATAAAAATTCAATTAAATCTCCATTTTTATTCCGATTTCGAAACCGTTTGAAATTCTCATCTTTGAAAATAAAATTCAAAATCCTTTAATGTAAGGTGAAATCTATATTTTTGGGATATTTTGCATAAGGGATAATGTAAGTATATATTAAAGGGGAGAGACACGTAAGAGAGAGTTACGTTGGAATATAAATGGATATCTACTGAATTGTACATTTGGAAGAATAGAGTCCATGAGGGTTGCGTAGTAAGTTGGAAAAACCCTTCGAATTAAAGTTAGAAACGAACCATTATACTTGATAAATAATAATGGGAAAATAAGGATAAATGTTGTGAATGTGGGTTATGGGATAAACCTAAATTGATATAATAAAAGTGGTATATTTATATGATTGTGTATGCATATATTATATACTTGTGAAAATCATGCCCGCGCTACTTGCTATCCCTGAGGTTTTCGCGCTGGGACGATCTTATCTCGTGTGCCTTATGGGGGATATTGACTCATACCCTAGAAGATAGAAATCATAGGTACAGGCTATCGAATCAGTAGTCACGGTCCTAAGAGATGTGAGGGTATATACTGACCTCTTGGACTTGGAAACTATGCTTCGCCTCAATATTGTTTGTGTATGTATTTATACAGTTCGAGAGTGATTCCGAACTTGTATTACCTTTAGTACGATTGATACAGGGATTGGATAGCAGAGTATGCCCGCACCATAGTTTTTATGTGGGGTGCTGTTATGATATATATATATTATACGAGTAGTTAATATATATATGAAATTCTGAAATCTGGAACGGCCTACTGTGATTTGATATGTAGGACATGGTTGATGACTCAAATTATAAATAATTGTTTTGAGAAAGTATAATATGACACTGGAAAACTTTATTGATTAATAAAGTTAAAAGGAGAACCTTGGTTACAAATTGAAATCTTACATTTTAAATACTTGTGTTGTTCAGTTGTAAATCCTGCGAATAACCTAAGATAAGTTAAATCATTGGGGAAAGATAGTGTGGTATATGATGAGATAGACCAATGGGAAGGTTAGTGCGATAGTTGTGCACATTAGAAGAGAGGTGAGAATTTCTCAAGAGAGTGTCGCACTAATATGTTGTTGCATTAGCCTGTAATCAATTTAAATACTTGTTAAACGAATTTTTAAATCATATACACTATCGGGCTCTGACCCGTTTCTATTTCCTTTTCTCTCTTGTATATATATGTATGTATTACAGGTGCCCAGCCACAGGGGCGTCTTACTTAGGATCCTTTGGAATGAACGTGCTGCAGCTTAGGTGGGAGTTGCAGGCCTGTTGTTTAGATGACTTCATCCATTTGATTCTACTTCTAGTTCAGTTTTATCCAGCAGGGGCATGTGTCGCCCTCTTTCAATTATTTAGTTGGTATTGTCAGAGATTGAAATTTTTACTTTCAGTACCTTTATTTCGGTATTTATTACTGTCAGGATGTTTTCCGTTAGTGTTGTAAATGTTGGGATTTATTATTGATGATTAAATTCGTGTATGTTCAATTCTGTTTTTATTCTTAATGTGTGACTCTTTAGATGTTAATGGTTTAAGGTTTTATAACCGGATTTAATAAAATGAGAATAAGGTTTTAAATGGTTTTGACACTTAGCTTAATTATTTAGGGTGTTTAAATTGGAAAAGTATTTTTACGACAGTGATGCTAAGAATGAACCAACTGTTCACCTTGATTTTAATTTAATAAAGGTGTGATCGCCCGGTATTTAATTAGGCGGGGTGTCACAACGCCAAATTACCAAAATACCTAAGATATGAGAAATTATAAAATCTTATTCTTACAAATGCTCCCCATTGGCTATTCCGGTAAAGAACAAAAATCGAAAATCAAATTACAATAAAACCCCAAAGACAACGTATCCTAATGTCCTCCTAATCCCAAGAGCATAACGACATTCAAAACTTTATCTTCAACTAAAATTGTCCTTCCCTAGGTCAACTTTGTCTTAATCTTGTTTAGTCCATGAAATTATCATCAAAGTAGAAGAGACCTACACACATAAGACATAAAATACGGTGGCGCGTAAGAGTTTTAATGAAAACTGAAACGCCCCTCAAAATTTTTCTCCCACTTTTTATCCTTAATAGACAAAGGGTTAGAATCTAAGCATAAAGAATCAAATCTATCATCACAAAGATATGAGAAATTATAAAATTCCTAAGATATGAGAATTTATAAAATCTTGCTCTTACAAATTTGACCTTCTCACCTTGATAGAAACCAGGTCAAACCTCGTTCAACTCCCTAATTCACTTTAATGCTCTCTCGACCCATAAGGATTTAATCTTAAAGGGTAGGTTTTTAGGAAAAAAAAGAGGATTTTAGGGCTGATTGTTCCCGGAAGCAAGGAGTTTGGGTAGAAAAAACCCTAGAAATTAAGAAACCACAAGCCAACCAACTTAATTGTCACCTAAATCTACAAATCCACCAACCAAACACCAAATCAACACCAAAAACAATGATGCATAGCAAATCATAACAAAAAAATACAGAAATTATAGAGAAACCCAAGAAAACTAACGAAATGGGTCAAAGGCGTACCTAGAACCTCAAACCACAAAGATCGGCTCAGAAAATCGTAAGCAAATAGTGAGGAAGAAGAACTCTAGTTGGTAGAAAGATTTTCAGGAAGGCATGCAGTCAGTGATGGGAGATAATGACAAGGGAATGGCTAGAAATAGGAAAAGTTTAAAAATAAGGAAGAGACTTTCTCTCTCCAAGTGTGCGTATGAGGGATGTGGGTTGCAAAAAGGTCTAAATGAATGAATGATGATTTTTTTATAAGTTTGAGGCATTAATATTTACCTTTTTGAAAATAGGCATGACATCACACCTTGAAAAGACAACTGGTGCTTTGAATCTCTGCGCGCACCGCCCTAGGCACACGTGCATCAAAGGTGCTTGCCGCTACTGCAAGAAATTGACACGTGATAGATTTAAGGCCAGTTAGTATTCCCAGTTGCTCCAGCGGTAAGGGACGATTTCAGATTGTGTGGGTTAGGCACACGGTCTCGAGTTCGATTCCCCCAAAGGATACCAGACTTTAATTGGGGTGTGTGTTAGGGTGGCTCTGGCACTAGCACCCCCTGTTTAGCTTGCATGGGGGAGTCCAAAGGGCTTGTTCGTGTGGAGGTTCAGGGTTATAAAAAAAAGTATTCCCAAAAATTCATAAGTTAATGTGTTCGAACAAAGATGAGCCAAGGACCTCCCAATCCGGCAAGAACACGAGACGACCACATCATGTAGTTAAAAATTCACTCACTCAATTTGCTTAACATCTACCCAGAAGATGTCACACTTCAAAGAATCTTCTATAAGCTACAATTGTGAGCAAAATCCTGGGGGCTATTGTTATACCATAAATATAAGAAGACTCGTGGACCAATTAGAAGAGGACACCTAGACTCATATAATAACATAAATGAGGTTGTCCTTAGTAAGAAGCCCGATCGGCCCCAAAAAGAGGTCGGCTTGGCCATGCTTGGCAGATTAGTTAACCACGTCAGTTAACCCTATTAGTTAACTCTTTTATAGCAAGCATGTACTACGTGATTGAATGAGGTCAGCATGACACACGTGAAGGAAATATATAAATATTCTCTCCCATGTGCAAGTAACTAACTCATATGATTATTTTCTTACCACGTATGTAAAACGTGCACTCACCTAATCTGTAAAGGTGAGCCATGCGTCACTCTAATTTCTCTCTCCTCTAACAACCTATAAACAACACACACCACCTATATTTGGGGGGATTCAAGATTTTTGTTACTGATATTTTGTCTAACTCTAAAGAGAACATGAGAGTTCCACTATTGTACTTGTCAATGACTTTTTTCCGGTAAATCAATACAATATACACCGCAGTTATGGACGTATGCATTATTTTGGGGCGACTCCGCTTCTTATTCTTGTTCTTTTTCTCTCATCTCTCTACTATTTATAGTGTAGTAGTTTAAATTTCTTATCTCATATATGCTAATAATCAGTAGACAATCAGTATACCAATTTCAGGCGATAACATCTATATTAGGATATGCACTCTCAATTTTTCGGGATAGTCCTCATTTACTAATCCTTTATAATATTCTTCCCATCTACCTAGGATTTCCTTATTGGTAATTAATATGTATTTATTTAGGTATTTAATATACTTAATAGGGCCCATATCCTTTGTTAACCTATCTTTATTCTTTTCTATTCTACAAATTGTATTTTCACCTTCCCTAGTACATAACTTGTTATAAAGACTATTTAGGATTTTTTGTTGCGCATTACTAACAACTTTCTTGGCTTTATTCTTTAATTTCTTATTATTTTAAGGGTCTTTTTGATTTCTACCTTTTTCCTTTCTTTTAAACTTTTTCCTTTCTTTTTAGTATTAGCTATTATACTTATTCATTCCACCGCTAAGTATTTTTTTTTTAAAAAGAAAAAAAATCGCTTTAGTCTCCCATAAGATTTTCTTACCTATCTTCTCAATATCATTCATTTCCCTTGACCACAAGTTAATTACACCGTCTTTCCAACACCACTCCAATTTTAATAATATATTATCCTTAAATTTGATATCTTTGTCAACTTTTAATCCTTCCAATTTAGGTTTTGATAACTTATTTTTTTTGTTCTTAAATTGAATCCTTTAATGACTAAATTCATTACTAGTAGGCGTTATTGGTTTGTTAAGCTTTCGCCTAGAATAACCTTACAATCTTTTCGTGTACTCCACAATCTTCTTCTAATTAAGAAATAATTCACTCATGTTTTACTTTGTCCACTTCTAAAGGTTATTAAATGTTCTTCTCTTTTCTTAGAAATCGTGTCTTTTATTGCAAAATAGGCTTTAGTAAATTCAAGAATTTCCCCCCCTCATCATTCCTTTCACCCAAAACATATCCTCCGTGGATATCTATTTTGTCCTACTCCTATATGTCCAATTAAATCACCTTTTAAAAATATTTTTTCATGGGATAGTATTTGTCATTTTATGTCATCCAATGATTCCTAAAAAATTATCTTTACGTTTTCATCTAAGGCTCTTTATGGCGCACATGGACTTATAACATTTAATATTATATTATAAAGGACAATATTGATAGCCATTAGTTTGTCTCCCTATCTTTCAACATCCACCACCTTATTTCTCATATGGTTAATTACGATACCTAATCCATTCTTATAGTTATCTCTCCTTCCCGAATAAAATATTTTATTTCCTTTCCCAGTCTATCTAGCCTCTTTCCCTATTAATTTAGTTTCTTATAGGCATGATATGTTGACTTTTCTCCTTTTCAACTTACCAATAAGTTCTATACAATTACCAGTTAATGCTTCAAGAATCCACGTAGCTAGTTAATGCTTCAAGAATCCACGTAGCTAGTCTTACTTCTTCTTCTTCTTCTTCTTCTTCTTCTTCTTCTTCTTCTTCTTCTTCTTCTTATTATTATTATTATTATTATTATTATTATTATTATTATTATTATTATTATTATTATTATTATTATTATTATTATTATTATTATTATTATTATTATTATTATTATTATTAGCTATTCTTTTAGCAAGAGAATCCATCATCAAGATTTAATATAAATTTTATACTCGACTTTCAACCTGACACTAACCCAACTCGTTTCACATTCAGGCTTGAACACCGACAATACTATAGTCAAAAGAAAAAATATCAATTAGTTTATTACTTAAATTAGATTCACATATAGTCCAAGATAAATATCAACAGTTTAATTATGTTGCACTATTTGCTTGTGATAATAAACTCAACTAGGCATGTTCATATAAGTGACTATTCAAATAATGTGATCATATACGGTATATGTATGTGGATGATTTTTTAAACAATGCAATAATATAGAATATAGTTCTTTGAATGCTGATTTAAATAAAAGGGATCATATAAGGTATATGTGTGTAGTCAGATATAATACCCTATATATATATATATATATATATATATATATATATATATATATATAAAACTAGATATTTAAATTATGAGGGGGACACATAATTTAATTTATGAAATAATGGAAAAATTAAATAAATATTAATTTAGAATGAAATGAATTAATATTTACATGACTATACATTTACTAGTGTGCTACACTATATAAAAATAAATTAAGTCATAAGTGAGTAAATGTGACATAATTTAATATTACCAAGGTTCTAAAAAACGTGGGTCGTGATCGAGGCTTGGAGGTCGATCCTTAAACCTTAGAAGCCTAGGCGGGCCTTAGGCGTAAAAAGGTGTTTAGGCATTTTTTTAATATGTTTTAACATTTTTAGCTATAACAAGGCTATTAAAAATACTAAAATAGCACATACCTTTAAATATGTTTGAATATATGCAAACTAAAATACTATTTTAAGAAAAAAAAAGAAAAAAAAAACGCGCGTTTATTTGGATGAGAGGCGTAGAGGTTTGGGATAGCATTTGTCTTTTGATTGTTTTGAATGAGATATTGGTCCTTTTTTTAAAATAAGTTTTTAAAAGACGATATTGTTTAACTAAAGTGTTTTTATTTTTAAAAAAAGTGTCCTTAAGCCTTTTACAAAGAATAAGGCATAAAAGACTTAAGACGAGACGTTTCTCCCAAGCCTTAAGCCTAGGCACACCTAGACGGAGCCTAGGTGTGCCTTTTAGAACATTGATCTCAACTAGGGCATGTGTGATTAAATTATTGTAGGTTGAGATATAAAAAATATTGATAAGTGACTCTAATGACGATTTCGAGTGCATGGTTGATTCGGAATGGATTAAAATAGTCGAATTAAGTACCCGGGGGTTGTGTTTAGTTCTCGGGGGGATTTTTAGATTAATTGGGACTAGTTTAAGTCACTTATGGACCTCTTAATGGTATATGTAAAGTCAAAAACGGAATTGGGACTTATAAATGGAAGGGCTTGGGTTTAAGGAAAGGTCATTCACAAATCCAAAGGTTTGAAAGAGTTATACAAAGAGTTTGAAAGTAAGTGAAGAGAATTAAGAGGAGAATTCAAGAGTCTAAGTGAGAGACTGCATAACAATTCAAGCATACTCTAGGAATGAAGGATTGGAAGAAAATTCTCAGAGGATTATCAACATCTTCACCAAATTCAGACCCTATAAACATTAAGGCAAATAATTAACTTGCTAGTTAATTTGTGTATTCAAATTTAGTCATATTATAGTTAGGAAATGATATTTTTGGGATAGTTTCATATACATAAACTATGGAATTTGGTTAATTTATTTATGTTTGGGAAATGATATAAATTATGGATTTTAGAGAATTAATATGGATTGAAAACTCTGAAATTTTTAGAATCGATATTGATAGGAAGTATGGGATATGGAGATGATTATGTGATATGATTATTATAATGATGCAATTCTTGACTTTAATTATGAATCTTGTGAATTGATGATTAATCTTTTGAATTAAAGTGATTACTAGATGTTAGAATTATTTTAGAAATGTCCCCTTATACTCTATATGGATTGGCTAGTGTATAATACTATTTTAAAGATGATTGGGACTGATTTGGGGAAGAAAATAGAGGTTGAGGTTCGCTGACTATAGAAATGAACTGAATTGCTTTTAACCTGAACTAGTTCGGATTTATGGGTTCAAGCAGGACCGATTCGTATTTCTAAAAAAATTCAAATTTGGACTATTTTTTCATTAGAGACAAATTAAATGATTAAGGATATGAGAAAACCAAAGTTCATATTTTTATGTTTCTAAAAATTTACTAAAGTGGGTATTAGAACCTTGGGTTAAAGTAGACTTTTATTTGGGATTACGAGTTTAGAATAATTGAGGAATATAATTAAATGTGAATAATTGTGGTGAAAATTAGGATATTTGGATATGAAATAAGTGATGATATTTACGTGTCCAGAAATTGTATTTGAAAATTAATTTATTAATTAATTAATTGAGTATATAATGGAACATTGAAAAATAATGCGTTTGTGCTATTAGTGATAGACATGATTAAATAAATTATTTAGGAATATATACATGTGTGAAAATCATAATGGTTAGCAAATGTGAAAGCAAAAATATATAATGTATGCAAGAGGAGATAGCGTATGAAATTTAGGCATACTTGGGAACTAGTTAGGCGGGTAACATTACTAGGCGATTAAAATGCATACGTTAGGTGCACACTTTAGATGAGAGGTGAGTATTGTCTCAGGAGAGAGTGCGGTACCGATTTAATTATGAGTAAATGAATACATATTTATTTATGTATTTTAATTACTTGCAAAATATTTTCAAAAGGATTTGGGCGCTGACCCGTGTCAAATATATTATTCAAAACGTTTTAGGTGTCCAGTCACAGAGATGCCAAGCGCGAATATTCTTTCAGGCATCAGAGCTGCGACAATTATGGGACGTTTAAGGATTTGATGTAGTCGCTTTTATTCTCACATTCTGGACATGATTCTTTTCATATTCGAGAATATTGCCCATGTTAGTCAGATTTATTTTAATCCCATTCCACATGTTAATACCGATAATAATGAAATTTATAGTAAGAGGAAAATTCGTTGACTTTAAAAATCATGAGGTTTCAAGTCCCTCTATCCCCCCAAAGCCCATATTGACTCCCTAACTATTTATCATTTTTTCGTTATGTTAGCGGTTCCAAATGTGTTATCTTCTTATTCACCCTACTCTTCTTTTACAAATAGATCTGTGCAGAAATGTTTTTCTCTTAATTTTTGACTGCTACTTAGTATCGACAATAGGTTTGAAAAAGTATATAAAAATATCAAATTTAGATATTTGTACCCCGTCGAAGTAAGGAATCATGGCATAAATGTTTGGAATAGATTCCGTTTTGAGAGAGTTGAAAAAGCACCACAATGGAATCTGATAAGTGAGATTTCGAGTAAGTGTTTACATAATATTCTTCTGTCTGAAGAAATGATTCATCGAAATAATGAGTCACTATTGATATACACACATATGAGATCGCCAAATGTTTGGGAGTTCCTCTATTTAATCATTTTCCTTCTTCTTATTGCTGGATATCTCCTTCGTACACATCTTCTATTTGTTTCCCGGGCCTCTAGTGAGTTACAAACATAGTTCAAAAAGGTCAAATCTATGATGATTCCATCATCTATGATTGAGTTGCAAAAATTTTAGGATAGGTATCCTATATCTGAACCGAATTTTTGGCTAAAGAATCTCTTTTAGTTGCTCTGGAACAATCAGGAGATTCTCTAGAAGAAATACAGGGTTCTGCTTCTGGTGGCAACACGCTATTGGGTAGTGGTCCCGCTTATGGGGTCAGAAAAATACATTCTAAGAAGAAATATTTGAATATCAATCTCATCGATCTCATAAGTATCATACCAAATCACATTAATCGAATCACTTTTTTGAATGATTTGAATCTAAGACGTTTGATTACCCTTTTTTTAATATTATTTATTGATTTTTTTGATAAAATCAAAGTGATCAATTTATGTATGCTTGTTCCCGAAGTATAAAATGCTCCAGCTATTCCTGAATAGCTTCTTTCCAAAGGGCTTATCCTTCTTCAACTGATCCCAATGGTAAAAAAATCTATTGGAATAAAAGAAATTAGTAAAAAAGTCCCTTAACGGTCATACAAATTAATCACCGATTTGGAACAACTGTCAGGAGAACATCAAGAAGGCGTGCCGATATATCATCAGATTTGCTCTAATTTTAATTATAGAAATTCATTGTATGATTGTTATACCGATGATTTATTAGTTATGTTTGCATGTAATAAAATTATGTTTCAGGCTTAATGTGTGATTTTGGATTTTTATTATTGTCAAAATAAATTATGGTTTGATTATAATGTGGTTGTGTCACGTTGATAAAGATTAAAAATGATACGCGGCTTAATTTAATAACAGGTGGTTAGTAATTAATTAGTTTCGATAGTGATGTTAAGAATGAACTAATGAGATTCTTGTTTTATTTTAGCAGAGGGCTGACCACCCATCATTTTAATAAGCAAGATGTCACATGAGATTAGGTGTATGGGCACTCAAGACATGACATATGACGATGTTAAGCATACATGAGCAATATGTATATAGTATGACGATGTTGGGCATATATGAGTCTTAGACATGTTATGAGGAGATGCATATAAATTTGGATTCGACATTTGACGGGTATAAGGCGTGAGTGACCCTATGTTACGTGTATTGAGATATTGGTTTTCACATATAAGCTAAAAATATGTATATGTAGGCATCAGGAGCATATATCCTACATTCATTATTATGATCAAATAATGGAATTTGATGGGATGTTAGGGAGACGATAGTCGATAGGTGATGGTTGGGATTTCGACTAAGAATAAATAAGTTTAGTAAGCACGCAGAGTGTACGATAGTCCAATATTCTGGTGTGTGGTAGCACATATTCGATGTGTTACATGTTGATAGGGTGTGGTATATGTAGTTGATGTGGTCGTGTTATGTAATATTTGTAATGCTTTAGCAATCCCTAGGCGAGGGTAGTTGTAGGTTAATCATAATTAACATAACAATTATGATATTTATGTTTACTTCATCTATGTTTGAGACCACGCGTCTTTATTTGGGATAATATATGGGTTCTATTGTAGTGGAATTGACCCAAGTTTTCATTGGTTATCTTTTTATGTTCAATTAATGTGGTGCTAAAAGAGTTAGCGTGTCAATGCTGATTCTTTTGGACTGTGGTTGCAATTAAGAGTCGTAGTGTAAGTTTCTTTAAGTATTAAATGTGCTTATCTCTTAGATGATTATCATATTGTATTCTGTGTCTTTAGTTTATGGGATTCCAAAGCTGTATACATTTAATTTCATTTTTATTAGAAGGTTTATGAATATATTTAAGTTTTTATTTACTGTTATTTTTGTATGGTTTATGTATCTATATATTGATTATCACTTATTATGTTACTCATCACACTTAGAATGATTATTAATTGTTTAATTCTTATAAGTTGCGTATTTAGTCCTGACCACCCTAATTATGAAATTCACAGGTTGCCATAATGAATGTTCGGCATACAATAAGAAGATCTTCCATTATTGATTTCGCGCATTGTTTAACTTATTCAATGGTATTCTTTTCCAGATTTCTTTTTATAACATCAATTTTCTATGATCTCTATGTATGTAGTAAAGATGGAGTTTTTTTTATGAGTATAAAATGACCGCAACTCTTCAAAAGCATGCACACAACTACTCAACCAAATCAATTAAAAATATGTTTGAATTGTGGAGACTATTTCCATTGAGACCTTGAACAGGTTTTGTAACGGTTTATATGCTCTATATTCAAGCGGGTGCTTGAGGATACCTACATTCAAGGATGTTCAACGATTACACACAAAGAAAAAGAAACAAGATTTCTCGGGTATGCTCGATAACATAGATTATATGTACTAAAAATGGAAGAATCACACTGATGTATGGTAGGGAACACATCATGGATACCATAAAAGACTATAATTGTACTGAAGGTTATAGCTAACCACAACCTTTGATTTCATCATAATTTTTTAAGAATGTTAGAAAAAATAACAATTTAAATTCGGTAGATCATTTGCACGTGTTCGCGGAACTTATGCATGGTAGAGTTCATTGATGTAGTTACATTATCAAGGAGCATTCATATAACACGGGTTACTACCTTATTTAAGGTATGTAGTTAAAGCAAAAAACTTTTGTCTAAGCAATGTCATAGATGGTGCTAAAATTATGCATGCAAGGATGTGGTGCATGTAGGATTCGGTGTTTCACTGGCTCCTTTTGCCATTATTTAAGTCCCCGATCATTTTGAGGTTTTTAGACGATATGGCCTATTCAAAACATGATCATAAAAGATGAATAAGACAAATATTCCTAACCATGACAACCTAATGATAATGAGCTCGAGAGGAACTTGTTGAATTGGGCAATAATAATCATATTGACGTTGAAACCCACATTTAATAACATACTACCTTCATGACTCCAATATAAATGTTTATTTACACAATGACATTATTGAGTATTTATGGAATTTGCATGGCAGCATTTGTATTTTAATAACTAATTAATAGATAATTTGAAGTTTTTATTTCATTGCCGGAGTAATACATTAATTTATGGATCACAACTATATTCAACTAATTAACTTAGAAATTTAAAAGTGTGATGAATACATATTTTTCAATGCTCTAAAAGGTGCACCTAGGTTTGAGGTTTGAGAGAAATACCTCGCCTATGCTTTATTTAAGGGTGACAATTTGGGTTAGTCGTGTCATTTTCGGGTCACGTTGATTTTGATTTAAGTATAAGTTTTAGGTACTATTTAATCTATACAAGCTAATCGTGTCATGTTCAGGTCATTTCAGATTATTACCATAAATGGGTTATCGTGTAAAAAATTGCCAGCGCTAGCTTTATTCTTGATAAAAAGCTTAATGCACACTTTTTTTTGAAAAAAAATGCTTTAATGAAACGATATCGCCTTTTAAAAGTTTTTTTTGACAAACTGGAACAATATCTCAACCAAAATAATCAAAAGATAAACAATATCCCAAACCTCTTTGTGTTTTTCTGCCTCTCGTCCAAAAAATGTCTAATATTACCGATCGACTTCCGATAAAAAAAATTTCAGTTTTATTTGAAAGGTGAAAAATACATTTCCTACATTGAACCATTTTTTATTGATTATTAATTATCAATTATTGAATGATTATTGATATTAATTATTAAATGATGATAAATACCTCTTGTATATTGTTTATTAACTGTTGAGAAATATATTATGTATATTGATTATAGAGTATGTATATGAGAAAGATGACTATCAAACTTATGAATATATTTTCAAAATTCAAAATATATATTATTTTATGGATCAAATATAAAAAAGTTTCTCAAATATTTTTTAATACACACTTAGTTCACACATTTTATTTTGTATCAAAAAGTCCCTTATTCTCTTATTTTTAAAGATCTATGCCAGCAACATTTTGTACCAAATAATTCGAAGGACTATTTAATATATTTTCCTTATTTTATTATATTATTAGTATTAAAATAATTAAAAAAAACACCTTTTTTACGTTTAGACTTTAACTAAATGCGTCTAAATTCTTAAAATTAAAGACTTGACGTCTACTTTTTCAAACTACTCGTGCCTGTTAGAATCTTCGTATTTTTGTCCCATATTGAGGGTTTCCTATGTCGTCGGCGGCATTTGCGGTTAAAGGTTTTCGAATGAATTGGTTGGTGGTCGTTTTTAATTTCCTTTGGATTGTGACATACCTTTGGACACTTTCATCAGTCGACGTTTGCTGATGTCGCCTGCTATGACGTGTCAAATTAATGTAAATCACAACAAATTAACACTAATAATTTATGATGTATTTATTTATTTATAATTTCATGTTGGCTCTGAGTCAACTGTAGGTTCGCGCTCTTGCTGTGATTCCAACTACAGGAGAACCTAATGAGAGCGCCGTGATTGTGCAAATATTCACATATCAATTTTTCTTCAGAGTTGGCGAGCTCCACTTGTTTAGCCAACTGTTGGTGTTTTCTTTTTTCAGGGACAGTATGGAAGAAACAATGTAATTAATGTATAAGTCAAAGTTTGTTCTTTGGATGCAGTGAAAGCTATCGGATATATGTTATATGCAATCAATCCTCTTGGTTCAGTGGTATAAGATTGTTACTGGACAATTTTAGTGATGGATTGAGTTTGATCTCCAGTTCGATAATTTACACTGTTAAAATAATGTTTGACCAGCTAAAATCACAAACCGCGAACGTGAATTAATCGAAATGCACTTAAAACTGACCCGAACATCATGTGATATGATACAAAAAAAAATATATGTATATATGTTACCTGCCCTATGGTATTGTTATAAAAGATGAGGTGATTATTGGGTTTTAAATAAGATTTGTTCACTCACATTTTACAACCATCTCATATGTTTGGGCTACTGGGAATAAAAATAATGCAGCTGAACTTTTAGATTGTGTAAAGATATAAATCAGCAAGCGGGGATAGCTCAGTTGGGAGAGCGTCAGACTGAAGATCTGAAGGTCACGTGTTCGATCCACGTTCACCGCATTCCTACTTAATTCCGTTGTCGTCCAGCGGTTAGGATATATGGCTTTCACCCAGGAGACCCGGGTTCTATTCCCGGCAACGGAACCTTTTTTTCCTTTTTATTTTTCATTCTTTTTCATTACTTCGTTTCGTATGTATCTATTCCTTTTCTCATACCTGACAGAACATTTACTAGTAGATTTGGCTTACAGATCAATCCTAGTTAGGGGTGGTAATTTTAGAAACGATACGGAACGATATAAAATTGATCCGAAATTTCGTGTTCGTGTCGTATTCGTATCGTGTTTTTTTTACACGAAGTCGTGTCGTGTCGTGTTCGTGTCTTAATTATGAGTCGTGTCGTGTTATCGTGTTTTTTAGGCTTGAAATTTAAGAAATTCTGATTGTCGTGTCGTGTTATTTTTTATTCGGGTCGTGTTCATGTCAGCTAAAAAAACACGAATTCGTGTCGTGGCGTGTCGTGTTCGTGTCTAAAAAAATCTTGTCGTGTCGTGTCGTGTCGGTTCGAAACACGACCCGTTGACCAGAATTGTCACCCCTAATCCTAGTACATTTTGTTGAGTTTGTGATTTTGGCAGCATATACTATGCATTATTTTTACTTCAAATAGTCTTGACATAATTGATGTGTGAACTCCAAATCCAGGTCTCACAACACCTTTTACGCTCAAAGTAAACAAAAGTGTATCCTAGATGCATCATTTTCTTCTCAACACATTTCTTGCACCAGGAAGAAAAATGCAGTTTTAATCATTTGTTGAAAATGCTCAATAATGTTGTTGACTTTTTTTTTTCTTAATTTATTTTCAGACTTGCATATTCAACTAAATAAACTTTCATATTCAAACTTATATCGTGCACGATATTGTGGTTTATGGAGAAAACGTATGAAGAAGAACTGAATTCTGTATTTCTTACTTAAAATGCTTTAAATAGAAATTGACAACAACCAAGATAACAAACTAACAGACTAACAAAAAAAAAACTAACTATACAACCTATTGTCTAATACCTGTACACATTTTATAACTAATTAATGGAATATTCTCTAATACTCTCCCGCAAGTAGGGGTGGTAATTTGTGTATTTGGATTATGTTTCGGATCGACACGACACGACACGACAATGATTTTTTGGACATGAATACGACACGATATGAATTCGTGTTTTTTTTAGTTAACACGAATATGATCCAAATAAAAACGCCATAACACGACACGACACGAATAATACAATTTCTTAAAATTTCACGCTAATTCAAACATAAATAGATATGATAATCCGAAGGAAAACACGATTAACACGTCAAGACACGATAACACGACTAACACAACTCATAATTTTGATACGAACACGACACGATACGACTTCGTGTCAAAAAAACACAACACGAAATATCGTGTCAATTTCGGATCAATTTCGTGCGTTTCTAAAATTTCCATCCTTATCCGCAACATGGATGGTGAAGGTCTAGTGCATCCATCTTGGACAGTAGTGGAAAGAGTTAAGAAGAAGGCAATGCTTTGGTGAAGACATCAGCCAGTTGGTGTTGAGTGCGAATGGGGAGCAATTTCATGGAGCCTTCAGTGATTTTATCACGGATGAAGTGGCAGTCGATTTCGATATGTTTGGTTCTTTCATGGAAGATGGGATTTGTTGCAATATGAAGTGCAGCTTGGTTGTCACAGAAAATTACATTACAACTAGATTAGTTGAATGTATTTGCAAAGTATGATGGAGTTATTGAAGCCATATTATTTTGTTTGTAGTGGATGGCAATGCGCGATATTCAGCCTCAGAAGATCCAGAAATTGTAGTTTGCTTTTTGGCTTTCCATGAGATAAGATAATTATCAAGAAATATGCAAAATTCAGTGATTGACTTGCGAGAGTTGTAAACAAGATCCCCTATCAGCACTAAAAAAAAAGCGCAAAGCTGAAATGATGGTGATGCCGAAAAGAGAAGTCCTTGACCCGGAGTGGTTTTGATATATCTATGAAGATGGTGCACAACATCTAGGCGAGGTTGTCATGGTTGAGAGACAAACTGACTCAATTTGTAAACTGCAAATGTGATGTCAGGTCTTGAGATGGTGAGATAAAGGAGTTTGCCAACTAATCTGCGATAGAGATGGGCATCAGGAAGAGGTTCTCCATCAAAGGAACTGAACTTAAGTTTGGGATCCATGAGAAATAATGCACGTTTACTGGCATGGAAGCTAGTGTCTTTAAGTAGTTGGAGAGAGTAGTGTCTTTGGAAGAAAAACACTGAGTCATACGTGCAACATCGCGTTGGTAGAGGAGTTCCCTTACACCAAGTCGAAGATGGCTAGGTGTTGCCTAGCAATAAGGCAAAGTCGTCCAGGTGATGCATAGCACATAGGCAAAGCCGTATCGACCCGTGCAGTGTTGTAGCTAACGCGTTAAGTATCCCACCTGGGGAGTACGTTCACAATAATGAGACTCAAAAGAATTAACGGGGCCCCGCACAAGTGGTAGAACATGTGGTTTAATTCGATGCAAAGCCAAGAACCTTACCATGGTGAGGAAGATGCCATTCTCAGATTGAGCAATTTTCAATCTTAAGAAATACTTTAATGCACCAAGGTCTTTTAATTTGAATTCACTATAGGGAAATGATTTGAGTGAGGAAATGGTGGTGAGATATGCACCTGTGATGATAATGTCATCAATGTATACCAATAGAGCAATAAAGGAAGTGCTAGAACCTTTGGTGAAGAGAGAATAATCAAATTTGTTTTGTTGAAAGCGATAATTGATGAGGGCTTGAGAGAATCTGGATAACCATTATCGTGATGCCTGTTTAAGACCATGAATGGATTTGTGGAGTTTGCAAACTAATGCCTGAAAAGTGTCCACTTCTGAAGAAGGTAGCATACCTGAAAAGTGCTATAATGTTGATTGCCTTTTAGGCTCCCAAGGAAATGATGAGCCTTGGGATATATGCAATCATATTTAAGGGTTTAAATCCCTTCTCTCTCTTCTTCATTTTTCTTACTTTCTCGCGCCTAAGTTTTTTGCATTCTCTCTCTCATCGCGAGCTTGATCGAGGCAGTCTTGTGGATTTCTCTTATCTAATCCCTCATTCTCCACCTCATATTTTATCAGGTATCGCTTATTGCCCTTCTTTTGCCATTTTTCAGCCTTGTTTTTCCATTTCTTGCAATTTTTGGCGATAGTTTGAATTTTTCGGCGACCCTTTGAGTTTTTCAGTGACTCTTATGCTTGACTGTCCTTGGTTTGAATTTGTTCAAAATCAGAATTTAATCTTTTAATTGAGTTTGTGCCAAGTTGTTTGTTTTTGGTTTAGAGTCTTAAGTGTAGGGTCATCTGACTTATGCTCAGACCTCTGTATAAACTCATAGAAAATTTCCCCTCTCTTAGAGAGACGACCTTTGCAAAAATTAGGCAGATAATATTAGCCCAAGAGGAAGCTCGTAGGGCTGAGGCCTTCCCCCTCAGACCTATATTTCCACCACCTTTGAAGGTCATATACCGTGAGCCAGTCGAGCCTGCTGAGCCGGCAGGGGATCCCATTGACCCTTCTATAATGTCTGAGTCTGAGTCATCTACCTCAGACCCTATGTTTGTAGATTCATTCTAAGAGGCCATAGACTTCTCTATTAGGAAAGACCAGGTCCCTGATCAGGCCGAGGTCTAAAGTCGTGCCTCTTTGCACAACGGTGCTAGCACTTCACAAACTTTATTCGATGTTGAAGTTGTGGGGACGAGCATGGCTATACCCCAACCCATTGATTCTATTCCTCTGTTGGCCGTCACAGGGTCCCAGTTCGCTCAGAGATTCCCTAAGGGTGTTCCTACGTCTGCCAAGGCCGACGTTGCTAGGGACGAGGATGATGGTCACGAGAGTGACGTTGATAGCTCGGAGTCAACCGAGATAGAGAGTACTGTCATTGAGTATGACTTATTATCCTTTAGCCACCTTTATTCCATAGGCCCCTCTATCAAGCTTAGGAGACCTCTGAGGGATAACAGGGCCTTTGGTGGCCGAGATGGGGAGATCTGTGTACATGAGCAGATGTTTAAGTTAGGATTTCATCTCCCCATCCATCCAACTATTAGAGCCATATTGTCCCACATTAACTTGGCCCCCTCCCAATTATCCCCCAATGATTAGAGGGTGATGATTAGAGCTATCATCCTTTGGAGGGAAGTTCATCACTCAGACCTTCCTATCAGGGTCTTCACAGGGTGCTATGTGCCATCCTCTGCCAGAAACCACCCGAGCTACTACCACTTCCTAGCTAGGAAGTTTGATAAGAAGATGCTGCTGGTCACTCAGACCTCAAATCATAATTGGAAACCATGGTACTTCTTCATCTCAATGCCATGGGAATTTGGTTTTTGTGCTCCCTATTCATCACTAGAGCTGAGGACCCATCTTAGGTGGGAAAAATTGTCATTGGCTGCGAAAGTCGACCCTCGGTTAAGCCTGGATAACCTACAAAAGGTCAAAGATCTTCAAGATTAGGGGGAGCTTGGTTGGCTAGTCAAGTACGAGCATCTGATGACCCCCTACTACCTCTCTAAGACTGGTCTGGGAGGAAGTCCTTTAGCTGAGCTTCGTAAGTGCTTATTTTGCAAAGTTGTACCTTTAATTTTTTAATGTCTCTGATATACTGACTCAGATATATTTTTTGCATAACGCCGAGAAGGTATCTCAGACGACCTGTGGGAGATGTCTGCACCAAGACTTTTTAAGTTGGTGAAGAAAGTTGGGTTCAATGGACCTCCTCCACCTAAGCAGAATGTCGGCACCTTTAAGGCCGATGCTACAAAAAAGAAGAAATCCACCACTACTGCCTCAGAGGACCAAATACATAACAAGGCCCAAAAGGGTGATCGTGTCATCCCTATCTCGTCCGATGATGCCGTGGTTGCTCGTCTGGAGCAGTTGAAGATCAGTGACAGCCTAATAGGTCATGGTCCAAAGGTGATCGATGCGATTGGCTCTGTAATGACCGATGCTGACAAGCACTTCTTACGCTCTATAGAGACCCCTTTGCTGTCCAAGCTTTGCCTTCACAGGTCCATCCAGGTAGAGATTTTAGATTTTTTGGCTCCAAGTGTAACTTCATCCTTAATATGGTTTATCTTGATCTCATATATCTGACTTTGTATTGCAGGGAATCCTGTCTATGCACCTGTTCGTTGACTGGACCCTGAAGAAGTTGCCCCTTATTGAAAAGGGAAAAGAGGCCCAGAAGATGGAGGCCTCTCTAAATGCCGAGGTTGAACATCTGAAGATCGCCTTGGAAGAGTTTGAGAATAAGGTGAAGCAGAGGGACAGGGACATAGTTAAGCTCCAGAAGAACCACACCTCTGCCCTGAAGGCCAAGGACGCCGTTCTTCAATAAAAGGTTGATGTTGCTGTGAAAGCGGCCCTTGAGGACGCCTCTGGGAAGATTTTGGCCGACTACTAGGTCTTTGATCAATTTATAAGCTTCGACTTTGAATACCTTGAAAGAGGTGTTTAAGGTACTGGTAAATGGGGGACCATTAAGGAAAAAGAATCAGGGAGCTTGACAGCCTCAGACTTCATTGGTCTCGACTTTGGTAACCCTCAGTTTTCTCAGGCCTTGAAAGAGGTTGAGGAGGAAGGAGAAGGTGCTGCACCTGCAGAGACTGCACAATCGAAAGCTACCAAGACTGAGGATGTCAACCCTCAAGATGATGGGGCTGAGGTTACCAACGTCGGCCAAGAGGATACCCTTATTACTGCAGATCCTTAGACTTTAATTAGTGAAGCTTTACACTTGTAATTTTTTGCTTCTCATCTGACATTTTATAAACTCTAATATTTATGACTCTGACTACTTCGTGTTATATCATCCTCTTCAGAGGATTTTGCTTCTTTTGATGAATGCTCCTCTGAATAGTCTTATATTGTTTGTACTGAGGTCTAAAGTCTTAACATAATGGTGTCTACCTTACTTTCACCACTGTTTAAGGTTTAAGGTCGTCAAATTAAGATGTTACCCTCACAAATTTCACCAAATTAATGATGTTAAAGGTCTGAGGTCATCAAATTAAGATGTTACCCTCATAATTTCACCAAATTAATGATGTTAACGGTCCGAGGTCATCAAATCAAGATGTTACCCTCATAATTTCATCAAATTAATGATGTTAAAGGTCTAAGGTCATCTAATTATGATGTTTCACCTCATGCCTTGTCACCAAATTATGATGTTTAAGGTCTGAGGTCATCCAATTATGATGTTTCACCTCAGACCTTGTCACCAAAATAATGATGTTTAAGGTCTGAGGTCATCAAATTAAGATATTTCACCTCATAATTTCACCAAATTAATGATGTTTAAGGTCTGAGGTCATCCAATTATGATGTTTCACCTCAGACCTTGTCACCAAATTAATGATGTTTAAGGTCTGAGGTCATCCAATTATGATATTTCACCTCATGCCTTGTCATCCAATTATGATGTTTTACCTCAGACCTTGTCACCAAATTAATGATGTTTAAGGTCTGAGGTCATCAAATTAAGATGTTTCACCTCATAATTTCACCCAATTAATGATGTTTAAGGTATGAGGTCATCCAATTATGATGTTTCACCTCATACCTTGTCACCAAATTAATTATGTTTAAGATCTGAGGCCATCAAATTAAGATGTTACCCTCATAATTTCACCAAATTAATGATGTTTAAGGTCCGAAGTCTTCCAATTATGATGTTTCACCTCATGCCTTGTCACAAAATTATGATGTTTAACGTTTGAGGTCATCCAATTATGATGTTTCACCTCAGACCTTGTCACCAACTTAATGATGTTTAAGGTATGAGGTCATCAAATTAACATGTTACACCTCATAATTTCACCAAATTAATGATGTTTAAGGTCTGAGGTCATCCAATTATGATGTTTCACCTCAGGCCTTGTCACTAAATTATGATGTTTAAGGTATGATCTCATCAAATCAAGCTGTTACCTGTAACAATCCAGGCTTTTGAGCGACTATTTTATATTATTTTGCCTGATGGGCTAATTTTATAAAATAGGGGAAGTTGGAGTAAATATTATTTCCCGTGAGATTTAGAAATAATATTTACTATGTTTTGTCTATTTACCGTTATGAGAAGGTAAATATCATTATATTGTGTTTTATTGCGTCGTTAAATGTTATGCGACGGTTATGACTCATATTTGAAGTGGAGTCTAATTAATTAGATAAAATGAATTTAGAACATAAAATTTGTTCACGTTATCCCGAATGCCAAAATAGGGGGTGTGGTTGTTTTTAGAATAGTCGAGATAGTCGAAATAAGTGCCATGTTGTATTTTTGAGTTTCGAGCACTTTTGATGGGTTATGACTCAATTATGTGGATACGAGTCATTTTAATGGTGTATTAGTAATTAAAAGTGGGGAATTAACGTTTAGAACCCGTATAAGTCCCCCAACCCCTTTATTTCCCTCATTCTTGTGTTAGAAGCCAAGAGAGAGAGAGAGAGAGAGAGAGAGAGAGAGAAGAGAGAGAGTTGGGAGAAATGGGAGAAAAGAGAGAAAATGGAGATTTGAGGCCGGAATTCGTTGCTACCGGAAGGGAATACGAGACTACGACCTCGAGGCAAGTTTCTTCCTTGCTAGATGTTGATTTAATGTGATAAATTTCATGTATAGTTAAGTTTTGGAGATTTAAACCCTAAATGGGTTCTTTGTTGATTTTGATGATTTAACCCTTAAATCTTAGTTTTGATTTGATTTGAGGATAAATTATTTGTTATAAATTGTTTAGAAACAATTTGGGGAGAATTAGTTGTTGTTGATGTTGGATAAAATCAAAGATTTGAGGTTTTGGAAAAATTAGGGTTCTTAAACCCGTAGCCCAAATTGGGCAAAACTGCAGGACCGAATCGATTCGGCCCTAGGGGCGAATCGATTCGAATAAGGGTAAGGTTACAGGTCTGGGGGACCGAATCGATTCGGGTTAAGGCTGAATCGATTCGGCTAATGCAGAAAGTTAGTTTTACTCACCGAATCGATTCGACTTATGGGCCAATCGATTCACAGCCAGGGGCGAATCGATTCGGCCCAAGGGCGAATCGATTCGGCTACCTGTTTTTGGTGAGATTTTTCCTAGTTTGTTTTAGCCATTTTTCTTTTAGGTCCGAGGTTTAGGACCATTCCTTTGGGAAGTAATGAGAGTTCCTAGAGGGTTGTTTTGGGTAGACTAATGTCCTAGGATAAAATGGGATAATTGGGCTTACCCTGAGGGCTACTTTGTGTAGGTGAAAGTCCGTAAGATATAGGAAGTTAACCTAAAAATAAATTGGAGATAAAATGTGAATGTTGGGACTTTTGGGAGTCTATTATAAAGGGAGACTCACTTTGATGGTTCATGAAACTGTATGAACTTTTGGAGACTAGTTTGAGGATAATGGCACCTCGGGTCTTAGGTCATTAATAAAATAAAATATGACACTAAGAATAAGAAAGACATATGCTAATATGTGGTAGTAAATGAATAAGTACAAATTAATGATTTTTGAGAATGTAAAAGTGAATGATTTCAAAATGGAAAAATGATTTTCATAAATGTTAATTTATGATTACACACCTCCCTAAATCGCTATCATAAGGGAAGTTGCGTGCGTATGGTGATGCCCCCAGCTAATGAATGCAGGGTGGATATAGTCCTAGGCCATATGAGCGATTATATATTTTATTGCGCTGGTGAGGTGATTCTGGGTGTGGTCATGACTCTCCCGCAGGCATATAGCTGCTTCCCGACATTGGTAGGTTCCCAGGTTTTCTTGTTTGATAGGGCCTGGAAGATGATAGCCATTTAGGGGCGCGTCCAGTGGGGAAACTCGGAGGGACGGTCTTAGATTTGTTAGAGCAATTCATGATAATGAATTGGCTTTAAATACATTTCCTGGATGGAAGAAGGGAAATGGGTTAAATGAATTGGCTTCAGATACATTTCCCAGATGGAAGAAGGGAAATGGAAGCATATGATTTGGAAAAGCATTTTTATGATAACAAAAAGGGCTTTTAAATACATTTTTTGGATGGAAGAAGGAAAATGGGAAAACACGAAATGAAATGGAAAAAGCATTTTTATATTAATAAAACTTGTTTTTAAATATGTATCTTTTTTCCTGGATGGAAGAAAGGGAATAAAATTGGTAAAGAAAGTTTTGAAAAGAGATTAAATTGGTAAACATTCGATAAAATGAATTACCATATATGTATTTCCTAAAGAAATTAGGAACTGTGCTTTTAGATGGTGAATGGATTTATTTATGTAACCTTGACTAGTGGTATATGAGACCTCTCATACATATATTTATACATTGATTACGTACTGAGGGTTTAATGGATCTCGATGATCAACCTTGCCTAAGTAGTAGTGTATAGGGGGGTTCCTTGTTTGGATTTCGCTTCGCGAGACACCCCACGCACGAATAGGGCATAAGTGTTGAGACTGGGGAGAAGTTACCCCTTAGTACTTGGGCTAACTAGGGCATTTCATTGATATTGCGCTAGGTTGTATTTTTAGATTGACATGTGAGAAATATTATTGTTAATTGCGAGAGAATTACGCACTTAACTGCTATGCATTTTAGTCACATGGGAATCATATCAAACCGGGCCCTGACCCGTCTATATTTCTTTATTTTTGCATATACTCCTTGCCGTACAGGTGCTCTACCGCATGGACACCCGTATTTACATTTCCACTGCAGTTGTCATGGAGCTACAGCATATTGCGGATGTTGTAGACACCTCTTTCCATTGTATTCTGGTTATGTTCAGTTTTTTACTCGGGAGTGTTGCCCAAGAATTGCACTCATTCATTATAATGTAATATTCAAAGTATAATACTCGGTGTAACTATTTGTATTGGTCTGTTCACCGACAACTTATTCAGTGATTATTTATTATATTGTCATTCTCTTTATCCGTTGATTTTTTGTATCCACCGTTTTTACAAATGGGATTGTGTAAGTGTTTTTCTTTTACTTGAAATTTTTTAAATTTGACAGTCCGTTTGCAAACATGGTTGGTGGTTATCTCGTACTGTATTTTTCATCGACAGTGATGCTGAGGATGGACCATCTATGATTCCTGTGATTATTAGAGTAGTGGGCTGGCCACCTATTATTTTAGTAGGCGGGTTGTCACAGATGGTATCAGAGCATTAGGTTCTAGAGTCCTTAGGAATCTGTGCTGACGTATTTTGACTTATGCGTTTCTTTTGATTTGTGATAGAGCCTTAAGATTAAGATCATCGATTTCTCTTGTGAGATTTAGTTCTCCTGCTAAGATATGAGAACCCCAAAAATCTTTTGCGCGTTCGTGTGAGACTCGTAAGTCATCAGATGAAGGGCGTCAAGGGATACCGTTGTGAAGGCGTTATGAGATGGGATTACTAAGAGCTGTAAGTGGTAGTAGGGGATGAGGACCGCTTTAGAGGTCGCTCCCTTCTTAGCATTATTTACTATTGCTATGGTGACTACTAAGTATAGTAGAGATAGGTTTTCCAAGTACCGCTGCCAGTAGAGAGTGGTGCTAAGCTTGGGATTCCAAGCTACATTAATTTGAAGTTGAGGGGTCCTTGATGAGGACCACATGTTGAGGTTCGATCGGATGGAGGAAGTGTAATCTCATTCGGTGAGAACATAAGGCCCGAGAGTTTTGGCCTAGAGAGGGGTATAGAAGTGCCCAAGTGCAAAGATTGGAGGAAAATCTTTCACCCATTGGAGTAATGTTGAAGTGGCGGAATTGGTAGTTGCTATATTTTGGTGGAGTGGGAAGGTTTTTCCCGTAGGAAACCCGGTAGACATTTTCAACAACGAGTTTCTCTGGGTTATTAGGGATGATGAGAAAGTAGATTCTCAAATATTCACTTGAGGTTCGGTCAGAGGCCGACCATGAATAAAGAGTTATAAGGTTAAAGAAACCTTAAATCGAAGTGGGTTGGTACAAGGAAGAGAGCTCTTCAACGGAAATGATCGACACAAGTAAGTGTTGCTAACACTTCTAGAGAAGTAGTGTTTATGAGGCCCCATTGGTGGATATCCACCCGGGGAAGACTCATCGAACTAAGGCCCGGGAGGCTAGTAGAATGTTCTCTTTGCTAAGGAAGTTAAGGGAACTACTCGTTTTGATCTTGTCGATTGAAGATAACCAGCAAGGATGGGATGCCTAGTTGGGGGATTGATGGAAGTAGTTTGGTTTGAATAAGAATAGAATAATGTGTCTTGGAACCGTTAGAAGTGGCCAGAGATTAGCAAGTATGTTGGTGAGAATTTCCACCTTAGGTGAGGGTGGAATATTTCTTATGATAAGATGGAGTAGTATGGTACTTACCCTAGATTCGGGTGTGTAAATTGAGCTTGTGGTTCTATCGATATTACGATAGTGACTGTACCTATATGACTTCCATGGTAGGGAAGTTTTATATCTTTCCTTCACTCGTTATGAGGTGAGTGATGATACTTTAAAAGTATATGTGTGGTATGTGCTACTCATATTATATGTATTATACGAGTGAAGCTATTTTGGTGTGGTTGGAGCGATAGCAAGCGGATAAATCACGAGGCTATCCTATTTCTAGTTCTAGAGAAGAACTAGTTGTTTTATACTATCTCTCTTGGATACAGGTTGAGACTTTATAGAGGTGGTTTAAGGTATGCGAGGATTTTCTTTTCATTTTCTTTTATTCATTTTGCATGCATGATTGTTGCATTTTTTTTCTTTCTTTCCTTTCTTTTCTTTCTTTCTAGATGCTATCCTTTCTTCTTTTATTTTATTTAATTTATGGCTAAGATGATGGATTGGAAAGGTTTAGCTGAGAATGACGTAATTGAGTGATTAGAGGTCTAAGTTGATGTGTGATATATGAGCACTGTAATAGTTTTTCCTCTAATCGACGTGGGTAAGACTAAGATAAGAAAGTTGGATAGAGACTTATGGTTATGCCTTGATGAGAAGGCTATTTGAAAA
This sequence comes from Sambucus nigra, assembly GCA_949130495.1. Taxonomy (NCBI): domain Eukaryota; kingdom Viridiplantae; phylum Streptophyta; class Magnoliopsida; order Dipsacales; family Adoxaceae; genus Sambucus; species Sambucus nigra. Next base: position 635,449,926 of record OX422207.1, on the reverse strand, counting down.
GATGTATGTATATTGAGATAAAGAATTTGTGGCATCTTACTGAAAGTAAATGCCTCGGTTGATTGTTATGGTAAAACTTAGAAGTAGAAGGGCATTAGTAGGGTTACGAGTTAGGACTTTAGCGGTCCCGATCATGTATCTTAGACCATCATATCTCGACGACCGATGATGCGAGGTAATAGTGTAACGGGAGGGTTCCTTGTTTGGATTTCGCTTCGGCGAGACATCCCACGCATGAAACCAAGCTAATGTCGAAAGTCGGGAAAGGTCTTGGACACTAGGGACATAATTAGTATAATACTTATGCGACTTCGTTAGGGTGTAGATCGACTTTAGGATTTTTAGGATGTAAGGACCTTAGGGCATGTAACATTGTTTTAGGAAGGTGATAGGGAGTTGGCCACAATAAGTTTGTGGGTTAACACTAAGTGGGATTAGGTCCCTAGAACGAAGAGGTGTAGGATCTCGAGTGATTCAGAACGTTAGGCCGTAGATGGTGGGGCCTCTCTTAGATAAAGTGTTACGTTGGTAACCTATCTTTCGAGGAGTTGAAGGAGGATTCGACTTTTACTCCTGCACTCATGTTGTTAAGATCGAGAGTGGATATAACGAACGAGTCTCTGCCAGGAACGGGAAGTATTAATACGGGAGCATGGACCCATTGTTTACACGTCTCACAGACTTAAAGTTCGTGAGAAGTATTCTCCCCCGCTTGATGTAGAGTTCATAGCGGTAGTATTTGCCTTTAAGAAATAGAGGCACTACTTCTGGGCAGGAAACTTGTCTTTTCACGAGCAACAAGTTGTAGTTCGTAAATGACTATCAATTGGGTATTCCTTTTCGCTAAGGAAGTTCAAAGGGAGTAGTAGGTGCGCCGAGTAGATTACCGTCGAAGAGATTAGTTGAGGCATGAAATTCCAAGAGGAATGAGCTTAATCGAGGGGACACTATAGTAGGAGCATTCATGTCCGTGGTTGACCAACTCACCTACTAGTGTGAAGAGACTAGTGGTGCAACGAGGAAGGATGGGAGTAGTATCTTTTATGGATAGAACTTCCGTACAATAGTTCGAATCGTTTTCTATAAGTATGGTGCTGTGTGTGTGGCCTAGTGTAGTTGGCTGAGTGATTCGCCTGTTCGTTGGATGGAACCAGCAGACAGTATATTCCTTGGGTTTGGAGTGGTCCGAGAATGTTTCTTTCATGATTGGGCTCATTGCACCGCATACTTTTAAGGGCTACACCAATGCGAATAGAAATAAGTAGTGTTGGGGTGAGCGGTTATAAGTTAAAGTGGTTATCCCCTAGTAAGGGTGTAACGTGTTTCGATAAATAAGGCAATTTGTGCCGAGATGTGTAGGTATATCCTTCCGTAGTAGAAATGTGGGATCGATAGTTCATGAGGAAAGATTTGGTGCTATGCTAGAGCACTAAGAAGGTAAACTAAGATCGAATAGCGATGACCTTAGTCCGAGTCCAATGGGGACGCCGCACTGCCGAGGGGTTTGTTAAGATTGATAGAACGATAGTTTGGAATAGTATACCCTTTGAATGATTATGGGGTACACCTGAATTTTGAGGGCAAAATTCCCCTCTAAGGGGGGAGTATGTAACAACCCAGGCTTTTGAGCGATTATTTTTTGTTATTTTTCTTGATGGGCTAATTTTATAAAATAGGGGAAGTGGGAGTAAATATTATTTCCCGTAAGATTTAGGGATAATATTTACTATGTTTTGTCTATTTACCGTTATGAGGAGGTAAATAGCATTATATTGTGTTTTCTTGCCTCGTTATATGTTATGCGACGGTTATGACTCATATTTGAATTGGAGTCTAATTAATGAAATAAAATGAATTTAGAATATAAAATTTGTTCACGTTATCCCGAATGCCAAAATAGGGGGTGTGGTTATTTTTAGAATAGTCGAGATAGTCGAAATAAGTGCCATGTTGTATTTTTGAGTTTCGGGCACTTTTGATGGGTTATGACTCAATTATGTGGATACGAGTCATTTTAATGGTGTATTAGTAATTAAAAGTGGGGAATTAATGTTTAGAACCCGTATAAGTCCCCCAACCCCTTTATTTCCCTCATTCTTGTGTTAGAAGCCAAGAGAGAGAGAGAGAGAGAGAGAGATAAGAGAGAGTTGGGAGAAATGGGAGAAAAGAGAGAAAATGGAGATTTGAGGCCGGAATTCGTTGCTACCGGAAGGGAATCCGAGACTACGACCTCGAGGCAAGTTTCTTACTTGCTAGATGTTGATTCACTGTGATGAATTGCAAGTATAGTTAAGTTTTGGAGATTTAAACCCTAAATGGATTCTTTGTTGATTTTGATGATTTAACCCTTAAATCTTAGTTTTGATTTGATTTGAGGATAAATTATTTGTTATAAATTGTGTAGAAATAATTTGGGGAGAATTAGTTGTTGTTGATGTTGGATAAAATCAAAGATTTGAGGTTTTGGAAAAATTAGGGTTCTTAAACCCGTAGCCCAAATTGGGCAAAACTGCAGGACCAAATCGATTCGGCCCTAGGGGCGAATCGATTCGGATAAGGGGAAGGTTACAGGTCCGGGGGACCGAATCGATTCGGGTTAAGGATGAATCAATTCGGTTAAGACATAAAGTTGGTTTTACTTATCGAATGGATTCGACTTTTGGGAGAATCGATTCGAAACCAGGGGCGAATCGATTCGGCCCTATGGCGAATTGACTTGGCTGCCTGTTTTTGGTGAGATTTTTCCTAGTTTGTTTTAGCCCTTTTTCTTTTAGGTCCGAGGTTTAGGACCCTTCCTTTGGGAAGTAATGAGAGTTCCTAGAGGGTTGTTTTGGGTAGACTAATGTCCTAGGATAAAATGGGATAATTGAGCTTACCCTGAGGTCTAGTTTGTGCAGGTTAATGTCCGTAAGATATAGGAAGTTAACCTAAAAATAAATTGGAGATAAAATGTGAATGCTGGGACTTTTGGGAGTCTATTATCGAGGGAGACTCACTTTTATGGTTCATGAAACTGTATGAACTTTTGTAGACTAGTTTAAGGATAATGGCACCTCGGGTCTTAGGTCATTAATAAAATATGACACTAAGAATAAGAAAGACATATGCTAATATGTGGTAGTAAATGAATAAGTACAAATGAATGATTTTTGAGAATATAAAAGTGAATGATTTCAAAATGGAAAAATGATTTTCATTAATGTTAATTTATGATTACACACCTCCCTAAATCGCTATCATAAGGGAAGTTGCATGCGTATGGTGATGCCCCCTAGCTAATGAATGCAGAGTGGATATAGTCCTAGGACATATAAGCGATTATATATTTTACTGCGCTGGTGAGGTGATTCTGGGTGTGGTCATGACTCTCCCGCAGGTATATAGCCACTTCCCGACGTTGGTGGGTTCCCAGGTTGTCTTGTTTGATAGGCCCTGGAAGATGATACCCATTTAAGGGGGCGCCCAGTGGGGAAACTCGGATGGACGGTCTTAGATTTGTTAGAGAGATTCATGATAATGAATTGGCTTTAAATACATTTCCTGGATGGAAGAAGGGAAATGGGTTAAATGAATTGGCTTCGGATACATTTCCCGGATGGAAGAAGGGAAATGGAAGCATATTGTTTGAAAAAGCATTTTTATTATAATAAAAAGGGCTTTTAAATACATTTTTCGGATAGAAGAAAGAAATTGGGAAAACATGAAATGAAATGGAAAAAGCATTTTTGTATTAATAAAACTTGCTTTTAAATATGTGTTTTTTTTCCTGGATGGAAGAAAGGGAATAAAATTGGGAAAGAAAGTTTTGAAAAGAGATTGAATTGGTAAACATTCGATAAAATGAATTACCATATATGTATTTCCTAAAGAAATTAGGAACTGTGCTTTTAGATGGTGAATGGATTTATTTATGTATCCATGAGTAGTGGTAGATGAGATCTCTCATACATATATGTATACATTGATTACGTTATGAGGGTCTAATGGATCTCGACGATCAACCTTGCCTAATTAGTAGTGTATCGGGAGGGTTCCTTGTTTGGATTTCGCTTCGCGAGACACCCCACGCATGAATAGGGCATAAGTGTTGAGACTGGGGAGAAGTTAGCCCTTAGTACTTGGGTTAACTAGGGAATTTCATTGATAATGCGCTAGGTTATGTTTTCAAATTGAGAGGTGAGAAATATTATTGTTAATTGCGAGAGAATTACGCACTTAACTACCATGCATTTTAGTCACATGGGAATCATATCAAATCGGGACCTGACCCGTCTATATTTCTTTGTTTTTGCATATACTCTTGTCGTACAGGTGATCTACCGCATGGACACCCGTATTTACATTTCCACTCCAGTTGTCATGGAGCTACAACATATTGCGGATGTTGTAGGTTATTCGTATTAGACGCTTATTTCCATTGTATTCTAGTTATGTTCAGTTATTTACTCGGGCGTGTTTCCCAAGAATTGCACTCATTCATTATAATGTAATATTTAATGTGTAATACTCGGTGTAACTATTTGTACTGGTCTATTCACCGACAGCTTATTCGGTGATTATTTATTATATTGTCATTCTCTTTATTAGTTGAATTTTGGTATCCACCGTGTTTACAAATGGGATTGTCTAAGTGTTTTTCTTTTACTTGCAAAATTTTAAATTTGACAGTCCGTTTTCTAAAATGGTTGGTGGCTATCTCGTACTATTATTTTAATCGACAATGATGCCGAGAATGGACCATCTATGATTCCTATGATTATTAGATTATTGGGCTGGCCACCTATTATTTTAGTAAGCGGGTTGTCACATTACCCTCATAATTTCACCAAATTAATGATGTTTAAAGGTCTGAGGTCACCATTTAATGATGTTTCACCTCATAATTTTACTATTAAAGCATGATGAAACAAAGTATTGACACAGGAACTGCTCTTCACATTAAAATTCTCTTCATAAAATGATACATATACATAGAAATAATTGCAACATCATATGTAATACTTCTTTAGGTGATCAGCGTTCCATGGATTGGAGAAAGGTTCTCCCTCGAGATTTTCTAGCCGATAGGTACCGGGTACAACCTCATCCACTACTTTGTAAGGGCCATGCCAGTTTGGGTGAAGCTTGTTTGTTTTATGCAACTTCTTCTTCTGCAATAGGTCTCCTACAACTATAAGTCATGATTTCACCCTTTGATTGTAGAACTTTACTGCTCTCTGCTGGTATCCTACCTGTCTGATCTCAGCGTCTTCCCTTCTTTCCTCGATCAAATATAGATCAAGTATTCTCTCTTCCCCATTCTTTTTGAGGTCATAGGTTTGAACTCTGTGAGTGGGGAGTCTTACTTCTGTAGGTATGACGGCTTCTGAGCCATGTGTCAACATAAATGGGGTATCCCCCGTTGGTGTCCTTGTCGTTGTTATGTAGGACCATAATACTACATAAACCTCTTCCGTCCATCTCCCCTTGGCTTCTTCCAACCTGTTCTTAATCCCATCAAGGATCGCTCGGTTTGTGACCTCGATCTGACCATTTGCCTGATGTGAGCTAGGAGAAGAGAAAAATTTCTTGATGCTGACCCTCTCGTAGTATCTCTCTAAAGAAGAATTCTTGAACTGGGTTCCGTTGTCTAAGATGACGGTGTTTGAAAGGACATGTCTGCATATAATGCTCTTCCAAATGAACTGAAAGGTCTTCTGCTCTGTAATCGTGATCATCGGCTTAACCTCTACCCACTTGGAGAAGTAATCAATTGCTACTATCAGAAATTGATAATTGTTCGTAGCTCTAGGCAATGGTCCCACCAAGTCAATCCCCTATACTGCGAATGGACAAGGTGAACTTATTGACGTCATAGGTTAATGAGGGATATTGGAGAATCTCTGGCACTTATCACACCTCTTCACGTAGGCAGCAACATCTTTGGCCAAGGTCGGCCACCAGTTACCCTGCGTAATTATTCTTTTGGCTAAAGGTCTTTGTAATACCCCGTATTTTTATGCTATATTAATTTGGGGATTTATTAAATTTAATGTGAATGATTTATTTAATAAAAATCCAGAAATTAATTATGTTATAATTATTAACGTGACGAGAGTTAGTAATTATGGAAAATTGGTTGAATATTACTAATGAGCAAAGTAATATATTATATTGGTTATATTGAATGTCATGAGTGAATTAAATGACGATTTCAGAAATTTAAGTCAGAACGTGCTCGTGTCACGTCGGGACTAATTTTGTTAAATAAAAAGTGAATATTTTATAAGTTGCCCGTATGGTCATTTTGAGTGCGCCAACACGTCCGGTAGGGTCGAGAAAGTCAGAAAAGTGTACCCGGGGGTGTAGTTTGGGTCTCGGGGCATTTTTAGGCCTAATTAGTACCCCGGGAGGGCATTTTAGTCATTTTACATAATTAGGTAATTAAACCCACGAAATTCAGCAACCTATATAAGCCATTTAGGTTAGCTTTTAGGGTTAGAATATCCAGAAATCAAGTGACGGCCATTGGAGAAGAGAGGAGAGAGCTCCAAGGCAATTCAAGGCCAAAAAGTCACCGGTTTGCACCGCCGCCACCACCACCGCGTAGATCGCGAGACGAGGAACGCAGCCATACCAAAATCAGCCGTGAATCAGAATACCAAAAATCCCAGGCAAGTGTTTAACTTGCATATTTTCGTTAATGCAATCTTCATATTGGTTTAGGATTGATTAGAGATGATAAATATGGAAGAACACCCAATTTGTGTTAGGAAAATGCATGTAGAAATGATTTATATGAAATTCTGGAATCCTTGCCATGTAGAGGAATATAACCCACGAAATTTTGATGATATATTAGAAGGAAATTTTGGTAAAAACAGATTAGAACCTTGATTAAGAAAAACTCTAGGGTTCTTGATGATTAGATGGAATTTTGGGTTAATTATCCATGTTTAAATGATGTATATTTCGCAGACCTGCTTGATCGATCGATCGAAGGTTCGATCGATCGAGCCCCAAGCTTCGATCGATCGACCCCTCCTGGCAGACTCCTAATTCCATTTTTAAATGAGTTATATTCAAATTGTCGTGATAAAATTCTTGGGCATTCTTGATAAAATGATTTGGGAGACATTGAGGACCAGTAGGGCATATGAATAAGTGTTGGGACCTTTAATCTTCAACGAGAATGGTATTTATGGGATATTTACTTTAGGTTGGTAAATTTATGAATTTAAAGGGTGAGGTGCGTAAGAGAGTTACATTGGAACCTAATAAAGACACTTACTGAATTTCAGATTTGTGAGGATATAGTCCAGGAGTGTCAGGTAATAAGTAAGAAAACCCTTCGAGTTAAGGTTAGGAATGAAACCTTATACGTAATTCTATAAATGTGAAATTTAGGATAAATGGTATAATTATGGGTGACGAGAAGAACCTATATTAAATATGATAACTGTGGTATATTTATATGATTGTGTGTACATATATGATATACATGTGAAAAACATACCGCGCTACTTGCTATCCTTGAGGTTACCGCACTGGGACAGTCTTATCTCGATGGGACCTTTATGGGGGATATTGACTTGTACTCTAGAAGATAGATATCCTTGGTAGAGGCTATCGAATCGATAGTTCAGACGGTCCTAAGAGACGCGAGTATGTGCCATCCTCTTAGAGACTTGGAATCTATGCTTCGCCTCGATATTGTTTATGTATGTGTTAATACAGTTCGAGAGTGATTCCGAACTTGTATTCCCCTTGATATGAGTGGTATGGGGTTTGGATAGTAGAAGTATGCACGCACCATAGTTTTATTTGGGGTGCTGTTATTTATATATATTATACAAGTAGTTAATATATATATGAGATTTGGAAATTTGAAACTGCCTACTGTGATTGATAAGTAGGACATGGTTGATGACACATATAGTAAGTACTTGTTTTGTGAAAGTATAACATGACACTGGGAAACTTTATAAATGAACAAAAGCTAAAACAAGAGTAGTGCTACTAATTGGAAGTATTCTTTTTAAACAAAAATATTGTTCGGTTTTGAAATCTTATGAGTAAGTTAAGATACGCTAAATTATTGAAAAAGGTTAGTATGATAAAATTGTTAAGAAACTGTTAGGAAGGTTAGTGCGATAGGTGTGCACATTAGAAGAGATGTGAGTATTTTCTCAAGAGAGTGACGCACTAATATGTTGTTGCATTGGCCTGTATCAATTTAAATACTTGCTAAACGTATTTTAAAATCAAACACACTTTCAGGCTCTGACCCGTTTCTTTTTCTCTCTCTCTCTTGTATATATATGTATATATTTCAGGTGCCCAGCCACAGGGGCATCTTGCTTAGGATCCCTTGAGAGGAACGTGCTGCAGCTTAGGTGGGAGTTGCAGGTCACTTGCGTAGACGGCTTCCCTTATTGACTCCACTTTTAGCATTCTCATTTATTGGGCATGTGTCCCCCTTTCCATTATTTCATTATTGTTGGGACATTTGTATTTCAGTTATTTCCAGTATTGTTACTATGGGTTTTATTCAGTTTGTATTGGTGACTTTAGTCTTCATATGTGGACATTCGATTGACGAATGTATTATATTAATTGGACTTTGTGTTCCAGGTTTATTGTGGTGTGATTCTTAATTGTAGAAATGTTGTTAATAAAACAAATGTTTTTCTTTAAAATAAAATTTGGAAAGTATGTATGAAAATGGTTTTGACACTTAGCTTAATTATTTAGGGTGTTAAATTGGAAAATTTATTTTTATCGATAGTGATGCTGAGAATGAACCAACTGTTTACCTTGATTTAATTTAATAAAGGAGTGATCGCCCGGTATTTAATTAGGCGGGGTGTCACAGTCTTCCTCCTATGTGACTGGTGCAAGAACCCTCATGTATGTCCTGCAAGACATGGGGGACTTCTTTGGGGTGGACACATCTGAGGAGGGGTAGTTGAAATCCTTTTTTATACAGGACATCTCCTATTATCGAGAACTTAGCACCTCTGTACCTCAATTTCCTCCTTTCTAGCTTCGATTCTGACAGCTCTCCCTCTCTGATATATCTGATGATGCGGTCCATACATGAGTCTCCTAGGTTTAAGTTGAGGCAAGAGATGGCAACCTCTTCTTCCTCAATGGTCGGTTTGAGAAGGACCTCGACTGATACTGTCCTTATTACTTAAGCCAACCTTGCTAGTGCATCTGCACGACCGTTTATCGAGGTACCCTCTTCATCTTCACCTCTTCGAAGCCTTCTAGCATAATTCTTACCCTCTTCAGGTATTTGGTCATCCTTTTATCCTTGGCCTCATATACTCCAAGTAATTGGTCCACAACCAACCTCGAGTCACTATGAAGTAGGATTCAGCGCGCTCTAAGGGCTTTTTCCAAGGATAGGACTACTATCAAGGCCTCATATTCTGAATCATTGTTCGATGATTTGAAGTTTAACCTTAGCGCATATTCAATGTCGGTACCATCCGGAGGTAACAGTATCAGCCCTGCACCGCTTCCACTTTCGTAAGAAGACCCGTCAATGAAGAGGTTCCAAACATCTTCGTTCGAAGAGAAGTTCCCCTCTGATAGGGTTCCTTACTTGAAAAGGTACCTGTCTTCCTCATTCTCAGCTACTCCTTTTTTGGCTCTACTGGGCAGAACCTCTTCCGGGTCTCGAAAGACGTTAATATTTGATCCCTCTGCTATCTTTGGATTTTTCTCAATCGCAGCCTCTTCCCATGTGAACTCAACAACAAAGTCTGCGAATGCCTGACCTTTAATGGCCACCCTGGGTTGATAAATAAGGACATACTCTCCCAACTCGATGGCCCAGGTCATTTATCTGCCTGACTTCTCAGGCATGTGGAGAACTTTCCTTAGTAGGGAGTCAGTAAGGATGACCATAAAGTGGGCTTGGAAATAGGGTTTCATATTTTTGGAAGCGTGCATCAAAGCGTAGGCCAACTTCTCCATCTGAGGATGGTTTTGTTCAGACCCTTGAATGACCTTACTATTAAAGTATGAAGGGCCTTACTATTGAAGTATATATGCCTTTGTACCCTAACGTCTTCTCGCACTATGGTTGCACTTATAGCTGACTCTAAGACTGCTAGATAAACATACAACTTCTCCCCCAGAATGGGCCGAGATAGGAGCAGGGGGGATCCGAGGTAGGACTTGAGCTGTTTAAAGGCATTGTCACACTCTTCATCCTATTTGAAGGCCTTTCTAAGCACCTTAAAAAATGAAAGACACTTGTTCATAGCTCAAGAAAAAAATATGTTAAGTGCATCGACTCTTCTAGTGAGCCTCTGAATGTCTTTTATACTTTTTGGTGTCTTCATATCAAGCAAAGCCTTAATTTTCTCGGGTTTGGACTCTATTCCCCTCAGATTGACTATGAATCCAAGAAACTTTCTAGCTCCTACTCCTAAGACACACTTGGCAGGATTGAGCTTCATCCTTTATAAGTCCATGGTGTCAAAAGTTCTCTCTAGGTCAGCTACATGAGTGCAGGCCTTCACTACACCAAATCCTGCGAATGGTCAAGCCTAGTGGGTGACGGCCCAAGTTCGTGACCATCTGGTCGCGAACTTGGTCCTTGACCCACTCAATATTTGGCATGACCATATTTATTATCACACTAAATTATCGATGCTCTAGAAGTTGTAACGGGCCAAGTCCGTGACCCAAGTGGTCACGGACTTGGGTCGTGACCAGGCCGTGACCATCTTAGCGCCAAACTCGCGCCAAAATTACCTCCAAGATTGGTCGCGGATTGGTCACTGCCCAAGTCCGTGACCCATGGCATGACGAAGAAGAGAGTAAACACATTGAGGGTCACGACCTGGGGCCATGACCATTTCTAGGTATGGATCACGGCTATGGGCCGTGACCATACATTATTCAAGCATCGCGCATCACAGGTCAAGGGTCACGGCTATGGGCCGTGACGAGTTCTTAGTATCGGTCACAGCTATGGGCCGTGACCATACCTTAATCAAGCATCACGCATCACAGATCAAGGGTCACTGTTATGGGCCGTGACGAGTTCTTAGTATGGGTCACGGCTATAGGTCGTGACCATACCTTAATCAAGTTTCGAAAAGAGTCTCGTATGTTGGGTCACGACTTTAGGCCGTGACCATGTCTGCCTGATCTGGAGAACGAACTTATAAATTTAGGTGTCGCGCGTATGGAGTCACGGAGTTTGGCCGTGATCAGCTCCAGGTCTTAAAAAAAGCCCCCTGCTACTTTCATTTCGTTTATTTGGAAGTTGAGTTGCAGCTGCTTTCCTTTGTTATATTTGGCGATTTTGGTGATTTTGACGATTTTGGCGATTTCATTTGGAGGTTGAGGTATGTATTGAGTTATATGTATATGTAAAGCCCTAATTTCTGTGTATGTATTTGTAGATTTACGTTTGTATGTGTGTATGTGTGTGTATGTATAGATTTATGTTTATATGTGTGTGTGTGTGTATATAGATTTATATGTATATCTATGTTTATTTCAGTAAATCTTATATTGTATGTGTGTGTATGTATAGATTGTATGTGTGTAAACCATAAATAGTATGTGTGTGTATGTATAGATTGTATGTGTGTAAACCCTAAATAATATTAGGGTTTAGTAAACCCTAAATAGTATGTGTGTGTATGTATAGATTGTATGTGTGTAAACCCTAAATAATATTAGGGTTTAGTAAGCCCTAAATAGTATATGTGTGTATGTATATATTATGTCAATAAACCATAGATTGCATATGTGTGTTTGTATAGATTATGCCAATAAACCTAGATTGTATATGTGTGTATTTTTGTGACAAAATATAATTAAATAGATTTTTAACGAGTAAAAAAATTTACATCCACCTTGTCATGATTTTATTGGGGGTTATATGCGTGCCATCATATTATATAAGGGGTTATATGCATGTTGTGATATTTTGCACTGCAATATGTGTGTAAGTACTACAATATGTGTGTAAGTACTACAATATGTGTTATAAACAATTAAGACGGGTTATTGTTCGGATTTCACATATACTTTTAAACTCTCATAACTTTCAAACCTAAACCTCAATAGCTGGACTCGTATTCATGCCCTCGTATACTTTTCTCAGGAAAAATGAGGCACGGTGATAATTACTGTCAACAAAAGTGGGAGAGGTTGCAATTAGACCGCACACATAACTCTTTTATTAGCATGCGTCATATAGAGGGTACTCCAATTTATAGGTACGAAAATAAAAAGATCGAACAATTTAACTACCTTGTAAATCGTGGATTTGATATCCAACAAGATTACTTGTTCGATCGTATTTTATTTTCTCTACCAGAAAATTGGGATGACGTTATACAAAATATATTTCACACACATCACCCCGACATAGCCCTGACCTTGGTTACGTTGTTGAAGAAGGCGGAAAAAAAATCCACCCGTTATGGATAAACTGCGTATAGAGAGCATTGACATAGACTGTGATGTCTCGCGCCACATGCACGTAAAATTAGAGGGTGAAAACTCAAAATAGCCTCCGAACGTCCCCGTAGGTGGCACCAACACCTCCCACGGGACCAATGTAACTCTTAGGAACTGACCCCACAACCGCGGGACTCCCAGTTTGAGAATACGACGATAATTTTCATATTTTGAGACTTAGACTTAAAAACATGGCGTTAGAGGGTGAAAACTCCAAACATCCCTTGAACGTCCCCGTGGGTGGCACCAACACCTCCCACGGGACCAACGTAACTCGTAGGAACTGACACCGCAACCGCGGGTCTCCCGGTTTGAGAATATGACGATAATTTGCATATTTTTAGACTTAGGCATAAATATATGGCGTTAGAGGGTGAAAACTCGAAACAGCCCCCGAACGGCCCCGTTGGTGGCAGCAACACCTCCCACGGGACCAATGTAACTCGTAGCCGCGGGTCTCCTGGTTTGAGAATACGACCTTAATTTGCATATTTCTAGACTTAAGCAAAACATGGCGTTAGAGGGTGAAAACTCGAAACTTCCCCCGAACGTCCCCGTGGGTGGCACCAACACCTCCCACGGGACCAATGTAACTCGTAGGAACTGACCCCGCAGCCGCGGGACTCTCGGTTTGAGAATACGATGATAATTTGCATATTTTTAGACTTAGGCTTAAAAACATGGAGTTAGAGGTAGAAAACTCGAAACAACCCCCGAAAGGCCTTGTGGGTGGCACCAACACCTCTCACGGGACCAATGTAACTCGTAGGAACTGACCCTGCAGCCGCGGGACTCCCGATTTGAGAATACGACGGTAATTTATATATTTCTAGACTTAGGCTTACAAACATGGCATTAGAGGGTGAAAACTCCAAATAGCCCCCGAATATCTCCGTGGGTGGAACCAACACCTCCTACGGGACCAATGTAACTCGTAGGAACTGACCCCGCAGCCGCGGGACTCTCGATTTGAGAATACGAAAATAATTTGAATATTTCTGGACTTAGGCTTAAAAACATGGCGTTAGAGGGTGAAAACTCGAAACAGCCCCCGAACGTCCCCGTGGGTGGCACCAACACCTCCCACGGGACCAATGTTACTCGCAGGAACTGACCCCACAGCCGTGGGTCTCCCGATTTGAGAATACGACGGTAATTTGCATATTTCTAGACTTAAGCAAAACATGGCGTTAGAGGGTGAAAACTCAAAATAGCCCCCGAACATCCCCGTAAGTGGCACCAACACCTCCTACGGGACTAATGTAACTCGTAGGAACTGACCCCGCAGTCGCGGGACTCCCGATTTGAGAATACGACGATAATTTTCATATTTCTAGACTTAGGCTTAAAAACATGACGTTAGAGGGTGAAAACTCGAAACAGCCCCCTAACGTCCCAGTGGGTGGCACCAACACCTCCCACGGGACCAATATAACTCATAGGAACTGACCCCGCAGTTGCGGGACTCCCGGTTTGAGAATACGATGGTAATTTTCATATTTCTAGACTTAAGCAAAACATGGCGTTAGAGGGTGAAAACTCGAAACAACCCCCAAACATCCCCGTGGGTGGCACCAACACCTCCCACGGGAATAATGTAACTCGTAAGAACTGATCCCGCAGTCGGAGGACTCTCGGTTTGAGAATACGACGATAATTTGCATATTTTTAGACTTAGGCTTAAAAACATGGCGTTAGAGGGTGAAAACTCGAAACAACCCCCGAACGTCCCCGTGGGTGGCACCGACACCTCCCACGGGACCAATGTAACTCGTAAGAATGGACCTCGCAGCCGCGGGTCCCGATTTGAGAATACGATAGTAATTTGCATATTTCTAGACTTAAGCAAAACATGGCGTTAGAGAGTGAAAACTCAAAACAGCCCCCGAATATCCCCGTAAGTAGCACCAACACCTCCTACGGGACCAATGTAACTCGTAGGAACTGACCCCGCAGTCGCGGGACTCCCGATTTGAGAATACGACGATAATTTTCATATTTCTAGACTTAGGCTTAAAAACATGACGTTAGAGGGTGAAAACTCGAAATAACCCCCTAACGTCCCCATGGGTGGCACCAACACCTCCCACGGGACCAATATAACTCGTAGGAACTGACCCCGCAGCCGCGGGACTCCCGGTTTGAGAATACGATGGTAATTTGCATATTTCTAGACTTAAGCAAAACATGGCGTTAGAGGGTGAAAACTCGAAACAGCCCCTAAACATCCCCGTGGGTGGCACCAACACCTCCCATGGGACTAATGTAACTCGTAAGAGCTGATACCGCAGCCGGAGGACTCCCGGTTTGAGAATACGACGATAATTTGTATATTTGTAGACTTAGGCTTAAAAACATGGCGTTAGAGGGTGAAAACTCGAAACAGCCCCCGAACGTCCCCGTGGGTGGCACCAATACCTCCCACGGGACCAATGTAACTCGTAGGAACTGCTCCCGATTTGAGAATACGACGGTAATTTGCATATTTCTAGACTGAAGTAAAACATGGCGTTAGAGGGTGAAAACTCAAAACAACCCCTGAACATCCGTGTGGGTGGCACCAACACCTCCCACGGGACCAATGTAACTCGTAGGAACTGAACCCGCAGCCGTGGGTCTCCCGGTTTGAGAATACGATGATAATTTGCATATTTCTACTTGGTTACTGATAATTTCAACTCATATATGCAATTTTTCAGCTTGATTAAATTTTTTGTAAAACTACTTGGTTACTGATATTTTTGTATGTATCCTATCATTTGTAGGATTTTTGCACGCGGAACAAACGAAGGAGGCAATGGTCTACATCATGAAGATTGTTTATATGTTGTGGACATTCAGGATTTTGTTTTATGTGTTACAGTCGTGCGGGCTTTTATAATTTGATTGTTGAATTTTATGGCCGTCCGGGCTTTATAATAAGTAGGTTTTACATTTACAGGTTTTGGAATGTCAAGAAAATAGAGGAAACTCTGACCAATTTTTTTTTAGGTCCGTGAATTATTAAGACGTGTAATATTTATAAGTTTGTATATATATTTGTTTATTGACAACGTTCTCGATTCGCAATTTGAGATTTCTTTTTATTATTTTGCCAATAATAAATATTTGTAACACCTCGTACGCGTCAAACGTTACACGTAGCAACTGATGGTGCACTCACGGGACCCCCAATTTTAGGATTGGACCAAAAAAATACATTTTTTTAACATTATAGTTAAATATGGTCATGGACTTTGTCCATGACCATTTTTATTTTTTCGTCACGGTTGTGGGTCATGGACTTGGGCCGCGACCATTTATTTTTATTTTTTTTGTCACGATTGTGGGTCGCAGACTTTGGCCATGACCAATATGTCACGGTTGTGGGTCACGGATGAGGGCCGCGACCAATTTTTTTTATATTTTTTTGTCACGGTTATGAGTCGCGGACTTTGGCCGCGACCAATTTGTCACGATTGTGGGTCACGGATAAGGGCCGCAACCATTTTTTTTAAAATTTTTTTGTCACGGTTGTGGGTCGCGGACTTTGGCCGTGACCAATTTGTCACGGTTGTGGGTCACGGATTAGGGCTGCGACCCGTCACGACATGGGTCACGACTGAAGTCCGCGACCATCTGCCGTGACCCCTCTCGACCGTGACCATTTTTTTATCACGGACTTGGGCCTCGACCCACTCAAATGGTCATGCCCGAAATGGTTACGGCCCAAGTTCGTGACCCACAGCTTTGGTCAGGGATTTTGGCCGTGACCAATCGCCAGTTTTGGTGTAGTTCTTCAAGATCTTCATCAACATATCACAAATATATATCTCCATGGTCTTGCCAATTTGATCTTCAAACATCTTATTTACAAGACGTTGATACGTGGCCACTGTATTTTTCAAGCCGAAGGGCATGAGCTTATAGAAATAGGTCCCCTTATCTGTGATGAATGTTGTCTTCTCAGAGTCTTCAGCATCCATGAAGATCTGACTATAATATGCGTCCATGAAGATCATAAGTTCATGACCTGCCATGGCATCTACCATCTGATCAATCCGAGGTAAGGGATAGCTATCTTTTAGGAAAGACTTATTCAGGTCGGTGAAGTCTATGCACATCCTCCATTTTCCATTGGCTTTAGGCACAATGACCGCATTTGATAACCACTCTGGGTATATAACCTCCCTGATGAATTCTACCTCCTCCAACTTTCTGACCTCTTCCCTGATGCCATCATACTTTTCCCTGGAGTAAACTCTTCGTATTTATTTTATTGACTTAGCATCTTCTGCTACGTTGAGATTGTGGCACATAAAATCTGAGTTCATGCCAGGCATGTCTGCGTGGCTCCAAGCGAAGACACTCTACCTCTTCTTCAAAAATCTTATTAGCTCTTCCTTGATCTCCGATCTTAAGGCCTTGCTAATTCAGATGGTTTTTTTCGGTTCGTCCTCATTGAGGATGATGGATTCTACCTCTTCTTTGTCCTCTCCTTTCTTCAATTTTATTTCATCCCTAGGATCAAGTGTATCAATGTTATACGTGTTTGTTGCCCTCTTATGTGCCTCTCTCTCTTCCGTATAGTTGAAGTAGCATTCTCGTGCCGTAGTCTGGTCACCTTGCACTTCCCCTACCTCGTAGGGGGTCGGGAATTTTAGCATTTGGTGGACCGTTGATGGCACGACCTCAAACTCCTTAAGGGAAACTCGTCCTATAATGAAGTTGTAGGCCGAGAAGACATTTTCATCCATAACGAAAAAATTGATCTTCCGGGTCAACCTCTTATGCCACTCGTCTCCCATTCGCACATCCATCTCATACATGACCAACGGATGGACCTTTTCACCGCTGAAGCCCATCAACGGATGATGATAGGGTACTATCCTAGCTCTGCTGAGGCCTAAGCTCTTTAAATAGGTCCAGAACATCACGTCTGCTGAACTTCCTCCATTTACGAGGATTATCTGTACCTCACATCCATGGACTCTTGTTGTTATTACAAAAGGGTCATCATGTGGAGCCAAGATACCTTTGAAGTCGAGTTGGGAGAACCCAACTATAAGAGTATCCATATCCACCTTCTTTCTCTTCTACTTAGCCTATGAAGATGCCAGATTCACAACCTCTACTTTGGTCACTGTCTTGGCCTCTGCCACATGAGCTTTACGGTCAGCTACTTCAGAGCTACCCCCTGCCAGTCCTCCATAGATGGTGTTAACACCAAAGGATATCATGCCAACCCTCTTCACTAGGCATTGTCATCTTTTGGTGGGAGGTCAGGATCGTCCTCATCATCACCGTATGAGTCATCATCTCTTCTTGTTGGGGGATCATTTCAATATCCATCGTTTCTCTTCTTCTTAGGGTCATCTCTTCCCCTCTTAGGAGCCTTACCATCAACATAATTCCTCAGCTTTCCGGACTTCAACATCTTCTCGATTTCATCCTTCAAGGGGAAGCATTTGTCTGTCACATCTCCGTGGTCTTAGTGGAACTCACACCACAAGTTCTTATTCCTCTTATGTTAAGGAGCCTTCAGCTTCTTCGGCCATATCAGAGACTGGTCATTCTTGATCTCATGGAGGATGTGTTTGCAGCTCACAGTTAGAGGGGTATAGTGTGCAAACTTATCGTCGATAAACCTCTTTTTTCTGTCTTTCTTTCTTTGTAACTTCCCACTGCCACTTCCGCTTTCATCCTCATACTTTGCGGCCATAGCCTCTTTAGCATTCATGACCTTTCCTGTAGTTTCCAATAGATCTGCCATGGACTTGGGAGGGTCTTCCTCAAGCTTTCATAGTAACTTCCCCTTCCGGAGTCTTCCAATGAGGGCCGTCATGGCTATATTATCTTCATAATCTTCAACCTATAATTTTTCTTTGTTGAATCTAGCAATGTAGTCTCTTAGGCTCTCGTTCTTTCCTTGCTTGTCATACAACATATGGGTGGTCTTCTTTTGAGGTCTTACCCCAAAACAAAAATTATGAATGAATCGTTCATCCAAGACCTTAAAGTTCTCAATTGAGTTCTTTGGAAGAGAGGTAAACCAGACGTGTGCATCTCCCGTCAAAGTCCCAGAGAAGGCTCAACATTTTATCTCATCTGGGATTGAATAAATATCCGCCGCAGACTAGTATATCTTAATATGATGTATATGGTTGGTACTACCATCATATTTGGGAGACACTGTAGGTGGCTTGAACTTGGCAGGGGTTGGGAAGCTCACTATCCTGGACACGAATGGGGAACCCTCTGAGAAACCTCTTTGCAGTGGGTCTCGGATTTTAATGAGGTCCCCTATCTTCTCTTTCAAGACGTTGAAATGAGTCATTCCATGGCTTTGCAACATCATCCTGGCCGAGGTTATCCCCAACCACCTCCAAGGGGTGGGCTAAGGGTTCCCCAGCCGCTACACAACGTTGGCTATTGACCTCCTTTTGATCCCTAGATCGGCCTTGCTAGGGTCGGCCATGATGGGGCCGATGTGTCCCCTCTTCCCTTTGTGAGCCTGCTACACTTGTTGATAGGGATAACCTCTATCTCGGGTCATTTATTGGGCTGAGCCTTTCAAAGGCCGACCCTCTGCTCAAGAGATCAAAAGCTGATCCCCTTTGTTAGGCACCAACATCTCTTTTGTTCCCACGACCTCGGCTTTGGTGGATAGGATGTATAGTGTTGTTTGAAACCTCATACGACACCCAGCAGCCCTCGAGAGCATCCTATGCCTCCATATCGCCGTACCTATCCTCAGGGCAAGGGTGTCCTTGCCTCCCCCGACATAAATGCCTATGGTCAGCAACGTCCCTCCTCCATTGAGGAGCAGGTTGGTCTTTTCGCGATGCCTGGGGTAGTCCCCTGGCTTCAGGATGGGGTTTGAAAAGCTGCAGTAATCATCTCCGGTGAGACCCCAAGTGGCCTCATCATATTTTGACTGAGTTGTGCAAATTGCTCCTTCGTCGCTTGCTGCGTTGCAACCAAGGACTTCAAGACCGCCACCACCTTAGCCATTTCGGACTGGGATGGTGCTTGGCTGGAACTAGGTCCTCCAACACTAGATGGTGGAGGAGGTGGTGGTAACTCTGGTGCCATATGTTAAAACAAAAGAGCTTGTGAAGAATATGGGCTTAATACCTTAAAGGACCTCTTTCAATGGTGAAACAACTCCATGCAAGGGGGAGGCCTGGTTCACCACCAGAGTCTCCAGTAAGGTTAAGCAGAAAAAGAGGAGGCAACAGCTTCTCGTTCCCACAGACGACGCCAAAATGATGATGCTAGGAATAACACCACCAGCCAAGGTGTTTGTTAGCTCAAACGAGTAATAATAATTGCGACATAAGTATATGCTAAATATAAGATATTGAGATGAGGAGAAGTGGGTGAACACTAATATATAAGTTATTCAGCTAATTAGGCCTACGTCCACTATGCAAGTGAGTGAGTAAGGTCACTAAAATAAGGCACTAATGGCCATGGATACAATCTCTCAAGCTTTCTCTCACTACTATGTAATTTTACAGAGTTTCATCTAGGGTTGTAATCATCGATCTTTTACAAGGTAGAGGATGACCTCTATATATAGTGCTTGGGGGTGCAATGTACCCCCAAGCATGCAATGAGCATGTGCATGGAAATCCAGCCAGTGAAAGGATGACACCTGGCTGACCTTCAACTAAGTAATGATGAATTCAATATTTACTCACGTGGAGGGAGTGATTCAGTTATAAAAGATTTGTCCACGTGTTCCAAGCCATACATGTATGCGTAGAAGCTCTGCTGCCTTTGCTTGGCACCAACCTCGGCCTGAGTGAGTACGAGGTTGGTGAGGTACGATCCCTGCGTTAGCTGTGAATTATATGATGACCTTGGTTGGGATGTCGATCGAGGTTAGGTGTGGAATGTCGGCCAGTGCCAATGTTGACCTGACACTTGGTGCTGAGCCTGTAGGGCTGCTGATTCTAGGTGAAACATGTAACGTCGGCTAAAGCCGATTATGATGTTGAAAGGTGATTGAACCCATGAGCCCTTGCTGTCCTCGGTTGATGTGATGTCGGTTGTGGATGACCTGATGGATAACCGACCCCATGAGTCATGTAGACCTCGATTGTTGCCTAGTTGAGGGGTAATTAGTAACGTCGGCTGTGGCCGGCTTTATGCTGGACGAGATTGATGATCGTCAGTCTTGAGCCCTTGTGACCTCGATCGTCATCCTGACCGAGGTTAGTGCCTCCGAGATGGCAGGTACACTTTGGGCATATATATATATATATATATATATATATATATATATATATATATGTGAACTTGAATTTAAACACAAACAAATATTGGGTGTAAACTTAGTTTTGTTTTTAAGACAATCAAATTGATAAACAAACACCAAGGAGACTTTTTGTGAAAATTATTTTTCTCTCAAAGAGACTTTGGAACTCCTAAAAAGTCCTAAAAAAAGTTGGTTCCCACTCAAAATAAATCTATCAAAAATTAGTGGGGAAAAGAAGTGGGAAAACAGGTCAAAACTGTCAAATAACTGTTCCCGCTGAAATCTCATTCGAACGACTTTTTGAGGTCGTTCGAACGATTACGTTCGAATGAAATTTCAGACGACATTACTAACGATAAAACAGAGAAAGTCTCGTTAGTAGTTCTTTCAAATGACCTGAAAAACTCGTTCAAACGAGATGTTCAGTTCATTCGAGCGACTTTTCAGAAAATAAAAAATTTTCATTCTAGGCCCAAAACTTTTATAAAAAGATCTAAAATGATTTTCTGAGAAAAGTAAAGTCGTTAAATAAAGAATTTTATAAAATACACCCAATTAAAATATCTTCCAAGCTCATATATATATATATATATATATATATATATACAATATTGCATTCATACATTTGGAGACATGGAATCCTCAAATGTTGATGATGTGTAACATGGCACTAGAAACCTAGAAAGGATGAAACATTAATTCTTAGCCGCAACATCTTCAACTTCTTCAAACGTCATAGGATTGATAGGAACAAACTTCTATCATATAACTCAAATGATTTTGTCCGGAATTAAGCCAAAACTACATATGGACTCAATTGAAAATTTGTATCCTTACAGAAAAAAAATAAAATTCTACTTGTGACTCATTATTTGGATATTTTTAAAGGATTTTGGATGGAAAAGTTTTTATTTTATTTTTTGGTTAGTGGAAGGAACAGTTCAAGAGAGAATATGTTATATAGTGTGTGAGTACTTCAAGTACACTAATTAGATGGGGTATAGTGAATTGTTGTTGAGTTTCATATAATTATTTCAAGGGCAATCTCCATTCTATAGCAAAAAATATATTTGGCGCTTTATATATTGCTGAAACTTGATAGAAATTGCTTGATGAAATTCTTATTCTACCTTCAAATGTTCCCCTTTTCGGTGATGATTTCTCACTTTTGGGTGATATTCTCTTCAATCTTTGACATGCGAATATAAGTTTAATTATCATTTGTTTCTTTCCATTCTCTCATTAGGTCAGCGTTATAAATGACACTTATAAAGGCAAGAGTAGGTTTGGCTAATACTTGGACTTATAAAGGGAAGAATATTTCGTACCATGTCACTTGGTTTGAAAAAATTGATTGTATTCCCCACGTTGCTCATCCAGTTGAACAACAAATGTCCTAAGGTACTGCAGATGCAATTTTGTAGGCGCAACCATTAATCACAGGTTTGGAGGCTCTTAAGTCAGCAATATAAAAGTCATACAATGGATCAATGCCTACAAAAGCATGAGATTAGGAGTTGATGAATAGTATTACCATAGACTAAACTGCTAAATAATTCATTTTAATGAGTTGATGCAAAGATCTGAGTGTCACTTATTCCATCCATCATGTTCACCGCATAATAATTCCCCTGTTGTCATTCAGTGGTTAAGGTATTAATCTTTCATCCAGAGGACCCGAGTTAAATTTTAACCAATAAATAAGAAGAAATTAGGAGTATTAGGATTCCAATTTTTTTAGAGTTGATAGCTTTTGGTCTATTTCTTAGGCCCCTTTTCTTCTTGAGTTGCACTCTCATCAAGCATTGGTTAGTTTTGTTGTTGTCCTACTCTTCTTATTTTAACCGCTTGGTTATTGATTCAATTTCCTTTCATTTAGACTCGAGTAAATTGTTAATAGGTTTGGCTAAGAGATTATTCCTTGTATATATTTTCAGGTGGTTTCTGAGTTGTGGCTTCGTAGTTCTATGGAGTAGAAAAATAACATATGATTTTGGATATTTATCTTTTCTTCTTGAGATAATCTTCACTCAAATTAGACAAATAGTGTATAGTCCCAATAATAACTAAAAAATTTTTAATACTTCAACATTCAACAAAAATGTAGTCTCGGGGTATCACTTTTCTTATTTCTAACGACATTTGTTGTACTTTTATTGCACTATTAAGAAGTGGGCAATGGTGATTCTGCAAAGGCCAAACTGCAACTAGCCTTTGCACACAGTATTTGATTTGTTGTCTAGGCCATTCTACTAATGAGAACACATTGATCTCCGAGGCTATATTCCAGTCCATTGGACTGATTTGTATCAACACCACCACGAGGTTAAGAAAATGTGTTAAAGTGAGTGAATACTTCATACTTTCAATTGGAGAAATCCATGTGCAATGGAGTAATGGTCATTTATAAACAAGTCATCATAAATTCATTGTAGCCATCAACAGAAGCAATGGAGATAAGCTGAACTCCTTTTGGAGTTTCGAAAGCTCTAATAGTGTGAAACAATTATTTAGACGTGTTCTCTGTATTTTAATCAGCCTCTCTATCACTATACTTATATGCTAGACTAGATATGGTTTAAGCTAGCTGACTATCCCATCGTATAAGGGACGTACAATAATAAAATAAAAGTATCTTATTAACAGGCATGTTTAAATCTTGAAGTACCAAATTGGTAACTTTATCCATGATTCATTATAATACACAAGTATAGTATTTGATTTCCTTTCATTTAGTACCAAGAATTTCTCCTGCAGTCAATGTAGCCTTTGAGGTGGTTTCGAAGAGAAACTTTGTTTTCTGATTGAATCGAGAAAGTTGAGTTAGCAATTCGTCAACCAGGATGGATTCATGTAAGAACATGTATTTATTTTTCCTTCTCTTTTGAATCTTGGTTTCAATTTACTAGAAGATAGAAAATTTAAATTTCCTCAAACTTTCTCCATGGATTTCAAAATTTTTAAATTTCTTGTGAGTCAAGGCGGTAACACTTGATGAGCTTATCATGTTGAATTTAAATTTAAGAAATCAATTAACAGTTTTTATTGATCAATAATATAATATATGAACATATAAACTATTATGTAGATATAGGACCTTAATATACATAATTATCACATGTGTCCAAAATAGGGTTGAAAAACATACCTAAGCCAACATTAGATTTGACGAATGAAAAAGTTGCCATTGGTTCCTCTAACTTGAGATCCAAAATTGTTATGGTTTATATATTTCTCTCCCCTAGCCTTTCTATATTTTTTGTTGCTTATTTTTGGTGCCTAAATGATGGAGTTTAGGCCACCATTTATAGGCATGGAGAGGTCCTATATCTCAATAGTCATGCGATCTTGACCGTCCATCACGGTTAGTTCAAGAGTTTTCCTTAATTTATTTTTTTAATCAATAATTGGTTAATTTATTAATCAAAGCATTTTTGACTCTTGGGTATATTAGAGTGACCTTTTATTTACCAAATATGACTTATTTTGTAATTTAATAATGAACCACTTAATAGGCTTTGAAATTAATTGATAATTCTAACATTCTTCCACTTGGTTCATAATTAATATAAGGCTCACTTTCAAACTTTCAGTTATGTTTAGTGATTTTTCATGAACACCTTTATTAAACAAAACATCAATGTGAGTCATTGCGGTTCCACACTAATCCATGAGTAAGGTTCCTTCTATGTACTACGTCATTTATTGTTTATTTAAGAAGGTTTATAATAAGGTCTATCAGAATGGACCAATAATCTTCTTATAAGACTATTTTTGTCACTTTAATCAATTAACATGCATGTAAACAAATATTGCAGGACATATATTGAAAAATTCAGGATACAATTTGTTGATATCAAAACTGTTTCAATTACATAATAAGCACTCAGGCAATCATTGTTTCATCGACTACTTTTCAAAACCCATCCTTTCAACATATTATAAAAAGGTCTTTACAACTATTGGTTTAGTCAATGGATATGCGGCATTATCATTCGTACTGATGTGTTCTAATGACACTCATTTTTCCTAAACTTCTTCCTTGATGGATAGGTATTTTATCTCGATGTGATTTATTGCTTTAGTATACCTATCATTCTTTGAAAAGAAACCTACTGCGACATTATCACAATAAATTATCATCGACTTGGATATAAAATCAATAATTTAAAGTCCTAAAATAAAGTTTCGCAGCCATAATGCATGATTTTTAGCTTCAAAACAAGCTACGAACTCGGCCTCCATGGTGTAAGGTGGTACAACGCTTTACTTGGAACTTCTCCACGAAATTTCTCCTCCAGCGGGAAGGAATTCATATCCTGAAGTGCTCTTCCTACTATCTTCACACCCTCCGTAGTCTGAGTCTGTGAAATGAATCACTTCAAGATGATCAAACTTCTTAATTTTGAGCATGTAATCTTAGTCCCTTGTAAATATCTTAACACTTTCTTCGCAGCTTTCCAATGCATTAGGCCTAGACTACTTTGATATCTTCCTAACATCCTAACAAAAAAACTAATATCTAGCCTTGTGTAGACCTGTGCATACATTAAACTTCCCACAATGTATGCATATTGAATGTTTTCCATATTCTCTTTCTCTAATTCATTTTGAGGACAGTGCTTGAGACTAAACTTATCACCCTTACGAATTGGAACAACGTTTGGGCTACAACTTTGCGTGCTAAACCCTTCCAAAAATTTGTTAATGTATGTTCTTTTAGACAATCCAAGTCATCCACGTGATCGTTCACGGAATATTTCTATCCCTATCTCTTAGGATGCCTCTCCCACATCTTTCATTTCAAAGTTTTGGGAAAGAAACTCCTTGGTTTTCTTTAATAAATCAGATCATTACTTGCAATGAGAAAGTCATCAACATATAAAACAAAAAAATGCAAACTTACTCCCACTCATCTTTAGGTATGCATCGATCAATATTGTTTTTCTTAAACCCAATTGAGGCAATGGTATGATGAAATTTAAAATACCATTAGTGAGAAGCTTGCTTGAGTCCATATATAAATTTCTTCAAAAGGCAGACCATATCATCTTTCCCCTTTTCAATAAAGCCTTTTGGTTAGGCCATGTATACTTATTCTTCCAAACTCCCATTTTAAAAATCTATTTTAACATCCATTTGATGCAACTCTAAGTCATAATGAGCCACTAGTGCAAGAATAATTCTTAAAGAATATTTTTTAGAAATAGGTGAGAACACTACACCAAAAAGGCCACATTGGCACCCTTCACCCGGTCACCCTTCTTACGGTCAATGACTGAACTTGTCATGGTCTTTGACCGTGATAACCTTATAAAGTTGTCACGACCAAAGACCATGATAGCTTTGTGACAAATTTGTCCGTAAACTCCTTTCTTTTTTTCCCACCGTTTTGGTTTCCCTTCCTCTTTCGATCTCTAAGCGACTCCTCTTTCTCTCTCAAAGCAATTTTCAGGTTTTTTCCTCTCTTTCTCTTTCCTTTGTATACATGTGTGTGTATATGTGTATGTATGTGGGTGGTGTGTGTGTGCATGTACAAGTGTGTGTGGTGAGGGGAGGGGGGCATGGTGGTGGGGTGGGGGTGTTGGTGGGGCAGGGGGTATGGGGGTGGTGCGTGTATGTGTGTGTGTGTGTGTTTGAAGAGGTGTGTGTGTGTGGGGGGGGGGAGTGGTGGGGTAGGGGTGGGGGAGGGTGTGGGTGTGGGAGGGGTGCGTGTGTATGTGTTGATTCTTTTGTAAATACCCAAATATGTAAATACCCAAATATATGTTGAGAATTTTCTCATGGAATAGTCATAATTAGAATTTGAATTAGGACTTATAATTATTATTGTTAATTTAATTATGACTTTAATTGGATATAAATGAGTTAGGATACTTTATTAATTGTTGGTTTTGAATTAGTAATTAGTTAGTTTGAATTGATGTTTCGGATTTTTAGTAATTGTACATATTAGATGTTGTTGTTTTGGAATTCAGAATTAAGTTGTTAAACATTAATATTACACCGTGACCGTTGAAACAGACAAATTGAGTAATAAAATGTAGCTTTAATTGTAACTTTAATTGTATAGCTTTAATTGTATAACTTTAATGATGATATATTTATAAGACGTGATGAAACGAATTAATTGAGTAGATGAATTAGAATGAGTACGGGATACACATTAATTGGTTTGTTGTTGCTGTTCTTGCTGGATTATGGTGGACCGATGTTGGGTTGTTTAATTTTGGAAGTAGCATGACCAGTTGATTATTGTACAAATGGGGGAGGGGGGGGGGGAGTTTTCAAATTTTTTCTAAAATTAATTTTTGTCACGAAAAATATATTATTAATTCATATATATATATATATATATATATATATATATATATATATATATATATATATATATATATATATATTTCAATAGCCCTTAGACCCATTCGAGAGTCATTACGCCTGTAATGAGATCTCTCAAATTGTCCCGTTTGGACAGTTTGGGACTGCAAAATTTATGTATAATAATATTCTTAGCAGATTAAACTTGTTACTTTTGGAGAAAGTTCTGCAGTCGTATCCTAATGTTCTTTGGGTACATACTATACTGGCAAATGTGAGTGTTATCTCAATTGATAAATTGAAATAACACTCACACTTACGAATCTACGAAACTATGGGGATATGCTGCCGAATTTTTCTCAAATTGTAACAATGTGAATGAGCTGTTATGTTTATTACATAAATATGCGGTCTTGAATGGGATAGGACCACTCACACTTTAGAGGAGATGGAGGAAATAAGAATTAAATATTGTAAATTGAATTTCAATTTGAAATTGAAAAATCGAATATAAATAAGACATAATTAAATGAAACATACTATAAATCTAAGTTTTGTTTATACTAATCCACGAATATACGCTTCTTACCTTTAATAGGCGATTGTTTGTAGTAGCTGTGATGGGATATCCTAAATACAAAGAGTGGACGGGTGAGGCAAATAAAATGGGGGATGTGTTTCATAGAGGTGCTAATGAATTTATGAAATACGCAAAGAGATGTCAGAATGATGAAGAGTTTTCGTGTCCGTGTACTAGGTGTGATAATGGTAAGGTATTTAAGTGGAAAACATTTTAACTATATTTGTTAAGATGGGGTATGCAAGATAATTATCGATTTTGGAGTTTTCATGGGGAATTGAAATTTTCTTTTGTCCTCGAGCAACCTTCACAACAACCTTCAACAAGTAGGAGAAAAGTAGAAGGGGATAACGTAGATCATAATATATTAGAGGATTTAGTTGATGACTCGTAAGGTGTTCATGAAGTGGAAGAGAATGAGGTTACGAACGATGTACAAGGTTCAGGTGCTCATGACGATATCCGGATAAACCTTGAAGATGACTACCAAAGTTTAAAATTTAAGGCGACTCAACCGTTATACTCTGGCTGTGAGAAAGATCAAGCAACTTTACATGCCATGGTTGGTTTGCATAGTTTGAAGACCTAATACGATTTATCTAGAAATAACGTTACATGAATTCTAAATTGGGTGAAGGGCTTGCTACCCAAGGAGAATAAACTCCCAAATCGCTATCATGTTATGAAGAATAGTTTGAAAGGTTTGGGAATGAAGTATAAATCGATTCATGCTTGTGTGTATGAATAAATACTATACCAAAAGGAGTATGCCTGACTCGACCGACGTTGATGACATTGATGAGTTCGTCGATGAGGGTGGTCATGTGATGGTCAAACAAGTGAAATTAACAAGTTTGCAACATGAACAACTAGTTCGTTATCTATTTGACACACATGAAGATGTCGAAGAATGGAAAAATTAAGTATAAATTATTTTAAGTTTTACATTATTTTAGAATATTTTATACATGATTAATTTTGTAATACACTCATTACATAAAATTTATGTAGAAAATATGAAGCCTATGAGAACAATAAAAGACAAAAAATAATGACACAATCAGACAGTGAATTTACGCTGTGGTTGTCACACGATGTAATTATAATGAAAATGGTTGTTATATAACATTACATTACAATAAAACTTTACGGCTAACCTAATTAATTTATCTACATTCTCAGCTCTTAACGATGGGCGATGCGACATCAAGGCTTGCTCGTCTAGACACTGGAGCTTTATTCATGGCACAAGAATACAAAAAGTATAGATTGAACGGTCATGTATTTAGCACTAGGGTGTACGAGGAAAGTACAAATGTACAGAACTCGGGCATTTCATACAAGGCTCTTACTTTCTTTCTGGTGAGCACAAAAGATAAAAACCTCATTGAAGTTGAAATGACTTACTAGGGTGTAATTTGAAATATATTTGAATTGGAATGTGTAAGGTTTAAAGAGGTTATATTTTACTGTGTATGGGTAAGAGTTGAGGATAAAAATGCTTGTAAATTTGATCCTGCACCAATTTGATCATGATTGACTTGTCCAAGTTGAAGAGCAATGAACACGTGAGTGATGAGTTATTTATTTATGCATTTCAAAAGGTCAAGCAAGTGTTTTACTCGGAGTATATCCACAACGAGCCGTGGTCAATCGTCCTACATGCGCCAAAGCGTCTAAACAGTATTGTGGATGACTTGGATGCTCCTATCGAATATCAATCCATTTTTTATGATAACCCAAATTTGAAATAATTTTTAGATTTGTAATAAGTATTCCAATTATCGGACAATAGTTTATTGCTTTTAACGGACATCAGTTTATCACTTTTAATTCATTTGTACTTGATCATTTTCTCTCTTTCCTTTGTATATGTGTGTATGTGTGCAGGTGTGGGGGGGAGGAGTTTTCAACTATTTTCTAAAATTACTTCGTGTCACGACCCATTTGAGAGTGGCACGACCACATAAACTGTTTGTATGTATTCTAATTCATTTGTATTCTTCTAATTCATTTGGATTTGTACTGCTAATAATAATTTTTATAGAAAATATCTCCTTCAGGGATTAAGGCAAGGATGATGATGATGATAATGATGATGACTTCTTCAGGGCTCGGTGGTAGCAGAGGAGACGAGGGATCCTCAGCCCCTAGGCTCCCCAAATGGGGCAAATTGGGAATGGCCGTTGAGAATAAGATGGACTTATTAACTAGATCCCTCAAGCTGGTGAAGACGATTATCGTCCCGGGGTACACCAGTTGGAGGGAGGTGCCAAATGAGCTAAAGTTAGGTATTTGGGCGGTTCTACAGGTAATGTATTTATATTTCAATTTCAATTTCAATTTTAATTTATATTTATATTTCAATTTCAATTTCTATTTATATTTATTCGCGACTAACACTTACATTATTTTTGTTGGAGCTGTTGAGGGAGCAACACGAGACATGAAAGAATAATTTGTGGGCTCGGTACTTTGGGAACCCGAGAGTCCATTGTCATAATACGTGAGTCTGTCCTATCGAAGGAGCCGATCGCAATGGAACATTGGCAAAAATTCATTAACAATGAGATCGAGGAGCGACAATTGGCATCTCGCCAATCGGGGAGGGAAAACCGGGGGAAAAACATGGATGTGCACTACTCTGGCAAGACGTCTTTTGCCGAGGTGGAGCACAGGATGGTAAGTTTTTATTTTTCTATAATTATAGAAATATGTTATTCAACATTATTTTATGTTGCGTTACTTACTAATTTTCCTTTATTTTATTTCAGGGGACGGGAAGTGGCCTGGGGGTAGGCCACATAGGCTCGATGCCTATGTGGCCATTCGGATGAAGAAGGGCAAGGATAAGGATGTGTCCCCGAGGGTTGCGGCCATAATTGTAAGTAATTCGACGGTTTAATTTTTGTGAATTATGTCATAATTTTTTATTTACTTATTTAACTAATCAGGTTGTTTGTCATTTTAGGCAATGCTTAAGGAAGTGCATGAGTCGCAGTCTGATGCCGACAAGGATTCTTTATCCACTGACGCACTCAGCTAAGTTCTTGGTGCTGATCGTAAGGGGAGAACTAGGGGGTGAGCTCGTAGGTGGTCAAATCTAGGATCACCGGAATGGAAATGAGCAACACCGGGTTGGCTCGTCAGGTGGACACGCATAACGTGAAGCTATCAAGGTTGGAGGCGACTATCCTAGATATGTACGCATTCATGAAGCGTCAGTTGGGCGAAAAGGGCAAGGGCAAGGGAAAAGGGAAGTAGAAGGTGGTGGAGGGGGAGGTGGAAGAGGACGAGGGCGTGGACATCACTTCTTCATCGCCGATACACGCGGACTAACCGCTTTATGATCAAGTCCCCTACTTGGCTCCCATCCAGCAGCCTATGTCGACAATCGATTGGTCGAGCGTGTTTTTACGAGACATATGTGTTGGCCAATGGATAGCAAGGGGGTTTAAGGACCCAAATACCATCTAGGGTATGTAGGTTCATGAATGTAACCTTCAAAACATCAAGGCTAAGGTGCTCGCCATGCATGTGATACCCACAAAGGAGAACTCTACATTGTGGTTGTGTGAACAATGCGGCGTGATGTATATTGAGGGGTGTATCAATGCGTATATCATGTGGCATTCCTTCCTCCCCGATCCTGCCCAGACACTATGTCGTGACATTATTTGTATCTATTTTTATTTGGACACTTGGATTATATTTGAATTATTTTGATTTGGACATTTGGATATGGAAATATAAATGCAATGAATTGGTGCGTTATTTCTATTTTATTTGGATATATGCGGTTTGAACATGTATAATTTTGCTATAACAGGTACAAATATACTGCTGGGCAGTGGCAGTGGCCAAACTTCCCAACAAATTTTTTTTTTAAATTCTGCCCAAATTTGTCACGGTCAATGACCGTGATAATTTTTTAAAGGTTTCCATGGGTTTGTCACGGTCTTTGATCGTGACAAAGATTGTCAAGGTCAAATATCGTGATAGGACCGTGACAAGTCTTATGAACTTGTCATGGTCATTGACCGTGATAAGTCCGTGACAACAAGAGTTATCACGATCATTGACCTTGACAAGTTGTACTTGTCACGGTTAATGACCGAGACAATCCGACAGTTTTGGCGTAGTGGAAAGTTTCATTATAATCAACGCCTTCTTGTTGATTAAAACCTTTAGCCACAAGTCTAACTTTATGCCATTCAATATTGCCTTTAGGATCGTATTGGGTCTTATAGATCAATTTACATCCGATTCTCTTGTGTCCTTGAGGCTAGTTAACCAACTCCCAGACTTCATTAAAGCCCATGGTTTTATTTCATCATTCATGGAATCAATCCATTTAGCAAAATTATGACTATTCACAATTTGTCTATATGAAACCGAATCATTAATATTTCCACTATTAAATTTCGACTCTTGTAAATACACCACATAATCATCTGAAATAAATGATTTTCTTATCCTTTGATACCTTCTTATTGCGACTTCTTGCGGTGTATCTACAATTTGGTTCATTAGTGATAATTTTCTCATTTAGTTCATTATGTGATCCTTTATGGGTTTGTTGATTATTCATCTGTTGTTCATTGTTGTCAATTGGGGAAACTTCTTGAGAAACAATAGTATCATTATGAATTTGAGATGTGGGAATACTCACTTCTCGAATTTCTTGAAAATAACATCCCTACTTTCACCATTTTCACTAATTACACCATTCTTAATGAATCTAGTGTTGTTGTTTTCTCCTATTTGAGTTTCATGGTTAGGACAGTAAAGCCTATACCCTTTTGATATTTCTAGGATATCCAATAAAGAAACCACTAATGGTTTTAGGATCCAGTTTCTTTTCTCGTGGATTATAAACTCTTGCTTTCGTTGGGCATCCCTAAATATGCAAGTGTCTTAAACTAGGTTTCTTGCTCGTCCACAGTTCAAAAGGTGTCTTTGGAACTGCCTTACTAGGAACTCTATTTAAGATTTACACAGTGGTTTAAGAGTATATAACCATAATGATTTTGGTAAAATAATTCTACTTATCATACTTCTAACTATATCCATAAGGGTACGGTTACGCCTTTCAGCTACACCGTTCTACTGGGGCGTGCCAGACATTGTGTATTGCACACAAATGCTCAAACGCTCTAGGATTTTATGAAAAGGACCGTAGTGTTATCCTGCTTCATCATATCTACCGTAGTATTCACCACATCTATCAGACCTAATGATTTTTACCTTATTTCCTATTTGTCTTTCAACTTTCGATATGTATTTCAAAGAAATCTACAGATTGAGATTTATCTTTTAATGTATAAAGGCAGCAATAATGGAAAAAATCATCTATGAAGGTTATGAAATACTGTTCTCCCCCAAATGATGAAACATCAAAAGGTCCACTAATATCAGTATGAATAATTTCAAGATGCTCTTTACTTCTTGTGCCTTCCTTTTTGGATTATTTAGTTTGCTTTCCTTTTATTCAATCCAAATAAATTCCAAATCATTAAAATCCAAGTTAGGGATAATCAATTCTTTTACAAGTCTTTGGACTCATTGTTTGGATATATGACCCAATCTTTTATACCACAAAATGACGAATTATCATTAACTAAAGGATGTTTAATACCTACATTATGATGCAGAGATATTAGAGATTAAGCAAAATTATAATCTTAATTAATATGGTATAATCCATTATCATAAATCACAGAACCAATAATATTAGAATCTTTAAGCATTTTAAACATTTTATTTCCAAAATTCCAACAAAAAGCATCTAAATCCAGTTTTGAGACATAAATTAAATTACGAGAAAAGGAAGGGACATAAAAAGTTTTATTTAGATATAAGCAAATTCTAGTGTCCAAAATTAGGCGATAAGTGCCTACTGCTGAAACTGGTGCTTTTTCTCCATTTCCTGTATATATAAGGCTTTCACTATTTTTTGTATTATGGATTATAAGGTATCCCTGTATCGAATAAGTTATATGAGTGCTAGCTCCAGAATAAATCCACCAAGTATTAGAACGTACATTAATTAGATTTCATTCGAAATATACGAAGGATAAAAACTCACCCTTCTTTTTGAACGAAGCTCTGCGCTTCATGCAATCTTTTTGAAAATGCCCAGCTTTCTTGCAGAAATGGCATTTTTCCACCATCTTTTCCTTCTTCTTGGCATTATGATTATCATTAATTTGCTTCAGTGGGCCACGCTTGATGCCCTTGCTATTTTTCTTGTAGGAGCTACCCTTGCCAAATTCTTGAGTGGCTAAATTTTCTACTAAACCCTTTCCCATCTTCTTAAGCCTTTCCTCCCCTTGAATCAATTTTTGGGTAACTTCATTCAAATTCCATTTGTCTTTAATCACATTATAATTAATGACAAAAGGGTAATATTGATCCGTTAAGGTGTTGAGGAAAAAATAGACAAGGAATGGCTCTTCGACTTTTAAGCCAAGATTTCCTAGCTTTGTGGCCATGCAAGTCATCTTACTGATATGTTCATTCATGGTGCGGGTGCCATTAAAAATCATTGTGGCGAGCTTCGACATAAGGGCTCCGACTAGAGACTTGTCTGCTTCTTGGAATCATTCTTTAAGATTGGTAAAAAATTATTAGCAGTATCAGTTTTGGCTAAGGAGTTCCTAATGTTGGGAATTATAGTTAACATGATGAAGGTGAGACGAAGTTTGATGGCTCTATTCCAAGATTCATAAAATGCTATCTCAGTTTCATTACTTTCATCAGTGAGTTCGGAAGGGGCGTCACATTCTAAAGCTATGTCAAGGTTCAGAAGACCTAATCGCAAACTTATATGCATCTCCCATTCTCTTAGGTTTGTTCCATCAAATTGCGAAATATCGCTTTGAGATTGAGAACATTGGAGAAGCCTAATGCATTGGAATAATTATACTCACATATTAGCTCGATTGTTACAATATATTTAAACATTAATTTCAAGCGATATTCTCGACCGTTAATATATATTTTTTATTTGCTGAACTTTTATTGGGAAAAATATTTTTAAAGAAAACTTGGATCTTTGTATGATCAATGCCTTCTCCATTCAAATATTACATCACCCTTTAATATTTATTTAATCAAGAAAAATATACCTTTAGGCGACTAATTGAAAATGATTAAATAAAACATCCTAATAAATATTGACGGTCCAGACATTATAATAATATTTGCACTTTTGATCAACCAAATATTTATACAGGTTAATCTAATATACACTAACATAGGGTAGGGCACTTTGGTGGACACCTATCCTATCTTTATGAGAATATTAGCACGTGAGATTATTAACATGAGAAATATCATATAAGTATTTGGAATGAACTAAAATGCATAAGAAAGCAATAAAAACATTACTGATGCAGTAAAAAAAACTTATAAAATGTAGAGAATTTTATTAATTTTAAAAATTAGAAAAAAAATGAGTTATCACCACAAATATGTTTATTTGCATACAAATCACTCTCCAATTCACGTAATCGAAAAAATAATTTCCGTGAGGGATATATATAACAAAACTTTATATCCAAACCATTTTTTTTAATTTCACAGATTCAGCGACAAAATATCAGAATGTCGCAGAAAGTTTTACACATCAATATAAACATATTCAGCGACAGAGAAAGTCACATAAAGTTTAACAAATAACTCTTAACAGGTTCAGCGACAGAAAATTAGAATGTCGCGGAAAGTTTTACAAATAACTCTTAATAGATTCAACGACGAAAAATCAGAATGTTGCAGAAAGTTTATTCATAAACAGAAACAAATTTTAAACTAAGTTCACATTAGAGTCATAAAAAAATATAATAAAAACATCACATAAGTCTCAAAATTTAGAATATAAAATCTTCTATAAAATATGATTTTCATAATTTGACATAAAGGATAATCATGTGACCTAAACCATACGCTCTGATATCACATGTTGGATTTAAATTTAATAAATCAATTAACATTTTTTATGGATCAGTAATACAATACATGAACATATAAAATGTTATGTAAATATAGGGCCTTAATCTACATAATTATCACATGTGTCCAAAATAGGGCTGAAAAACATACCTAAGTCAGCATTAGATTTGAGGAATGAAGAGGTTGCCATTTGTGCCTCCAACTTGAGATCCAAAATTATTATGGATTACTGATTTCTCTCCTCTAGCCTTTCTATATTTTTTGTTTCTTATTTCTGGTTCCAAAATGATGGAGTTTAGGCAACTATTTATAGGTAGAGAGATATCCTATATCCCAACAGTCATGCGATCTTGATCATCCATCACAGTTGAATCAAGACTTTTCTTTAATTTATTTTTTAATCAGTAATTGGTTAATTTATTAACCAAAATAATTTTTACTCTTGGGTATATTAGAGATACCATTTATTTACCAAATATTACTTATTTTGTAATTTAATCATGAACCACTTAATAGGCTTTGGAATTAACTGATAATTCCAACATATCAACTATGCGCGATCGCTCCAAGAGCAGGTTGATGTATGCTTATTTGGAACTTAAGTAGTTTAAATATGTAGTTTTTAATATGTTACTAGTGATTTATGAACTCAACAATCTATCATAATAGCCTGGTGCAAACTAGATACAATGAGGCTCTTATACAAGAAGGATTAATTATTAAATTGATAAGTAAGTCGTATTTTCTAAAACTAGGTGGGGCCAGTGTCCGAATATTCAATTCAAGCATTAAAAGTGGGCAACAAGGTATTATAAGTATGTATCCAAAATAAATTAAGAATGAATTCTACCCAGTTATATATCCTTTCTTCCGTGTCATTATATCAAATCCAACTATTTATATGCAAAGTCTAGTCAACCCAACAATACATAAATTGAGTGAATCATATAATAATTAAAAAAAATATACAACTATGGAACATAATTGTTTTTTAAAAGTTATAAGGTTCTACTACACCAAGTTAATTTAGCATTACTCAATTAAGACATTTTACATTTAAAATGATTTATCCGATTTGTGATTTGTTTATGGCCTTATAGGAGTGTTAGGTTGAATTGACAATGTGACTATAACTCTTTGCATGCATTTTTTTTATATGAAAATCATAATGCAAATGTTTACAAAATTGTCCCATAATTATGTAAACAATATGTTTGTTGAAAGTATATGAGTCTAAAACTTGTATATGGGAAAAAAATATGATGACAGATAAAATTAAACACAAGTGGAAAATCACTTTATAATATAATTTCCCATTAAAAAAGTTATGAATAGAAATAAATCATAGGCATAAATTATTACTATTTCAACATCTTCGTAACTGTATGACGGGGTATTCCAATAAATTTACCCTTAACAAAAGCTATTTTTGGAAATAACTCGCTAAAATAAGAGGAAAAAATCTTGATAAATAATAACAAAAGAATAATGTAAATTAAAATAATAGGCAATTAATAAACCTATTTTAAAATTAAAGAAATTTTTGTATCCAAAGTGAAAGAATATGTATCAATACATATCTAGGAAAATACTGTATTCAGTATAATGTGTCTATGCCCAACTTAATGATTCATCCATCCATTATGGATCACGATATACTAATTTTAATGGAAATTAGGGATGGTATTAGAATGTGTTTCTCACACAACGGGGATAATAACCAATAATTTTTTGAAGTGAAAATTGAATTTGATAAATAAGAGTTGCATCATACTACTATCCACTATACCATGAAAAGGCTAATGACCGAAAGCAAGCTAAACTTTAAGATCCACTCGGTCCCAAAATAAAGCTAAATTAAAAGATAATTATACTTAACTGGCCTCATGTATACACATGTTTCTGTATATACACTACAATAGGAATGGAATCTTTACGCGAAGCAAATTGTTGAGAAAACATCAAATGTCGTGGCTAAATACCTTTGGTGACGAAATATAAATCGTTGCTGGTTCATCGCCAAAGCCCCATAGCTAAAGGTTTTTGCCGACGAAATACGATTTCACGAAAAATTTATCAACTATTGACAACGAATTGTTACTTGTAGTAAAAAGTTATAAACTATTAGCGATGAACTGTTAGTCATAGTTAAAAAGGAAGAGTTTTAGCAATAAATCTTTTCCTTACCAATGCTAATTATTTTCATTGCCAAATTTTGACTTCCGTTGCAAAAGGGTAATAATAATAATTATGTATTTGATCATTTAGTGACGAGATAAAGTCTCTTAGCAACAAAATAAATCATCAATGATGTTTACTGCCATACTTTTGCAAGAAAATTAAATCATCTCTGAAGTGATTATAACATTCTACCACTAAAAGACAATCTTAAGAAAAAATCCCTTGAAGGAAATTATTTGTATTAGGAATAAGTGTTCGCATCAAACGCCATAAACTTGTGCATTAATAGGTGTTATGAAATCCATACATCGAGTTCATAAATAATTGTTCATATAGATAAGCTGTTAGGTCACTATTGTCATGAGATCCATACAATTAAAATTCAAAACTAACATAGTTCATAGTCAAATAATGTATCTACTTTAATAATCCACAAGCCAGCTTGTCCAAAATTCCCGAAAAAATTCCACCTAAAAAGAGTAATTTTGTGCACCAAAAAGTATCTCCTACAGAAGTCTCTATGAGCTCCAATCCGCAATTCAAAAAGTGTGAAAAAAATTACAGTTCATATAATACATTTCAAAGATCAGTTAGACACACAACAATTTATAATTAATATTCCATTTTAATATAAAGATATCACACTGCATAATCTCACAATTAAATAATAAATAGTTTTTTAACATCACTAAAATTTATAGTGTAGCGAAAAATTTATAAAATCTGAAAATTTGAAGGGTGTTCGAGTGACATCCGTGTCATTGTAACAACATTATTAGTAGCAGATGGGGATTTATGAAAATGCCTATGCATTCATTATCCTGTCAATAGTGCCTCAATGTAACAAATTAATTTATATGCATTTCAAATAGGAAACTACATCCAAAAAATTATGACAATGCATCTTCCAAATCTAAAAAATCATAAAAAAAATCGTATTCTTTAAAAATACTCTACATGCATTGATTTTCACAATAGTTTAAATATCAAGACACCCCAAAACAATTAAGTATAAATTAAAACAAGAGAAGAGAAGAGAAGAGAGAGAGAGAGAGAGAGAACCTTTGAAATAGGTTTCAACTTAGAAATGGGTTTTAACATAGACGCTGAATTTTGAGATAAAAATTGTTCTTTTCTAGTGTAGAAAAGCAATTTACTTTATGAATGTGAGGTTGGTCTTGTAGTTTTAAATATTTGGGGTATTGACCATTAAAACTTGAGTAGAAAATCTATAAAAGATAGTGTTTGAGTGACCTTGACAATGGAGAAAAAAGAAGATGGCATAATGTACATAAGTTTTATTTTTATTTATACACGAGTTCTATTTTCAAAATTAACTAATGAGACACATTAATTTTACTTATAGAGAATATGCTTGGAGTGTCATGACTTGACCAAAAGATGTGGAATAGGTAGCTCTTGATGGAATTAAGTATTCAATGAGCTTATCATATTTAGCTTGTCGTGCTAAAATGATATCTATGATTGCTCGTTGACTCTCCATAAATGCTCGCCGAGCAACTGTCTCTTCTCATTGAGTTACCACTTCTTCTCGTGGAGCCGCTGACTCTGCCTCATTAGATTGTAGATGCTCTATTAAATATTGGTTAAGTCTATTAGACTCCTTAAGATCCTCTTCTAACTCTAAATTCTTCTGTTGTAATAATGTTGCTCTAGAATTTGTAGGTTTGAGACCATGCCCAAGAACGTTGATATATCCGGGTCTTGTAATAAAAACTTTATCTGCAATCTCGTTCAGAGTCAACGAAACACCTCCCTCATATGTGAATTGTGATTAGAGATGTATCATCATTTTCTACAGACAAAAATGATAATCATTGTGGGATTTTTTAACTAATTGGTGTACAAATAAGCATTCCATGGGCGGGTGGATAAATTTTGAAATGATAAATTACGAGGGAGGTCCATTGCTCCTTATAATAGAGAGATGTGTTATATGTACTAGATTACTTACGTAGCGTAATTCAGTTTCGGGAGATGTCCACTTCCCATCTTCAAAATGGGTCTTTTTAGAAAACCTGATCCTATTAGGATCCACACCATCAATTTTCTGACTCTGCAGTGTAATTAGCAAAAAATAAATAGTAAGAATATTTTTTATAGAAAAAATTTCATCTAAAATAAAAATATATTACCAGTTCATGGCGAACCATCACAAATGCTTTGACCCCTTATTATGCTTTATAGTTTGCTTTAATCGGTTAGTTTTGTTAATGGAAGATCGTTTATACATTATATTTTGGAAAATCAAATATATGTTCATTTTATAAATAAACTTCACTATACATAATGGAAATTCATTACACTAGGTTTAAACCTGGTATTTTTCTTCTCCATACAGATGGCATAGTTATAGTCAATTCTCCTTAGTCACACTAGGAGGAATATTTTCCCATGCCACCTATGCTGATCCATATTCTAAATATATTTGACAAAGTTGACATCGCCGATCCCTACTTCTCCCTTTCATTAAGTCTATATAGCTCTCCCTTGCATTTCAAATTAATTTCAAACCTCTCCTGAAAATTTTATTTCCAACTACGTGGTTAAGTTTAAAGATAAATATATAAAAGATCAAATAATGCACAAGTATCAATTAACCATATACTTACACCAAGTCTTTCGAATGCGTGTTTCTTATCACTGTCGCTAAGAGCTTTCCATTTAGTATATACTGGGATCAGATTCGAGTAATAATCCTAAGTTCATTGGATAGTTTAGCAGACTGATCCTTATCAATAGTCCTCCTCTTCTCTTTCAAAAGTTCAATATGCATTTTTCTTCCTATTGCTTTAATGATCATTTGTATTCCCTTCCCTTTTGTAGGTCCACAGACTCTGTTCATTATGGTGGGAGCTATAAATAGCATAAAGAAATTATAATTAATAGGATGCCACAATATATTTTGAAGCTCTCTTTCACTACCTAGATAACTAATAGTCTTCATCTTAAATCTTTCAAAATATGACACCCAAAATAACCCCCCATAAAGAAAACAAGATGAAATCAGTAAATAATCTTAAAGGCCTATTTTGTATGGGACGTAGATACGATCACTATTAACTCAATGTTCGTATATCTGTTGCCATTAACATGTGTATACACACACACACACACACACACACACACACACACACACACACAGATATATATATATATATATATATATATATATATATATATATATATATATATATAACATGCATAATACATCCATACCTACATAATATATAAATGTATAATGCATAAATGCATATATATCCATACATACAAGCTCGCAACATTGTGACTTTGAAGCTAAGGTAGTTGTACTTAAAAATTTCCAATGTAATAGTATTTACAAAGGGAGGTACCAAGTAGTATCCAGTAACCCAAGGAGTTCCCCCAAACACTTCAATAAGTAAGTGAACTAATGCCTACTATTGTGGTTGCTATATATATAATATAAATTGTAATTGAGGTTTAGCTACTCTCCATTTCCAGGGGGGGCCTAGATACTCTCCATTTTCATTGTCTTAGTTTCATATTTAAAAAATTAATTAATTTTATGCACACAAACCTATTATTTCTAGATTGGTGTCCAAAATTGATAATTTTAGGGCTCTTACATTTTTAGGACTTGTGTAATTAATTTTACCCGAATTAAACTTGGTAGAAATTGTGTATCAAATGAGGCCACATTGTGTCAAGTGGTCACAATACTCCTTTTATCCCATGAACTTATCAAGTTTATCATGGATACATAAGATTTTGTACAGAGGTTTGTTATTAGCATCGAAACATTTTATGCAAAAGAACATTAGTTTATGGACTCCAGTAACTTAGTTGTAGGTAATCAAAAGCATTGGGCTTCTTGGATATGGATTAACTGTGTACATAAAACCACTAAACTATTTCAAATAGTGCTAGTAATTAACGAGAGAGAATGGCTAGATAGCCATCCCATTCAAGTAATTCCTTTTCAAACTTAAAAGCAAATACCTGATCTAGTATTCCCATTCTTATTATTCTCAACATTGGTGCTTGTTTGATTTTTGAGTTGCTCCCTTGGAATTAGAGGTTAGTAGATGTACATGTGATGGCATTAACCTGTGTATATATATTGTATATATGCTTATATATAATATACACACACTCACATACATAGTACATCCATACATACATGATATATATATGGATAATGCATAAATTCATATATATCCATACATACAAGCCTGTAGCATTGTGAATTTGAAGCTAAGTTAGTTGTACTTACAAATTGCTAATGTAATAATATTGACAAAGGGACACACCAAGTAGTATCAAATAAGACAAGGAGTTCACTTTAAATAGTAGGTTAACTAATTCATACTGTTCCAGCTACTACATATATAATGTAAACTGTATTTGAGGTTTAGCGACTCTCCATTTCCAGGGGCACTTAGCTATTCTCCATTTCCAGGGGACATTTAGCTACTCTCCATTTCCAATATCTTAGTTGCATATTTAATAAGTAAATTAATTTTATACACACAAACCTATTATTTCTAGATTGTTATCCAAAATTGATATATG
The DNA here is from genome assembly GCA_949130495.1 of Sambucus nigra. Classification (NCBI taxonomy): domain Eukaryota; kingdom Viridiplantae; phylum Streptophyta; class Magnoliopsida; order Dipsacales; family Adoxaceae; genus Sambucus; species Sambucus nigra. Next base: position 635,407,594 of record OX422207.1, on the reverse strand, counting down.
GATCACTAGCGCAAGAGAACAAAAGGTGCTAGTAACATGGAATACGAGTTTAAATAATTTTAGCGCTCATACTTCTTAGGGCTTTTATAATTAATTTTACCCAAATCAAACCTGGTCGAAATTGTGTATCAAATAAGTCCACATAGTGTTAAGTAGTCACAATACTCCTTTTATCCCATGAACTTATTAAGTTTATCATAGATACACAAGCTTTTGTATAGAGGTTTGTTATTAGCATCAAAACATTTTATGCAAAAGAGCATTGGTTTATGGACTCCAGTAACTTGGTTGTAGGTAATCAAAACAATTACGTGTCTTGGATATGGCTTAACCATGCACATAAAGCCTCTAATCTATTTCAAATGGTGCAAGCCACTCCATTCAAGTAGTTCTTTATCAAACTTAAAAGCTAATACCTGATTGAGTAGCCCCATTTTTCTTATTCTCAACATTGGTCCTTATTTAATTCTTGATTTACTCCCTTAGAATTAGAGGTTAATATATTCACAATGTCAGTACATGTGATGCCATTAGGATGTGTGTGTACATATATGTGGGTACCCAAAATTAGAATGATGGGCCTAGACGAGTAGCCCAATTATAGCGGCCCAAAGTCCAGACCCCCCATATCTTAAACCGGTTATGATTTAGTCTTCTCCCATGTTCCCATTAAGAGGGGTTCTAGGAGAAGATGGAAAATGTGGGGGAATCCAACACCCCCACTCCCTAAAAATGGACATGTATATAATAAACCCAAGGTCCGGGGCAAAGGACACACTATATTCTCTGTAATCACTCTCCGGAGTATATAGAAATAATACTGACTACACCACCGTGGACATAAGCACCTTTGTTGAACCACGTACTTCTTTTGTTGTGTGATTGGCATTTTATATTCCTTATTCTGCTTGGTGATTGTGCTTCTCTTATCTATTTATGTTGAATAATAATTGTCACCACAATTGGCGCCGTCTGTGGGAAGAGTTTATCTTCCCTGATAAAACCCACACCCAGAAAGGAATTCGAAATGTCTGGTCATAGTAGTAATGCTCCCTAGGCAGGAGATATCCAAGAACCACCTGCATCTCGCAGGATTTGATCCAAAGTTCGGCGTTCAGATTAGAGGGCTCGCTTAGAAAGGCAATCCTCAGAAGAAAGCCAAGGACCAGCGAGGTCCACACAGATATCCAGGCTGATTGATGCATATGAGGCGAGGCTCCACGAGCAGAGGGAGTTTTCTCGCAAGCAAGAAGCCGAGAATGCTTGCCTCAAAAGAAAATTAGAAAGAATGGAGAGATAACTCCATTATGGAACCAAAAGACGTCCACATCTCACTCCTAGCTCTCAGGCGAGCGAGCCTCGCAGCCGAGGAAGGAGCCCCAGGTGCAGATCCCAGAAAGCTGAGGAAAACGAGTCAGAGGATGACCTGCTCGAGTAACTGCGACTAGCTCGCAATCACAGGAGCCCAGATCGCAGTAACGAAAACATACAAAGTTTGGTCCTAAGAGAGATGGACCAACACCCTGCACATCATGGCACCAGATCGACTCGAGAACTCACTAGGCGAGCTCTCAAAACTCAGATGAAATCACCTTTCTCAAGGGAAATTGAAGAAGAGGAAGCCCCCAAGAAGTTTGCTATTACAAGGTTTAAAATTTATGACGGCAAGACCGATCCCATTGATCACGTCAGGCAGTACCGGTAGGCTATGACCCTCTGGAACCATCGAGACGCAGTAATGTGCTAAATTTTCCCCTCGAGCCTGCATGACGTGGCGCAGAAATGGTTCGAAAGGCTCCCCCACCGGTCCATCAGGAGTTTTAAATCCCTAGCCGAGCTCTTTACGTTTCGATTCATTACGAGTAGCTCCCATCCCAAAAGGTTGGATGCTCTGCTGACAATGAAAAAGACGCCCTAAGAGACCCTCCGAGACTACGCGAAGAGGTACTGGGAATTATTCAATGATGTTGAGGACTGTTCGGAGCAAGTGACAGTGGCCTCTTTCAAAATAGGACTACCCAACTCTTCCCTTCTGTACCAATCCCTGACCAAGAAAGAGGACATGACCATCGATGACCTAATGGCCCGCATCGAGAAGTATGCCAAGGTGGAAGATGTGACCCGCCTCAGCACAGGGGAAAACGGTCGAACTAAGCTCGCTGCCAAGGGCAGTGACAAGATTAAGTACCAGTATAAAGGAGGAAAGAATGGGGGCAAAAATGGCTCCAAGAACGGAGGCAACAATGATGTGTCGAAAGCATTTCAGGCGGTCAACACCGTCTTTAAAGAACCAATTTACAAAATTCTCGCATAAATTAAAGACGAGCCATTCGTCAAGTGGCCCAGGAAGATGGGAGAAGATCCCTCGAAGAGGAACAATGCGCTGAGATGCTCTTTTCACAAAGAGGGGGGACATAAGACTGAGCATTGAAAAGCCCTGAAGTCCCACCTCGAAGAGCTGGCCCAGTTCGGGCACCTGAACGAATTCGTGGAGAAAAAGGCAGAGAGAGTTACTGCGCATAGAGAAGCAAGGCCTGACAACGTACTCGACGACGATGCCTGCCATGAATTCACAGTAATTCATGGGGCATCCGACGTGAAACAGATTCAGGGAAATTCAGCTCGCATGGAGGTAAAAAACCTTACAGTAGTGATGCAAGCTTTTTGTAATACCCCACATTTTTATCGATATTTATTTATGGGATTAATTAAATTAAATGTGAATTAATTGAGAATTAATCCGGATAAAATACTAACGATATGTGAGTTGGTATTTGATTATAATGTGTATATATGGCAATATATGAATATTGAAAATATTGAATTTGTCGTGAGATAGAAATACGGCAATTTGGAAAATTTTATTGGGACGCGCGTGACAGTCGCGTCAGGAATGTAATTATTTAAATTAAAAAGGTGAATTTTATTTTTATTAACCGTATGGTCGTTTTGAGTGCGCCAACGTATCCGGAAGGGTCGAAATAGTCAGAAAACACTAGCCGGGGGTTTAGTTTGGGTCCCGGGGCATTTTTGGGCCATACCGGCAACCCAAAAGGGTAATTTGGTAATTTCAGAATTTTGGTAATTAAAACCCACGAAAATTAGAGTTTAATTATGATTTATCATTAAACCCACAAACCCATTATCAGCACTAAACTAAGTAGTGGGCTACGGGAGAAGTTAAGGAAAGATTAAAACTTACCAAAAACCAACCCCCACCTCCATTGTCATCTTGTGAGAAGAACTTGTAGAGAGAGAGAAAGGAGAATTCTGTAGAGAGAGAGAGAGGAATCCAACCATCTCCAATCTACAACAATCTGAATAACGATTAAGTCAAGTGGTTTAATTACGTTATTTGCAACGAATGTTTCTTCCATGTTTAGGCATTTATGAAAATTTCATTGTTTTGGGAGATTGATAAAAACCCATTGAATTGGAATTAGAAATTCATATTTTGATAAGGAGATTGCATGTGAAATCATGTTTGGGAAATTATTCTGATAGAAATACATCTTTTATATCACAAAAACGGATTTGATTATGCCTATTGATGACTTTATATTTTCTAGGGTTCATGTCCATGAGATTTGGGAAAATTGGGAGATTTGTTAGTTGGGCGTTGTTTAGGATGAATTGACCCTATAAATATGTTAAAATAAGACCTAAGTATGTTTAGGAAGGATTAGAAACCTTAAACTATTGTTGGAATTATGTTTAGGTGAGATTAGAGATGAAGAGAATTGGGAAAAACGTAATAGGAAATTTCTGGGCTCGAAACTGTCACCTCGTGAGAAGACCTGCCCAAGTCGTTCGAACGAGCTCGTTCGAACGAGCTTCTAACGAGTTGACAGTTTAACTTCTAACGAGTGGGATGTTCGTTCAATGCCTTTCGTTCGAACAAGATCTCGTTAGATGCCCATTTCGTTCGAATGAACTCTCGTTCGAACGACCTCGTTCGAACGAGACTTCTAACGAGTTGACCGAATGGCCTTTTTGACCTGGTTTGATTTCTAGTGTCCCGTAACCTTGTTTAATGGCAGAGATAACATTACCTTGATGACTAATTGAGATAGTTGGGATATTCGGGATATATTGGGGAGTAAAATATAGAAGAATGATTTGAACCAAATGGTAATTGTGGATTAGGACGCGAATAACTAATTACGACGTGAGGATAATGGATGATGTGTATATATAAACAGGGGACACATGTATTGGTATAAGAATGAGAAGTATACCACTAATAAAATATGATAAGTACTAAGATGTGTGCATGCTTAGTATATGTATATAATTTTATGTGTATGACATACCTACCATACTTGCTATCACGGGAGGTTTACGTTCGCTTAGGGCCATCTAATCCTTGTGTGCCCGGACTTAGATTGGTGCCTAGAGAACATAATGCTAGAATGACTTATTTGTGAGTTAATAAGTCAGCTGACTATGGAGCGTAGGTATGTACGTGACCCATGGATATGTTGAATTATGTTCGCCTCCATTTTTGTGTGTTGTGCTTATTCTAACAATTCCTGAGAGATTCGGAATTTGTGATCCTTATGTACGTGATGTACCAGGATGGATAGCAGAGTGTGAGTGCACCACAGCTTAGCCTCGGTGTGCTTATATTGTATATTTATGATGTGAATAATATACGGTTAAATGAAAAGAATTGTTATGTTTGAATGTGAGAATCATTATAGTAATGCATTGAGAATATAAAATGGGAGATAAACTTTGGTAAATTGTACTACTAATACGTTGAAATTTGAGAATTTAAGTAAAGCTCTTTATTAAATTGATAACGTTGGGACTTATAGTACGAATCGAGTAGAAAGGACAGTATTTGTTTTGGTCTAGTTAGATATAAGAAACACTTGTATGGGTACGGTACGTTAGGAGTGCACAAATAGCCGAGAGGTGAGTATTTCATGTGAGAGCACGTCCTAACATGTACTTTGCATTCATTGTTTTAATGTTATTAAAACACTTGCTGTTTTTAAAATACTCTCCACTTTCGGGCTCTGACCCGTTTGCTTTCAAATCTACTTTTTGTAAAAACCTTTTTAGGTGCCCAGCCACAAGGACACCATGCATAGTATTTCCAGTCAGGTGACGAGCTGTAGCTGTTGTGGAAGTTACAGGGCCTTACTAGTAGACGCTTCATTTGCCTTGACTCTATATTCATATTTCATCAGTTTTAGGGCATGTCGCCCATTTCTTTTAGAGACATTTCATTTCTTTCAGTTATTCAGACTTTGGTTTGTAATTAATTCAGGATACATGCTATGGTTCTTATTTCAGTTCAGTATTTGGATTGTTGTGAGGAGTATTTCCTCCACACTTATTATTATTCGATGATTACTATAGTTGGACTTTATCGTGAAAGGTTGTGTTACGTTTCTTTATATTTCACTTATTGCATGTTAATCATAGTTAACTTAAAATTTGGCAACTCACTTTTTAAATACTAGGTGGTTAGTAATTGTTAAAATGTTTTCGATAGTGATGCTATTAACTGAACCAACTTGGCATTTTGTATTAATTTAATAAAGGAGTAGATACCCGATATTTAATTAGTCGGGGTGTCACAGGTGGTATCAGAGCATCAGGTTCTAGTGTCCTTTAGGATCTGTACGACTTATTATGTTTCCGCTGAGCTTTCTTTGATGTAGATCCCTATATTTTAGGACTGTTGTATTCCTTTATGTATGCTTCGCTCTTCAGCTATTTTAATTTTATAACTGCGAACTTATAGACTTTACTCTTATTTCAGATGCCTCCATGACGTGCACCACGGGTTCCTAGGAATGCACAACCCGAGCCACAGCCAGCTCCAGTACAGGGCACCATGAATGCCGCCGAGGTTGCAGCCATTGTAGCCCAAGCGGTAAATGCCTCTCTCGCCGTTGTACAGCAGGCTCCACCCCAGGCGCCAGTAGCCGCGCCAGTTCAGGCACATGCATTCCTGTCTGCTTGGGAACGTGTTCGAGATGCTTTTCAGAAAGCACACCCTCCCGAGTTCGTAGGTAGCTCCGATGTTGTGGTATCTAGTCAGTGGAGGAAGGATATTCAGAGGCACTTGAGGATGTATGAGTGCACCGATGTTCAAAGGAAGATACTAGATACTTTCAAGATAGTGGGATCTGCATTGCAGTGGTGGTAGTCTATTACCACCGCAGAGGAGAGAGATACTCTCTCTATACAGGAGTTTTGGGTGCGGTTTGACCGCAAATATTTTCCGTCAGCTGTTCACACGGAAATGAGGAGGAAGTTGATGAGCCTTAGACAGGAGGGTAAGACGGTGGCCGAGTATGAGGCCGAATTCACAAATTTGCTGAATATTATCCCGGATGAGATACCGACAGAGGAGAAGAAGATCCAGAAGTTCACCGATGGATTGACATGGAGGATCCGTCAGCATTTGTTGGGGAACCTCTCGTTGGCCACTTATTCTGACTTGGTTAACGCTGCACTTCTCCATTGCCAGGACCACCGCTTTCACTTGACAGAGGGGAAGCGATCAGGAGAGTCCAGCCATCAGGGCAGGACAGGAAGAAATGGTGCCAGCGGGGCACAATCAGCTCAGGGTCAGTATAGGCAGGGTGATCAGGGTTCCCAGCAGGGGGATTCTAAGAGATTCCGATCAGGGGGTTTCAGGAACGGTCAGGGAGGATTCCTGAATGGCCAGCAGGGTCTGAACGGCCATCAGGGCCAGCAGGGTCAAAATGGTCAACAACAGCAGTTTCACCAGGGCCAGCAAGGCCAGGGCAGAAATGGTAACGGTTACCAGGGTCGTGGTCAGCAGGGACAGCGAGGGGGAAACTTCCAGGGGTAGTGTTTCATTTGTGGTAAGATTGGCCACAAACGTCAGGAGTGTCCTGATAAGGGCAAGGGCCCACATCAGCAGCAGCAGGGTGCTCGACACGAGCCACAGAGGCCTATGTTTCCCGCCGCCCTACCAGCACCACAGATGGCAGCATTACCACCCATTCCAGCAGTCCCAGTTCAGCAGGGACAGCTTCAGTATGGGAGAGTGTATCAGCTCCAGTAGGTCGCAGCCCCACAGGATCCACCAGCCATTGAGGGTATGTTCTCTATTCAGGGGACTCTGGGGCCCATTTTATTTGACACGGGGGCTACACACTGTTTTATTGCTATGAGATTTGCACGCACTATTGGGTTATTAGACACCGCAGAGAGCACCGCTACTTGTGTAGACTCACCATTGAGTAGGGGTTCCATGATTTCGCTTATGTGTAGAGGTGTGGGTATAGAGATCGGGAGGTTTACTTTACCCGCTGATATGTTAGTGTTAGAGATGACAGAGTATGATGCCATTATTGGTATGGATTGTCTAGTAGCGTACCGATCCATGATTGAATGTCTTAGTAGGAGTATTATCTTTGCCATTCCCGGTCAAGAGATGTTTTTAGTGGCGATGCCTCGCCCTGAGGGAGGATCGTCCACTCATTTGTATTACATAGAGGAGGAGACCTCTAAGGAAGTGGTGATACCACTTGATTCGATTTCGGTTGTTCGAGAGTTTGCCGATGTATTTCAGGATATACCTGGATTACCTCCGAGTAGAGAGATATATTTTGTGATTGATTTGACGCCGGGCACTCGGCCTATTGCCCGCGCACCTTACCGTATGGCTCGAGCAGAGATGAGAGAGTTACGAGATCAGATTGAGCAATTGTTGGGCCAGGGGTTTATCCGGAGGAGTACCTCGCCTTGGGGTGCCCCTGTGTTGTTCGTTAAGAAGAGGGATGGATCGTTGAGGTTGTGTGTGGATTAACGGGAGTTGAATAAAGTCATGATACGGAATAAGTATCCGTTGCCCCGAATCGATGACTTATTCGACCAGTTGAGAGGAGCTTCTTTATTCTCAAAGATTGATTTGCGATCTGGATACCATCTGTTGCGTATCAGGGAAGAGGACGTCTCGAAGACTGCTTTCTTATCGAGATATGGTTCCTACGAGTTTCGAATTATGCCTTTTGGCTTGACCAACGCTCCAGCCGTGTTTATGGACTTGATGAATAGGGTGTTCATAGAGTTCCTGGACCAGTTCGTCATTGTTTTCATTGATGAAATTCTGGTTTACTCCCAGACAGAGGAGGAGCACGCCGAGCATTTGAGGCAGGTTTTTCAGAAGCTACGTCAGAACGAGCTGTATGCAAAGTATGAGAAGTGCGGGTTTTGGCTGAAGGAGGTTCAGTTTTTGGGGCATATTATTTTCGACCGGGGAATATCTGTTGATCCGGGGAAGGTATCCGCGATGAGGGAGTGGGGACAGCCCATGACACCGACTGAGATTCGTAGTTTCTTGGGCTTAGCAGGATACTACAGGAGGTTTATTCGGGGATTCTCAAAGATAGCGGGTCCTTTGACACATCTGACTCCTAAGGGCGTGCCATTCATTTGGAGTGATGCCTGTCAGTTGGCATTCGATGAGTTGAAGGACAAGTTGACCTCAGCATCTGTGTTAGCATTGCCGAGACCGGGAGTTGAGTATCCAGTTTACACCGATGCGTCCTTACAAGGACTTGGAGGTGTATTGTAGCAGGAGAGTCAGGCCATAGCTTATGCTTCCCGTAAGCTTAAGCCTCACGAGAAGAATTACCCCACCCATGACTTGGAGTTAGCGGCAGTTGTATTTGCCCTTCGAATTTGGAGACATTATCTTTTGGGGGAGAAGTTTCGATTGTTCACGGACCACAAGTCCCTACAGTACCTGTTCATGCAGAAGGAGTTGAATATGCGACAACGGAGGTGGCTTGAGTTTGTGAAGGACTATCAGTTTGATATCCAATATCACCCGGGGAAGGCTAACGTGGTAGCAGACGTGTTGAGCCGTAGGCCAGTAGATGAGGTGGCAGGGGTGTGGAAGGAAAAGTGGAAAGAGTTGGGACACCAGGATGCAGTGGCCCGATCGTTCATGTCGGTGATGACTATTACACCGCAGATTGTCACGAGAGTGGTGAAGGCACAAGCAGATGACTCGTTCTGTCAGGAACAGATAGTTCGATTATTAGCAGAGGGAGCCGAGTCCTATACCGTTATCTCAGACGGGAGATTACTCTTCAATGGGAGACTAGTAGTTCCGGAAGGGGAGAAATTGCGACACGAGGTGATGGCAGAGTCGCACGGCTCACGGTTCGCGGTACATCCCGGTGGGGACAAAATGTACCAGTACATGAGACGTCAGTATTGGTGGAGCGGGATGAAGAGAGATATTGCCGTGTTTGTTTCTAAATGCGCCACTTGTCAGCTGGTAAAAGTGGATCATCATAGACCGGCATGACTTCTACAACCATTAGAGGTCCCGATGTGGATGTGGGAGAGCATCTCCATGGACTTTATCACGGGGTTGCCTACGTCACAGAGAGGTCACAACTCCATTTGGGTAATTGTGGACAGGTTGACCAAAGTCGCTCATTTTCTACCCGTAAGGACCGACTACACTATGGGACAGTATGCACAGCTTTTTATTGCAAAATAGTGAGACTTCACGGTGTGCCCATAAATATCGTGTCCGACAGAGACAAGATATTTGTTTCACGGTTTTGGGAGAGTTTTCAGGAGGCCATGGGCACGAAATTGCGGTTGAGTACGGCTTATCACCCACAGACCGATGGGCAAACCGAGCGTACAAATCAGATGTGGGAAGACATGTTGCGTATGTGCATCATTGATTTTGGGGGTGGATGGGAGCAGTATCTTCCACTAGTGGAGTTTGCTTACAACAACTCCTACCCGTTCACTATTGGCATGGATCCATTTGAGGCGTTGTACGGTAGACCTTGTCGTTCCCCAGCATGTTGGTTGGAGGTGGGGGACAACAAACTACTTGGGCCGGAAGTAATTCAGGATACTTCGGCGAGGATATAATTGATACGGAGTCGCATTCGGGTAGCTCAAGATCGGCAGAAGAGCTATGCTGATGCGAAGAGGTTCGTTAGGGAGTTCCAAGTGGGGGACCAGGTTTTACTCAGAGTATCTCCTATGAAGGGGATTATGCGATTTGGGAAGAAGGGGAAGTTGGCACCAAGATATGTGGGACCATTTCCTATCATCGAGCAGATTGGGTCTGTTGCGTATAGACTTGGGTTACCGGAGCATTTGCACAGGATTCATGATGTGTTTCATATTTCCTCGCTAAGGAAATATCTTAGAGATGATTTGGATCATTCTCACATTGCTTTGGAGGACATCGATCTCCAGCCCGATAGCTCCTACGAGGAGGGGCCGATTGCTATTTTGGACAGAAGTGAGCGAAAACTGTGGTCAAAGATAGTTTCGTTAGTGCGTGTTCAGTGGCGACATCACAATGTCGAGGAGTCAACATGGGAGCGCGAGGATGAGATGCGCGAACGTTATCCAGAGTTACTTTTACCAGGTACTTTTTAGTTCCGAATTTCGGGACGAAATTCTGTTATTAGGGGGGAAGTATGTAATGCCCCGCATTTTTATCGATATTTATTTTTGGGATTAATTAAATTGAATGTGAATTAATTGAGAATTAATCCGGATAAAATACTAACGAGATGTGAGTTGGCATTTGATTATAATGTGTATATATGGCAATATATGAATATTGAAAATATTGAATTTGTCGTGAGATAGAAATACGACAATTTGGGAAATTTTGTTGGGACGCGCGTGACAGTCGCGTCAGGAATGTAATTATTTAAATTAAAAAGGTGAATTTTATTTTTATTAACCGTATTGTCGTTTTGAGTGCGCCAACGTGTCCGAAAGGGTCGAAATAGTCAGAAAACACTAACCGGGGGTTTAGTTTGGGTCCCGGGGCATTTTTGGGCCATACCGGCAACCCAAAAGGGTAATTTGGTAATTTCAGAATTTTGGTAATTAAAACCACGAAAATTAGAGTTTAATTATGATTTATCATTAAACCCACAAACCCATTATCAGCACTAAACTAAGTAGTGGGCTACGGGAGAAGTTAAGGAAAGATTAAAACTTACCAAAAACCAACCCCCACCTCCATTGTCATCTTGTGAGAAGAACTTGTAGAGAGAGAGAGAAAGGAGGATTCTGCAGAGAGAGAGAGAGGAATCCAACCATATCCAATCTACAACAATCTGAAGAACGATTAAGTCAAGTGGTTTAATTATGTTATTTGCAACGAATGTTTCTTCCATGGTTAGGCATTTATGAAAATTTCATTATTTTGGGAGATTGATAAAAATCCATTGAATTGGAATTAGAAATTCATATTTTGATAAGGAGATTGCATGTAGAATCATGTTTGGGAAATTATTCTGATAGAAATACATCTTTTATATCACAAAAACGGATTTGATTATGCCTATTGATGACTTTATATTTTCTAGGGTTCATGTCCATGAGATTTGGGAAAATTGGGAGATTTGTTAGTTGGGTGTTGTTTAGGATGAATTGACCCTATAAATATGTTAAAATACGACCTAAGTATGTTTAGGAAGGATTAGAAACCTTAAACTATTGTTGGAATGATGTTTAGGTGAGATTAGAGGTGAAGAGAATTGGGAAAAACGTAATAGGAAATTTCTGGGCTCGAAACTGTCACCTCGTTAGAAGACCTGCCCAGGTCGTTCGAACGAGCTCGTTCGAACGAGCTCGTTCGAACGAGCTTCTAACGAGTTGACAGTTTGACTTCTAACGAGTGGGATGTTCGTTCGATGCCTTTCATTCGAACGAGATCTCGTTAGATGCCCATTTCGTTCGAACGAACTCTCGTTCAAACGACCTCGTTCGAACGAGACTTCTAACGAGTTGACAGAATGGCCTTTTTGCCTGGTTTGATTTCTAGTGTCCAGTAACCTTGTTTAATGGCAGAGATAACATTACCTTGATGACTAATTGAGATAGTTGGGATATTCGGGATATATTGGGGAGTAAAATATAGAAGAATGATTTGAACCAAGTGGTAGTTGTGGATTAGGACGCGAATAACTAATTACGACGTGAGGATAATGGATGATGTGTATATATAAACAGGGGACACGTGTATTGGTATAAGAATGAGAAGTATACCACTAATAAAATATGATAAGTATTAAGATGTGTGCATGATTAGTATATGTATATGATTTTATGTGTATGACATACCTACCATACTTGCTATCACGGGAGGTTTACGTTCGCTTAGGGCCATCTAATCCTTGTGTGCCCGGACTTAGATTGGTGCCTAGAGAACATAATGCTAGAATGGCTTATTTGTGAGTTAATAAGTCAGCTGACTATGGAGCGTAGGTATGTACGTGACCCATGGATATGTTGAATTATGTTCGCCTGCATTTTTGTGTGTTGTGCTTATTCTAACAATTCCTGAGAAATTCGGAATTTGTGATCCTTATGTACGTGATGTACCGGGATGGATAGAAGAGTATGAGTGCACCATAGCTTAGCCTCGCGGTGCTTATATTGTATATTTATGATGTGAATAATATACGGTTAAATGAAAAGAATTGTTATGTTTGAATGTGAGAATCATTATAGTAACGCATTGAGAATATAAAATGGGAGATAAACTTTGGTAAATTGTACTACTAATACTTTGAAATTTGAGAATTTAAGTAAAGCTCTTTATTAAATTGATAACGTTGGGACTTATAGTACGAATCGAGTAGAAAGGACAGTATTTGTTTTGGTCTAGTTAGATTTGAGAAACACTTGTATGGGTACGGTACGTTAGGAGTGCACAAATAGCCGAGAGGTGAGTATTTCATGTGAGAGCACGTCCTAACATGTACTTTTCATTCATTGTTTTAATGTTATTAAAACACTTGTTGTTTTTAAAATAGTCTCCACTTTCGGGCTCTGACCCGTTTACTTTCAAATCTAATTTTTGTAAAAACCTTTTTAGGTGCCCAGCCACAAGGACACCATGCATAGTATTTCCAGTCAGGTGACGAGCTGTAGCTGTTGTGGAAGTTACAGGGCCTTGCTAGTAGACGCTTCATTTGCCTTGACTCTATATTCAGATTTCATCAGTTGTAGGGCATGTCTCCCATTTCTTTTAGAGACATTTCATTTCTTTCAGTTATTCAGACTTTGGTTTGTAATTAATTCAGGATACATGCTATGGTTCTTATTTCAGTTCAGTATTTGGATTGTTGTGAGGAGTATTTCCTCCACACTTATTATTATTCGATGATTACTATAGTTGGACTTTATCGTGAAAGGTTGTGTTACATTTCTTTATATTTCACTTATTGCATGTTAATCATAGTTAACTTAAAATTTGGTAACTCACTTTTTAAATACTAGGTGGTTAGTAATTGTTAAAATGTTTTCGATAGTGATGCTATTAACTGAACCAACTTGGCATTTTGTATTAATTTAATAAAGGAGTAGCTACCCGGTATTTAATTAGTCGGGGTGTCACACTTTTCAAATCGATCCAGCGAAAACACAGTCAGGAAAGTGTCGGCGAGCAGATAACGTCGACTATAGTAAGCATATCGTATTTACAGATGAAGATTTGGTGGGAGTGAGAACCCCACATCACAATGCTTTGATCATTACTCTAAGAATAGAGAACTATGATGTCGACAAGTTGCTCATCGACCAAGGAAGCTCGTCCCAGGTCATGTATCTCGACCTGTTCAGATGATTAAAATTGAGCTTCACCGACCTAAAGGAAGCGACTGTACCTTTGGTTGGCTTCGCTGGAAAGGTGACTATTCCCTTGGGAAAAATCGTGCTGCCAGTAAGGATAGGAAATGTTTCTAAAATGATCGAGTTTCAGGTGGTCGACATTGACTTGCCACACCAGGCTATCCTCGGCCGAGGATGGCTACATGCAATGAAGGCAATTTCCTCAACCTACCACCAGCAGCTCAAGTATGTGACCGATCGAGAAGTAATGGAGATCCGTGGCCATCAAGCGATGGCAAGAAGATGCTTCATAGCGGCCATCCACCCAAAACCAGAAAAGAAGGTCGACAAGCCCAGCGAAAGAGTTAAAGAACAAGAAGGTCTAATACCTTCGAAATAGAAATTAAAGTAAGGAAGACTCGGAGTAGAGGAGACCAGGCTCTTCCCCTCCGAACGGGTGGTCGAGGACCTGGAGGAAGTCGCAGCTGGAGATAGTGACGACATCAGGATCTTCTTGATTGGAGACTCTCTCACAGATCAGGAGAAGAAGGAATTGACGACCCTGCTAAGGAACAATATAGACGTCTTTGCATGGGAGCCATACGAACTACCTGGAATTGATCCTAGTATGGTCTGTCATCAGCTGCATGTCGATCCCACCTTCAAACCAATTGCGCAGAAGGCACGGCGAACTGCACCCGAGAAGGAAAAAGCCATGGAAAAAGAAGTGGAAAAACTACTGGATGCAGAATCCATAAGGGAGGTACAATTCCCCAAATGGTTATCCAACCCAGTAGTAGTTCCAAAAAGCAACGGGAAGTGGAGAGTTTGCATCAACTTCACTGACCTCAATAGAGCGTGTCCTAAAGACAGTTTCCCCCTCCCAAAAATTGATCAACTGGTAGACGCCACTGCAGCTCACGAGAGAATGAGTTTTTTTGACGCATACTCAGGGTATCATCAAATCCCTCTGTATACTCCAGACCAAGACAAAACAGCATTCATCACCACAGTTGGGTTATACTGCTACAAGCACATGCCCTTCGGGCTAAAAAACGCAGGGGCAACCTACCAGCGGCTGGTCACCAAGAAGTTCCGGGACCAGATGGGAGACACCATGGAGGTATACATCGATGACATGCTCGTTAAAATCAAGAAGAAAGAAGACCACCTCTCAAACCTATCAAGCACCTTCGAAATCCTCAGAAAGTACCGAATGAAACTTACCGCGAGCAAGTGTTCTTTCGATGTCCAGTCAGGAAAATTTCTTGGTACTTGGTCAGTAAGAGAGGCATCAAGGCTAACCTATACCTGATCGATGCAATAAATGGGGTACAACCTCCTCGAACAATCCGGGACGTAGAAAAGCTCACCGGAATGCTCGCTTCCTTAAACCGCTTTATCTCTAAGTCCTCCGAGAAGTGCAAACCTTTCTTCCAGCTCCTAAAGGGAAACAAAATAGTAGAATGGAACCCAGATTGCGCGCAGGCATTGGATGAGCTCAAGACTTACCTCAGCTCCCCACCACTGCTCGTCATACCATAGGAAACAGATTCCTTGTACTTGTACCTCTCCGTTTTAGACCACACTGTCAGTTCTGCATTAATGTGCAAAAAGGTAGGAATCCAGCACCGAGTTTATTATGCGAGCAAGACCTTAGTAAACGCCGAGCAGCGGTACCTACCAGTGGAGAATCTCACCTTTGCACTAGTAGTGGCTTCGAGAAAGCTGAAGCATTACTTCGAAGCCCACACTATCATCGTCCTTACATCGCACCCCCTTAAATCAATCCTCAGGAAGGCAGATTTGTTGGGCAGACTGTCTAAGTGGTCAGTCGAGCTCGGAAGATTTGATATCCAATTTCAACCAAGGAACGCAATCAAGGGGCAGGTCCTTGCTGATTTCATAGCCGAATTCATATGCGAGCAACCAACCTAAACCAGAACAGCAAAGAGGGAACCACGCGACGGAGGGAATCTGGAAATTATTTGTTGATGGAGCCTCCAACTCAAAGGGGGAAGGAATAGGCATCGTCCTCATTACTCCAGAGGATACAATCCTTAAACAGGGAATCAGGCTTGGATTTGCATCCTCTAACAATGAAGCAGAATACCAAGCTTTAATAGCCGACCTCGCATCGTCCTCATTACTCCAGAGGATACAATCCTTGAACAGGGAATCAGCCTTGAATTTGCAGCCTGTAATAACGAAGCAAAATACGAAGCTTTAATATCCGGTCTCCAGAAGGCGCACGTTTTGGGGGCAAAACATTTACAGGTGTTCGGCAATTCACAATTAGTCTCCAATCAGATAAGTGGAGACTACAATGCAAAAGATGAAAGAATGACAGCTTACCTCACCTTAGCGAAAAGGCAAATAGCTAGCTTCAAAGAAGTCAATGTTCAGCGATTTCCCAGAGGACAGAATAGCCATGCTGATGCCCTGGAAGCCTTGAGTTCATCAGTCGATTCCAGCTTAAAAAGAACAATCCCCATCAATTTCCTCGCTCATCTAAGCATTAACCGTAGCAGCGAGCCACCAGGCATTGAGCAGATACTCCAAGTGGAGTCAGCACCCAGCTGGATGGACCCTGTAAGGAACTATTTGAAGGATGGCACGCTCCCAAATGACAAGAAGATTGCTCACCAGATAAGTGTCAAAGCTGCTCGCTTTCACTTATCATCAGAGGGTAAGCTATACAAGAGATCCTTTTCCCATTCAAACCTTCAATGCGTTCACCCAAGGAATGTCGAGTAGGTTCTACATGAGCTTCATGAGGGAATCTGTGGAAGCCACATTGGGGGAAGGTCTCTGGCCTTCCGAGCAATGAAAGAAGGCTATTGGTGGTCATATATGCAGAGGGACTCTGCGGGGTATGTTCGTAGGTGCCTAAAATGACAACTTCACGCCCCTATGGTCCACCAACTTGCCAGCGACCTAAAATCACTTTCCAGCCCATGGCTATTCACCCAATGGGGAATGGACATCGTAGGAACACATCCTACTTCCACCGGCAATCGCAAGTATCTGTTGGTCGCTACTGACTACTTCACCAAATAGATTGAGGCGGAACCCCTAGAGAACATCCGAGATGCAGATATGATAAGATTCATATGGAGAAATATAATCACCCATTTTGGCATCCCCAGAACCATCATCACTGATAATGGAACGCAGTTCGAGAGCGGCTCCTTTTAGAGTTTCTGTGACGAGCATGGGATTAGACACCATTTCTTCTCGGTGGCCTATCCTCAGAACAACGGCCAAGCCAAGGCTTCCAACAAAACGGTGATCGACAGATTAAAGAAACTACTGGAGCGGTCCAAAGGCGCATGGGTAAATGATTTACCACATATTCTATGGGCCTACCGCACTACTCCACGACGAGCGATAGGAGAAACCCCATTCTCATTGACATACGGAATGGAAGCAGTCATCCCCTTGGAAGCAGGCTTGCCAACAATAAGGTCCAGCCTTGTCGACCAGGGCAGTAATGATGCAGCATTTCTCACTGAGCTCGACCTAGCCGATGAATGCCGTGAGCTAGCCCTAGTGAAACTAGCGGGCTATCAGTAACAACTCACAAGTCATTACAACAAGAACGTAAATCCAAGGGCATTCCAAGTTGGGGACTATGTACTGAGGAAAGTCCTAGGCAGCACAGTAAAACCATCAGACGACAAGTTAGGGTCAAACTGGAAAGGATTATTCAAGATAACTAGAGATGATCTTCAGGGAGCCTATCACTTGGAAACGATGGAAGGCAGAGAGATACCCCAAGTGTGGAATGCAGCCAACCTTAAGAAATTCTATTTCCAGATTCTCCTTTTGATGTTTAATTATGAAACCGAAAGTTCATTTCCTTATCATTAATGAAAAGTTGTTTGGCAATTGCATTCTACGAAGTATCAGTTAACTAATTTGCATTTTACGAGGTGTCAATGTACAAACTTTATAACCCACACACCCTTTCCATGTAACAGGCACACTGATCATTACACTATAGCAGGGAAATGGCCCTCCTCAGGTTTTCATTATGAAATATGAAAGACCTCATAAGCATTGCCCTTGGCAATATATGAAGCCCTACAGGAGATCCTTAGGAAATATGACTAAGTCAGAATTGGTCACCAAATAATGTTTGGTTGAATAAAATCCTGATCGAATAGAGCATCCAACACTAGGTGTGTCCTCGCCAATTGCCACACTTAGGCTTAAGGGAGTGTGATGACACAACCTAAAAGGTAAAGTGAGGCAGAATGGTATCTCGTTGGCATACTGGATTGGAAGGACACTTACCTGATAATGCGAACATACAAATCTAGTCAGCCAAGATAGGCTTAAGATTTTTGAACAAAAATATGGAAAATGTAAGACACTTTTTTAGTCGGCGAATTTGCCCAAAGCATAAATTTTATATTAATTCATCACATTTACAACAAATACAATACATGTTTAGTCGGCGAGCTCGCCCAAAACATTGAGATTACATCACTTCAATACAAAATATACAGAGTTACTACTGGTAAAATCTTAGTGAGGGTGAGGCCTCCGAGCAAGATAATCATCCACTTGAGCTCTTGAACCATCATCGGGAGGGGGAACAAACTCTTTCTCGACTTCGTTAACATCCGACTCCAATAGCTGTCGAGAGATGGCATCAATGGGTATCCACTGATCATCTCTCCGGAAGGGGTTATGCATCTGAATGGAAGGATATATTTCATGGCGATACCAGAGCATTGAGTTCCTTGGAACTTGCATCTTCCTCAAGGCACTCAACCACCCCCTGATGAAGGCGAGCTCCTAAAGCTCTATCATCCTCGTTGGATCACCCTGCTCGTAACCGTCGGCCCATACTCGTCGAAGTCCTTTTTTAAACAAGTGCCACAGTCGAGTAACGTCCCTTTGAAGCCCGACAGCAATCACGTATGCTCATCGGACTTCATCACAGAGCTCTTACATTTCCCTAGCTAGGTCGCTATCACTTGTACCAGCTCGTGGAACAGTTGACGTGGTAGAACCTTACAGCATCGGAGGAACATCGCTTGATCCTGCTCCAGCTCGTAAAGAGGAAGAACCTCGTAATACCACAGGAACAGTGCTCGACGCATGTACCCCGAGTCGTGAGACTTCCCTCCTCAAAGCTTCATTCTCTCGCTGAAGAATCTCTCCGACCTGATTGATCTCAGAGGCATCCAAGAGCCTTGCTCTCAATGTAATCACCTCCTCTTGGACTGAAGCACCAACTTCTTCAATCTCTTGGAGCCTGTCCTTCAACTTGGCCACAAGCTCAGACTGATCCTTATACTTCTGATTCCTTGACCTAAGAGATTTGCAAAGCTTAAAAAAGGCTTGGCGAACCTTAGGACTTGCATTGGGACCAAGGGTCCTGCCCAATTGAGATGTGGCAGGAATATACTCTTCTACATCAATCAACTACAAGACATAAAAGAGTAAGAAAAGACATAATCATTCAGCACACTAAGGAAATGAGAAACCTTTTTATTTCATTAATAAGGTTCAAAGTACACGGAGCAGCAAAAAGGAAAATTACAAGCGAAGATACAAAAGTAACCCTAGAAGTTAATTAACTAGCAACCTTAGGCTGCCCAGAGGTAGCTGGTTGCTTCCCCTTGTCAGCAATAGTAGAAGCACCCCCTCAGCAGGGATAACCTCTCTCGCTTGAGCAGGAAGAAGCTCAGCAGGAATCGTCTGGGAGGCAGGGTCAACGCCTTCGATGGTTGGGGAAGGGGCTTCCTCTACAACCGGCTTCGGACCTGGGTCATGCTCGTCGAACAGAGGGGAGGCGACATCGACACCAGTGGCCATAAGGGCCTTGTTCTAACCTTTCTTGAAGTTCAGACGGCTGATGTAGCCTATCTGAACCTTGGCATCTTCATATGTAACAGCCCACCCGGAGTTATATGAATCCTCCTTGATGGTGGCTGCCTGAGAGTCCTTTTCTTGAAGCTTCTCGGTAAGCACCCTATTCTCCTCTGTGATGGCTAATTTGCTCGAGCAGACCAAGTCAAAGTCCCGCCTCATCTAGTTCAGCTCTTTAACCACCGCATACCTCTCTCGATTGGAATTAATGAGGGGCAGGTCAGAAGAAGCTTGGGCAGCGTCGGCAGTCTTCAGATCAACCTCCAGCTGAGTGCCCGTCACTTTCAAGGAAGCATTTTGGTGCTCCAGTTCACTGTTCCTGCTCACCATCTCGTCGCGAGAGCGATAGAGCACGGCAAAGTCCGTCACAAACTCTAAAAATAAATAAGACATGAGGAAATGGAAATAGCCAAAACTTATTAAAGCATTAGAGAAAGGAAAAGATCTTACCAAGGCTAGCCTTTGGCTAGCTTGTAGGGCCAATTGATCAGACCCCAGTGCCCTCGGGTGATCTGCAGGAAGAACTGCCCTCTCGAGCAGCACAGGGGCCAATTGAGGAGAAATGGCAACTGAAGCCCCCTCGGGCAATGCAGACACCGGGACTAAGGCCTGCCCAGCCTTCATCCTCGACTCCATCTTTCTCCTCTCCTCCTCTCTCTCTTTCTCCATCCTCCCTTTCTCCTCCATCCTTTTATTCTCCTCCAACTTCTTTCTTTCCTCTTCCTTTTTTTTCTCTCTCTCTCATCTGTTCTTCTTCTTTCCTCTTCTTCTCCTGCTCCTGAGCAGAAGACCGAGAGCCAGTAGCTATAACCCTAGAGCTGGACTTCTACTTCTTCGACCTCTGAGCAAGGAGCACATGATCATCATCGTCCCGAATTAAATTTTTCCTTGGAGGAACCATCTCCTCGCTTGAACTGCTGGACGTGCTCGAAGATCCTCGGGCTTCAGAAGCCTCTTCTAAGTCAGAAGAACTATCACCCCTGGAGCTCTCCTTAACAAAATTTCCTTCAGCACCGCCCACAATGTCACTCTTAGAACTTCTCTCCTCCTCGTCCAACTGTATAGGATCAGCAGCAGTCTCGTCAGAGGTATCAAACTCGGGAATGATATCTACCGACTTTGCTATAAATCTAGAACCAACGTTTTTATATTCAAGCAAGAAGGTAGAAGACCGGGGATGCTTGCCATCAGCTATGGGATCCCTAATATTCCAAGCCTTGATCAACTCAGAAAGACAAACCTCGCTGAGAGCAGGTTCCAAGTTCTTCGACCTCGCTGAAGAAAAATAGGGAAGAGTTAGAAAAATCACAAATTAGTAAAGAAGTTGAAAGAACAGGAACAAAGACTACCTATATATTCTTCCCTATAAAAGGGAACAGAGAACCAATAAGACCTCAACCCCTCAGTCTGGGGGGGAAACTGCCAATTTCTAGTAAGGAAACCATCTTGCCAATAGTCCTTATGGGAATCAGGTAGGTTTACCACCAATACCCTGTCAGGACTCCTGGCTTTGAGATAGAGAACACTAGAACTAGTTCGAGACAAAGAATAGCAAAAGCAGACCTCGGCGAGCCCTAACTTGGTACCATATAACTGATTGATTCTATGAATACCATTGGTTATCTTCCACACATTGGGCGAACACTGTGCAGGAACAATGTTGAAGTAACCAAAGAAGTGAAAGAACAGATTGTTGGGAGGAAAAGTGAGTCCCCCTTGGGAAAGCAACAAGACATGGATCCAATGGGAACCCTCTATCTCTTTAACGTTACTAGAGGAGAGGCGCACTCAATCTCTACCCACCCAGGAATATTGTAGAACTTCCTAAGCTCAGAGACCGACCTATTACCAATCTTTGCCATAAAAAAACCCTAAAAAACTGCAAATTCAAAGAAAAAATACAAAGATAAGGCACAAGGGACTTACAAGGTGAAAGTTCGACTTGAACGATGAAGAATCATAAGCCCAAGTGACGAGGAAGATCGAAGGCAATAAGAATGAAGACCAGGAGAAGAGAATGTGAATCGCTAGAACTCGCAGAAAATAGGAAGAGTACTGAGAAGCTTGAAATGATGATTGAGAAATGATTGCTCTGGATAACTTTTGAGTGCTACTAATTATAATGCACAGACCATGAAGCAAGTGCCACCTAAATTCAGTCCTCGAACTTTGGAAGAGTTGCACGGTGTACAAATGAACCATTATGACAAATCATTTAAATTTATTGAGACCAAAGTATGGCCCAACAAACTTAGGGGCAATTGTGGGTACCCGAAATTAGAATGATGGGCCTAGATGAGTAGCCCAATTATAGCAGCCCAAATTCCAGACCCCCATATCTTAAACCGGTTATGATTTAGTCTTCTCCCATGTTCCCATTAAGAGGGGTTCTAGGAGAAGATGGAAAACATGGGGGAATCCAACAGCCCCACTCCCTGAAAATGGACATGTATATAATAAACCCTAGGTCCGGGGCAAAGGACACACTATATTCTCTAAAATCACTCTCCAGAGTATATAGAAATAATACTGACTGCACCACCATGGACGTAGGCACCTTTACTAAACCACGTATATCTTTTGTTGTGTGATTGGCATTTTATATTCCTTATTCTTCTTGGTGATTTTGCTTCTCTTATCTCTTTGTGTTGAATAATAATTGTCACCACAATATATATATATATATAATAAGAGAGAGGGGTGTTTGAATAGTACCTACAAATTAACGGTTGGGATCAAATTTTTTGGAATGATCTAATGGTGTCAGATTTTGCCATGTCACACTTTAGCATTGTGACATGGCAAATGAAGGGAATAACACTTAACAACTTTTGTTGCACTTTCTATTTTGCCTATACAAATTTTGAATTCCCCCCTTAATTTGTACAAAAGATTGTTTTCCCTCTTTCTTCAAAATTCAAAAATAAGGGTAGTATTGTATTTGCCACATTCTCACACTTTACTCCTTTGTTTCCCCATACCCGTCTTCTTTTTCTCTCTCACTTTACTATTGGCAAGGAACAACAAACCTAGCCTTCACTTTCCATCACGTCCCCCACGATAAAAATATCCCTACGCTGCCGCCCTCTCTCACATCCCTCTCCGGTTCTCCACCGAATTTTCTCACGAGACTCTAGGTATTTTGTTTTTTGTTTATGGGTACACGGATTTTAAGTTTTTAGGTTTTGGATATGGAATATACGAATTTTAGGGTTTCTTTCAAGTTGTTGGAAGATTTAATTTATAAGTTTGAGTTTTTGTGGTTGTGTGATTTGTTTTTTTGGTTTATATATCCAGGATTTGCAGATTTGATGACGGATGAAGATGATTGAGGTATTCCTTCTCTCTCTACATACAAACAAGGAGAGTCCATTCCCAATTCGTGTTTTGTATGTTTTTTTTAATTCCATTTGAACTTTTTAAATTTTTTTTAGGTTTGTTTGAGATATGTAATTTGTATTTTTATGATTTATTTTGCAGGTACTCTTTTTTCTTTTAATTTGTTATCGTCTTTTATGGATTTTGTGTGTTTATTTTGGTTTTGAGGTACTCATTCAGTATGTATTTCTTAATATTTTTTATGGATTTTTAATACTCTTTTTATAGAGTTTTTAAACTTTTTTGTTATTTGATTTAATGATGTTCTGTTTCATTTTTGCAGTTATGAGACCAAGGTTTGTTACACAGATTGAGGATCGTGAAATACTTGAGTAACCCATATGATTTTTGTTGTGATTCTATTTTTTTTAGATTATTAATAATTGAATGGACCGTTGCTGGCTTTCTTTATATGTGCCATTTTTAGTCTTGGTATTATTGAAATGGAATTTAAAATTTGAGTTTGAATCTAGCGCTCCTTATAACATATAGCAATTGTTTAAGATTTAATTATATATGGTTCTTTATAATTTAATTACATTTGGATATTCTGAATATATAGTACAAAAAGATCGAAAGCGGTATCGTATTGTTCTTATAAATTTGGATGTGATTCCCTCTATTTTCGTAGCGAAGCATATTCTACAATTTTAGTTACTAATGTTTGAAAACGTAAGAAATTTCCTTTGTATATAAAACTCAATGAATGATGCGGAAGCGTTGAAAGATGGTGGTTCAACAACAATTAAACAAAACATATTTTGGTTTAATTGAACAAGATTAAATCAATTCATTAATCCAAGTCCTAGAATTTGTCTAAATCATATTTATCAAAATTAGCAAATTAGGCGAAACCAAATTTTAGCAAATGACTAGAATTAATTAAACATTACCCAACATTTAATATAAGTCCAAATTAAATTGAGTGTGATAAATTAAACCGAATTTTATCTTGAATTATTCTAAGCATACGTTCTACATTATGATGCAAGATAAAATAAACAATATCACACTACGCCGCGATGTACGAGGAAAAACCCAAGACGGGAAAAAACCTTGGACGACCCTAGCCACAAGTCCACTAGATATGGAATTACAATTACAAGACAAAAGACTTACATCCTCGACTCGAACCCTCTCAAGCCTTGTTGCTCCTTCTTGTAGAAACCTCTTCCTAGCGGACAACCACAGAGCTCCACCGCGATCTCAGAATCCACCGATAGGACTTTGTATGGTCACCGTCACCCAAGCTTGGAGCCTTTCTCCAAGTGAGTAATACCGCAACAAACTTCTTCTTCTTTGTGATGGGATGTAGAAGCAAACCCGAAACGTCTCTTTTTCAATTCGGTAGAGAAAACTGGTGCTAAAACTCCAAGCAATTGATATAAATATAGAAACTTGGATAAACACAATTGGGTGTAAACACTAGAGTGGTATATGCATTTTCTTTGAAAAACAACCCTCAAAACTTGAACATTTTCCTAAACTATTTTTTCTCTCAAACTCTTTCTAGGAGATAAACTTAGTTGGAAAAGTTAATTAGAAAAATGTGTTTCCCGTCCTTAATAAGTCTTGAAAAAGTTGGTTAAAAACCAAGTGGGGAAAGTGGGTAAAAACTGCCAAAAACTGCTCAAAACTGTTCCCGCCTAGCATTTTCGTTCGAACGACATTGACACTAGTTCGAACGAGACTTCTAACGAGCGACCAGTCTGGGCTCGTTAGAAACTCGTTAGATACCTCGTTAGAACGAACAAACTCGTTCGAACGACATATCGAACGACTGAGCAGTTTAGGTTCGTTAGCAAACTCGTTCGAACGAAACCTCGTTAGAATGAAAAACTCGTTCGAACGACATATCGAACGACTGACCAGTTTAGGTTCGTTGGCAGTCTCGTTCGAACGAAACCTCGTTAGAACGAAAAACTCGTTCGAACGAGATTTCGAACAACTTCCAGAAATTTTTCTAAAATTCTATTTTGGCCCAGGAACTTTATATACGTTAAATTAAAGTTCCAATTAAATTATTCTGAAAGTAAAACATGGTTTTTTATTAAACCTAACACCCAAATAAATTTTGTTCCAAGCTCCTATATAAATATAATTACATTCATACCTTGGGAGCATGGAACCTTAGTTGATGACGTAGAAACGAGGCACGCAAACCGGCATTTTGATGAAGCTTTAAATTCTTTGCCCTACGTCTTCAACACATACTTCATAGGCTTGAGAGTATTACAATAAAACACTAACCTATGAAAAAAATGTTTTTGTCCGGAATTGAGCCAACACAATACATGGACTAAATTGGAAATTTGTGTCCTTACAAATCTCCCCCTTTGGCTATTCCGGGACAAAAACCAAAACAAAAATCCTAAATGGCCGTCAAGCTCACTAGACTCAAAACATAACCCGCCCAATCTTGACTCAACCCAAGGATTAAACACTTTGCCTTTTAAAGTTGCCGCTTTAGTAGAATACCTGCACACTTAAGCAAACTCATCAAATGCACAGGGAATATCAAAATATATTAATCACAATTAATTAATTACTCCCCCTAAAATAATTCTCCCCTTTATCAAACAATGAAATTTACTTAGAAAGACGTCTCCCCCTAGGATAAATCTCCCCCAAACTAAGATGCGATAATAATAGGATTAGATACCATTTCTCCCCCTATCATCATTCTCCCCCATTTTGTTCGGGAATAGGCAAAGGATAAAGAACTAATAAACAGCATGTGGAAGCTTAAACTGAAAAGACATGAAAGCATATGGGCAATAAAAGCAAGGCAAAGACAAATAAATATCATATATATAGATACTAAAAATATACCAATAGAGCACTTGCATATATATATATAGATATAAACACACACATGACACAAAATACAATAAGTTTGCACACTCGTATGGCAAAAATGTGTCATATGGAAACGGAAGTGTAGGGGTGTGTACTAGAAACAATTAAATTTAGACCCAAACACTTAAGAAACGTTTACGGAGTTCTCATTTGAATGCAAACTTGATCACAGTTAAATATAACCTCATGTGACAATATAAAGATTGAACTCAATGAACAAACATACACAATGCATACAAGCCTAGCATGATGATGATTATACAAACCAAATAGAGTCATGACATTAAAGACAACTAGGATAAACGGACATTGTGCAAACCGTTGATATACCATCCAATTCTCCCTCAATGAGCATATATATTCTTTTGTTTTTGAATGAATATATCAAACAAACATAGGCCTTGGCAATTACTTTCTATTTAATGCCAAATATTTTGTTTTTAGGCCTTTGGATCACGTATTTCTTTTAGATCCAATCAACGGTGGCTTACTATCGCAAAGGATTTAATTCATCCTTTCGGAGCCCTTCCCCGTGCATATATTAATTTATCATGTTTTCATTTTTCACACAAATCTCACATGCAACGGATTTTGACATGCACTAGTCCTCCTAGGTCATATATATGTAGATGACTAGATTGATAGGAGAACACCTCAAAAAGCTCAAATATAACATGTGACATTAAGATTTCAAAAGATCTCGTGCATGTGTGAAAAGAGGCATATGAAAATAGAATCCATTTAATCAATACAAAATCCAACTGCTCCATATAAAACATGGTAAAGAACATTTTAAGGATTGAAAATATAAACCAAAAGTTCTAGCCACGTGGGAGCGTAAATGATGGGATTCAAACACAAATATATGCCACATAAAGTGTGTCAAACAAAAATACACACAAAACAAAATCTTTTTGAGTTTTTAACATTTTTAACCAAAAATAAAGATATATACTCAAACGACTAAACACAAATCATTTGTATTTTTCATTAATCTTAAATGAAATAATAAAACACAAATGATAAACAAAAATCTTTTTATATTTTTAATTAATTCAAACACAAAATATAATACAAAAAGATAAACAAGTCATGATTTCTAGCATGTGATATGAAATAAGGCAATGACTAGAAAATGACTAAACAAGCATACATTTAGCATATGAATATAGCATGAAGTACAAACGCTAAAGTATGCAAACACTAACACATTCATCCATTAGATTTAGCAAGGGAGGAAGCATGTGAAAGTAAATGAGAATCAAAATCCCTATTTTGTAAGGCAACCAAGTCGGATTTCCTAACCCAAATTAATGAAGAATGACTATCTTGGGGTGTAGGAGCTTTAACTACCGTGGTTACTTTACTATGGGATTTTCTAGGAATTCGTTTAAGATTAAAACAATATTTCCTAAGATGACCTTTTCGACCACAAAGTGTACAAGTAAGAGCATGTCGAAAAGACTTGCCTAAGGAGTGATCATTAAATGCATTCCTAGTAGATTCTCCTAAAATATTGGTTTGGGCATTATGAGTAAATTCATTACAAGTATTGAAGCCTAAACCACAAGTGTCATTTTTAATTTGGATCGTTCCTAATATTTTATCAAGTTTTTCCGAACGACATTCCAAATCAAATTTGACATTACTAGAATCTTTTAATTTATTTTCCAATTCTAAAATGTTAGATTCTAGTAAAAAATTACGCTCTTCAAAAGCAAGAAGCTCCTTTTTCAAGAATTCCATTAAACTCCTAAGGCTATTTCTTTCGCCTTCTACGTATTCTAGCTTCACACGAAGAGTCCTCTCACGTGTCCTAAGGTCTTCTATTAAGGCACTATCATCAACGACCTTGACACTCTTTCTTAAACAAGCTTCTAACTTCAAATTAGTTCTTTTCAAATTAATAGATTCTTTATATAATTCATGAAAAGCATTTTGAAGTTCACTCACATCAACCTCTTCTTCATTTTCACTCTCTCTTTCTTCTCCACTCTCACTATCATTAAAAACAAGGGAATCATGAACAATGACCTTGGAAGTGGCATGTGCTATCGTGTCATCAATCGATGAGTTCTCATTATCACTCACATGACTAGCCATAAAAGCCACAAAATTTTTCTTAGTGGGGGAATCGGGCTTTTCTTCCTTATCACTATCACTAAGGGTTGCATTATATGCAGTGGGTCATTTACCCTCTTGCCTTAGTTTAGTGGGGCACTCATAAGCTCGATGGCCATAACCTTCACAACCAAAACACTTGTTAGACTCGTCCCTATCTAAATTGTCATTACTAGGTTTAGGGATCCTCTCGGCTTTATAAATCTTCTCGCTTTTATCATGTTTAGAAGTATCAAATTTCTTAAAATCATTTTTAAATTTATCTTTGTTAAATTTAAGAAATTTTCTAAATTTGCGAGCAAACAAAGCCATATCTTCCGAGTCACTATCACTCTCGCTCTCTACTACTTGTTTGACCTCTTTTCGGGCTTTTAAAGCAACGCCTTTTTCGATTTTCTTTTCAATTTTAGAGGGAAACATATCTAGTTCATAGGTTTGTCAATCACCTACAAGCTCTTCTAATTTCGTAGAGGCTAAAGTGGGTAAAGAATTTAAAATGGTCACCTTTGGAATAAATCTATCGGGTAGGGACCTTAAAATTTTCTTTACAACATGGTCGTCAGGTATTTTCTCTCCCAAGTTAAAAGATGAATTAACAATATCAGAAAGTCTAGCATAAAATTTATCAAAAGTTTCTAATTCATCCATTTTGATAGTTTCAAATTGAGTGGTGAGGTTTTGGAGTTTTGAAGCTTTAACGACACTAGTTCCTTCATGAGTTAATTGTAAAATGTCCCAAGATTCTTTAGCGGTTTCACACGTCATAATACGTCGGAATTCATCCGGTGCGACAGCGCTAAACAAGGCATTTAAACCACGGGAATTAAAATTAGCAAGTTTAAACTCATTTTCAGTCCATCTATCGGAGGGTTCGATAACACGTTCATTTTCAACTAAATAGGTTGGTGGGGAGTACCCGTTAACAACAAACATCCAAACTCTTTCGTCGATAGATTTTAGTGCTGATCTCATTCGCGCTTTCCAATACGCGTAGTTTGAAGCATCGAAAATAGGAAATTTTGAAAATGGGAAAAAATCCATTTTAGCCAAAAATTAAAAGATCTTAACGAAATAATTTATTGTTTTTGGCTCTGATACCAATTTGAAAACGTAAGAAATTTCCTTTGTATATAAAACTCAATGAATGATGCGGAAGCGTTGAAAGATGATGGTTCAACAACAATTAAACAAAACATATTTTGGTTTAATTGAACAAGATGAAATCAATTCATTAATCCAAGTCCTAGAATTTTCCTAAATCATATTTATCAAAATTAGCAAATTAGGCGAAACCAAATTTTAGCAAATGACTAGAATTAATTAAACATTACCCAACATTTAATATAAGTCCAAATTAAATTGAGTGTGATAAATTAAACCGAGTTTTATCTTGAATTATTGTAAGCATACGTTCTACATTATGATGCAAGATAAAATAAACAATATCACACTACGCCGTGATGTACGAGAAAAAACCCAAGACGGGAAAAAACCTCGGACGGCCCTAGCCACAAGTCCACTAGATATGGAATTACAATTACAAGACAAAAGACTTACATCCTCGACTCGAACCCTCTCAAGCCTTGTTGCTCCTTCTTGTCGAAACCTCTTCCTAGCGGACAACCACGGAGCTCCACCGCGATCTCGGAATCCACCGATAGGACTTTGTATGGTCACCGTCACCCAAGCTTGGAGCCTTTCTCCAAGTGAGTAATACCGCAACAAACTTTTTCTTCTTTGTGATGGGATGTAGAAGCAAACCCGAAACGTCTCTTTTTCAATTCGGTAGAGAAAACCGGTGCCAAAACTCCAAGCAATTGATATAAATATAGAAACTTGGATAAACACAATTGGGTGTAAACACTAGAGTGGTATATGCATTTTCTTTGAAAAACAACCCTCAAAACTTGAACATTTTCCTAAACTATTTTTGCTCTCAAACTCTCTCTACGAGATAAACTTAGTTGGAAAAGTTAATTAGAAAAATGTGTTTCCCGTCCTTAATAAGTCTTGAAAAAGTTGGTTAAAAACCAAGTGGGGAAAGTGGATAAAAACTGCCAAAAACTTCTCAAAACTGTTCCCGCCTGGCATTTTCGTTCGAACGAGATTGACACTCGTTCGAACGAGACTTCTAACGAGCGACCAATCTGGGCTCGTTAGAAACTCGTTAGATACCTCGTTAGAACGAACAAAACTCGTTCGAACGACATATCGAACGACTGACCAGTTTAGGTTCGTTGGCAAACTCGTTCGAACAAAACCTCGTTAGAACGAAAAACTCGTTCGAATGACATATCGAACGACTGACCAGTTTAGGTTCGTTGGCAGTCTCGTTCGAACGAAACCTCGTTAGAACGAAAAACTCGTTCGAACGAAATTTCGAACAACTTCCAGAAATTTTTCTAAAATTCTATTTTGGCCCAGGAACTTTATATACGTTAAATTAAAGTTCCAATTAAATTATTCTGAAAGTAAAACATGGTTTTTTATTAAACCTAACACCCAAATAAATTTTGTTCCAAGCTCCTATATAAATATAATTACATTCATACCTTGGGAGCATGGAACCTTAGTTGATGACGTAGAAACAAGGCACGCAAACCGGCATTTTGATGAAGCTTTAAATTCTTTGCCGCTACGTCTTCAACACATACTTCATAGGCTTGAGAGTATTACAATAAAACACTAACCTATGAAAAAAATGTTTTTGTCCGGAATTGAGCCAACACAATACATGGACTCAATTGGAAATTTGTGTCCTTACAATGTTATTATTTGGTTCTTATGTATTGAAAAGGATGTTAAGTTTGATACGTAGTTTGTTGCAGCTTTCGTGTTCTAAAACCCGATTAACATGTATTGCATTACCATGTATAACACTTTAATTTGTTGTTTTAGGTAACTTGGACAACAGGTGTTCGCCAAAATTACTAAACGAGAATTCTAATACTCTCACTATTTTTTTACCTTTGGTAATTTTTATGAGTATTTGGTATATACTATTATTTGTTAACATTAGCTGATTTCACTTTGTATTATAAATTTGTAGAGACTTGAAATGACCATTTGATAGTTTAGTAGAATATATTGGCTCGGGATCAAGGCTGTTGTGATGGTACTATTTTGACTGATTATGCCCCTTTATTTTGGCACACATTTATTAAATTTAGTGTAAACTATGAAGGTCATATGACCTGATCAGATTGTATTGCATAGGGTATGGGTATGTGGATATGTGAAGAAAAGATACACTTTTGGGATTCTTCGATGTGCTCAGGTACACATTCGAGGAACATAGTGAGTTTTCCATTTTCTTTCAGGTTTCACAAAATATATGTTGATATGTTAATTACACTTGATATGTAATGGTTGGAGGTTTCTTTATATGTTTCTCCTACGGTGAATGAGTTTATATGGTGATGGTGATGGAGAATTTGTTTGGGTATTCAATTCTCTTAGTACTTTTTCATTATACTTTTTACTTTTTGTTTGTTCTGTGATATACACGTGGTTAGATTTGAAGCTCTCAGATATGACGTTTTGAAACTCTCTTATAAGACTTATTTGTTTTAATTGAATTATATTTTTATACATAATAGACATATATATAGTTGCAATCCTATGTTGTTTATCATAGTAATTATGTTACTCTTACTAAGTTGTATTTCTTCTTTTTCATTGAAATCTTGAATATTTACCCGGCTTATTATGCTTACTCGAAGGAAAACAAGATTAGGTCAGATTTGACATGTTCTCACTAAAAGATTTGGTCAGTTGCCAATATTGATGTATTGGCAACATTAGCGTCCAATCTATTTTGGCAACAACTTAAAACTATATTGGTATTGGTTGGCATGATACATGTGAATTGGTACAATCTATTTTTAATCCTAAAAAACAGATTAGATTAAAGTTTTATATGCGAGATGAATCATTTGACCAACAAGACAAATATCTCGAGCTCATTTGTATGAGTAGGTTGCTAAATCATTTGTATGAGTAGTTTTCTATTTTAAGTTGGTTGTTTGGATTTAAGGCAGATATCGTTGCATTGATAAGGTAATATAAGTTTAAAATTAAAATTTTAATTATTTTTCATTTGAATTTTGTTACCTTCTATTTGAACTAGCTGAATGGTCATAGTGTTTTTAGATGCGCGAGTTTCATTATTACAATGGGTAGTCATTAGTAATGGTGGAAAGTAAAATTTTGGCCTCACGACACAATCAACTCAAGAGAACAGTCTTTGGTAAGCATTCCTGTTGATTGGAAGTTTTTTCTTTTGTTTAGAATGTTATTTGTGTTGGATCCTCAATGCCTCTATATCTCACCATTAATGAACAAAGTCCAATTTCATTTAATTCTTAATTTATTAATGGGTGTTTTAGAAGCTTTTTTGATAAGAGATATTCTCAGTTATCTATTCTATGCGTTGGATGATATTGGTTCAATATCAAGTCCAAAAATTATGTTTAAGTTGTGTTTTTTGTTTAAAACTTGCCTTCACCTGCGGCAAATCAGTGCCATAGCTTTAGCGGATTGGAAATTTAATTTAGGATTACAGTTTCATGTTGTGGATTTTGTGTTTATCATTGGAATTTGTGATACAGAGTGGATAGATACATACCATGAAGTTGGCATTGCCAAGTGGATTTATAAGTTGTGGTTGTCTCACACTAAAATTTCTAGGTCTGATTATAAATTATAGGCTATAGATTCATGATATAATCTTAAGGTCCAAGTCTTTTTTTTTTTAATTTTATTTATTGGACTCAATTTTTTCTTTGAGGACTCACTGGACAGTCCTTTTTAATATACATTACCTCCTTGAAAATGTCTCCTATTCTTCCATTCTAATAGCTTTATGTGTATCGTTAATTCCATTTTTTTCTCTCAGTCGTTTTGATAGCTTTGATGTCCTCATACAGGGGCAATACTGGCTGAGGACATATCTACTACACAACTGCCTCGGTGAGATATCAACACTGTTGTATTTGTATGGTGTGTATATGATATTATGTGTATTGCCTATATTATCAAATAGGGTGCAAACATCAAATCCCGACTGTTACTTACAGTTGGTTGGTCATCCATTGTCATTAATCTCTGGGCATTTAGCTTCTTTTGGTTTGGAATGTTATATATATATTTTACTATGCCAAAATTGCAACATTTGCATTCAATAATCTTCCACAATTTCACAAAACACCCTTCGATAGGGCATTATATCACTACTATGAATATAATCCATTGCAACTTATAAAAAAAAAAGATGTCTCTTAGATGCATCTTCTTTTTACACATGATATATACACATAAATTGTACATACTTCAGTACATGGACAGGATACTAATCTCCAGCTTCATGTGTTCATTATAAATAGAGGATACTAATCTTCAACTTAATTTCAGCCCACTGTAAAGACCGCATTGATCACCTCTTTCAGATTTCAGCAGCCCAAAATTTGTATCTCCTCCAGATCACCTAGCACTGCTGACAACGATTTATCAGTTGATTTGGGGATTATACACTTCCTATATCCTAGCTTTGCCACTGTATGCACCCTTTTCTCCATTCTTGGTACCGTTTGAAGCTCACCACCGAGCCCAATTTCTCCTATAAATGCAATGCCACTAGGGATGGGGAATTCCAATAAACTGCTGTAGATTGCGGCTGCGATTGCGAGATCCCCAGCTGTATCCACCAGTTTAAGCCCACTAACAACATTTAGAAAAACACCATTCTCTTGAAGCATCAGACCAGCTTGCTTCATAAGAACATATATAATCATGTCGGCTCTGCTTCCTTGAACCCCATTTACTTGCCTAGGAACTGGTGATCCAGCAATGCATAATTCCCGGGTTTCAATAACAAAACTTCGAGATCCATCCATAATTACAGCAATAGCGACATTTTGAAAACTCCAAACTCATCAGTTGATCCAAAACGATTCTAATGAACTCTCATCGTAAGAATTTTCTGCACCATGAATTGGGTGTTTAATATATTGTTTGCTTTATATCCATCATTGACATAAAAGAGAAGTATAGATTTTTTTCCTCCTTTTTCTTATGCAGCCAAAAAAGAAAAGTTGTGGTTAGACAACCTCATCTAATGTACATCATCTTATTTTCTACGCCATGAGGCTAATACTCAGGGTCTCAACTGTTGTTCTTTTCACCAATTAACCGTTTTTTTTAAATTCTAATAGTAAATTTCTCTGGGGATTCTAATTTATAGGGGAATTATGGCCTGAATGTAGGTGGAAAAATCTCGGGATGTTTGTGTTAACAATGGTGAGAAATAATTGGTTCTAGGTTAGAGGAGGGTTTGGGACTGCTGGCTAATGGTTCGAAGGTGGCAAAGCAGCAGTCTGGCTTAGTGTTGGGTGGTGGGGGTGGGGGTGGGGGTGGGGTGATGATAGTCCGTCCTGTTGATGCCCAATTCCTCTGGTCCTACTGCCATTATCAGAATCTTTGGGGTCACCCGCCAAGGTAACTTACTAATATATTAATTTATTAATTATCAAAATATTTTCTTTAATATATTAATAAATGTTTTCAACTCTCTGATCAAATGTATACAGGGTACTTTTGCGCTTAGTTGGAGCCGGATCAATAAATGACCAAAATGATTTGATCTTTTAGGACCTGGCCTGTTTTTTTTTCCCATGTGAAGTTGGTGTGGCAGATGCATCAAACAAAGTAAGGTGTAATCTCAAAATAAAGGTTTTTGGGTGAGACATTTAGGGGTTTAAGTATTTTTATCTTGGTTCAATCGTACTAATCTAGCCTCTAAAAACATCTCAGGTATTGATGTGGCAGTTTCTATGGAAAACGATGAGTTGATTTCTCTGTCTTTCAATTATTATATTTCGTGTAGCTGGTGAATTAAGACTTATTAGTTTACGGTGACACTAAAATATCTTCGGGTGACACTAAAATGCATTGGAACCAAGATTTATGGCTAATGTTTTGGCTATTGTTTTGGAACCAAGACTTATGGAACCAATACTTAGGGCTAATGTTTTGGGGTGACACTAAAATGCAGGGTTAATGAGTTTTTTTTACTTTTTTTTCTCATAATTGCGATTGCACATTAATCATCTCAGGTACATTCAAAGTCATTCGAACTAATGCTCTAATTAACCAGTTGTGATTTTGGAATATTGGAGTTCATGTTTTTGGTTTTTCAATTACATGTATTTCAGGGGTTGGATTTGATATTGGATTCTAATGATTGATTTTAGTTACGCACAAGTGCATCTTCCAGTTACTACAACAGCATAAGTGTGGGATACTATAACCCCAGCAGATGGTGTAGTCAGAGTATGGGGTATTGACCGATACTAGAAAGCAGCAGGAGATGCTATACACAACCAGTTATCTACTCTCTCTCGCCAAAAAATGGTACATCTCTCTCTCTGTCTCTCTCTCGCTCTCTCTCTCTCACCTGACCACCATGACTAAAATTCACCACTTTATGTATGCTCTTTCTGTCAAACACGCGGGTTTTAATGTTCGTTTGGTTTCCTCTATCAAACACGCCGGTCTTAAATATGAAGCAGCAATAGTTTCTATCATTTGTTTTGGAGATAGACCTCGAATCACAGTCAAATTTGAATATCAGGTATATAATCTTTTGTATATGTACCTATATAAACACAGTGATATTAATTATGTATGCTCTTTCTATCAAACACGCAGGTTTTCATGTCCGTTTGGTTTCCTCTATCATACACGTCGGTCTTAAATATGAAGCAGCAGCAGTTTCTATCATTTGTTTTGCAGATCGACCTCGAATCAGTCAGGTATATAATCTTTTGTATCTCTACCTATATAAACAGAGTGATTTGAATTTGGATTTGATAAATGTTTGATTTATGGTTCTTATGCATTCACATATATGGTCATCTCTTAGGTGTTAAGATCGGAGTTTTAATATTCCTCTAATATAATTATTTTTTTATAGGTTAAAGATCCGAGTTTCAATATTTTTATGATATTATTGGTTTTTTTTATAGGGCACGTGATTAGAGTGAAGAAATCTACGCGGCATTATAGGAGTTTTATCAGCGCTTTCTAGAAATGGGGTATGTGCGCGATAAGAATTTTGTGTTCATGTTGTGGAGCAAGAGAAAAAAAAGAATGATCTTTTGTTCCGTAGTAAGAAGATTGTTGTTGCATTTGGGATTATGAACTCGCCGAGTGGATTGCGTATTCGAATTATAAAGAAAATTAGAATTTGTGGTGACTACCACACTTTTATGAAATTCGTATCGGATGGGACACAACGAATTTGTACTCAATACATTTTCCACCATCCCGTGCCTTTTTCTTTTCCTTTTTCAGTACTCATTCATTTTTTTTAAACTTATTTGTACTAAAATTAAACTGGGTCGATAGTTTACAATTATTTGTGTTATGTAATAAAACTTTTTGAATTAAGTATTGGTGTTATTTTCACGAATTTAGTTGAATTTGTTTATATGATGTTTAGGACATATTATTAGTATTATTATTGGACTATTTTTTCTTTTTTAAATAAGGTGGGTAGTTTTATAAACTAAGGAAACTCCCCAAAATTTTAAAATTGTGTAACTCTATATTATGTATTATATATAAAATTGTATACGACATAACATTTTGTTTTGTTGGGGGAACGAAATTTTTTCCATTTTGCAATTGCGGACTTTGAAAATTTTTATCGTTCTGCGATTATGTACTTTGGAAATTTTCACTGTGCATTCAGGCACGGGCATACACTAGTATATATATATAACACAGACACATTCATATATATCCATACATACAGGCCCCTAGCATTGTGACTTTGAATCTAAGATAGTTGTACTTAAAAATTTCCAATGTAACAGTATTGACAAGGGGATGTATCAAGTGGTATCAAATTGCCTGAGGAGTTCGCTTCAATAGGTAAGGTGAACTATAATGCCTACTGTTATAGGTGCTATATATATAATGCAAACTCTTGACTTATTCCCTTAGAATTAGAGGTTAGTAAGATTCACATATAAATCTTCATAAGTCATGTCAAGAGTTTAAATTTACTAAATTTTAAACATTATATTTGAATTTATTTACTTAAGATTTCTAGAGTACATAAAATATAGTTAACTAAACTAAAGTACAAGGAAAATAATGATGCTTTAAACAAGCAGAATTGATGAAGAGAAATCTTTACAAATTAAAAAAAAACATCAGATTCAAATAATCCATTCCACTTTTCCTAATCCAGGCAATCTGAGTCTACCTTTATAACATTAAACTCATTCGCAATTCAGGCTTTCTTTTTATTTTTCACAATTTGATGCCAAAAATAGGAGATTTTACGAAATAATTCCTTGGGTTTTATCAAAACATTCAACCATTGTTACTCCCCCCAAAAGTAACAGACATGTCATCATTTTTTCATCAGTTTGTTTGATAAAAGGGCGGGGTTTTAAAAATAAAAGCTGGATTTAAATAAAAGCACCCAACTATATTTATCAAGTACATAGGCACGCATACCTCTGGTGTTTATGGAAGTGTCACAATCTGTTAGTTGTGATGACTATGTCACATTTATAAGCTACCCTGCCTCCTACACATTATCTTACCCGAGTCGCCTCAAACTCCCCAAAGCCATCCCATATAGTCCACATAAAGAACAACATATACAAAATATAAGATTAAGATGTTGCTATTTCAAATCAAATGAGTAAACTACCACATTTACCTAGCTATTCCAGCACAATCACAAATTGCTTTTGAATCTAAGCATTAAGCATGTCTTCAATTACGACAATGAGAATCATGAGTCTAAGTATAGTTCGTTGTAATTGGAGAAAAACCAAAGAAATAAAAGAGTGAAGTGCAAAAATAAATAATCTCACTTTAATAATGAAAAATAACAGTAATAAATAAAGTCATTGTCATTAATGCGCTAAATCTAGGATGACAATGTGCAAGTACACTACATGTTATTTCCGACTCTATATGAATTTCAGTTAATTTCTTCTCGTTGTCATTAACATATACAATTCATATCACTATCATCATAATTATCTATACAAGTGATATATTCCTCATTGCCACGGTATTTAACCAATGTTTCATCAACATCATCATAAATGAAATCATCATTGATGATGCGAGAAATCATACGTATATCATTCTGAACCATCATATCAAGTATGAAAGTGTAAATAAGGAAGGTAAGAGGAGAAATAAACAAGATATAGAGTGGTTCGGCTATACAAATGAGCCTACATCCACTTTAATGCCTTACTCTCATTATGTATGTTCAATAATATAAGATTGTGGTGCCATAAGAGGCGTAAAATAGAGATAAAGAGAAGAATACATGAATGTAATATAAATGGGTGACCAAGGATGAAACCTGTAAGGCAAGTCCTCAGCTGGATGTCGTCAGGTAAGCCCCCAAGCATCTGGTAGATTATATAGAGAGGTAAAGTGCAAGTTTTGGTAGGGTTTTTCAGCCAGATCCGTCCTCCCTATTTTTGGGAGAGAACTTTTATTTATACATGTAAAAAGTAAGTTTCACATGTGAAGCACCCTATATATTTGAATCACTTGATTCTATATTATATATGTGCTCATCTAGTTTGGAAATAGCAACAAAATTGAGTCATACCCTTTTCAAACCAACAAGCCTTCAGACTCTTCATTTTGACTTCCTCTATAGTCCAAAGGTATAAACACCAACACCACACCTAAGATCATTTATGTGTTGCATAAGAGATTTAATTCTTCATAATATGAGGGTGTGTAAGTTAAATCCCTTTAAAATAATTTTCCATAATTTTTGGGATATTTTAAATAATTTCTAAGATTTTTTAAATAATTTTTAGAAATTAAAATTGGCTTTTACAAAGTTTATGGGCTGATTTGTAAATTCTGTAAGCTGTTAAAACCTGGTTGGGTAGAAACCAAATGCGCTTGATAATTGTGTGGGTACAATTTGTATTTCTAAAAGTTTAAAAACACACGCTTTACAAGCCATCACAGCCTTACACGTGTTAATCTCACAACAATTGGATTTCTGTTTTCTTGCCCTCTCATTCCTGTGTTTGATTATGAAGCGTTGGATTGTTTTAATCCATGGCCTGCATGCATTCTTACCTGATTCTTGTGTCTTTCATTTAAACCAATAAGAGGCCTTATAATTGTCGCGCATTGTTAGCCATCAGATTTACCTTGATCAGTTGAGATTTAATCCTGACCATTCATTTGCTTCAAAGTTCCAGAGGCTTCCACGGCTTAAAATAATTACATGCCTTATGTGTTGCGATTACAATCTTTGAGAAAATTAATAGCGAAGAGATAAGAGATAGAGATAGAGATAGAGATAAAGAGAGAGAGAGAGAGAGAGAGAGAGAGAGAGAGAGAGAGAGAGAGAAGAAGAAGAGAGAAATAGAAAACCCTAAACTAAACTCCGACCAAATCTCATCAGAAAAATATTTCTAAGAGTGTGTTAGATCGAGAGTTATGAAGATTATTCCTCTTCTGTCCTTTATCTATTTTCTAACTTAATCACAACAGTTTCATCTTATTTTCTCTCATAGAAAACTAAGATTGACGTACTAAGATACATTCCACGTTTATCTCTTTTTGTTTTGATTTCTTATTTCAAGAAATCAGAGTTTTGTTGGCTGTTTTCAACTGTTATGTTTTCAAACCCTAAAACTAACAAAAAAGTTTCTGATTTCAATTTCTTTGAACATTCACACTTAGATCTAGTTTAAGATCTTGGTTAGGGATTTACACTTTCACATATTTCACATTTTGTGAAATAATTTGTATATGTGCAAAATAAGAAAGTGTTTAGGATCTTAGCTCATGTTTATTGCAAGATTCCCTCTTGATATGTGGATATATTGAAAGATCCAAAATATGATGGTTTTGATTAAACTGATTTTCGAAATATTTACATATTTGTGATTTGTTTGTAATTTGATTAGCATCCAGCCTGTAATTAAGTGTCGGTGTGTGTGAGAGTTTCATGCATGTGATTTAGAGCACATCACCTCTTACACCTTCACACTACTACACTAAAAAGTTTTGGTATTGAGATCTTGGACTTTCAAGTCGACGTAAAGCTAAAAGGAGTAGAGTTACAAAGCTGAGAGAACATCGACAACATTAGAGCCTTGGGAGAAGTTAGAAAATCCAGAGGAGTTGGTACATTTCTGAACTTAGAATTAGGTTTGATTGTGTGTCTTGATTGTTATATAGTTTGTAAACTGTTACTCTATTTTAGTGGATTTTAACTTTTGAGGTGTAGAGACCTCCATGGAAGTTTCCCCAATTGGGTGGGGTTATACCACGTTAAAATTGTACTTGTATACTTCTCATCCAATTCTTGAGGTTGTGTTGATTTAAGTTCTTTATAAGTTTTGGTTTTCAAAACTGGTAAACCTATACCTTAAATAAGTCATTCATACTGTTTTACACATCTTGTGTTCAAACTTTGTTTTAAGAAAAGAGTTTCTTTAACAAATTGTTTGGAGCCTTTTAGATAAGTTAATCTTGAATTAAACGGCTTAAGTGGTACTTTTTTCAACGTGCATGGAGCACGTGACATGTGGATAAATTGTATGATCATGGAATCTTCTTAGAAGTAGGAAAATTATCAAGCGAGTGATGACGTGTTAATATTCACAGCAGGTCACTTTGTCGAAGGAGCTAGTGAACGTGGCTCTGTTTAAACCCACATTGTGGCTGTTCAAGTATATGTTGCGACCTGACTTTGTGTTAGGAAGTGACTGATGTTAAATACTGATCGCGACCTGTCTGTCCCTAGTAGCGGTGTTACATGTGAACCACTAATGGGTTGCGATCTATTTGTTCTTAGGCAACGACCTTTCACTTAATTTTCGCAACCCAATTTTCAGTATTGGGCTTATTAATAAGCCCCTAAGCCTCAACTCCAAGAGGTGGTGAGTAAGGTTGCAACTGTGTTCTTTGCCCTTGGGCACAATGTTATTATTCACGACATTTTATCTTCTCTATTTAGGACGTGTAAGGGTGCCACGGTCATTGACTTGTGAACCTACACCTTTTAACACCCTCTTATATAAATGGAAGGGGATCGAGGCTTTCATTAACTTAACAAATTCCTTGAGAGTGAATCGAGAGAAAAAATCTTACGATTTCATTTTTCATCTTTCGATAGTGGTTCCAAGGATGATTCGTGGTGGCTTAAGGCTGAGCTAGGGCTATGCAAGGCGGAGCCACCCTTCATTTCCTCAGTTTTCACCGATTTCCAGGTAACCATCACTTGTAATTTAAATTTTTGTTTACGTTTGAATCTTTGACTTTGTTAGAATATTAGGGCTTTTGGTTGCCATTTTCATTTATTTGGACATTTTTGGGTTTGTATATCATTTTTGATATTCTGGGTAATTTTTTTGCTAGTTTATGGGTTTAGAAAGAAATTGGGTTCGAATTGATGATGTTAGGATTTTTCTGGGTTGTTAGCACACAATTCTAGGTAAAATGATAAGGTTTGGTAAATGGGGGGTTTTTCTGGGTAAAATCTTTGTCTAGCCCTCATTTTCGATTTTATTTTTTGGCCAAGAACATATTCTTGGCCAAAACCCTAGGGTTTTTAGCTAGGGACCTCTCAGTCACTCCAAATCGAACAGTGTAATGATGTAAAGGCATGAAACTTTTGCATTCCAAGATGAAGTGATTGTTTCGTACAAAACCCTTTGATCTACCCCACACAAAGATTTTTGTATGAGGGGACTAATGTAGAGGGGTGTCCAGCTTCTATTCTAGAATAGTCAAAGGGAGAGCGAGCAGACCTAGAGGGGCTCCTACTTCCCAAGTTATCAAGAAAATATTTAGAGCAAGGAGGTCAACTTTGAGGGGCCCTATGAAGAGGTGTAAAACCTGGATGAGGTGACTCAGAGCGAGCAACCTCTCTACCCAAGATAGAAGGCCACAGAAAAAGGCCAAAGACGAGGGGCTCAGTGCCAGAAACCCTTCTACCCAAGATAGAAGGCCACAGAAAAAGGCCAAGGACAAGGGGCTCACTATGAGAAACCCCTCTAAACAGGATAAAAGGCCACATAATAAGGCCAAGGATGAGGGGTTCACTATAAGTAACCCCTCTAAATAAGATAGAAGGACACAAAAAAAGTTCAAGGACAAGGGGCTCACCGCGAGCAACCCCTCTGCCCAAGTTGACACCTAGATAAGGAGGTCGACCACAAGTGGACTCATCTAAAAAACTTGGGATGAAGTGACAGAGCATTTAATGACTCTAGGGGGAATGAGGAAGGAACCCTAGGGTCCCTCAAAATTGAAAATCGAATTTATGGCGTACAAAGCTTTTGGTTTTCCCAATACAAAAGACTTTGCATGAGGGGCTAATGTAGAAGGGTGTATCAATCTTGACCACTATATTTTGGGGTGAGGGTCCCTCAAATACCCCCTCCTTAGTCTTTAGGAAATATGAGGATGAGGAAACCTCGGGGTCCCTCAACGGTAGAAAATTCATATTGGTGA
The DNA here is from genome assembly GCA_949130495.1 of Sambucus nigra. NCBI lineage: Eukaryota > Viridiplantae > Streptophyta > Magnoliopsida > Dipsacales > Adoxaceae > Sambucus > Sambucus nigra. The sequence goes on along the minus strand of OX422207.1, from coordinate 635,365,204 downwards.
AGGAACCCCCAAAGTCCCTCAATGATAGAAAATTCATTTTGGCGAAGGAACCCCCAGGGTCCCTTAACTTCAAAATATTCATATTAGTAAAGGAAACCCCAGGGTCCCTCGACCACAGAGAATCTATATTGGTGAAGGAACCCCCAGGGTCCCTCAATCGCAGAAAATCTATATTGGTGAAGGAACCCCCAAGGTCCCTCAACCTCATAAAATTCATATTGGTGAAGGAACCCCCAGGGTCACTCGATCGTAGAAAATCCATATTAGTGAAGGAACCTTTAGGTTCCCTCGATCGTAGATAATCCATATTAGTGAAGGAACCCCCAAGGTCCTTCGATCATAGAGAATCTATATTAGTGTAGGAACCTCCAGGGTCCCTCAACCGAAGAAAATTTATATTGGTGAAGAAACCCCCAGGGTCTCTTGACTGTTGAGAATCCATATGCGTGAAGGAACCCCCAGGGTCCCTCAACAGAAAAAAAATCATATTGGTGAAGGAGCCCCCGGGTCCCTTAATCGTAGAAAATTTATATTGGTGAAGGAACCCCCAGGGTCCCTCAATGGCAGAAAATCCATATTGGTGAAGGAACCCCAGGGTCCCTCAATGGCAAAAAATCCATATTGGTGAAGGAAACCCTAGGGTACCTTAACGATAGAAATTCATATTGAGAAGGAACCCCTAGGGCCCCGAAAAAAATTCATATTGAGAAGGAACCCCCAGGGTCCCGATAGAAATTCATATTCAGAAGGAACCACCAAGGTCCCGACAGAAATTCATATTGAGAAGGAACCTCAGGGTACTGGAAAAAATTCATATTGAGAAGGAACCCCCAGGTCCCTCTACGAAAAAAAATCATATTGAGAAGGGACCCCTTGGGTCCCTCTATGATAAAAATTCATATTGAGAAGGAACCACCAGGGTCCTGACAAAAATATGAGGATTGTGATGGAATCCCAAGGTATCGATATAAATTCATATTGAGAAGGAACCCCGAGGGTCCCTCAAACCTCAAAAAATAGTTGGTCACAGAATTCTCAAGGTTCACCTCCCTCAACTGCAGGAACACATTTGGGTGAGGAACCCTCAAGGTCCTCCCCCCCAGCTTCTAGAAAATAAGCCAGGGTGAGGGAGTGGCTACCATGATCAACCCCTCACCATGATAATTCATTATTTAAAATATTAAAAGTACTAACACTTACTTTCTTGTACATGTAGCCTAGTTGAGCAAGCAGGGATCAAATAGGACAGTTGGGATCTCTTGGGAGTTTTGGATTAGAGATTAAGGAACAAGGTTTGTTGAGCAAGATAAACCACTTAGCGCTATAGGATTGATAGAATACTAGTAGGAAGATCCTACGAGTTACTCAGGACCACACACATCTCACACTTTGTCACAAGTGAAGTGAGCAGCCAAAGGGCTGCTCACAAGAAATGAACCTTTACAAAATGATTTTCTTAGAAGAGAGGGACCCCAAGGCCCCTCTAAAAAAATGAATTTAGAGGGTACGGGTCCTCTAGGCGCCCCCACAAGATTGAAAATTTTAGAGGAGGAGGTCCTGGAGGCCCCCTCTCTCAAGTTTATAAAATTTGTACCACAAAGTTATCATTTCAAAAGATATTTATCAAATTAGATATTTTGTCTTCAAGCACAGAAATATTTCTTTTGGACTTTGGTTGGCACCAGGAACATATCTGAGGGGACAGGCTGCTGCTCATAGGTAGGGACACATGGTACATTACAGACCTTGTCCCTCACCAACCCTCTAAGTTTTGGTGCCCTAAAGTGCCAACTCAGCCCTAGTGCCCAAGTATAAATAAGACCCCTGGGCAAGGTCAAGAGGAGATAGAAAAACTCAATAGCACTGTTACTCTGTCAAAATCACACAAGAACCTCTCTAGTATTGTCTCCCTACTCTCTCTCTAAGTGTTAAGTGCTAAGTACCTTGTTCTTTCACTCCTCACTAACAACTATCATTCTCAGGAGATCTTCTTGAGAAAATTACTATTATTGTTGTGAAAGTTCATCTTCTTGCAGGGAGGGAGTTCCAACTTGAGATCTATTGTTACCAAAAGGAGAAGGTTTCATTAGATGCTGCTCCAGAAGTTCTTGAGAACCTTATAGACAACGTCTATTAGAGTGGGTCACTCCTCACCCTTTCCAGTTATTCATAGACCCCAGTCTCACTACCCTCCTACACTTTTGATCCTTGAACGTTTGGAATACAAACTATTTACCTGTTTATCCCCCAATTGTGTCTTAATAGTGAATCTGCACTAGGTTGTTTCAGCCGTCTTTCAGTCCTTGCTTGCCTAAGTTTCCCCTGGATGCAGCTATTTAGTTGGCTTGAACGTACTGGTTTCAGCCTTTATTTTTTCCTTAAACCCATTTTAAAGTTCCCTTTAACTATAGCGTATGATGATCTTTAGGTTGGATGGATGCAGCCTTTGGTTAGAACTTGATGCTTTATGTGTCTATTTGCTCATTTTATGGTGAATTCTTGTGGCCACGACCACTTTTTTTTCCTGGTAAATCTTTTCATTTTTTATCTTTACATAGTTGCGGCCTCCTCAATGGCCTTGTGATCATAATGGCCGCAGTAACTAACTGCAGAGTCAATCTTCTTTTGAGGTTCATACCGGGGCCTTACGCATTAGAACACTTGGGAATACTTGGAGGATTTTTGGAAGAGGCACTTTGGTGTTACTCCTCCCACCATGCTGCACATAAAACCTCGAAAACCATTAGGCCTTGTAAACTCAAAGATTGCCCGAAGTGTGTGATGATAGATTCTGACTCCGTGGACTCGTCTTATTGTAAGGATACCAGGGAGACTAAGAAAGCGATGGAGGAAGACATCCATTCAAGAAACAATCCTCCTATCAAGGTAAACGCTACAACATGAGCTGATACTTCTAAAGTGGAGTCAGTGGTAAGAAATACTAAGGTGAGAACTTTTGGTCGCGACCAATATTTTGAGAAAACTCTTACGGAACTTGACCACTATTGTATCATGAACGAGGAGTGGTTGACTGACTTTACCTAGGACTTTGAGTCCCCCTAAGGAACTATTTTTACACTTCCTACTGTGGAGCAGAGGTCATGCACCGCTGTCCCCAATGACGACATTTATTTTCATTTTCATGCTTTTCTCCCGATTTTACAACTGCCAGTTCTTGTTCCAGTGAGGATACTTTTGAGCGCCAAGTATTTGACCTCATCCCAACTTGACCCAAATAGCTGGATGACCATTCTTGCTTCCATGGTCATTTGGAAGAATCATTTCAAGAAGGACATCTCTACCGTAGAGTTCCTTGAGTCTTAAAGACCTAAAGATATCTCCGTGGACAATTTGTGGTGCCGTTACTTCTGTCTGTGGAAGGGGGACCTATATCTGATGACGGGAAGGCCTTAAAAGGGTCAAAAATTTGAAAGGAAAGTTCTTTTTTATTTTTGGGGAAAACTGGTAAATCCACGCTGAAGAAAACGAGAGGGAGAAGGCAATTCAGTTGCCGTGATAATGGGTTCACCCCTCCAAAGAAGGTAAATTTTTTCCTCAGTTTTTATTTTTCCCTTTACATAAAACATTGCATCTTATCTCTATTATGTATATTTGCTACAGCTCCTATTAACTCTTTGTAAATACAACTTTTACAGTCTAAAAACTCAACAACATGCAGAGAAAGAGGGTTGAGGAAGCAGAGCTCTTAAGCGATGAATAAAAACACTTTCCTCGCATAGTAACCTCGTGGAAGCTTTTCAAAAAAGGATACTTCCTAGCCAAGGACACTCCAAAAATGACCACATAAGGTATCCTGACTTATTCAAAAAAAATTCCATGGTGTGTATTTGGCACTTGAAATTGATTTTTCTTAATTTTCAGGTGGTGCCGATGAAATTGATCGTGAGCTATTCATTAGTTAATGCAATGAGATGGATGAGGCTTCCCTTGGCCTTTATCAAGTCCCCAAAAAGAAGGGGATGAAGAGGAAGAGTCTACCTAAAGAGGCTACTACCTTTTAAGTTGAGGATCCAACCCTCTCACTGGGAAGAAGGTGGCCCCTATTAATGATGCCGCGGATGGTGGGCCACGGAATGAGGGTGTTATCGCAGAAGCACAAATTGATGATGACATTGGTGATGAGCTGGACGCGACATGCCTAACTTTCTCTGGGGGGGAATTCCATGGGGGTTCCATCCTTATTAACATTTCAAATGACTAAGTCCCCTCTATGGACCATCATGGAAATTAATGCCAACTTGCCCACTCCGTAGAGTTGGTAAGAATGGGGTGCCAAAGGTCATCCGTAGCCTCGTTTAAGGAATCCTGATCCAAAGTACCCATGGGATATGACTTCTACCGAAGTCTCTTAGATGAGAAGGGTCGCGGACACTGCAAACCTCCATTGCTTAATGGAGGAGGATAAAGAGGACTTAGAGGAATATGCCCTCTACAGTCTGTTGAGGGTAAAGTAATATTTTCCACTGTTTACTTTCCATAGATAATCACTTCATGTTCATGTACTAACATAAATTTTACCATTTCAGGAAGCATACGTTGCCATGGCCTAAAGGGCCAAGTATGAAGGGCTATTTAAACTTCACAGGGATGTGCAGTCTAGCGACTAGTCCAAACTAGAGAATGCTAGGAATTTTTTTTAAGCTGGTAAAAAGTCTTCAAAGGCATCCCTCCATCTTATAAGATGGACGTGGACCAGAAGGTTGTCCATAGCCATTTCTCAAAAGGAGGGTGAAGTTAATTTTAAGTAGGGTGTGAATGCTTTGAAACCCTTTGAGGCCAAGATTCTTGAGGCACCCAGGCAGGATGCCTCCCTCTAAGAGAAGATAACTGCAACTAAGGCATTGAACCAAGAGCTGATAACTAACCATGCCACAGTTTTGAAGTCACTTCAAGAGAAACTTGCTTAAGCTACCAAAAAGAAGTATGGGGATAATGCTACGGCCCTAGAGAGAGTTGTGAAAGATCTCGTTATCGCTTTTAATACCTCTAAGGACTTCAATCTGATTAACAATAAGGCGTACCTCTACGGCTACACGGAACTGAGGCACAATGTTAAAAAAGAACTTCCTAGAGGCTAAGGATGCCATATTTTCTTGGAAGATCAGTGACCCTGAGCATATGGAATTTTTTGTTGATCTTAGGGTCGCGAAGGAGTTGGAAAATAAATGGCTTGAGGAGGCCAAAGTGATGAAAATAATGAGGAGACAGAGATCGGGACTGACAATGCAGATGATGACGTTGAGGTGGAAGCGGCCTATTATTTTCTCATTTTTAAGCGACCTATTAGTTTCTCCAGTCGGACAAATTACTATAGGCCAGAAAGTCATTTATAGTCCATAAAATTACCGCATGCATTCAAAAAGTCTTCTCAGTGGATTCATCATACGTCTCAACCCCAACTTCCCATAACTCCTTCAATTCATCTATTAATGGTTGTATATACACATCCATGTATTTACCGGGTTCTTTAGGTCCCAAAATGAGCAATGACATCATGAAAAAGGGACCTTTCATGTATTTCCAAGGAGGCAAGTTGTATGACATGATTATAATTGGCCACATGCTGTATGAATTGTGCATGTTACCAAACGGGTTGAAACCATCACTTGTTAGGCCAAGACTTATATTTTTAGGGTCTTGTGAAAACCACTCGTGCTCCTTATAAAATTTCTTCAAAGCACTAGAGTCAGCAGGATACCTTATCACATTGTCGTCGTTACACTAGTCTTTGTGCCACCTCATATCATCAACAACTTTTCTCGACATGAACAATCTTTGGAGTCTTGGTTTAATCGGGAAGTAATGAAGGATATTTTGAGGAATTGTCTTACCATTTCCATTATTAGTCTTGAACTTAGACTCCCTATATATTGGACACTCTTGCCTATTTTCAAACTCCTTCCAGAATAGTGAGTAATTATTTTTACATGCATGAATCGTTATGTATCCTAAACCCAAGTCACGAAACAATTTTCTCTCTTTTAATCTGGCTTTGGAAGAGTCTCACCATCAGGATACATATCGATTCATGCATGCAAAAATAAAGAGAGAAAATTGTGCAAGTCACGAAACAATTTTCTCTCTTTAATCTGGCCTTGGAAGTGTCTCGCCATCAGGAAAATCTTCCTTTAATATCTCAAGTAACATGTTGAGTGATTTTTTACTCGAACGATTCATAACCTTCATGTGAAACAACTTCATAAGAAATGATAATGTGGATAATTTGTGCAATTAGGGTATAATTCGTGCTCTGTGTCCCTCAACAATTTCTCCAAACTTTTCTCCCCCTTTTCACGTCAAATGCTTCATCTCAACAAATATCTATAAAAGTTACCTTACGCACATCTTCTAATATGCTGTGCATTTCATCACCTTTTTCGTCGTCATTATCTGTTATTCCTTCATCACTTTCATTGATATCACAATGAGAATTACCATACATCATGTGTTCAAAACATAACCCATGATATCTTCATTGTGTATAGGTCATACACTTACCTTTGAAAAGAATATGATCATCTACATCATCAATATTCTGAATATCGATGGTTAGGAACTCACAACACGGACGTCTTATGCTATTATTTGATCCCATATGCTTCTTAACAAACCAAATGAATGATCTAACTCCAATAAAATACTTCTAAAAAAATCTATCTTCCTTCTGAATCTAACTCTTACCCATCTATTTTATAAAGAAAAATTTAAATTACATGAATTTAACAAACATTAGCATGTATAAAAATGCAGAAAAATAATTTTTAATGGACACCATATAAAATACTGAATTATTAAATGCTTCGTAAAAAAATTTAAGTTAAGAACCCTCAAGCCATTACCAAATCTATAAATTTATTTCTATCTTTTATGTATCCTCACTATTTTCCTTTTTTCATTAACTTTTCAAACAAACAACAATATGAACTGATTTCTTAAAACATAAACATTAAATGTGAATTAAACTAATGTAAAATTCGAAATAAAACTTGAAACAAATAAACACTTGGAGTTCAAACCTTTATACATAAGTTCTTTCAAAAGTCCTATTAAGCAAGGAGGGACGATCTAACTATGCATAAAAAAATGAAACACAAACACAAAAAATTGTGAAAGTTTTGAGACCTTAAATATGACAATTTTGAATCCTTTTCTTATTCCATAATAAGAACCCATAAATAATCATACAAAAACATGTAATCATAAATTCAAGGACACGTGATCTCAAAATCACAAACCATAACCACAAACCCAAATACATAACCATTAATCCTCCAACCCATCAATCATGAAAGGACCAACAAATTATCAAAATCATGAATTACCTAACACCCACTCAAACATTCGTACTCTAAAATCTATAAAATTATTCAAAAATTTAAATCGAATGTCGAAACAGAGCTAAGAAATAAAATTTCTTAAGTATATACACATTAATTTCACCCGCCCCCCTAAAATTTGTCAACACTTGAATCACAATGCTATAAAAATTTTGATATAAAAAATATTTAACCTTCTAAACTAAACATTCAAAAATTTCTTATCCAACGGCCATGCAAGTCTGCCACACCCCAAATAAAATCGTATTGTCATACAATAACCACCCAAACACGTAGACACGAAGGTATATAAAGAAAGTTTTGTTGATTTATACACTCATGAATAAGTGATTATTATAGACTTATCAGAATAACCTCAAAAGCAGATCTAACAAATAAGAAGATAGGGCAACATAAAGGTACACAAATTACCAAGATCTTGTGATTATTACTTCATCAGTTAATTTCGATTAAGATGAAGTATTACCTAATTTTTAGACAATTATAAATGTGACTGATGGCTAAAAATGTGATTGTGACCATTAAGACTTTTAAAGATATGTGACTAATGGCTGAAAATGTGCAAATTTATAAAAAATTGGGTTAACATTGCAACCTTCTGAATTTGGGGTCATAAATTGAAAAACACCTTTAGGGTTAATATTTCAACTTACACATTAAAAAATATTATTGGATATTCATTTTCTATTGTATGCCTTATTTCTCTTATATTCAAGTATTCTTATAAATTTATAATAAAAGGATTACATCGGGTTTCGAGCATATTTTTTTCACAAATGTAAAAGTCTTATTGTTAGGCAATGTAATAAATTCTTGAGATTAGACTTAGACCACAATGTTTTTGTAATACCCCGTATTTTTATGCTATATTAATTTGGGGATCTATTAAATTTAATGTGAGTGAATTATTTAATAAAAATCCGGAAATTAATTATGTTATAATTATTAACGTGACGAGAGTTAGTAATTATGAGAAATTTGTTGAATATTACTAATGAGCAAAGTAATATATTATATTGGTTATATTGAATGTCATGAGTGAATTAAATGACAATTTCGGAAATTTAAGTCGGAACGTGCTCGTGTCGCGTCGGGACTAAATTTTGATAAATAAAAAGTGAATATTTTATAAGTTGCCTGTATGGTCGTTTTCAGTGCGCCAACGCGTCCGGAAGGGTCGAGATAGTCAGAAAAGTGTACTCGGGGATGTAGTTTGGGTCTCGGGGCGTTTTTAGGCCTAATTAGTAACCCGGGAGGGCATTTTGGTCATTTTACATTTATGGGTAATTAAACCCACGAAAATAAGCAACCTATATCAGCCATTTAGGTTAACCATTTAGGGTTAGAATATTCAGAACCCTAGTACGGCCATTGGAGAAGAGAGGAGAAGGCTCTCAAGGCAATTCAAGGCCAAAAAGTCATCCGTTTGCACCGCCGTCACCGCCAACACGTAGATCGCGAGACGGGGAACGCAACCACACCGGATTCATCTGCAAACCAGACTTCTGAAAATCCCAGGCAAGTATTTATCTTGCGTATTTTCGTTGGTGCAATATTCATATTAGTTTAGGAATGATTAGAGATGAAAAATATGGAAGAAAACCCAATTTATGTTAGGAAAATCCATGTAGTATTGATTTATATGAAGATTCTGGAAACCTTGCCATGTAGAGGAATGCAACCACGAAATTTTGATAATTATAAGAAGGAAATTCTGGAGAAAAATTTGTTAGAAATCTGTTTAAGAAAATTCTAGGGTTCTTGATAATTAGATATAATTTTGGGTTGAAAACCCATGTTTAAATGATGAATATGTACATGCCTTACGTTAGAAACATCTGGTATATTGTTATAATGTTAATAAATAAATCATTTTATACATCACTAGGTGAAATAAAATATTAATAAAATGTTTAGAAATAATACTAGTTCGTGTGTACAAGGTGTGCATCTATTCTTGATGTTAGCTACTATGCAACCCAACCTTGGGGTATTAACTGTAAAGTCTATGGTGGGACACATCTATTCTTGATGTCAGCTACATCACTTTGTGATGCCATTGGTAGTCTTGGAAACTATTTTCATCCTGTGCTATATTAATGTGTTCTCATTGTTATAGATTAACGAGTTTGGATGGGCCAAGTTTGATGCTTTCCAACTACTCATTGATGAACATGGAATTATGATTTTCTTTTTTGGGTGGTGGTGTCAATAAGATGTATGTGGATTTAATTGCTAAAATTGGCTTGTTCTTATTAGTATAAAACTATCTAGTGTCCTAATGATATATAAGGGTTATAATGGATTAAGGTTTATAAGGGATCAACTTATTGCATTAGTAATATTATAGGATCTTTCAGAGGGAATTACTAATTGCGTAATGTCCTCCCTTCCACTGGAACCAATTGAAGACACGAGGAAATTAAATCTTTGATTCTTGGGCCATTTGATCTAAAAACTCGAGTTTCTTATTGTGTTTTAATATTATATGGATTCTGTCACATAGCCACTAAACGTACAGCAATTCAGGAGCTCTGACTTTTTTTTGGGCTGATTTTACAGTTTTGATATCATTTGGAATAGCTTTGTAAGGCGTTAACCCATTAGAAGTAAGTTTTTATGCATTAAATAATTGTGAACTCTGTCGCGTGATTGATAAATTACTCTTCTCATTTGTTGAATCCGTGGAATAGTACAATGACTTGGTAATGTTAAAATTTCAGGTAATTATAGTTTACGAATAGTGATACTGTTGTGCACTGTTGAACTAGCAAGAACACATTTTACTGATATTGGAGCAACTTCATATACCATCATGCTTTTATCATCTCACATGAAACGAGAACGTAACGGTTATAATGTTAATAAATAAATAATTTTCTTTAAATAAAAATTTGGAAAGTAACGGTTAAATATGGTTTTGACACTTAGCTTCATTATTTGGGGTGTTAAATTGGAAAGTTTATTTTTACGACAGTGATGCTAAGAATGAACCAAACTGTTCACCTTGATTTAATTTAATCAAGGAGTGATCGCTCGATATTTAATAGGCGGGGTGTCACAGGTGGTATCAGAGCATCAGGTTCTAGTGTCCATAGGATCTGTACTGCTTATTTTCTCTTTCAGCTTAACGTTATTGCTATAGATCCCTATTTTTAGGATTGTTGTACTCTTGTTTTACGTTTAAGTCTTCAGCTATTTAAGATTTGATAATAACGGTAGACTAATAAACTTCTTCACGTTTCAGATGCCTCCGAGACGTGCTCCGAAGGATAGGCGTGCCCAGGCCGAACAGCCAGCAGTTCCGGCACAAGGCACAATGAATGCAAATGAAGTAGTCGCCATTGTTGCTCAGGCGGTGAATGCCACACTAGCGGTGGTTCAGCAGGCTCCACCCCAAGTTCAGGCAGTGGCGCCAGTACCAGCACAACTTCCATCTGCATGGGAGAGGGTTCGGGATGCTTTTCAGAAAGCGCATCCCCCTGAGTTCTCTGGTAGCTCCGATATTGTCACAGTTAGCCAATTGAAGAAAGACATCCAGCGGCACCTCCGTATATATGAGTGCACTGATGTGCAAAAGCAGTTATTGGCTTTCTTTAAGCTGGTGGGAGCCGCTTTGCAGTGGTGGGAGTCCACTACCACATTGGAGGAGAGGGACACGATCCCTATTCAGTTATTTTGGGAGCGGTTTGACCGCAAGTATTTTCCACCCGCCATGCAGACTGAGATGAGGCGGAGATTACTGAATCTGAAGCAGGAGAGTCTTACCGTAGCAAAGTATGAGGAGGAGTTCACGAGACTTCTCACCATTGTGCCAGATGAGGCAGCTACTGAGAGCAAAAAGATTTTTCTGTTTGTCGACGGGTTAGCTTGGAGGATCCGTCAGCACCTTATTGGGAATTTATCCCTGAGTACTTTCACTGATGTACTCAATGCCGCATTGCTACATTGCCAGGATCACCGCTTCCATATGCAGGGAAGCAAGAGAGCAGGAGAGTCCAGCTAGCAGGGCAGGATCGGGGGTAATAGTGCCAGTGGGGCACCATCTCATGGACAGACTCGTCAGCACGAGCAGAGTTTCCATCAGGGGGACCCTGCTAAGCGATTCCGTTCAGGTGATTCTAGGCAGGGATATAGAGGCTATAGGCAGGGCCAGCAGGGCCAGCAGGGCCAACACCGACAGCAGGGCCAGCAGCAGGGCCAGCAGCGTGTTAATCAGGGCCAACAGGGCCAGTGGCGGGGAGGCAACGGCCATCAGGGCCATGGTCAGTAGGGACAGAGGGGAGGTAATTTCAGAGGACGATGTTTTGGGTGTGGTAAGCACGGCCATAGGTGCCAGGATTGTCCAGAGGGAGAGAGGGCCCCACAGCAGCAGGGTGCCCGTAATGAGCCACAGAGACCACTTTTTCCACCTGCCCTCCCAGCTCCAGCCTAGGTGCCAGCCCTACCAACCATTCCAGCAGCTCCGGTGCAACAGGGGCAGTTACAGTACGGACGTGTCTATAACAGCCACCAGGCAGCAGCTCCACAGGCACCACCCACAATTGAGGGTATGTTTCCTATCCATGGTACTATGGGTCGGGTTTTGTTTGATACGGGGGCAACACATTATTTTATAGCTACGCATTTTGCGAAGGCCTTAGGATTGTTAGCCACAACAGAGAGCACAGTGACGTGTGTGGACTCAGCACTGGTGAGTGAGTCACTTATTTTCTTTATATGCCGGGGAGTGGGCGTAGAGATCGGTAGTTTGGTATTACCTGCGGACATGTTAGTCTTAGACATGCACGAGCATGATGTGATTATTGGTATGGATTGGCTCGAAGCTTATAGAGCCATGATTGATTGCTTCGGTGGGAGCATTGTTTTTTCCATTCTGGGGCAAGAGATGTTTGTATTGGCGATGCCTCGCCCAGAGCGAGGTTCGACCGCTCATTTGTATTACATAAAGGAGGATACCTCTAAGGAGGTTGTGATTCCCTTAGATTCGATCCTAGTTGTCAGGAAATATTTCGATGTGTTCCAGGAGATACCAGGCCTACCTCCCAGCCGAGAGATAGACTTTGTTATAGATTTATTGCCAGATACGAGACCTATAGCACGCGCACCGTACCTTATGGTTCCGGCAGAGATGCGAGAGCTACGAGATCAGATAGAGCAGCTGTTAGGTCAGGGCTTCATTCGCAGGAGTACCTCACCTTGGGGCGCTCCAGTTTTGTTTGTGAAGAAGAGCGACGGTTCACTGAGATTGTGTGTGGACTACTGGGAGCTGAACATGGTCACGATACAGAATAAATATCCGTTGCCTCGAATCGATGATCTGTTCGACAAGTTGAGGATAGAAACTTTCTTTTCGAAGATAGATCTGAGGTCGGGGTACCATCAGCTACGTATTAGGGAGCAGGATGTTTCGAAGACTGCTTTCTTGACGAGATATGGGTCTTATGAGTTCCGGGTGATGCCGTTCGGACTCACAAATGCTCCAGCCATTTTCATGGACTTGATGAACCGAGTATTCAGAGAGTTCTTGGATCAGTTTGTCATCGTTTTCATAGATGACATTTTGATATATTCACACTCCGAGGAGGAGCATGCCGAGCGCTTGAGGCAGGTTCTTCAGACTCTACGAAAGCATCAGTTGTATGCTAAGTACGAGAAGTGTGGATTCTGGTTGAGAGAGGTACAGTTCTTGGGGCATGTTGTTTCTGAACAAGGGATAGCAGTTGACCCGAGTAAAGTGTCAGCGATGAGGGAGTGGGGACAGCCCACGACACCGACGGAAGTGCGTAGTTTCTTGGGGTTAGCTGGTTACTACAGGAGATTCATTCAGGGATTCTCCAAAATAGCGGGTCCATTGACCAATCTGACTTGCAAGGGGGTACCATATGTTTGGGATGACGCTTGTCAGTTGGCTTTCGACGAGCTGAAAGACAAGCTTACTTCAGCGCCAGTCCTTGCATTACCGAAGCTGGGTGTGGAGTACCTGGTTTACACCGATGCAACCTTACGGGGACTTGGGGGAGTACGTCAGCAGGAAGAGAAGGCTATAGCTTTTGCCTCCCGCAAGCTTAAGCCGCATGAGAAGAATCACCCCACCCACGACCTGGAATTAGCAGTGGTCGTCTTTGCATTGAGGATATGCAGACACTATTTGTTGGGAGAGAAATTTCATTTGTTCACAGACCACAAGTCGTTGCAGTACCTGTTCACTCAGCGAGAGCTGAATATGCATCAGCGTAGATGGCTAGAATTTATGAAGGACTACCAGTTCGATATACAGTATCATCCGGGGAAGGCCAACGTAGTTGCTGATGCGTTAAGTCATAGACCGGTAGACGAGGTAGCAGACGTCTGGAAAGCAAAGTGGAAGGAGTTAGGCCACCAGGACGCAGTAGCCCATTCCTTCATATCTGTGATGTCAGTCACACCCGAAATTGTTATGAGGGTAGTACAGGCCCAGACTACAGACCCGTTTTGCCAAGAGCAGATTGTACGACTTTTAGCCCAGGGTGCAGAGTCTTATTCTGTTAGTTCTGATGGGAGTTTGAGGTTTAGTGGGAGATTGGTGGTTCCAGAAGGAGCAGAATTACGTCATGCAGTGATGACCCAGTCTCACGGGTCCCGATTTGCAGTACATCCTGGTGGAGATAAGATGTACCAGGATATAAGGAGGCAATACTGGTGGAGTGGGATGAAGAAGGACATTGCTGAGTTCGTGTCCAAGTGTTCTACCTGCCAGCTGGTGAAGGTGGACCACCAGAAATCGTCAGGATTGCTTCAGCCATTGGAAGTACCCGCGTGGAAGTGGGAGAGTATTTCCATGGATTTTATTACAGGGTTGCCTACATCACAGCGGGGCCACGATTCTATCTGGGTGATTGTGGACCGTTTGACCAAGGTGGCTCATTTTCTGTCGGTGCAGACAGATTATACCAAGGGTCAGTATGCTCAGTTGTTCATTTCTGAGATTGTCAGATTGCATGGGGTGCCCTTGAATATTGTGTCAGATAGGGATAAGATTTTCGTGTCACGTTTCTGAGAAAGCTTTCAGGAGGCTATGGGTACTGAGTTAAGGTTGAGTTCAGCTTATCACCCACAGACAGAGCGTACTAATCAGATGTTAGAGGATATGCTACGCATGTGTGTTCTCGGTTTTGGAGGAGGTTGGGAGCCACATCTTCCACTGGTAGAGTTTACTTATAATAACTCTTATCAGTTCACGATTGGCATGGCTCCATTTGAGGCTTTGTATGGAAGGCCTTGTCGTTCCCCAGCTTGTTGGCTCGAAGTGGGGGATAACAAGTTTCTAGGACCAGAAGTGATTCAGGAGACCTCCGCGAGGATTGAAATGATCAGGAGTTGCATTCAGGTAGCCCAGGACAGGAAGAAGAGCTACGCCGATGCGAAACGGTTCTTTCGAGAGTTTAGTGTGGGGGTCCAAGTGTTATTGTGTTTATCTCCTATGAAGGGAGTGATGAGGTTCGGGAAGAAAGGGAAGTTGGCTCCGAGGTACATGGGACCATTTCCCATCATCGAGAGGATTGGGCCGATTGCATACATGTTGGGACTGCCAGAGCATTTACATCGCATCCACGATGTATTCCACATCTCGTCGTTGAGACGATACCTTCAGGAAGATATGGCCCATACTCACATTACGATAGATGAGATCGACTTACAGCCTGACAGCTCTTACGAGGAGAAACCGGTGGCTATCCTAGACTATAGTGAGAGGAGATTGAGGTCGAAGATAGTTCCACTTGTGCGGGTCCAGTGGGAGCATTATAATGTGGAGGAATCCACTTGGGAGCGCGAGGCAGATATACGCGAGAGATATCCAGAGTTGTTTTTACCAGGTATGCCTTATTTTCCGAATTTCGGGACGAAATTCCGTTATTAGGGGGGAAGTATGTAATACCCCATATTTTTATGCTATATTAATTTGGGGATCTATTAAATTTAATGTGAGTGAATTATTTAATAAAAATCCGGAAATTAATTATGTTATAATTATTAACGTGACGAGAGTTAGTAATTATGAGAAATTTGATGAATATTACTAATGAGCAAAGTAATATATTATATTGGTTATATTGAATGTCATGAGTGACTTAAATGATAATTTCGGAAATTTAAGTTGGAACGTGCTCGTGTCGCGTCGGGACTAAATTTTGATAAATAAAAAGTGAATATTTTATAAGTTGCCCATATGGTCATTTTGAGTTTGCCAACGCGTCCGCAAGGGTCGAGATAGTCAGAAAAGTGTACCCGACGGTGTAGTTTGGGTCTCGGGATGTTTTAGACGTAATTAGTAACCCAGGAGGGCATTTTGGTCATTTTACATTTATGGGTAATTAAACCCACGAAAATCAGCAACCTATATCAGCCATTTAGGTTAACCATTTAGGGTTAGAATATTCAGAACCCTAGTACGGCCATTGGAGAAGAGAAGAGAAGGCTCTCAAGGCAATTCAAGGCCAAAAAGTCACCCGTTTGCACTGCCGTCACCGCCAACGCGTAGATCGCGAGACGGGGAACGCAACCACACCGAATTCGTCTGCAAACCAGACTTCTGAAAATCCCAGGCAAGTATTTATCTTGCATATTTTCGTTGGTGCAATATTCATATTAGTTTAGGAATGATTAGAGATGAAAAATATGGAAGAAAACCCAATTTGTGTTAGGAAAGTCCATGTAGTATTGATTTATATGAAGATTCTGGAAACCTTGCCATGTAGAGGAATGTAACCACGAAATTTTGATAATTATAAGAAGGAAATTCTGGAGAAAATTTTGTTAGAAATCTGTTTAAGAAAATTCTAGGGTTCTTGATAATTAGATATAATTTTGGGTTGAAAACCCATGTTTAAATGATGAATATGTACATGCCTTACGTTAGAAACATCTGGTATATTGTTATAATGTTAATAGTAGAATTCTTGGGACGTTTGGGGTTGGAAAACATGGATTTGGATGAAGAAAATTGGTAGAACCCGTAACTGCAATTCTGCAGAAATCAAAATACCTGCTTGATCGATCGATCGAGCATAGAGCTTCGATCGATCGAAGGTTCGATCGATCGAGTCCCAGACCTCGATCGATCGACCCCTCCTGGCAGACTCCTATTTCCCTTGTTTAATTATTTAAACTAAATTTATCGTGAAATAATTCTTGGGTATTCTTAATAAAATGTTTTGGGAGATAGGAAAGACCAGTAGGACATATGAATAAGGGTTGGGAAGTTTATTATAAGACGAGAAATTTGCTTTTGGGATAATTATGTAATGAACGATGAAACTACGTATTTCAAGTGAGAGATTACGGCGAATAGCTACGATAATGAATAGAGGTATACCTACTGAATTTTCTACTTGGAAGGATAGAGTCCACGAGTGTCACGTAATAAGTGAGAAAACTCTTCGAGTTAAGGTTAGTGACGAACCCTTATAAAAATACTTAATGTGAACATTTAGGATAAATATCGTAATTATGGGTGATGAGAGAAACCTATGTTGATATAATGATAAGTGGTATATTTATATGGTTGTGTATGCATATATTATATACGTGTGAAAAACGTACCCGCGCTACTTGCTATCCTTGAGGTTACTGCGCTGGGACAGTCTTATCTCGATGGGACCTTTATGGGGGATATTGACTTGTACCCTAGAAGATAGATATCCTTGGTACAGGCTATCGAATCGATAGTTCAGACGGTCCTAAGAGGCGTGGGGTATGTACTGACCTCTTAGAGACTTGGAATCTATACTTCGCCTCAAATCTTATTTTGTGTATATATGTTAATACAGTTTGAGAGTGATTCCGAACTTGTATATCCCTTAGTGTGAGCGTTACGGGGATTGGATAGCAGAGTATGCCTGCACCATAGTTTGTATGTTGGTGCTGTTAAAATATATATATTATACGAATACTTAATATATATATATATATCTGAAATTTGGGAAATTGAAACTATTGTTGTGATATAGTAAGTGAGAAATAATTATGGACTATAAATCGGAAATACTTGCTTGAAAAGTATAATGTGACACTGGGAAACTTTATAAATTAATGAAGCTAAAACGAGAGTTGTGCTACTAATTGGAAGTATCTTTTTAAACAATGATATTGTTTGGTTTTAAAATCTTGCGAGTAATTTGAGATAAGCTAAATTGTTGGGAAGGTTAGTGTGATAAAATGATAGGATGAACCGTTGGGAAGGTTAGTACGATAGGTGTGCACATTAGAAGAGAAGTGAGAATTTCTCAAGAGAGTGTCGCACTAATATGTTGTTGCATTGGCCTGTATCAATTTAAATACTTGCTAAACGTATTTTAAATCAAACACACTATCGGGCTCTGACCCGTTTCTTTTTCTCTCTCTCTTGTATATATATGTATTTATTTCAGGTGCCCATCCACAGGGGCGTCTTGCTTAGGATCCCTTGAAAGGAACGTACTGCAGCTTAGGTGGGAGTTGCAGGTCACTTGCGTAGACAGCTTCCTTTATTGACTCCACTTCTAGCATTCTCATTTATTGGGCATGTGTCACCCTTTCCATTATTTCATTGTTATTGGGACATTTGTATTTCAGTTATTTCTAGTATTGTCACTATGGGATTTATTCAGTTTGAATTGTGTTACTTTATATTTCGCATGTTGACATTCGATTGACGAATGTTTTAAATTAATTGGATTGTGTTCCAGGTTTATTGTGGTGTGATTCTTAATTGTTGATATGTTGTTAATATATAAATAAATCATTTTCTTTAAATAAAAATTTGGAAAGTAACGGTTAAATATGGTTTTGACACTTAGCTTAATTATTTGGGGTGTTAAATTGGAAAGTTTATTTTTACGACAATGATGCTAAGAATGAACCAAACTGTTCACCTTGATTTAATTTAATAAAGGAGTGATCGCCCGATATTTAATAGGAGGGGTGTCACAGGTGGTATCAGAGCATCAGGTTCTAGTGTCCATAGGATCTGTACTGCTTATTTTCTCTTTCAGCTTAACGTTAGTGCTATAGAAACCTATTTTTAGGATTGTTGTACTCTTGTTTTACGTTTAAGTCTTCAGCTATTTAAGATTTGATAATAACGGTAGACTAATAAACTTCTTCACGTTTCAGATGCCTCCGAGACGTGCTCCGAAGGATAGGCGTGCCCAGGCCGAACAGCCAGCAGTTCCGGCACAAGGCACAATGAATGCAAATGAAGTAGTCGCCATTGTTGCTCAGGTGGTGAATGCCACACTAGCGGTGGTTCAGCAGGCTCCACCCCAGGTTCAGGCAGTGGCGCCAGTACCAGCACAGCTTCCATCTGCATGGGAGAGGGTTCGGGATGCTTTTCAGAAAGTGCATCCCCCTGAGTTCTCTGGTAGCTCCGATATTGTCACAGTTAGCCAATTGAAGAAAGACATCCAGCGGCACCTCCGTATGTATGAGTGCACTGATGTGCAAAATCAGTTATTGGCTTCCTTTAAGCTGGTGGGAGCCGCTTTGCAGTGGTGGGAGTCCACTAACACATTGGAGGAGAGGGACACGATCCCTATTCAGTTATTTTGGGAGCGGTTTGACCGCAAGTATTTTCCACCCGCCGTGCAGACTGAGATGAGGCAGAGATTACTGAATCTGAAGCAGGAGAGTCTTACCGTAGCAGAGTATGAGGAGGAGTTCACGAGACTTCTCACCATTGTGCCAGATGAGGCACCTACTGAGAGCAAAAAGATTTTTCTGTTTGTCGACGGGTTAGCTTGGAGGATCCGTCAGCACCTTATTGGGAATTTATCCGTGAGTACTTTCACTGATGTTCTCAATGCCGCATTGCTACATTGCCAGGATCACCGCTTCCATCTGCAGGGAAGTAAGAGAGTAGGAGAGTCCAGCCAGTAGGGCAGGACCGGGGGTAATAGTGCCAGTGGGGCACCATCTCATGGACAGACTCGTCAGCACGAGCAGAGTTTCCATCAGGGGGACCCTGCTAAGCGATTCCGTTCAGGTGATTCTAGGCAGGGATAGGGGGCTATAGGCAGGGCCAACAGGGCCAACACCGACAGCAGGGCCAGCAGCAGGGCCAGCAGCGTGTTAATCAGGGCCAACAGGGCCAGTGGCGGGGAGGCAACGGCCATCAGGGCCGTGGTCAGTAGGGACAGAGGGGAGGTAATTTCAGAGGCCGGTGTTTTGGGTGTGGTAAGCACGGCCATAGGCGCCAGGATTGTCCAGAGGGAGAGAGGGCCCCACAACAGCAGGGTGCCCGTAATGAGCCACATAGACCACTTTTTCCACCTGCCCTCCCAGCTCCAGCCCAGGTGCCAGACCTACCAACCATTCCAGCAGCTCCGGTGCAACAGGGGCAGTTACAGTACGGACGTGTCTATAACGACCACCAGGCAGCGGCTCCACAGGCACCACCCGCAATTGAGGGTATGTTTCCTATCCATGGTACTATGGGTCGGGTTTTGTTTGATACGGGGGCAACACATTATTTTATAGCTACGCATTTTGCGAAGGACTTAGGGTTGTTAGCCACAACAGAGAGCACAGTGACGTGTGTGGACTCAACACAGGTGAGTGGATCACTTATTTTCTTTATATGTCGGGGAGTGGGGGTAGAGATCGGTAGTTTGGTATTACCTGCGGACATGTTAGTCTTAGACATGCACGAGCATGATGTGATTATTGGTATGGATTGGCTCACAGCTTATAGAGCCATGATTTATTGCTTCGGTGGGAGCATTGTTTTTTCCATTCCGGGGCAAGAGATGTTTTTAGTGGCGATGCCTCGCCCAGAGGGAGATTCGACCGCTCATTTGTATTACATAGAGGAGGATACCTCTAAGGAGGTTGTGATTCCCTTAGATTCAATCCCAATTGTCAGGGAATATTTCGATGTGTTCCAAGAGATACCAGGCCTACCCCCCAGTCGAGAGATAGACTTTGTTATAGATTTATTTCCAGATACGAGACCTATAGCACGCGCACCGTACCGTATGGCTCCGGTAGAGATGCGAGAGCTACGAGATCAGATAGAGCAGCTGTTAGGTCAGGGCTTCATTCGCAAGAGTACCTCACCTTAGGGAACTCCAGTTTTGTTTTTGAAGAAGAGAGACAGTTCACTGAGATTGTGTGTGGACTACCGGGAGCTGAACAAGGTCACGATACGGAATAAATATCCGTTGCCTCGAATCGATGATATGTTCGACCAGCTGAGGGGAGAAACTTTCTTTTCGAAGATAGATCTGAGGTCGGGGTACCATCATCTACGTATTAGGGAGCAGGATGTTTCAAAGACTGCTTTCTTGACGAGATATGGGTCTTATGAGTTCCGGGTGATGCCGTTCGGACTCACAAATGCTCCAGCCATTTTCATGGACTTGATGAACCAAGTATTCAGAGAGTTCTTGGATCAGTTTTTCATCATTTTCATAGATGACATTTTGATATATTCACACTCCGAGGAGGAGCATGCCGAGCGCTTGAGGCAGGTTCTTCAGACTCTACGAGAGCATCAGTTGTATGCTAAGTACTTGAAGTGCGGATTCTGGTTGAGAGAGGTACAGTTCTTGGGGCATGTTGTTTCTGAACAGGGGATAGCAGTTGACCCAAGTAAAGTGTCAGCGGCGAGGGAGTGGGGATAGCCCACGACACCGACGGAAGTGCATAGTTTCATGGGGTTAGCTGGTTACTACAGGAGATTCATTCGGTGATTCTCCAAAATAGCGGGTCCATTGACCAATCTAACTCGCAAGGGGGTACCATATGTTTGGGATGACGCTTGTCAGTTGGCTTTCGACGAGCTGAAAGACAAGCTTACTTCAGCGCCAGTCCTTGCGTTATCGAAGCCGGGTGTGGAGTAGCTAGTTTACACCGATGCGTCCTTACGGGGACTTGGGGGAGTACTTCAGCAGGAAGAGAAGGATATAGCTTTTGCCTCCCGCAATCTTAAGCCGCATGAGAAGAATTACCCCACCCACGACCTGGAATTAGCAGCGGTCGTCTTTGCATTGAGGATATGCAGACACTATTTGTTGGGAGAGAAATTTCATTTATTCACAGACCACAAGTCGTTGCAGTACCTGTTCACTCAGCGAGAGCTGAATATGCGTCAGCGCAGATGGCTAGAATTTGTGAAGGACTACCAGTTCGATATACAGTATCATCCGGGGAAGACCAACGTAGTTGCTGATGCGTTGAGTCGTAGACCGGTAGACGAGGTAGCAGACGTCTGGAAAGCAAAGTGGAAGGAGTTAGGCCACTAACATGTTGTTGCATTGGCCTGTATCAATTTAAATACTTGCTAAACGTATTTTAAATCAAACACACTATCGGGCTCTGACCCATTTCTTTTTCTCTCTCTCTTGTATATATATGTATATATTTCAGGTTCCCAGCCACAGGGGCGTCTTGCTTAGGATCCCTTGAAAAGAACGTGCTGCAGCTTAGGTGGGAGTTGCAGGTCACTTGCATAGACAGCTTCCTTTATTGACTCCACTTCTAGCATTCTCATTTATTGGGCATGTGTCGCCCTTTCCATTATTTCATTGTTATTGGGACATTTGTATTTCAGTTATTTCTAGTATTGTCACTATGGGATTTATTCAGTTTGAATTGTGTTACTTTATATTTCGCATGTTGACATTCGATTGACGAATGTTTTAAATTAATTGGATTGTGTTCCAGGTTTATTGTGGTGTGATTCTTAATTGTTGATATGTTGTTAATAAATATCTAAATCATTTTCTTTAAATAAAAATTTGGAAAGTAACGGTTAAATATGGTTTTGACACTTAGCTTAATTATTTGGGGTGTTAAATTGGAAAGTTTATTTTTACGACAATGATGCTAAGAATGAACCAAACTGTTCACCTTGATTTAATTTAATAAATGAGTGATCGTCCGGTATTTAATTAGGCGGGGTGTCACAGTTTTATGATTTATTATCGTGCGTTCTTTACATATTATTTAAGTTTTACTATATTTTCTACTTTTTTCACTCCATCTTATGATACAATACATGATATGCATATAACTCTTCAATCCCAGATACATGTATACATTATATACAACTATGATTATATCATAAGGTTTACCTAAATGTCTAACAAGATTCCAGTGGCCTTGATTTTGACTAGGCTGAAAATCCCAATTTTTCTTAATTCTTTCTACAAAAGAGAACAAACGCTACAATGAGATTCTCAATTATAAAAAAAAATCACTCCAAATTATCAAATTCTTACAGGTATTGGAGATGGAGATGAAGAAATAGAGGATACCTGATAAGCACCCAAAAGTGAACATTTTATACCTCGAATAAATGCATTTTAGTTGCTAAATCTTGACAAATTGGGTCTTATATGCATAAATGTTTAATGTGCAGGCTTGGGCACTTTTTGCAAAATTCAAATGCGTATTTCAAGGAAAATGTGTGATTTATGAAGCTAATTCTCTAGTCCCGTACGTTACTCGAGCCTAAATCGAGCCTAAACCTTCACCTGAGCTCCGTGTGTATTTTAGTTTGTGCTTTTTAGATTTTTGTAGAACCTTATTTGGAGTCATTTTATTTTAGATTTATTTAGAATTTTGTAGAATTTATTTACTATTTCTTTTTATTTTTTATTTTTATTAGTTTTTAATTTTAGTCTTTATTTTTAGCCTTGCTCGATTTTATATTTTTAGGATTTTAGATGTTATTTTTACTTCTTTTGAAGTTTTTATTTTTATTATTTGAGTTTTATTTTTTAGAAGATTTATATTTTTTTATGTTTTATTTTAGTGCGTCGGGTACTTGTTTTCCTCTATTTTTGTTTTTTAGTTAGTTTATTATTATTTTTGTTTGTTTTGTTTTGTTATATTTTATTTTATTACTTTTTATTTGAGCTGTGTTTAGTTTTTAGAGTTTGTATTGTGTGTCGTGCTATTTTTATTTTTTTAGTGAGTTTTATTTTTAGTTAATTGTTATTTTTGGTTTAGTTTATTTTTTATTTTTATTTTACTTGTTTTTATTTGATTAGGTTTATTTTTATTATTTTTTTATTTTATTTTATTTAGGATACAAATTAAACCCACACACACCACACTATCCTACACTCACATACACTTAAAAAAACCTCCCTTATTATCATACACCTCTCAACAACATAACCCAACCACGCACTCACCCTTACCCACACACTAAGTAATCTACACCTCACACACTCAAAACTCCCCATCATCATCTTCCCCAACCTACATCTTTCTCTTTCCTCACTCATACCTCTACTAACACACTTCTCTTCTCTCACCTCCATCCTACCATTAACATAACCCATTTCTCTCTCCTCACAAACCAAACCATAACCAAATCTCATCCCAAAATCAATCCAAATTAACAAAAAAAAAGAAAAAAACATTATACATATATAAAAAAATCCGCCCCTGATTTCGAACTCAGCAGACGCGACTCAAAAACAAAACCCATTGGCGACCTCTTGCTACTGCAAACCGGCAATCTCACCTACCCCCTACCCGTGGCAACCCTAAGTCCCGACCCACCACCGGATTGAACCATTCCCTCTTCCATAGACGGAGTTATACCTTCTCCGGTGAAAACCTCATACCAAGCCAACTTACCCGGATACCCACTGACCCGCTGCATCGAGTCTGGCCACCATCTCTAACCCGTGGCCTTAACTCGACGTCCACGTAACCCCATGCCATACATTATCCTAATTCAACCCCTATAAACTCATTTCGCAACTAAACCGAACCCCGACCCAACCATATACACCACCTGCATCCCAATTGACCTAACACAACCCTATATCCCCCAACCCGCAGCCTTATCCTTGCAACTCCTATACCCGAGCCAAGACAACTAGATTTGAAAACACAATCGGGCAGCCTCTGCCACAAATGAACAAAGCAAGACCCATTTCCCATTTACCTTCTTACTCGAGCCAAAGTCGATGTCACCTGCCAATTTCATCCAAGACCAAAGTCAAAGCCCCTCATGCTTAAATGACTTTTACCCCCATTTTCCCTAAAATTCCCCCAACTTATCCCCATTCTCTCAAAACCTCACACCCTACATGCTCTCATGCCATTTTTCCAAAATATCCTCACACCTCACATCCCTCATGAACACTAGTGTGAACCTCCCTAATTTACTCCTAAGCGCCATGGACACTCTATTTAAAGAAGAAGAAGAAGAACCAATTTAAAAGATTATCTAGGGTTTTAGAGAGAGAAACACCATTTTAGGGTAGCTTTTTTTTTAGGTTAGAATTTTTTTTGTAGAGATTAGTGAGAAAATAAATCTGTGAGGTTCAAGTTGCGTGAATTTTTCATTTATATTTTTGTTGATCACTCACTTGGAGGGTTGTATGCTTCTAATTCAATGATTGAAGTAAAATGAATTCAAGAGATTGGTTTGATTGTTCTTCTCTCTACTCTTTTATATTAAATGCCTATTGAATGTTTGTTTATCATGTTTGATATCATGTTAGGCTAAAAACCCCTTCAAGGGGTTGGGTGACCCATCATTTGATGCTAATCCTAATTTAATTAATTAATATAAATGAAACGTCCATTCGATTATTAATTTTGCACTCTTACATTTTAATTTATGCCTCGAGAGAGAGTAAATGATTTTCGAGAGAAAAATCAAAATTTTACTTATAATACCCATTTTAGATTCGAACTAAAGATAGGGGTTTCTCAAGTGTGGTACTATTCCTTTAATTTCAACTCTAGGCTTACTTTTATGATTTAAACTAGTTAATCTATCGATCCTAACGGTTGATTTGTTAGATTATGTTTGGATCAACATTTCAAGAGTTGTAGGAGTGTTAAATTTAATTTTCTAAATTGTTATTGTCAAAATTACATTTGCAACGAGAGTTGATTTCTGATTTTGATACTAACTTGGGATAATTAATTTTAATGAATTAATTAATTTTAATTAACTAGAATATATGGTATCATCCTATCCCTTGTTAGTCCTCACTTTTATTTCCTCACCCATCTCATACTTTAGATTTTTGTTTAGTTAGATTTACTTAGTATCTTCACTTATTCTTGTAAGGACATTATTTTACATATTCCGTTCACAAATGAGTATGTTGTATACCACTACAACAGTCGAAGAATTATTCATGTTCATTCAAGCATCGAGAAGGATCTGAATATCAAGCTTCTACAACATTAAAACCTATGGAAGATGAATTTTGGTGCGAACGTATTTAAGTCCCTTTACAGTTCACTTAAAAGTATTTGGGACTTTTAAATGTTTTTTGAATTCATACTATCTAAAGATTTTGTTCTCGGACACCATTCCGTAGAAAAATCATAACTAATTAAAATAAAATCAGAAAAATATGAAATTGGCAGCCACGCATTCGTATCGTAATTATCTACAATCAAGACCTTAAATCCGTTTGATAGGTCGTTCGAAGGACACCATATGTCATTCAAACGATATTATGTCACACGAAGTATACCTGTCGGTCAAACGATAATGTATTTCGTTCAAACGACATGTTGTTTCGTTTAGGAGACCCACAACCTTAAAAAAAAAATTCCATTTTTCATAAGAAGACCTGCGATTTTAAACAGAGACGAAATTGCTTCTGCAAAATATTTTAGTCTTCTTTAATAACTTTAAACCTTTTATTTTTTAATTCATAAAATATCCCAATCTTTAGTGAATTGTTTTGGAGTCCAAGATACAATCTTGTTGAAGTTTACTCTTTTAGGGAGGATAACCTACATCGATATTTGGACTGTGTGTCCATGTGGATTAGCTGCATGTGGATTCATTACTGAAGACTGCGATTATTGAGGTTCGCTCGTGTGGATCTTTGTTGAAGATAGAACTGCATGTTCTTGTGGAGTAGTTGCGATTGTTCCATTGCCGATGACATCGACCGACCCCTGAGGGTATTCGTGTATCAAAAATCTATTTCATTATAACCGTGTAAGTTGTCATTTACAATTATAGTGGAATAAAAGTTTTTGCCCCTGTGGGGGATTTTTCCTCATATTTTGACTATCCTGTTATTTGGTTTCCTTTGCATGCTTATTGACTTATTACTTCGTATGACTTAGATGCATGTGTTATGACTGAATTAAAACTTTGGTTTCATTAAAATTGGTTTGGTTGACACACAATTAAAATTGATTTATTCGAGAAGTCGCATTTATTCCGCTGTAGCACTCTCAATTCTTTTTAGTTAGTTATTCACATCTTTGATTTAGTAGTCTTATTTCACCTTAATCTCAAAATTATTTTAATATTTGAAAAAGCTAAAAAATTAAAAAGTCGAAAAAGAAAATAAAAAAATAAATTACATCTTTCCTCTCTTGCATGTTTCACTCCTTTGATTTAGATTGATTCCCTTACTTATCGATACACTCTAGTATTGTATTATTTTTTTAGGTATGAATGTTTTTTATTAGAGGACTTTCAAGCAATGACAAATGAAAAATACACAGAAAAAGTTCACTCTACCAAATGGCGCCGTTGCCAATCTTTGGAGCTCGAAGCACTTGAGAGGATTTTCCCATTTTGTGATTCATTTGTATTGAACGTTTCATTTTTTTCGAAGGCTTGTATTAGGATTTTTACTCTTGTCTTGTATTGCGGTGCTTAGAGACACCATTTATTTTTCATTTAAATTTGTAATAATTGAAGAAAAACGTGATAAAGAAATCGAACAAGGTAGAGAGAGGGAGTCGAAATGCAAGGAAAAGAAGCCTCTTTACCTTGGGTCGGTAGGACTCCCGAGGTTGACTGAGATAGGCGTAATCTTCCCCCGGTAGACTCAAATTTCTCATCACCCCACGGTGTAGAAACCGTGGGAGCTACATTTCTAAACCCTCGCGCCTCTCCTGTCAGCGAGTCGATTATTGTGTGTGCTTATATGCTCTTCTTTGATTTTATTCTCGCATTTGTTTTCGAAAGTGCGTGATGAATTAATCAATTAAGACCTATACCTAGTAATTCACGAGATGGGATTTCATCACCCGACTCACTCTCTTACCATTAGTGTGCTACCCTAGCTATCATTAAATTTAAAATCAACCAACTAGGCAACCCAATAGGAAAATATCTTTGCAAAGGCAATCACTCAGATAATTTTTGTGATTGTTATCCCCCGCGGACTTAGTTAAAATTTGACCACCCTTTCACTGAATTTAAAGATAAAAATTGGTAAAATGATAATTAGGACTTATCCTTGACTTGTGTGTGTCTAATTCGATTTTTCAGTAGTCGATTTTAGTGAGTTCGTCAAAATTCAAAGAGCCCAAATATTTTCCCCACTCTTTTCTTCCATAAAATCCACAAATATTTTCTTACTTTATTTTTAAAAAAAAATCCAAAAATATTTTCTTCCTTTAATTTTTGGAAAATCCAAAAATATTTTCTTTCTTTCATTTTCTAAAAAAAATCCAAAAATATTTTCTTTCCTTTTGAAACAATTCAAAAAACTAAAAATATATATATATTTTTCTCTTCATGGCCGATGAACGTTCCTTATGGGACTACTTTGGTCATTTCCCTTTGACACGCAACACGTGTGAGAGTGATCTCGAGCCGTCTCTTTATGATATCCTTAGTGGTCTCACCTCTCTTACGAGAACCATTGATACTCATGACCCATCTCTGCACGCATTTCCTATTACATCACCCTTGGTGTCAAGTATCGACGTGTCGCATACTTTGTCGTGCACCTATTGTTCATATGTCGATCACTTTCCCCATGAGTGTCCATACTCTTCATATCACTACGAACCCACCATGAAATATGTGTATCCATATGACACTGTTCTGGAATCCACCTCAACCCATTTTCATGATATATCCAATTCGAGTGGTGTGAGTACCCAAGTTATACGTGGAGGCCTAATCACCCTTTCACGCAATATGAATCCCAACCCGATGTTATGGATCCTCACACGTTCCAATAGTCATCATGGAAACCTTGTGCACCCATTTCCGACCAGTTCCCTCACTAAGCACCCAACGATTATAAACTATTGTCTCTCACGGAGATCCTTCCCCCATGTATGACACATTTGACCCCGATCCACACATTTCATATGAGTATTCTCCATTTTTACATGTCAATAGAGAGTAGTGTCCACCTCGACCACCGCCACCACCCGTCACTCCACCACCATCATCCACCTCCGCTCTTGAAAGCCTCTTGCAAAAGTTTATCGTCGAGCAAGAGCAAACCAGTCAAATTCAAAATGAAGCCCTACAATGGGTTGAATAAAGAATAAATGACGAGTGTGCGAGAGAGTCAGATTTCATCCCAAGTCAACCCATTGCTTCCCCCACATGGAGTAATAATGCATCGTCTTGTGCCACTGATCTTGATTGTGACCAACCCTATCATCCCGAGAATATCGACATTAAGACCATTCTGTGGTCCGGGCTTCAAGTTGACAATTGTGTTGATTTATCCAAACATTGTGAGCCTGATCAAATCCCACCCTGTCCACATGAACCCACCATGGAGGTTCACATTCCCTCTCCCACCGAATCCAAAAATATGCTCGAGTCTATACCTATTTATCCCATCACGTGTGTTCCCGAGTAACCACTTCATCTTAGGTTAGCTCCGGCTATGAGTGCTCACCATTTTCTTGAGATTGAATTCGATATGGTTTCTACCTCTCTGGATATGGATCATGTTCCCCCATGATTGACTCAATTTGAGTCCTATAATAATGTTGATTCTTCTCTCTCGAATTCGGATGTCTCGTTTGATTTTCCAACCAATTCAGATGGTGACATAATGGTGGATCAAATTATCACTCACTCGTTTATTTCCGCACTTCCTCCTATGAAATTACTTGAGGATCACTCCGAGCCTCATGAGGATTGTGTGTCTCCTACTCTTGAGTCGGATCATCTTCCTCCACGATTTATCCCACCCAATCCATCATTTATCCCACCCGATACACCCTTTATCCCACCCGATACACCATTTAGCCCACCCGACCCACCCATTGTCCCTTCTACCCCACCACCTGGTTTGGATCTTGATTTTACACATTTCATGTTTCCATATACATTTTTAGATCCTCACCTGAAACCAACCTCCACCTTCCATGAGAGTATATGTGGTGTTACTCTCTACTTCTGTGACACCGAGATTGTTACTCTATGCCTGTCACTCTCTTGTGGTGTTGATTTTTCCCATCGACAACTCCCCGGTGTGTCACGACGTGACCATTATCATTGACCATTAATAGAACGATCGTTAATCCCCACTCCATTCCAATTTTCAAAATTTTTTTCTTTCCTCACCAACTAGAGCACCATTCTTATAGGGCCCTCCTTGCCCTCACCTTTCGACTCAATAAGGCTCGTGATCGATGCTTACTCACCCATGCCTTTCTCACCCTTACCTTAATACCCACCCACCCTTAGTCCACCGATGCTTTGAATTGTGTGATGCACTTTGCCATACAAGTGCATTGACCATTTTTAGCCTTTATCCAACAAGACTGACACTTCAGTCTTGTTTGGGGGTGATTTTCATCACCCAATTTTTTCGCCACTCTTTCTTTCATAGATCTTATCTTTAGGGTGAGAATGTTTCGTTCTGGCTGAAGACATTAAACTTAGCTCTATCGGGAGGCAACCCGTGAATTTTATATGAGTTTCATCCTGTTTGGAGGTGGTGTTTCACATCACCCTATGCTTTCAATGTTTATAGACTTATACAGACTTTTTCTCTTATCATTTATTCAGGTTTATTCTTGGCTTCATCTGTCCACTTCATTAGCGGTTGATTCTGGTAATCTCTTTCCTACCATATGCTCTCAATTTTAAAAATCATTTTATTTAACATCGAGGATGATGTTCCTTTTTGTTTGGGGGTGGGGAATTTTATCAAAATCGTACTTTTTTTTATTTTTAAACCTGATTTTTAAAATTTTCGTGCAGTTTCTTTCATCTCACTCATTGATGTAAATTTTCTATCATCACTCCTTAAGTCTAGAAATCAAGCTAGAGGATTTATTTTTATAAGTAGCTTATATAATACATAACAAGGCATGTTGCACCATGAATTTCTAGACTCAACAAAATTTGCGCACTTATCATGTCACTACAGTTTAGAGTTGAAGAGTTACAATTCCCAAGAAAACCTTAAGGATCACTAGTAGAGACTTTTGCTTATGAGATTTGTGCCTTTCATCTTTGAGAGTGTTTTACTCAATCTCCGAGTCATAAATTGATTCAACTTCTTTTGGGTCCGTACTTAAATCATTGTATCATCTCATTATTCTTCATAAATTTTTTGGCTTGATCACTGAGAGCGACATCACTTTCGAGTTGTAAGAAACATGTGTCTTAAAATTTGTCCTAATCACTAGATTTTCATCCATACACCTACCACTAACCATGCACTTCATCCATTACATTTCCATGTTCTTCCATATTCCCACATATTCCCCCACACCATCCATTTATCATCTCCATTCATATATCATCTTTAATTTTTGAGAAAATAGAGTTTTTTTCAAATTTAAAATGTCTTCAGTGTTTAAAGTATAAAAAAAATAGAAAAAATATACAAAAAAGAGAAAAGATAGAGAAGAAAAAAAAAGAAAAGAGAGAAAAGAAAAAGAAAGTTTGTAGTTAGTTCTTGTGTAATAAAGACATTTGTGACTAAAGTGCTATACACTTTTATCGCACATCCATCCGTCAAAACATCTATTATACCTCATCTCATCCCATCCTTTTCATTTCATTTCCCCCTCACCCATATGCACCCATATTTTTCCCTAGGTGTTCGAGCAGATGAAAGTTAACGTGGTGAATAACTCGATGTTCTCACTATAGTGATTGGCATTCTTTCATGAGATCACTTTTCTTTCAAAATGTTCGTTCTTTCTTATATGTGTGTGACGTTTGAACTTGATTACATTTACTCGCCTCCTCACACACAAGAGCTATACACTAACCCAAATCTCGAGAGTTCATTTGAGAGAGCTATATCCGTGACATTTTGAAGCTAAAGCGTTGATTCCGAAAAGGCCATTTAGGTATTACTCTTATGATACTCAACCCATTTTGACTGATTCACACTACACACGTTGGGTTCTAGGAAGAATGTGCCTTGAGTATTTACTTAGCTAAACTTTTTTTATGCATTCTAGCTTGTATTTCTCAAAATATTTCACATGTGATGGATTGTGCGATTATTTTACATCTAATAAGAGATTGACTGTCATTTTCAAATAAATAATTTCGTGGGTGTATTCCCTGCAAACCCTCACGAAACATAACTCGTCCTGTAGGGAAACCTATAGGTTTAAAGGCTTGTTGCACGTTCTAAGTGCAATCGCAAGTGCCCGTGAAAGTGGTATACTTTTGGTTACTTATCTTTTTCTTTCTCTCTATATTTTGTTCAAGGACTAACAATGTTCTGTTTGGGGGTGGTGTGATAAGCACCCAAAATTGCACATTTTATACCCTGAATAGACGCATTTTAGTTGCTAATTCTTGGCAAATTTGTTCTTATATGCGTAATTGTTTAATGTACAGGCTTGATCGCCATTTGCGGAGTTTAAATGCTTGTTTCAAGGAAAATGTGCGATGTATGGAGTTAATTCCCCACTCCCATACCTTATCCGAGCCTAAACCGAGCCTAAACATTCACCCGAGCCCCATGTGTGTTTAGTTTATGCTTTTTAAAAAAATTTAGAATCTTATTTATAGTCGTTTTATTTTTAGATTTTATTTTAGATTTATTTAGAAATTTCTAGAATTTATTTTCTATTTTTTTTATTTTAGTTTTATTAGTTTTTAACTTTAGTCTTTATTTTTAGTCTTGCTAGATTTTATATTTTTAGGACTTTAGGTTTTACTTTTACTTCTTTTGTAGTTTTTATTTTTATTATTTGAGTTTTATTTTTTAGAAGACTTATATTTTTTATGTTTTATTTTAGTGCATCGAGTATTTGTTTTCCTTTATTTTTGTTTGTTCTTAGTTTTTAGTTAGTTTATTATTATTATTATTTTTGTTTTGTTTTGTTTTATTTTATTTTATTAGTTTTTATTTGAGTCGTGTTTAGTTTTTGGAGTTTGTATTGTGTGCCATGTTATTTTTTTTAGTGAGTTTTATTTTTAGTTCAGTTTAGTTTAGTTTTTATTTGATCAGGTTTATTTTTATTATTTTTTTATTTTATTTTATTTGGGGTACAAATTAAATACACATACACCACACTATCCTACACTCACATACACCTAAAAAAACCTCACCATATTATCATACACCTCTCCACACCATAACCCAAACAAACACTCACCCTCACCCACACACTAACTAATCTACACCCTCACACACTCAAAACCCCCCATCATCATCTTACCGAACCTACACCTTTCTCTCTCCTCACGCATACCTCCGTTAACACACCTCTCTTCTCTCACCTACATCCCACCATTAACATAACCCATTTCTCACTCCTCACAAACCAAACCCACAACCAAATCTCATCCCAAAATCAATCCAAATTAACAAAAAAAAAATTATATATAAAATAAAAAAAATACACCCTAGATTTCGAACCCAGGAGCTGCGACTCAAAAGACAAACCCACCGGCGACCTCTTGCTACTGCAAAGCGGCGTTCTCACCTACCCCCTACCCATGGAAACCCCAAGTCCCGACCCACCACCGGATTGAACCATTCCCGCTACATAGTCAGAGCTATACCTGCTCCGGCAAAAACCTCATACCCAACCAACTTACCCGGATACCCACTGACCCGTTGCGCCGAGTCCGACCACCAACTCCAACCCACAGCCTTAACCCGGTGCCCACTCAATCCCCTGCCATACACGATCGTAATTCAACCCCCATAAACCCATTTCGTATCTAAACCGAACCTCAACCCAACCATACCCACCACCTGCATCCAAACTGACCCGACACAACCCCATATCCCCTAATCCTCGGCCTTATCCTTGGAAATGCTATACTCGAGCCAAGACAACCCGATTTGAAAACTCAATCGGGCAGCCTCTGCCACAAACCAACAAAGAAAGACCCATTTCCCATTTACCTTTTTTCGCAAGCCAAAATCGACATCACCTTCAAATTTCAACCAAGACCAAAGTCAAAGCCGCTCATGCTTAAATGTCTTTTACCCGTTTTTTCCCTAAAAGTCCCCCAACTTATCCCCACTCTCTCAACACTTCACACCCCGCATGCTCTCATGCCCTTTTTCCCAAAATATCCTCACACCCCTCATACACACTAGTGTGTACCTCCCCAATTTAATCCTAAGCTCCATGCCCACTCTATTTAAAAAATAAAAAGACCCAATTTGAAAGATACTTTAGGGTTTTAAAGAGAAAAATTTAGAGAGAGAAACATCATTTTAGAGTATTTTTTTTGGTTAGAATTTTTATTTTTTATTTTTTATTTTTTTAAAGATTATTGAGAAAATAAATTTGTGAGGTTCAAGTTGAGTGAATTTTTCATTTGTATTTTTGTTAAACACTCGCTTGGAGGGTTGTATGCTTCTAATTCATGGATTGAAGTCAATTGAATTCAAGAGATTGGTTTGATTGTTCTTCTCTCTACTCTTTTATATTAAATGCCTATTGAATGTTTGTTTATCATGTTTGATATCATGTTAGGCTAAAAACCCCTTCAAGGGGTGGGGTTGACCCATCATTTGATGTTAATCCTAATTTAATTAATTAATTTAAATTAAGTGTCTCTTTGATGATTAATTTTGCACTCTTATATTTTAATTTACACCTCGAGAGAGGGTAAATGATATTCGAGAGAAAATCAAAATTCTATTTATAATACCCATTTTAGATTCGAATTAGAGATAGGGGTTTTTCTCAAGTGCGGTATTATTCCTTTAATTTCAACTCTATGCTTACTTTTATGGCTTGAACTAGTCTAATCGATAAATCCTAACGGTGATTTGTTAGATGATGTTTGGATCTACATTTTAAGAGTTATAGGAGTGTTTAATTTAATTTTCTAAAATGTTATTGTCAAATTACTTTTGCAATAAGAGTTGATTTGTGATTTTCATACTAGCTTGGGATAATTAATTTTAATGAATTAATTAATTTTAATTAACTAGAATATATGGTGTCATCCTGTCCCTTGTTAGTCCTCACTTTTATTTCCTCACCCATCTCATATTTTAATTTTTTATTTAGTTAGATTTACTTAATATCTTCACTTATTCTTTTTAGTTAGTTATTTACAACTTTGATTTAGTAGTCTTATTTCACCTTAATCTCAAAATTTTTTTAATATTTGAAAAGGCTAAAACAATAGAAAAAGTAAAAAAGACCAAAAATAAAATAAACAAATTAACTAAATCTTTCCTCTCTTGCACGTTTCACTCGTTTGATTTGGATTGATTCCCTTACTTACCGCTACACTATAGTATTGTATTATTTTTGTAGGTATGAAAGGTTTTGATTAGAGTACTTTCAAGCAACGACAAATGATAAATATACCAAAAAAATCACTTTATCAATACCCTTGATGTACGCCGCGACAGTGGCAAGAGGGCTCACGCTATTTCAAAGCGTTAAGAAACAGAGTTATACACACACACACACACAAATGTGTGTGTGTGTGAGAATATATATATATATATATATATATATATATATATATATATATATATATATATATATATACAGTACTGCTCTTGTGAAGACCAATCCACATTTTAAGAGTGCGGACCGGACATGTGTCACGTGGTGGTGAGCGTAGAAATTATTGGCTAAATTATGGGCACACTCTCTCTCTAGTCTGGGTTCACAACTAGGTGACACATGTTCGGTCCGCACTCTTAATATGTGGACTAGTCCGCACAAGAGTAGTATTGTATATATATATATATATATTGAGAGAGAGAGAGAGAGAGAGAACCTATATTTAGAAGGAGAACTTTGATAATCTGAGTTCAAGGGAGAGATAATCGTAACGTGTTTTGAGAGACCTAACACGGGAGGCAATTTTTTAGGTTTAGTTTTCTAAACCTCTATTAGGTTTTAGTTTTCTAAAACGACGACGTTTATCATTTTTTTTCTAATTTAGCCAAGATATAAATTGTTGGCATTTAACCTCTACATATGGCGATGACAATTTTTTGTGGTAAATAACGTACACTATTGTCTATAAAAAAATTCGTGGCTAAACTCAATATTTGTATTTCCCATAATTTTGCGCGCCTACCTCTTGCGGGAAAATATGGCACCCAATTTTTTGCATAGGTATTTTACACGAAAATAAGTTTTTTGTAAGGACGTGATTTTATAAATGTCCGAGTTAGAATCTAGGAATTCTCTGTGAGTCCTAGATCATCATTAGTATGTTTGATACTGCTACATTATGCACATCAACACAATCAACCATGACATCCTTGATCCAAATCCATGCATCCATCATCTTCATACATACATCATGCAACATGAAACGTACTCTTCAACCGTTCCCACTAATCCACTCACGATTATGGTAAAATAATTTATTTGGAGTGTTTATTATTTACATAAATATTTGAGAAATTTTTATAAAATATTTTTAAAGGGCTGGAACATTTTTATTTCGAAATATGGTGTAGAGGCGAAGTGAAAAATATTGATGACGTCATTCGAGCGAGATCGGCTGGTCGTTCGCGCGACATAGCCATCTCACGTGAAGTCATTCGAGCGACGTAGCCCAATGTTCAAGCGACACCTGTACGTCGTTCGAGCGATGCACCACCTTAATTTTTGTAGTTAAAGAAGTACTATTCTACACCTTTTCCAAGTCTTTTGGCACTGACATTTCTACAAATATTCTTCCTATAAAGAGACTTCATTTTTTCAAGGTTTAATGCCTTTTTGATTCACAAATCCTTCCTAAATATTTATGTGAATCTTTAAAACCTAGATACAATTGTTCTACTCATCTTGGAATAACCTTATGGAGAAGAAGGGTCTTTTTACACTGCTCATATTGGAGTTCTTGCAGGAGCTCTTGCTGACAAATGCCACCGATAACGAACTGACGCTTGCGGGTATTCGTGCGTCAAAATTATATTTTATTGTAATTGTAATTCGTTACATATTATAGTGAAATAAATGGTTTTTCCCCTTTGGGGTTTTTTTCCACATACTGTGATTGACTTTGCATGCTTGGTTTGATTTATTTTGTCTGTCAAAATTTGGTTGCAAGAGTTAGGATTTTTGGTTTTAAAAACTGGAATTTAATTAAACAAATTAATCATTGATTGCTAGTGCACTCTCAAATTGGTATCAGAGCCTATTACACAATTATACCGTGTAATGTTTTTCGCAAATTTTTTCTAGATATCAATTTTTGATTTAAAAATTGATTTTTGAAAAAGCACAATTTCAATGGAAAACATGTATAATCGAGTGCCAATTTTTGACGGGTCAAATTACGCATATTGGAAGGCCCGTATAAGATCTCACTTAAAATCCATTGATGAACATGTTAGGTTTATGTGTGAAAGAGGTTTTACGCCTCCCACTATCACTGTAGATAACGTAACTACGTTACTACTTGGATTGAGGAATAATTTAAATAGAGCACGTTGAACTCATGTAGTCTTAGTGCAATTTTTAAAAACGTCACCCCTGACGAGTTCCGACGCATGTTGGCGTGTACCACGTCTAAAGAATCATGGGATGTTCTTCAACTTACCCATGAAGGCACTAATGCAGTTAAAGAATCAAAATTGCAAAATTTAACTACATAATTTGAGACAATCACCATGCTTGAGTCTGAGCATTTTGATGAATTATATGCTCGCTTATCTGATATTGTTAACACTAGTTTCAATTTGGGTGAACACATTCCTAATGCTAGAATAGTTAAAAAGATTTTGAGATCAGTACCTAAGTGTTTTATCCCTAAAACTCACAGTGCTAAATTCATTAGAAAATTTGAGTAGTCTGAAATTAGAAGAATTGGTAAGTGACCTCCAGACTAATGAAATTGTCATATTTCCTAATACGATAAAATCAAAAGAAAAAGGGGTAGCACTTAAAGCCTAATCTAGGATGAGTGAGGGGTCAGTAAGAAAGAGAGGCGAGTCGTCTAGGAAAAGAGGGGAAGAGTTGTCTGATTTTGTGTCTGATTTTGACTTAAACGATTTTGCCTTATTTGCTAAGAATTTCAAGAAATTTCTCAAATTAAAGAAAAATGGCAATTTCAAAGATAAGAAGAATTTTGAGAAAATAAGTTTGAAAAGAAAAATGAAAAAGATAAAAAGGGCATGCCTAAGAAAGACGAGGATAAGTGTTATGAGTGTGACGGTAGAGGTCATAAGGCATTTGAGTGTCCTACTAGGTTGCGAAATCAAGGCAAAGGCAAAGCTGCTCTTAATGCCTCCCTTAATGATGACAGTGAGGTCGAGTCGATGGATTTTGGAGACGAATCACCTCATGAATGTAACTTCCCCGCATTCATGACTAGCCATGTGAGTACTAACAGTGAACCTCACGATGATGAGGATGCTACTTCACAAGGACACCTCAATAGTGCAAGCGACTTAGGTGAGGGGAAGGATGTTGCAAGTGAGAGCAAGAGTGATTTACGATGCGTGTACGCTGATTTATATGTTGATTCTTTTAAAAATGAAAGTGTAACAAAGCGTTAACAGTTAGGATAGTTTCCTTGGAGAAAGATTTAGGAGAGATGAGAGAGAGGGGGGGAGTCCTCTATTACAACTGCCTAGAGAGAGAGAGAGAGAGAGAGAAAGAGAGAGAGAGAGAGAGAGATGTTTAGACAAAGAGAAAGGGGACTTGACCAAGAAAGTGGCTAGTCGTACGAGTGAGCTCCACACCTCCATGGATAATCAAAAGAAATTTGAAGTCCTCGTAGCCCAGCTTACTCATGAACTTGACATAGCCATGGAGGTCAAGGTAAAGATTGAGGATCGATCTGGAAAAATGAGAAAGATGCTCCTGACCCCTTCTTTAGGTTTTGGTGAAAGGTAGAAAATTGGTTTTGATGGTGCCTCCACATTCTATGTGACATCGGAACTGGTTCCCGAGTTTACTACAAAACTATATAGCCATTGCCAAAAATCCCGAAGAAGAGTTCGGCCAAGAAAAGCAAACCAAGGTCGGTAAAAGCCTGTGTACTTCTATACCTACTGCAAAAGAAAGGGCCACTTTAGGGAGTTTTGTTATAGTTTGTGTCGTACACGATGTACATTGTCTCCACCACGTGCCACTAGCTATTTTTCGAGTCTTAGAGAGCACGTTGAGTTTCTAGTCACCACTTCTTAGAGTTTAATGGAAGATTTCCTACGGATTTCTATGCCGTTAGCGGATATTTCTAATATCTCGACTAGAGCCAATAATGACAAGGGTAAACATAAGGTTACCTCATCTTCGGTACCTAAACTCGACGCAAAGGCCCTTGTTGTTCATGTTTCTCTCAAAGCACATAACACTTCTCAATTGTACTTCAACAATGGGTTCTCTAGACCCATGACAGGTGATGTCTCATTTTTTATCCACCTAGAGGATCAGAAGGATGGTAAAGTCACCTTTGGATACGGGAGAAAATCTAACATAGTAGGACGAGATACAGTAGGGATACCAGAATTTCCTAAGCTAGAGGATGTTTTTTACGTTAAAGGTTTGAAATAAAATCTTCTCAGCATTAACCAGCTTTGTGACGCTGACTTTGAACTAAAGTTTGATAAAAATGAATGCAATAATTGTGACCAAGATGATAAACTTCTATTACAAGGGGTGAGGACTGAAGAGAATTCTTGTGGGATTGTCCCCGAGTCTTCATTTGTCTGCAACAACGCCACGATCACTCCTATGGATCTGTGGCATCAACGTCTAGGTCATGTGAATTTTAGAGATTTGAAGATAACTGCTGACGTTTGTTGATTCTAACATTTTGTGTGAAAATGCCGCACTTTCTTTTGATAATCCCATTGTGACACCCACACCCATAGTGGATCCTATTCCTGATTTAAGGGACACTCTTTCTTGGGTTCGCAAGAGTCATGATCCTATTACTAATCTAGGATATCCCACACTAGGGGTCAAGCCTCGTGCTCTGTTAGAGAACATTGTTAGCCATGTTTTCTACACGTCCAAAGTCGAGCCCAAGAACTATAAGGACTCAAAGATGAACACTAAATATGTGCTATGCAAGATGAGTTGCTTCAGTTTAGAAAGAATGATGTCTGGGAACTGGTCACCTGACCTAATGAGATAAATGTGATAGGTACCAAGTGGATCTTCAAGAATAAGGTGGATGAGACTAGTACTATTATCCAAAATAAGTCTAGGTTGGTCGCTCAAGGCTACACACAGATAAAGGGTGTAGACTTTGATGAGACATTTTCTCCTGTTGTGAGGCTTGAGTCCGTCCTCTTACTATTCGCCATCGCATGTCATCTGTACTTCAAATTATATCAAATGGATGTCAAGAGTTAATTTTTAAATTGCATTCTACAAGAGGAAGTTTACGTGGAACAACCAAAAGGGTTTGAAGTTCCTAAGCATCCTGATCATGTATACTATCTGAGGAAAGCCTCGTATGGTTTGAAAAAAACATATTGTGCTTGGTAAGAGATGATTACTTCCTATCTCTTAGCTCGTGGCTTTAAGAGAGGGAGAGTTTATATGACTTTTTTCGTCAGGGGAGATGACCCTGCTTTTTTGGTTGCATAGGTCTATCTGGATGACATAGTCTTTGGATCCGCGTGCTCCCGGCATGCTCAACACTTTGAGGAGGAGATGAAGAGTGAGTTTAAGATAAGGATAGTTGGAGAGCTTACTTTCTTCCTTGGTCCCCAGGTTCGTCAGCTAGAGGATGGGATGTTCATCTCCCAATACAAGTATGCTAGAGACCTTGTCAAGAAATTTGGTTTAGACTCCGCTAAGAATGCACGTAATCCGATGGGAACCTCAACAAAACTTAGCAAGGACACTTTAGGCAAGGATGTATAGCAACCCTTGTCTCGGAGTATGTTAGGTAGTCTTATCTACTTGACTGCTAGTCGTCCTGACATAGCCTTTAGTGTTGGAGTCTGTGCGCGATATTAGGCATCCTCAAAAGAGTCACACTTACTCGCTCTTAAACATATTATCAAATACGTGAGTGGGACTCTCTCACTTGGAATTTGATATTCCTTTGATACCAATGACTATTTATCCACCTATTCGGATGCCGATTGGGCCGAGGATGCAGATGGATGTAGGAGCAATTTTGGTGGGTGTTTCTTCTTTGGTTCTGCTCTTGTCTCTTGGCTGAGAAAGAAGCAAAGCTCCATCTCTTTGTCCACTGCGGAGGCTCAGTACATAACCACCGGAAGTTATTGCACGCAACTTCTGTGGATAAAGTAGATGTTGGATGATTATGGGATATCACAGAACACCATGACTATTTTCTGTGATAACACGAGTGCGATACACATATCCTGTAATCTAGTCCAGCATTCGTGCATAAAGCACATTATGATATGCGAGAAATTTGCCCATGAGCTTATAGAGGAAAAGGTCGTATCCTTGAGTTTTGTATCTATTAACCTCCAGTTAGCCAATATTTTCACGAAGCCTTTAGACGCCCATAGATTCGAGAGTCTCAGGAAGTCTTTAGGAATTTGCACAGTTGACTGAGGGGTAATCACCATGTCTAGAGTAGGATGAATTTTCCATGTTCATATCATCTGATTCCTATCTCTAGATTGTACCATTTGTATCAATGTTTTTTTTATTGTTTTGAAAAATTAAAAAATCCAAAAAGATTTTTTTTTGAATTTTTTTAGAAAAAGTCAAAAAGATTTTCGTTTTATAATTTTTTTTAAAAACAGAAAAAGAGTTTTTATTTTATTTACACCGTTTATGGATGAACATTTAAGTTAGCCATAGTCATAACTTCATTCCATATATCACGTGACTGTTTGGTAGTGATTTGAGA
The DNA here is from genome assembly GCA_949130495.1 of Sambucus nigra. NCBI lineage: Eukaryota > Viridiplantae > Streptophyta > Magnoliopsida > Dipsacales > Adoxaceae > Sambucus > Sambucus nigra. The sequence continues at coordinate 635,323,894 of OX422207.1, read as the reverse complement.
TGCTAAATAATTCCATTCATGTGGCTTACATTATTTGAAGCCATTGAGATGTGATTAGTGATATCTTCTACATGTTTGGCTCCTTATATCCTTTATTACATACATGCACGGTATTATTTGAGCATTGTACTTGTCTATCACATATTGGCTTGAGTGTTTCCATCTCAATTCTGTCTATACAATGACAAAAATGCGATAAAACTTGACAAGATAGTAGTGCATGTAAAAATAGTTTACTGTGAGGATTTAATTGCAACAAAATATGATGATTAAATCACGGGAAAAGGGTTGCGAGAGTTCAAAATTAACTCGTTGTGAAAGCCACCGATTAAAAAGAGCCCGAAAAAATTAAATGGCAATAAAAAGAAAAATATGCCAAATCAAATGGGCCAATAGGTTTTAGTTTCATTACCTCAAAAGAAAAATATAATGAATAATTATTTATGAGGGAGATTGGTTGGAAACAAATTAAAAATGGATTTGCACATCCCAAACAGTTATGAAAAAGTGTTATAATATTTTGGACATTATAGGTGTGGACATCACTTTGAGCTTTGATTTGTTGATTTGATTGAGTGAATGTCTTTTAATTCCACAATTTTTACACCTGAGGAAGATGTTGAGTTCATTCGTTAGGAATATCCAACATTCATCGTGCACATATGTATGGTTTTATGTATTGATTTTCCTGTCGAATTTGTTCATATCCATACATTTCCGCTTTCACCAACTTGGTTGTTTTGGTGTTCTTTCATGGTGTGATTATTTGTTGTATATTTGGTGAGAAAATTTTTGAAAAATTAAAAAAGAGAAAGTGTGATTACCTTGCGACATATTTCATTTGTATTTGCTTTATGTTCTTTATTTTTGACTATTTGGGGACATCATAAAAAGGGGGAGAATTAGTTATGGGGGGGGGGGGGGGGGAATTTGTTGTTTAATTTTATAGTGATTTGCTTGAGCTTAATTGATATTTATTGATCATTATATTTCAAATGGTTGCGCATCACGGGTATTATTTCTTGTCTTGTGTGTGTAGGTACAAAATTGAGGATTATTTTTGCACACCCTGAGGATGACAAAGAAAGATTGAAGAGTTGGAAATTTGAAGATGTTGAAGTTTGTTTGAAGACATGTCATTTGGTATTTCCAGTTGGGTTTAATGGGGATTTTTGATACCAAATTTAGTCTGCTGACATGGCTCAATTGAGTGAAGACACGTGGCAATCTGCGTGGCAACAACAAACATTTCCGAACAACACCTTGACTCCGAGGAACCATACTGCAACGAGGAACTCTGCTTCCCCGGGTCAACTCAGACGCTCCGACCAACAAGAACTTTACGAGGAAATTTTGAGTACCGAGGAACTTAGGCGGTCCGAGCAGCACCTCGAACAAAGCATTAATAGCAGGATAATCAACAGATTGACTGCGCATTAAATGCTTATTATTATCATACAGATGTATATTCTTAAGGGGCATTGAATGTATTACCCTTTCACATTACAACCTTAGGGATATAAATACATTGTATTATCCTCATTGTAAAGGGACCGGAATTTCTTGAGAAAACTTCTAATCGAGAATTCCCAAACAGTCAGCAATAACAGAAACTGTGGACGTATGCCATTCTTATAAGGCTGAACCACCTTAAAATTTCTTTGTCTCATTTTATTTTATCTGTGATTAAATAATTAGATATAATCTAATTTTTTACATCAACAGATTGGCGCCGTCTGTGGGAAACGACTGGTAATATCATTTTTCATCAAAAATAAGTCATCACAAATGGCTGATATTCCATAACCTAGCAATCGAAACGTTGGAAGCCCTCCAAATCCATCTGCGCCACCCAATATTCCAGATCTGGCTGGAATAATGACAAATCTGGCTCAGGGCCAGACAGTCATGCAAGAAACTATGCGACAACTCATACAAACCCTCTATGGAGGTGCACCAACCCATTCAGGACCGCGAAGTAATAAAAAAAATACCCCTTTACCTTCTTCGCGTACTAGGCGTACCGATTCATATCGTACTGAGGAGTCTGAAGATTTTTCTTATCAACCTGGACGAACTTCGTCAGTACGAGCCACAGATACTGAACAACGTATCACTCTCTCTCCAGAAAGGACTAGTGCGCTAGAAAGATTAAGCAGAGTATCTCCATTTGATCGATTAGGTCCTAGGAGGAGCAAAAGTCCTCCTAGAGCCGCATCGAGGAGTTTTCGACGACCATCAGACTTAAGGGAAGGATCTGCCCAGTCGCAACCAGCTACTCGTCAAGATAGATCCCAGGAAGCCACATCAACGCGATAAGTTGCTCGAACCAACAGGCCCGAGGAAGGAAACGATGCGTGGAAAGGCTCTATTCAGAGGCTGGAGGATAGATTAGGGGAAATGGCTAAAGCCAAGAACCCTCTATAATGAAATTTTGTTCAAGGAACACCTTTTGTCCAGGACATTATAGATTTTCTAACACCCTTAAAGTTCAAAGCACCTGTTGTGACCCCCAAATATGATGGAAAGACCGACCATGTCCTTCATATAGAACAATACCAAGCTGCAGCCGACATCTATGTTGTTCCAGATGAGATGAGATGCAGAGCATTCTCGAGAACTCTTATCGGATCTGCTCAAATATGGTATAATAATCTTCCTCCGGGTAAGATCTCAACTTTTTTTTAACTAGCCGAGTTATTCATTGGGAATTTCTATTTTGGGGCAAAGCTAGTTAAACGAGTAGCGCATTTATTAAGTGTTAGACAAAAATCTAGTGAAAGTACCAGAGATTATATAACTCGTTTTAATAACGAGAAACTCGAAGTCATTGATTATGAGGAAAAGACAGCGATTACCGCCTTGATGAGTGGACTACTACCCAACAAGTTGTACTACACTTTGGCCAAAGATCCACCTAGAACCATGTCAGATCTGATGGGAAAAGCGGCCAAGATTATGAATGCCGAGGAGGCTATGGCTGCGAAGAAGAATATGGATGCCAAAGAAACCAAGGTGGAAGGTGATAAAGCTAAGAAGAAAGAGCATAAGAACAATGGTAGTGACAAACAATCAAAAATAAGATCATCATGGCAAGTATTGAAGAAATTTGATAATTATACTCCTTTGAAGAAAGACATCAACCATTTTCTAGAAGAAATCAAGAACAACGAGGAATTAAACTGACCAGAGAAAATGAAGGCAGACCCTGACAGGAGGAATAAGGCAAAATATTGCTAGTTTCACAAAGATCATAGCCATATGACCAAAAATTACATAGCTCTTCAAATTGAGATTGAAACACTCATCAGACGAGGAAAACTGGCAAAGTATGTTGATCGGAGGAATGAAAGAAAAAACAACGACCGAACAAGAGAGAGGTCTAGATCTCCTCGTCAAGTAGAGGAGAACAAGAAAAGGGACCATGAAGTTGATCCAGAAGATGACCTCGATCTTCCCAAGAGACCAAGGCAGCCAGAACGTGAGGTATTTTCAATACACTTTGGGTCATTTGACTGTAATGTTATTACAGGTGGAGATGCAGGAGGAGGAGACCTTACTACAGAGATAAAAGCTTACCTCTGTGAGGCTCAAGCTTGCTCATACATTCAACGAATAAATCTAGCTGAGGAGGATCGCCCGAGAAAGGTAAATAAAGAGAAATTAGTCATTGGTTTCTCAAAGAACGACCTCGCAGGTGTTCTATATCCTAATGATGACCCATTAGTGATCAAAATGAGCATGAAGGAGGTAATGATTTCAAGAGTACTGGTAGACAATGGTAGCTCGGCAGACATCATGTTCTACTCGTGCTTCGATAGTTTAAATCTAAAGCTATCTCAACTGGAGCCTTATCATAGACCCTTCCTCGATTTTACTGGCGAGAAAGTATTTCCACTTGGGACGATCAAATTGGATATATTCATTGGTACGTGGCCTTCTTGTCGAACAGAAAGAATATGCTTCTTCGTGATGGATAAGAATATTCAATCAACATACTATATCATCACAAGAAGAGTAGGATTGAAGAAGTTCGAAGTTGTACCATCTACGGTACATCAATGCCTGAAATTTCCAATAAATTTTGGAGTAGGAGTTGTGAAAGGTGATCAGAAAGTAGCTCGGGAATTCTATTATTCATCCACCGAGCAAGAGGAAATGGAGGAATCATGGAAAAAGACCACCACCTATCAAGTGGATGAAGGTGCAGAAATTGAAACATTGGATCCTAGAGATGAGTCGCAACTCGTGAAGGGTCAAGTGGTGGAAGCTACTGAAAATAACATTCTGGACGACGAGCACCCTGAATGAACTACTTATGCAGGTTCGTCGTTGGAAGCCTCACTAAAACAGGAATTGATAACTTTCCTAAGAAGCACAAAGCAAACTTTTGCGTGGAGTCATGAGGATATGCCTGGGATAGATCCAAATTTCTTTTGTCATGAACTCAATGTGAATAAGGAGATCAAGCCTATGAAGTAGAGAAGAAGAGTATTCAGTCCTGAGAAGTACAAAGCTATACAGGAGGAAGTCGAGAAGCTCCAAAAAGCTTGCTTTATTGAAGATGTTAAATATCCAGACTGGTTAGCAAATGTGGTGATGGTGAAAAATAAGAACAACAAATGGAGGATGTGTGTAGACTTCACCGACCTCAACAAAGTATGCCCAAAGGATCACTTTTCGCTGCCCCGAATTGATCAACTAGTGGATGCTACCTCAGGACACGAGCTGCTGAGCTTCATGGATGCTTATTCTGGTTACAATCAGATTAAAATGAAACCTGAAGACAGGGAGAGTAGTTCTTTCATTACCCCTAGGGTAACTTATTGTTATAATGTTATGCCTTTTGGATTGAAAAATGCAAGTGCAACATATCAGCGGCTGATGAACAAAGTGCTTGCAGAACAAATCAGTTGCAATATGGAAGTCTATGTTGACGATATGCTGACAAAGAGCAAGAAAGCTGTCGATCATCTACTTGACTTAGGCCAAACCTTTGATCAGTTGGATAAATATTAAATGAAGTTGAACCCGACCAAGTGCATATTTGGAGTATGAGAAGGCATGTTTCTCGAGTACATTGTCAATCAGCGAGGCATTGAAGCTAACCCTGAAAAGATCAAAGCTCTGTTAGGGCTGCGATCCCCAACGACGAAGAAAGATGTTCAAAGTCTTACAATACGAGTAGCAGCACTCAACAGATTTGTATCACGAACAACTGATCGATGTCTCCCATTCTTCAAGACGCTCCGAAAGACTTCTGAGTGGAATGATGAATGTGAGAAGGCTTTCCAAGACTTGAAGAAATATTTGGGAGCACCTCCACTATTATCCAGGCCAGTGATGGGAGAAAAATTATACTTGTATCTGGCATTGTTCGAGAATGCAGTTAGTTCGGCATTGATAAGAATGGAGAATGGAGTACAAAAACCAATCTACTACACAAGTAAGGCCTTCCGAGGAGCAGAGATCAGATATCCAAGGATGGAAAAATTAGCACTAACATTGATCGAGGCAAGTAGAAGAATGAAGCCATACTTCCAGGCTCATACTATAGTAGTATATACTGATATACCATTGAGGCAAGCCCTTCATAAACTAGAAAAATTAGGAAGATTGATGTGCTGGACAATTGAACTTGGTGAATATGATATAGTTTATGAACCCAGATCATCGCTAAAAGGGCAAGCGGTAGCAGAGTTCACCTATCTTGATACCCCCGAGGAGCAAAAGTTGCTCACTAATCAACCTGTGGATATTACAGGATCATCAAATACAAGCCCAGACCAACTTAGCTTGGTAAAAGGGCAAGTAGATGTTACAGAATCAACAATTCAAGCCCAGACCATCTTAGGTTGGTAAAAGGGCAAGAAAAGATGATCGACGAACAACAAGAAATATCAGGAGATGGTGAAAGGAAGCAACAAATTTTCCATCGAGGAACTCTGTCAGATCAGAAATTTAAAGACGAGTTACCTATATGGAGTCTGTATGTGGATGGTTCATCCTGCACTATAGGATGTGGCACAGGGATAGTTTTAAATAGTCCGGACGAGGTCGACATGGAATACGTCCTACGTTTCCAATTCAAAGCTTCGAATAATGAGGCTGAATATGAAGCCATGATTGTACGTCTTAGTTTGGCAAAAACCATGGGGGCAGAACAAGTTATTATTTTCAGTGACTCGTAATTGGTCATAAATCAAATGATGGGAGTATATGCAGCCAAAGGAGAATTAATGATCAGATATCATGCAAAGGCAAAGGAACTGGTGTCGGAATTTACTGCTATTCAGCTGGTCAGAATACCAAGAATGGAGAATGCGAGAGCAGATGCCTTAGCTCGATTAGCATCAGCTACACGTACCGAGCTACGAAGAACAATCCTAATTGAAGTTTTAGCTGGTCGGAGTATAGATGAAGATCTGATGATAAACTTTAATACCCTCAATTTAGGGTCATCATGGATGGATCCTATCAGGGCATATATTGAGAAAGGGGAATTACCAACTGACAAACTTGCAGCCAAGAAACTGAAGTTTAAGGTTGCTCGTTATGTACTGACTAATGGTATTCTATGCAGACGAGGAATTATAGCAGGTTTGCAAAGATGTGTGCATCCCACCGAGGTAAAAGATTTGATTGAAGAGGTCCATGAAGGGTCCTGTGGAGCCCATGTAGAAGGTCGGACACTTTTGCAAAGAATGATGACTCAAGGATACTACTGGCCGACGATGAGAGATGATTGTATAGCCTATGCTAAAAAATGTGACAAGTGTCAGCGTTTCTCCTCCATCCGAAGAACTCCCCAAGCATTATTGACACCCATTACTTCCCTTTGGCCATTTGCCATATGGGGAATAGATTTGGTCGGGCCACTGCCGACGACAAGGGGAAGATTTAAGTATCTCGTGGTCGCTGTGGATTATTTTACTAAATGGGTTGAGGCTGGGCCTCTCATTGATATGACGTACGACAAGGTGTACCAATTTATTTGGAAGAACATCATTTGTCGATATGGTCTTCCTCATGCCTTCATCACAGACCATGGAACACAATTTGACAACGAGGAGTTCGCTGCCTATTGTCATCAGTCAAATATCTTGAAGATCCACTCGGCACCAGGCCATCCTCAAAGCAATGGACAAACTGAAGTGACAAATAGAACGCTACTGAATGGTTTAAAAAAAACTGAATGACGCGAAAGCAAACTGGATCAACGAGCTACAATCAGTATTATGGGCTTATCGAACTACTCCCCGAGCAGCCACAGGGGAATGTCCATATATGCTAGCATTTGGAAGTGAACCCGTTATACCCACCAAATTGGGTCTCCCAACACACAGAATACTGAATTTCAATTCCCTTGTCAGCGATTTAATGAGAAGGTTAGACTTGGACATGCTCGAGGAGGTTAGGGAAGAAGCAGCCATTAGAAATGTTGCTTACCAGCAACGAACAACTTTGTTCTACAACAAGAGAGTGAAGAAGAGCGACTTGAAATAAGGAGACTATGTTCTAAAGAAGTTGATTCAAAAGCACAATAAACTGGAAGAAAACTGGCATGGACCCTACCGAGTTAAGGAAGTTGTTCGACCAGGGACATACAAAATAGAAACTTTAGAGGGGGAGGAGTTTAAGAATGCATGGAATGCAGAACACCTGCGCAAATATTATCAGTAATGTAAACTCTCATGTAATGCAGTTTCATCAGTATGAATAAAGTGACAATGTTCTGCCCAGTTCTTTTCTTTTGTTGGAAATTTTTTGCGGAATACTAGTGCTACACACTACTCAGCAAAACTCGGAATACTCAAATATATTCCCGAAAATGCCAACTAAGGTTGGTCGGGAAGTAAATCTATTCCTAAAAATGCCAACTAAGGTTGGTTAGGAAGTAAATCTATTCCCGAAAATGCCAACTAAGGTTGGTCGGGAAGTAAATATATTCCTAAAAATGCCAACTAAGGTTGGTTAGGAAGTAAATCTATTCCCGAAAACGCCAAGTAAGGTTGGTGGGAAATAAATCTATTCCTAAAAATTCCAACTAAGGTTGGTTAGGAAGTAAATCTATTCCCGAAAACGCCAACTAAGGTTGGTTGGGAAGTAAATCTATTCCTAAAAATGCCAACAAAGGTTGGTTAGGAAGTAAATCTATTCCCGAAAACGCCAACTAAGGTTGGTCGGGAAGTAAATCTATTCCTAAGAATGCCAACTAAGGTTGGTTAGGAAGTAAATCTATTCCCGAAAACGCTAACTAAGGTTGGTCGGGAAGTAAATTTATTCCTAAAAATGCCAACTAAGGTTGGTTAGGAAGTAAAACTATTCCAAAAAGTGCCAAAGTTGCTCGTTAAGAAAAAATCCACTAACTATGGTTGATCGGGAATAAAAACCCACTAACTATAGTTGGTCGAAAAGGAAAATTTACCAACCTTGGTTGGTCAGAAACATTTTATAAATACGAGAAAGTGATCGAACAAAATTTTTGATACTTGTAACTTTTTAAATTACTACTAAGTTGATCGACAAATAACACAATGTTGTTATTTATTTTTAACAGATATACATGCACAAATGTAAAGTGTTTTATAATTACAAGACAATGGAAGTCAAGATTTGTAAATAAAATTATTTCATTAAATGTAGAACAAAATACATCAAGAATGAAATACAAATTTATTACATCAAGATTCCTATTCTATTGGTTTCTTCCCCTCTGCTTTTTAAATAGGTTCCTCGCCAGCAGGTGGATCATTTAAAGCATAAGGGGAATTTATGAAGTTAAGATCTTTAAGCATCCTGATGTTCATCACAGATGGTCGATCGAGTAGGTGCTCGGGACGAGATATCTCAATATTGGAATGGAGATTGTAATCGCCAAGGTATTTGGAAATCAAACACCGAGGGATGGCCCGAGCAGGGATCCAACTCATATCAAGCTTGAATGGTGGCACTAGTAGGTCGAGCAGCCCAGGATTATTGAAATCCCACAGGTAATGACCCTGCTCCAGTTACAGTACACCTAATGCATTCAACCATCCCTGTTTGTAATTCTCATTATTTGCATTTTGGATACGATCATCCAAATGGTAGAGATCCTTGTTGTAGCCAGCCATCCAGAATTCTCTGGGCTGCTTGTGGAATTGATATGTCAATCTTTCTAGTTGCTCGTGGAGATTTTTTATAAAGAGTTCTTTATTCTCCAAGACAGACTTCTGCGTAGAAAGCTGCTCGTCCAGACTCCTAATCTTCTTAGACATCTCAGTCAATGCCTGGTTCTTTGCCATCAGTTTGAAGGCCTGGTTCTCTAGAGCAGATTGAGTTCTCTGCTCCTCGACAGAAATCCGAGCAGCTCTTGCTCATCCCCGAGGAGCTCTTGCTCATCCCCGAGTAAATGTAGAAGGGCCAGACCTCTTCAAGGTTTCTAACTCATCCCTCAGGTTGGAGTTTCCGACCTCTAAGAAAGAGACTCCCTCGTCATTCACAGGGACCAAAGCATTTGAGGTGGCAGCTGTAGACTTCAACTGAGACACCTCTCTTTACAGGTTATTATTTTCTTGCTCTAACAACTCAGCTATCTGTCTGTGCTCTTCGACCTCAGCCTTCAAAGTTCTCTCCCTCATATCGTAAGCAACAAATCGTTTATCGTATCCCTTATCAGCACTGATTTGCTAATACTTCTTCTCGTACCCCTCGTGCAAAAGGGCAGTAGATTCCTTATATTGTTATTGAAGTTCTTCAAGAGTGCCTTGGAGATCTTCAATCATATCACAGTATGCTACGTTGTTAGCCACTGCACGATTGAGCAGGCACTTCAAATACTGATAGGCTTCAGTTGTTTGCTCTGAAGCACCTTGATCGAGGATGTCAATGATTTGAGTTTCACTCATGTCTGTATGACCAGCTTTGAAATACTCATTGCATTGCCTTAATAGTTTTGAATCATGAGCAGACAATAATTCTATCCTGGCCAAAAACTAGTAAAGGAAGAAAAATCAATAATCAATAAGAGTACAAATAGAGCATGAAGAAGAGAATCAACAGTATGCATAAGCAAAAGTTCAAATTTTATTACATCATAAAGGAGAAGTACAAAGTTCAGAGTTACATTTGACAAAGAAAAATAAAATAGAGAAAAATTCGAACAACTCTGCACCTTTTGCTTATCTCCCAAAACTTTCTCGGGAGGCTGGGACGAGGAGGTAGGTTGCTCGGATGGAACAGAGGGTTGCTCGGGAAGTGATGGAGGTTGCTCGGATGAAGTAACGGGTAGCTGAAGTTCCTCGCCAGTGGGCTGGATAGCTGGGGGATGAGAAATTTAATCTCCCATCACCATGGAAGATTCCTTAAAGGCAGCTTCGTCCTCCTCTTCTTCTTCAGGAGTTGGAGGGGGGCCTGGGATGTGTCGCTGAAATAGTTCAGAATTTTCATCAACTTTCATCTCTTGCAGAGCAGCGACCCATCCATCTCTAAAGTATTTGAGGCTGCCATATTCCACTTGCGACATCATGGCAGCCAAACCTTTATTCCACCCTTTATCTCAACCAGCGCTGAAAGATTTTTTGACAGCCAATTTCCTCTTTGTCTTCTCCGAGGAAAGCTTCTCGGAAAGAAGATCATCAGCAGCTTTCAATTTATTCTCAACTTCCTCCTTCTAACGACTTACTTCCTTAAGTTGACCCAACTCTTCCTCAACAGCCTTGAGCTTATTTTCAAGCTCCCCAGCATTTTTGAGCTTCCGTTCAAACTCTTTATTATTCTCCTCCAAATCATTTATTTTTTTCTCCAACCCCTTGGAGACCTCAATAACCTGATCTTTCTCCTGCTCGGTCGAGATAAGCCTCTTCTCCCAAATCTCCTTATCATCATCATATTTCTGACGAGAATCTTTCAGAGACTGCGCCAGGCCCATCAAAGCTTCCTCTACACCAGACGAGAATCTTGAAGCTTTAATAGCTTCATCTTTCTTCAGAATTATATTAAAACAGCTCACCAACTGTGAAAAGAAAACGAAAGCAAGTCAGTGCACAGATACAAAAAGGAAAGAATAAAAATTTAAGACTATAGGACTTATAGAAGCAATATGATGAGCTACTAATGTGGTAACCATGTCCCGAGAACGGTTTTCTTTAATACCTTGGATCTCGGGAATGATCCAAGTCTTCACCGAGTTCATAGAAGAGCTCGGGAGAACAAAAGTGGGAACACCACTAGTCGGGGGCTGAGAGATGGATTTAGCCAAATTGATAGAGGAGCTTTTCTTCAGCCTCCTCAGAGGAGCATCAACTTTCTCGACTAACGATGTAGTCTTAGTAGGAGAAATGATAATCACCTCTCTTGGAGCAGCAACCTTGCTCGGGACCACTGGGGGCTTCTCGAAAACCTTCACAGGAGCAGCCGAAGGAGGTGCATCAATTTTCTTTGTCCCCTTTCCTGGGACATCAAGCTTACTTCTCTTTACCTCTCCAGCACCAGAGGAAGATTTCTCAAAAAGGGTAGGAGGTCTTCTTTTCTTCATCCTTTCACTCAAAGGAATATGTGACTCAGTTGAAGAACTTGTAGAGGCTGGTATTGGTTCTGCATCGCTTATCACCGGACGACCAGTAAAAGAGGAGGTGTAACTCTTGTACTGCAGAAAATATGCAGCTGACCTAATATGCTCGTCGCAACAGTATGATGCAAACTCCAGATAAGTTTTAAATGCTTTATGTTAACGTCTGCCTCTTTTGGAGATTTTCTTTTGCTGTCAACTGCAAATAAATAAAAATTAAAATATCAGTGGCACATTTTATCAAACACAAAGGAAGCATAATTTTCAAAATAAAATAAAAAGAACCTATCCCATTGCCATAGGGAGGACATCTGGGACCCTGGTAAACATCATCTCCAGTTAATGGAGGGTGTTGCCAATTTTTCATAACAACCCTGTGCTCAAAGTAGTCCCTATTGGCATCTGGGAGATTGAACACTAAAGCTCTATTTAAAAACCTAGTTTTTAGATAAAAAGTATTATCGCCCACAGCCCATCTATAACAAAACATAATTTCAGGAATTCCTATACGAGTTCCATGAATTTGATTTAATCTATAAACACCGTTAACTATTCTCCACGTATTGGGGGCTATTCTTGCAGGAACCACGTCAAAGTATTGACAGAATTCCAGACATAGAGGGTTTGGGGGAAAAGAAAAGCCACACTCAGCGACAAGGAGACTGGGGAACCAATGTCCCTTAGCCAAACGAAAATAGTCTGAAGGCTCAGAAAGCTCTTCCAAAATAACCCATGAGGGAATAGAGAAATCAGAGAGAAACTTATCAATCAATTCTACAGGATAAACCATGATGAAAGAAGGAAATCAAAGAGAAAGAAGAAAATCTTATAGGAAAGGGATGAGTCTGTTGACAACAAATGATGAAAGAGATGAACACACAGGAGAGAGAGACGATGGAAAACTCAAAGAGACAAATTTGAAAAAGTAGAAGACGATGGGATTTTCTGCAACGTTTAAATACTTTGCCTTCGGAAAGGGTAAAATTAATGATTACAAAAAGAGACGATTACGTTACCGGCGGCTAAAAAGACAAAAAGGGCGCGGGAATCGAAGCGATTAGAAAAATTCAAAAAAGATCGATTCTACGAATTTAGAAGGAGAAATAAATACAAAAGAAACTACTCCTAAATTTCAGGATGACCATTTAAAACCGCCATATTTAGAGAAAGAATGTTCCACACTCCTCAAATTTCGAATGATGAAACATTGGGGGCTTCTGTTGATACCAGATTTAGTCTGCTGACATGGCTCAATTGAGTGAAAACACGTGGCAATCTGCGTGGTAACAACAAACACTTTCGAATAACACCTTGACTCCGAGGAACCATACTACAACGAGGAACTCTGCTTCCCCGATCAACTCAGACGCTCCGACCAACAAGAACTTTACAAGGAACTTTTGAGTATCGAGGAACTTTTGAGTACCGAAGAACTTAGGCGGTCCGAGCTGCACCTCGAACAAAGCATTAATAGCAGGATAACCAATAGATTGACTGCGCATTAAATGCTTATTATTATCATACAGATGTATACGCTTAAGAGGCATTAAATGTATTACCCTTTCACATTACAGCCTTAGGGCTATAAATACATTGTATTATCCTCATTGTAAAGGGACCGAAATTTCTTGAGAAAACTTGTAATCGAGAATTTCCAAACAGTCAGCAATAACAGAAACAGTGGACGTATGCCATTCTTATAAGGCTGAACCACTTTAAAATTTCTTTATCTCATTTTATTTTTCTGTGATTAAATAATTAGATATAATCTAATTTTTTACATCAATAGGGATATTAAGTTGTATGTCATTTGATTTTTGTTTGTGAAGCATAATTCAGATTTTTTTTGTATGTATCGGTATAGACATAGGGGGAGATTTGTAAGGAGATTCTTTTATAAATGTCTGAGTTAGAATCTAGGAATTCTCTTTCAGTCCTAAATGATCATTAGTATATCTGATAACGCTTGATTCGGCACTTCAACACGTTCATCTAGACGGCCTTGATCCAAATCCACACATATATCATCTTCATACGTGCATCATGCAACATGCAACGTACTCTTCAACCGTTCCCACTACTCCACCCACGATTATGGTAAAATAATTTATTTGGAGTGTTTATTATTTACATAAATATTTGGGAAATTTTTATAAAATATTTTTAAAGGGATGGAACGTTTTTACTTCGAAATATGAATTTTTTCTAAGTGTAGAGGCGAAGGGAAAAATCTCGCTGACTTCGCTCGAACGAGATTGGCTAGTCGTTCGCGCGACATAGCCATCTTGCACGAAGTCGTTTGAGCAACGTGGGCTGATGTTCGAGCGACACATGTGCCTCGTTCGAGCCACGCATTGCCGCAATTTTTGTATTTAAAGAAGTGTCATTATATACATTTTTGAAGTCTTTTGGCAGTGATGTTTCTACAAATATTCTGCCCATAAAAAGACTTGATATTTTCAAGGTTCAATGCCTTTTTGATTCACAAATCCTTGCCAAACATTTGTGTGAATCTGTAAACCCTAAATACAATTGTTCTAATCATCTTGGAGTAACCTTGTGGAGAAGAAGGGTCTTTATCCACTACTAATATTGGAGTTCTTACGGGACCTGTTGTTGACAAACTCCGCCTCGACGAACCGACGCCTGCGGGTATTCATGCGTCAAAATTGTATGTTGCTGTAATTGTAAGTCGTTACATATTATAGTAAATAAATGGTTTTGCCCCTTTGGGGGATTTTACTACATATTGTGATTGACTTTTCATGGTTGGTTTTATTTATATAGTCTATCACAATTTGGTTTCAAGAGTTTGGATTTTTCGATTTAAAAATTGGAATTTAATTAAACAAGTTAATCATTAATTGTTGTCGCGCTCTCACTAGTCGTTGCGAAATGTATTAAATTTAGCTACAAAAGGTACTTCGTTCCCAAAAGGTAATATTTTACTTCAAAATGTAATTCGCAGTTACACAATTCATCAGTAAATGTACATTCTCTTGTGGCTGATATATTTTGAGGAGTTGCTAAAGTTATGGTACATATCGGTTGACCAAAGATATAAGGTCATACATGAGAGAACTAAAATCTATAAGATAGATATGGTTTTGAAATGTCTATAAATTTCCACAAGGGTTACAAGGTGAATACATCCGAGTATGATAAAAATATTCAAAAGCAAGTTGTTATTTCATTGAAATTTAAGGCCTCTTAGTATTATATGAATACTTCAATGTAATTTCAAAATACAATACATAAATCTGGATTAGTTAAACACAATACCTTAAAGGATAAGAAATTATATTTTAAAATACTTCACTCACTTAAAATGATCAGTAACATACTTACAACTATGTTAAAATCTAAACACAATTAATATAGAACAATTAATAAACTATGAGGAAACGCCTTAGTCAATATTAATTTTCATTACAAAATGGAGTCTTCTTTTTCATTCAATTAGCTAAAACTTATGCACTTGCATAACTTTGGTATCTTTAAATTCTTGCTATGTACATGTGTCTAGATTTCGGTAAAGCAGATTCTTTGTACAACTTTCCTATTAACATCAAACGACAAATATAAATAATAAAAAAAATATAAATAAATGAAGGCATAATGGAAAAATTAGTTGAGCACATAAATACCTGGAGTCCTTAATTTCTTAAAAATTCTTCTTCCTTCGTTGAGCTATAGTGGCCAACAGAGTTTCATGAGAGAATTATCCGAAGTGGGTTTACCATTAATTAAAAGAAAATAGTACAAAAAATATATTAGCGTGACCACACACTAAAATAATCAAAAACTATTGAGAACGTGAAGGCTGAAAACAAAAGAAACTTAATAATATGCATTTCTAAATTGATGAAATTATATAATTAGTTTTGTTTATATATCATTGAACACAATAATGGGAGACGAAACTAAGGCAGAGTAGAGGGGGGCCATGGCTGCCCCTAAAAGTTTCAAAACTTGAATTGTCTTTTTGAAGAGATAAATTGTAGGTATCTTTTTGTAACTGAAATATTTATTACAGTCCAGATTCTGTCCCCTTTGTTCATCATAATTCTCCTCAATTATAATTTATAAACCAACAAATAATAAATATTCAACTTCCAAGCCTAAATTTCAGATGGTCTCACTCATGTTACTCTTCCAACTTGAACATACTATTTCTTCTATATGCAAATCGGTTACAATATGTAGTTACTCACAAACATGGCATTAGACTCAAGGATAAATAAATAGAATTAAAAATTACAATACCATAAAGAACACATGTAGGAAATGAATTTCTCACTTAAGGTTTCCCACATTAGTCTGCCATGGCTACTCCTCAGATGATAAAAAAGACACAACAACCCATTGATATAATGATTTAATAAAACTCCATATCTCTCCTCTCATACTATAATTATCCCATCCCTTTTCAACCCAATTTATATAGGCTACAAGAATACTTCAATATAATAATAACATAATCATAGGATAGAGGTAGAAAAAACCATTCAAAATAGGGGCCGAAAAAAGACCAAAAAAATGGGGACTTCGATGTTCAAATTCATAACTTAATGTGTGAGGAACCAAAATGGTTTTATATGAATATTAAAGTAAAATTTCATAAGGAGAAGAAGATATTGAAAATGTGTAATCCAACATTTAGATTTGGTGTTCTTAGATGAATCATCATTTTGAGTCCATATTTTTTTTATTCTCTCACTATAAATTTCTATCATCAGGAATAACCCATAATCATTCTCTGTGTAAGTAAAAAAGGGTCTTGCAAGGAAAAATGAATACCTCAACTGGAAGTTCCATTCATTTCAGCAGAAACATTGTGGAGATGGAGACTTGTGAATGATTTATTCATAATAAGAGAAGGTATTTGGAAGGGTTTTATGCTCGGATTGGAAGGAGGATTAATATTTATGTCAATTAAATGTGAGGGAGAAGAATATTGAATTTTTTAAAGTGGGATGGCATATCCGAAATTTTATATTTTAGGGGGCTAGTTTTTTCATATGACCGTTATAAGTAGATTAGCCTCTTTTTAGGTAGTAAAGATAAAGTGGAGTTTGATTGTAGATGGTTCAAGTATTCTGGTCATTTATCTTTTTATTTTTGTACTTGTAGAATTATTTTAAATAATAATTCTTCCGTAATGTCTTCCATACTTAAATAAAAATAAGAATCACTTTGGCTAATGAAAGGGTACTGTAGATAGACAGAGTCAATATTATTAAAATGGCTAATCAAAATGACATCTTTTATTAATTATAAACTAAGGACTATTGGAGATTTGGGTCCTCTGTCTTTGGTGAAGTCCATCATTCACTACTTCTAAGACGACAAAAATTCGATAGGAAAGAGAGAGAAATAAAAAGTCTCAATGAGGTTTAATTTTTATAATTGTATTTAAATCATAGAGGAAGATCTAATCATTGGAATATTCGGAAACTAAAACACAATCTTGCCAAAGACAAGACGAAGATGCAATCCCAAAATTAGCCCGATCAGACATCATTAAGTTTTACTGCTTCAATAATCTTTTCAGTTATGACAAGATGGAGGTATAAGAATGAATGCTAAATTCTTAGCTATGGATCGAGGTATGTGATTAGATTATCATTGATTATAGGTGAAAATCATGAAGTTCAAGATTCTAGGCTTTATCGATTTTTTTTAATATTCTACAAAAATTAAATTAAGTTTTACATGTGGTATGAGGGCCATAGTTTAAGAGTCATGATTTTTCTAATTTATGAATGACGGACAAAAATCGATTTAGCCTTTTATGATTATCGAATTTTTAACATTTCGTTTTGATATCATGCCACAAATAAGATAAGTTCTTGGAATGTATGTGCTTTTGTTATTGAATTAAGGTATCCATCATATTATATATTGATACATTTATCTTATGGTCTATGCATGATGATTAGGCACCTACTGTACTACATTAGAACTTCTTTTGTGAATTGATGCAAGCTCTTGAGTCTGACAATGGTTATGAGTGTTATACCTTTTTGTATAGTTCATTATTTATTAAATAATAATAATGGATTTATATTTTTGTTAAGATTACCTAATGCCCACACACTGAATATCCATGTTAATTAATTTATCATGATACTTGTTTCTCACATCTATTGATACAATTATTGATTTTCTTTAGTTCATTTATCGTATTGACTTTTTATTTTGCAATATCACTTAAGAACTGTATTCTTATGTTTATATTATACCGTCATGAATTTTTATCACTAACATAATTGTGTTCATAAGAATTTTATTGTTTCACAACAACCTTATGCTTTATAGGTTAAAATTATTTAATAACCTTAAGAATGACATCTTATTATAAAAAATTATATTATTATGACCTAATGATAAAAGTGAGTCCCTACGAAATTTTGATATACATACCAACTAGAATGATGTCAAAGATACTAAATTAACCTAATGATTTATATGAGCCCCTATCTTAAACGAATCTTGGATTTATGATTAGGGTCATACGGGAAGGATGGTGAAATTTTGATATTTTAATCATGTCACATAGTTAATTCAATTACTTTAATCAGATAGAGTTGGTTAAGTAACACAATGGAGTAATATATTATTTGATTAAAGGAAATAGTGTTTTTCCAGAGGTTCATATTTCAGAAATGGTTAAAGGAAATAGTATTTGACCAAAGGTTCATATTTTCTTAAATTAATTAATATGTCACTCAATTATTATTTTGAATAAAGTATCAGCAATTTGTGAATTAAGTATTGGTTACCGTGATGTTTTAGTGATTGATTATGGCATCATGTATGCGGCTTAAAATAAAATATTGACCTTATTATTAATAATTTTTTTTATTCATTAAGGTTGAACTAATATATGCAATTGTCTTTAGTTTAGTTTGTTATCCATATTACTTATAGTTTGGGGGTCACCAAAGTGGCCCAACTATAATGATTTCATGGATACTATATTGCCCATATTTAATTTAATATGCATATTATGTACGGTTCGGTAGTCACCAAAGTGACCCAACTGGAGGGCTTCCTTTAAAAATTATATTATAATAGACTCACTTAAAGATTATGGTAGGTTGGTGGTGGCCTAAAAGTACACCACCATTAAGTTTGTCAATACTCGCATAAAGATTATGGTAGGTTTATGGTCGCCCAAAGGTAATCACCATTATATTTGTTAATCATTGAATATTTATGGTCATTAAAAGGTAAATTAAATATTTATTTTGATTAATGAGTATGAAAGAGGAAATTTGTTTACATTATTTGTAAGATTTTACTCAAATTAATATTCATATTATGAGTAATAATTCGGTAGTCAACAAAGTAACCCAATTATAATAGCTATGAATATTAAATTTGAAAGTAAAGATAATGGCAATAATTCATGGGTACTAATATTTCTTAATTTAATAGTATTCATGAATATAAAAAGGTCACGTGAATCACTTGAAATTAAATATAAATACAAATTAGTATTTATGGTTGCTTCCCAAAGTTGATCATAGTTATACGTTGTATTGATATTTTTAACTATTATGAAAGTCTTGTAAACTCAAATATTTAAAGCAATGAGTTATTAATTTTTTTTTTTTTATAATAGCATCTCTTCATGTTTTCTCAAATTACTTGTTTCATCCATTCCAATCATTATTGGGACAAACTTAGGTGTGCTAGATTTATTTAACACCACTAATTGACAGGTCCATTAATATTCTCTATAATACTCGCAAGAGATTGAGCATATTAAACATTATAGTTACACAAAATAAACTCCCTTAGACTAATAATGTTATATGTTTTGGAAATTATGTAAATGATGCCTATGATGTGATAAACATGGACGCTTTAAGATAAGTTGTGTGAAATATAACGTGTGATATGAAAATAAATGGCAGTCCTTAACTTTTGTATGCTTCAAATCAAATTTAAGTGTTAAAAGACATCTTTCTAATTTGATACGTGGTGGTTTATTAATGAAACTTGAAATTAAGGTATTTAGTGATTTCATGGAAATTAATTTTTGACTTTCGAATTTTTCTTTAATTTCGAATTCTTCGCGTTTTGGGGAGATTCATCATTTAGATATTTTACAAACCCCTATGTTTTTAAAAAAATTTGAAGTTTATTTTTCTTGTCTAAACCTAATCGTAATAAATCACGGTTTGTTTAATTTAAAGTTTGACTATATATTTGATTAAACCTTTCGACTTACATCATAAGGCTAAACTAAACATAATATTTTATTTTTGATTCCTTTATATTGTGGCATAACGGATGAGTTATGTATCCATATAATATATGAAAGAATTGGTATAATATATAGTTCTTAAAACTTAAATTTTCTGATTTTATTACGTGTATAGATTGTATAAAGTGTTAATATTTATGCACAATAATCGATGGTCACAAGAAATAAATAAACTTTTGAATGCATTCACACATATATTTGGAAACTTTTGAGGTCCCTTATTTTACTACCCTTATATATTATTTTCATATTATTGGCATATTTATTCCTTATATGATAAATTTCAATCTATGAATCTTGTTAAAATTAATATAATTGGAATTAAAGGGAGAATGGTGAAAATCATTAGGATTTAGTGAATGTGACACCCCGCCTAATTAAATACCGTGCGATCACTCCTTTATTAAATTAAAATCAAGGTGAACAGTTGGTTTATTCTTAGCATCACTGTCGAAAAATACTTTTCCAAATTTAACACCTTAATTAATTAAGCTAAGTGTTAAAACCATTTTAGACATTACATTCCAAATTCTATTTATAACCAATGATTTAAAAACTTTACATCATTAAATATTAAAGAATCACACCACAATTATCCTGGAACATATAATCCAAATAATTTAAACATTCAACTAGTTGAATCCAACATTTAATATTTTAAATGAAAACATCCTGGTAATAATAAATCCCAAAGTGCAAGTACTGGAAATAAAAGGATTACAATATCCAATAAAACAACTGAAAAATGGAAAGGACGACACGAGCCCAACTGAAATAAATAGTGCTAAGAGTGGAATCAAATGAATGAGGCCATCTAAGCAAGAGGCCTGCAACTCCCACCTAAGCTGCAGCGCGTTCCTTCCAAAGGATCCTATGCAAGATGCCCCTGTGGCTGGGCACCTGAAATATATACATATATATATACACAAGAGAGAAAGGAAATAGAAATGGGAGGGAGCCCGATAGTGTAAATGATTTAAAATTTATTTAGCAAGTATTTAAAATGTTTACAGGCCAATGCAACAACATATTAGTGCGACACTCTCTTGAGAATTTCTCACCTCTCTTCTAATGTGCACGCCTATCGTACTAACCTTCCCAACGGTTTAACTTATCTTATCTTAAGTTTCTCATAAGATTTAAACTAAACAATTCAACTGTTTAAGAAGTAAATTTCATTTGATCACAAAGTTCTCATTTAAACGTTATTTGCTAATAAAGTTTTTCCAGAAATATACCATTATGCTTTTCAAAACAAGTATTTTCGAGTTGAAGTCATGATTCATTTCTTACTTACCATAAACACAATAGGGAGTTCTAAACTTTAGAAATTCATATATATATATTAAATACTCGTATAATATATATATTCTAACAGCACCCCACATAAAAATTATGGTGCGAGCATACTCTGCTGTCCAATCCCCGTATTACTCGTACTAAGGGAAATACATGTTCGAAATCACTCTCGAACTATATTAACACATACACAAACAATATTGAGGCGAAGCATAAATTCCAAGTCTCCAAGAGGTCAGTACATACCCTCACGTCTCTTAGGACCGTCTGACCATCGATCAGATAGCCTGTACCAAGGATACCTCTCTTCTAGGGTACAAGTCAATATCCCCCGTAAAGGTCCCATAGAGATAAGACTGTCCCGGCGCGGTAACCTCAGGGATAGCAAGTAGCGCGGGCATGATTTTCACATGTATATAATATATGCATTCACACAGTCATATAAATATACTACTTTTATCATATCAATTTAGGTTCATCTCATAACCGATAAGTACGACATTTATCCTTATTTTCCCACTATTAGTTATCACGTATAACGGTTCGTCTCTAACTTTAATTTGAGGGATTATTCCAACTTACTACGTAACACTCATGGACTCTATCCTCCCAAGTGTAAAATTCAATAGATATTCATCTATTTTCCATCGTAACTAGTTTACGTATCTCTTCCTTTAATGCAAAATTCCATCATCTCTTATATATAAGCACTCCAAAAATGCAAATCTCGCCTTACATTAAAGGTCTCATAATCATTAATAAGTCCTACTGGTCATCTATATCTCCTAAAATATTTTAATAAGGTTGTCTAAGGATTATTCTTCATTTAGAATTAATTCAACTATTTAAAAAGAGGGAAATATAAGTCTGCCATAAGGGGTCGATCGATCGAGGGCTGGGGCTCGATCGATCGAACCTTCGATCGATCGAAGCTCTTGGCTCAATCGATCGATCAAGCAGGTATGGCGAATTCTACAGGAAACCAGTTACGGGTTCTATCACACAACCTCATCCAAATCCATATTTTTCATTCCCAATCGCCCAAAAAATTGTACTACTAACAGTATAAACTCATATTATACATCTTCTACGTCATGCAAATTTTCATCAACAACCATGGATTAATAGGCCAAAAACTCATATTAATCTCAAGAACCCTAGAATTTCATTAACCTTGTTCTAATCAATCTTTTCCAGAATTTTCTTCTTCTAAAACATCATAAATTCGTGGTTTAACCTCTACATATGCAAGGGGATTTCCAGATTTCCATTTATATCATTACTACATGCAATTTCCTATCTCCAACTTGGGTTTTCTTCCATGAAACTCATCCTAATCAACCCTAGACTAACATGAGTGATGCATTAACAAAAATAAGCAAGATAAACACTTTTCTAGAAATTTCAAAGTTCTGATTTGATGACGAATTTGGTGTGGTTGCGTTCCCCGTCGCGCGATCTACGCGTTGGTGGTGGTGGCGGCGCAACCGGATGAATTTTCGGTCTAGAATTGCTTTGAAAGCTCTCTTTTTCCCTCTCCTATGGCCGTCACTTGTCTTTGGTTGTGTTAACCCTAGAAGGAAACCTTAGACATCTGATATAACCCTTGAAATTTCGTGGGTTTAATTACCCAAAATTACAAAATGTCCAAAATGCCCTCCCGGGGTACTAATTAAGCCTAAAAACGCTCGAGACCCAAACTAAACCCCCGCGTACACTTTTTTGACTATCTCGACCCTTACGGACACTTTGGCGCACTCAAAACGACTATACGAGCAACTTATAATTTATTCACTTTTATTAATCAACATTTAGTCCCGACGCGACAGGGGTGCGTCCCGACTCAAATTTCCAATATTGTCATTTTATTCACTCTTGACATATAATAGAATCGATATTATACTACTTTACTCATTAGTAATATTCAACAACAAGTTTCCCATAATTACTAACTCACATCACGTTAATAATTATAAAGTGATTAATTTTCGAATTTATATTAAATTAACAACTCACATTAAATTTAATAAATCCCCAAATTAATATAGCATAAAAATATGGGGTATTACAGTGAATTTAAGCTAAAATCTATAAAATTTTCATCATTTGTTCCCAATACACATTTCAATAATGTCCCAATGTAATGGTGTATTTTAAAAGGGAAATTATACCCTTATGAACATGGTTAAAAATTTGTTATGTAATATTATTTTGCTCATATACTTATGGATGGATGCTCTTAAAACTGTTGTATGTATCTTAAATAGGATTGTTAGTAAGGTAGCTCCAAATATTCCTTTTGAACTAGGGAGAGAATGAAAACCTAGTTTAAGATACCTTCACGTTTAGGGATTCTCAGCGGGAACGATAATTCACAATCCACGAGAATGGAAACTTAACCCGATAACTATTAGTGATTTCTTTGTTGAGTGATAGAAAAATTAAAGGATATAGGTTTTTTTGCTCTATCCATATTACAAGAATTATTAAAATTGATAATGTTAGATTGATTAAGAATGGTGAAATTAGTGGGAGTGATAAAATTATGGATGTGATTATTTAATTTTTTTTTGTATAATTTTCCTTACTAAGAGTTCATAATGAAATTGTTATGGCTTATAATGTTGTAGGAATTAACAATACCCAAAAACAAATGAATATTGACATAATGACCCCATAATGAGTCAAATAATCACCCCCATAATGATACTATCACTAATAAATCCATTATAGGTTCACCATAAGAAGTAGCATTAAGAACATCCTAAGGTATTATAAGGTTCTCTATTTCGAATGATTATGCGGGGTATTTTCAAGAATCTAAGTTTAACTGATGTGATGTTAATGATCGGATTACATATAAAAATAAACTTAAGAAAGTTTTTCGCTATTTTAAGTTTAATGATACTATTATGCCTTTTTTCTTTAGAGAAAACATCACAATTATTGTATGTTCCTTGAGATCGGTGGGAGTAAATTTGTATATTAAAATTTATTTTCTTGTGTATTATGAGAGTTTATTGTATAAATGTTTATTTGAGATAATTAAGCTAAACAATAGATTGCATGCTCACATTAAGAGAGACAAATCGTTTAAGCATGCTTAGTTATAAAGAATCAAGTTCCTCTTAGTATCGGATAGTATAAAATTCACTCTTTATTATTGAATAAATGGGTTGATGTTATGAGAGAGTCTGATATAATCCATTATTATCTATATCTATAAAATAAGTGTTGTAGTCGACTTTGAGGCTAATATTTATTATTGAAGAAATTTTCTAAACTTAGCAGGATTATAAGTTGCTTAAAACAACGCCCCAATAATTTTCTTCTATATAGAAAATAGTAAGATATTGTCTTGTTGTTAAGGAAGTGTCTCAGAAAAAATAAATGTCATCTAATTGTATTAGTTCTTTGTGGATCTACAATGAAGTCACAAATACATTTATGATAATTCTTTGAATTCTCCAATAATGATTGGTTATGTATTTGGCATTTTGAGCTCAATATGTATGTTTATGATATTTCTAGTCTTCACTAGTATCTGCATGAAGGTGAGTGATGAATGTGACAAAAATAGTCTTTTATATAAGACATTATTGAACAATTATTTAATGACCCAATTTATAAACCTTATTGAATGAGTTATTAATGTCGTGGTACATAGAATCGCTCATGCTCTTAAATTAGTGTATGTGATCAATTACTCGTACTAATGGTTTGTTTGATTAAGGTGTCTATGAAAAAAATCATTTAAGGATGGCTCAAAGATTATTACGCACCTTATGATAATTATGGACCAAGTGGGAGAGTGTTATAATTATTTTAAATAATAATTCGTTTATAATGTGTTCCATAATTAAATAATAGAAAGAGTCATTTTGCTAATGAAATGATACTCCAAATACCAAGAGACAATGTTATGAAGATGGTTAATAAAAGGACATTTTTGATTAATTAAGGGGCTAAGGACTCTTGTATATCTACGATGATGAACGGTTGAGATTAAGTGACTTTTGGAGATTTTGTTCCTCTATGTGCCTATAAATAAAGTGGTGAAGCTCACCATTCACTAATTCTGAGATTAAGTGTCTTTTCTATATATTTATAAAAAGTGCCAATTCAAATTAAAATACCTTGACACATGGGATATAAATGATTTTACAAACCACCACCACCACCAATGGCCTACATTTTTATTCTTTGAGTATTATCAAAAGAAGATGGCTTTATGTTTATAAATTGAGGATATCCTGAAAAATAAAATTTAGAAATTCATTTGTTTGGCAACCAATTTAATCTAAACTAGTTTGGAATAAAAAGAAGAAAAATATTAAATAGAGAACGTTTCTTATATGGTTTCAACAAAATACATAATTTGGTCACAACAAATAATATTGTCTACCAAAAAATAGAGGTATTCTAGCAAAAAATATCATTTCAAGAAATAGTTGATCATTGATCACAACTATATTTATTAGCACGATTAACCGATCCCCCATAGAAACAAACGTGTACAACTATTGGCCCCAATTTCAAACGCATTTAGTCTAAGGCCATGTGCACGTGATTATATTATTTTTCAAACATATTTTCCCCTGATCCTTATTTTATCCTTTTTTGTGAAAAATTTCAATTAAATATATCTCAAAATACAAGTCCGTTTAATCAAAAAAATTATATATGTGGAAAGTCTCAATGAGATCTATCGAAAGAGATCCATAAAGGATACATAATTTTAAAGTTTGAAATTCAAAATTTCGCAGTGAAACTTTTGGCGAGTTTTCCAGTGGTAAAATTTCACAGTGAGAAATATCAATGAGAACATTTACAGGGAAAAATAGTAGTGTGAAAAGTTTAATATTTCACGTTGTCTATATATATATATATATATATATATATATATAGCAGAATGCCCATGCCTGAAGGCATGAAAAAAAATTCCAAAGTACATAATCGTAAAACGGGTTCCAACATGCATAATTGTAAAACGGAAAAAAAATTGTTTTCCAACAAAACAAAATGTAATTTATGTCTAGTTTTATTACAATTTCCATTGTTTTAAGGACTATCAAACCTCTCACCCACCCACAGGTATGAATTTAATTTATTCGTGATCTTCTAACTTTCCTCGAGTTTTTGAAAAGGGGAAGAGACACAATTGTGGAGTGTTAATAACATATTTAGTGTATAACAACTACGACACACATGGTGCATTTATGTCTACTTTTCTACTATTATTAATATGACTGTAGGTGGGCTCCACAACCATTTTGTAAGAAGTGCAGAAGGTACATAAATTTTTCAACTCACATAATACACAGAATATCTAAAAATATTCTACAAAAGTTTATTTATTATACAAAATTTTCAAGCCTAAACATGTTTACACACAATAGATTACAAAATTTCACCACCAAAATTTTCATATCGCTATCACCATTTCTCTCCTTGAAACCTTCTCACCTTTTAAACCCTGCACTAAAAAAGCAAAGATAAAGATCACATGGGTTCAATTTCAATTATCTCCACCAACTTTACTAACCTATAATATATCCACCAAAGCAAAAAAATTCTAAATTCAAAAACTCCATCCCTAAAACAACAATGAAAAACATGTGTCAAAACTAAAGTTTCAAAAATAACTTGATAAAGAAAAAAGCATACCAAGTATAACAATATATATTGATTCAAAAGGAGAACGAAAAGGTAACAAATTAAAGTCAAAATACCCCATATCCTCTTGAATGTATACATTCCAATAAAAGCCCAACTTTTTAGATAGATTAATGATACTGAGCCATTCATAAAATTTCTCGTCATCATTTCCTAGACTCAACACTTAAAATCTGAGTTTCCAAACTACAAATAAAAGTTGCTCTATATGTTCTAAAGACAAACGTGAGTTTTTTTTTACCTTAGGTGCGTCTCAAAATGCCTCCTGTACCTCGAGTATTTATACAAAAAAATATTCAACAAAAACACTAAATTTAACATTTATGTTTATAAAAGTAACTTTTTTCAAACCTGTGTACCCTGAAAATTTTACAACTCTATAAACATTTGTAAATTGCATTTCCAAACTACCCATAGATAATGAAAACTAACTCATGAAGTATTAAAAAACAAAGCTTCATACAATAGAAATTACCTTAGCTACCTTTTAAAATGTGTTTGAATTTAAGACATAGTTCCCATAACAAAGGCATACGAATGTGAGCATCACATTGAAATCAGCTGCTGAATAAGGGGAGCAAAGACATTCACCATCAAATTTACATCAGTTGCTCAATAACATTTGGTATCTATTTATAATAAATCTGTCATGATTCTCAAAATTGATTGACTCATGCATTGTTTAATAGTAACCTACACAAAAAATAGGAAATAAAACAGCATTCAAGATTGCATGTCGTTACTTATATTTGGAA
Source organism: Sambucus nigra (assembly GCA_949130495.1). Taxonomy (NCBI): domain Eukaryota; kingdom Viridiplantae; phylum Streptophyta; class Magnoliopsida; order Dipsacales; family Adoxaceae; genus Sambucus; species Sambucus nigra. The sequence goes on along the minus strand of OX422207.1, from coordinate 635,296,335 downwards.
ATCATAAGAAAGGATCAGTAGAGCATGTATTAGTATCGTGATAGCTATAACAATACATAGATCAAAGTGAACTGTAAGAAGCATAAAACATATTTACAGATGATGGACTTCGAATGCTTAGAGAATTACATCGTCTTAGGTTGGTTGGCAAAGATCATCAGGCAATGACTTTATATTCCCACAACCACAGAATATAAGTGTTACATGGCTGATCGAATGACCTCCTTTTGGAATGAACTCTAGGCTCGAACAGTTCCACATTACCAGTATGACGATGTTTCCTCTAGGCAACGCCGTTTCGAGTGATGGTGCAATGGGCATTATAGGTAGTGATGAATTGCAAACATAACACACAGGTTGGTGAAACAATAATTCTCAAAATCTGTCCTCGGTCACTTTTACGAACTTTTAGTTCCATAGTTCCACCATTGGTAGTGGGTAGCACATTGAGGACTTCCATGTCTCGGTAATCACGAACCCATGATGACGATCCTTCATGATTTCTGCAACCTGGAAAGAAAATAACCAATAAATCCATATAATATTCTTAAGGTACAGTACTAAAAATCGAGTAATAATATGAAACCAAATGAACTTACCTTATTAGGATCTAGACCAATAAATCCAAGGGCGTGTGCTACCACGCAAGTGAAACTATGAGAAATAAAATCAATTCCAATGGAATCCAAGGGCTTGTGCTTCCATAATTGTGTTATAACACCAATATATTTATAGCAATTATTGACAGGCCTGTCAACATTCAATTCAGTTTGACGAAAAAGCTCCCACAATTGTTGACAGGGATCCCAAACAGTTCTAGATATATTTATAAGCCCCCACTATATGTTATAACAGTAATATATTTGTAAGCTCCCACCATACATCTACAAAATAAGAACTAGAGCTACTCTGATCATTAGGATCAAACGACTCAGAGTGAGAGAGTTCAACTGAGGATTTTGCAGCATAAGCTGCTGATTCAAAATCCACCTGAGCCGCATCCTTTACATCCCCATAATTTTTATTTCTTCAGTTCGTAACTTTCTATTTTTGAATGAGAACTAGGGCTACTATGATCATCAGGATCAAATGACTCAAAGCAAGAGAGTGCAACTAAGGATCTTGCAACAGCAGCTGCATAAGCTGCTGATTTGAAATCCACCTAAGCCGCATCCGCTACATCCCTATACTTCAATTTCTTAGGTTCGTAACTTTTTATTTTTGAATGAGAACTGGGGCTACTCTGATCATCAGGATCAAACGACTCAGAGCGAGAGAGTTCAACTAAGGATCTTGCAGCAGCAGCTGCATAAGCTGCTGATTCGAAATCCACCTAAGCCGCATCCGCTACATACCTATACTTTCTCCTCCCTTTCATTAAATTAGAGAAATTCTCAAAATTTTGTGTCACGTGAGTCATATAAGGGCTCAGTGCATCCTGAATTCACTTGTAGGTCTGATTTAGGCTGATTTTGCTTCTTATCTACATCCAAGATCTCCAGAATCCTCCCACTACCGACAAATCGTCGTCTTATAAAAGCTCTTACTACCGAACGACGAAGATCCACCAGACTCCGAACACTGCTTATGAATTATGATTAAAAATGTAAGTCTTTAAAACATAATAACATATCAATAGAAAATATAGACATTCACTGATGCACATAACAATACAAAACAAAGGATTTAGATCAATTTGCCTCCTCAAAGTAACTGAAAAAGACCTTCTGGATAAAAATAACTGAAAACAGCCTTATGTGAACACTTCTTGACTGGTCAGTGAATTCTTCTCGGCTAGATTAAAAAGTGTTCATCTACTAATTTGATAACTCAAAATAAAAAAAGAACGTGAATATATATTATCGTAAATTGTGTGAAATAGATCAGGAATTACAAAGTAACCAAATTAATATCTTAAAAAATGATATCACGTGAATTTCAAGCAACCAATTTTATTAACCAAATATGATTCATTCTTATTAACCAAATATGATTCTTTATTAACCAATTTTATTAACCAAGTATGATTCTTTCTGATTGTCCAAAGCACACAAAAACATACGAAAAAATATTAGCGTTATTATTTCCTGTGCATATATTCGACTCTGAATGAACCTAGTATGTAAGAACATAAGGTTATTAAATAAATGTCCATGATAATATCACACCTCTGCAACAAAACACATTTGAAGAATACCACCAAACCATCAATATGGATTCAACTTAGTGAAACAAATTTAACTGAGTAATATCATGTAAAAAATCAAGGGAATATTTGTGAAGTTTGGGGCTGCACTTCTCCCTTTAACTTATTTCCCATTCTTTTGTGAACTTATTCAATTCGTTCTTTTACATGGGAGGTGAGTCATTGGAAACTTAGTAATCAAGTACTACATTCTAACAAATCTATAATGATTTTCTCTCATCTAAATCAGGTAGCACGTTATCAAAATCTTCAAACCTTTTTTTATAATAATGGATATTTAGAATCTTGTTGCGTACCTTCCACGGGGTGGCATCATGTTCTCTGTCATATACGGGTCGGCATCAAGATGTCTGTCATCTTCGGTTTCATCAACTAAAAGACAAGGCCGAAAATGATAAAGACACTGTTGGATTCAATGTATACTTCCATTGTAGTTCATTATACCTGTTAAAATTAAACCAAATAATTTGTTGAACTCTAAACAACCGAAAAAAGTATTATGATTAGTTTGATTTAATAATAGACTTGATATAAAGACCAATTACAAAATTTCATTTCAATTCAAATAGTATGGGTACCATTTATGCAACTCTCTTCCTCCATCAAGTTCTTTAATTCTCATTCTTTTTTTGACAACCTACCCAATGAGATAAGGAAGTAAATGCTAGAGTGATTCATCTATTTAATTTCAAATAATATATATTAGAGTTCAAAATTAGGATTTTAAACTAAACAAACATAATATTTAACAAATAAGACCCAAACAAACCAAATCAACATATGAAAAATGAGAGATGGACATATTCAAACAATGGTAGTAGGGTACCTTCAAGCAATGCATATTCAAGTAATAGGCAACTATGCATATGATAAATAATCTTAAAAAATCATATTGTAGTTCTAAAATGGTCAAAACTAATTATAATTGCTTGGAATCATTTTAACAAACATCACGTGTGCAAAAAAAATACATCTTGGTACATGAGCTTCAATACCTTGATCATAGACAAACGTTCAGAAGGATAATAAGTGTTGTTTGACGAAAAATTCCCTGTTAAAACACTACACCAAATTTTCTGAATTGTCACTGTCATTGACCTTGACAAGTTGGACTTGTCAAGGTCAATGACCGTGAAAATTTTAGGGGTGATAATTTTTTTTGTCACGTAATTGTCACGGTCATGTCACGGGCCTTGACCGTGACAAGCTTTGTCACGATTAAGGACCGTGATAAAATCGTGACTTTGTTTAAAAAATTATCATGGTCAATGACGGTGACAAGCCCGTGGTAACTTCCTTTATCAAGGACTTGTCACGGTCAATGACCGTGACACTTCTGGGCAGAATTGAAAAAAAAATCTGCTGGGCAGTATGACCACTGCCACTGCCCAGCAGTATATATGTACCTGTTATAGCAACATTGTACCTGTTCAAACATTATATATCCAGATAAAAGAGAGATAGTGCAAATATACATTCAAAATAGAAACAATCCCGTACCTGTTCAAAACTTCGGCATTCTCCACAAAGCACCTCAACTGTTCAACTCCATTGTTCGACCCCAATCCCGTTATTTCAGTTGTCTTTAGGTGTGATCTCAAACAATCAGGTACATACCATTCCAACCACGATGTTTCAATTTGTTTACAACAAAATGAAAAACCCTAATATAAGAGGAGATCACATCAACATCAATTATCTCAAATCTACAACCTATTTAGCTGGAAGTGATGTTATGAACCCTTGACGTACCTCAAAGATAAGAACCTCTAGAAGAGGACAACTTTTGAGAAAATTCAGCACCAATTTCCAGTTCGAGTTCCACTATAAGAATCAACCATTGCACAATACATTACCTGTAGTGCCACCCAAACAGCTAACTTGAGCTCATATGGCACCTCCTTCCAACTAATGTAACCTGGGAAATCATGTAAAATATAATTCCCTTCATATCTGAACACTAAGAAATGCAATAATCCAATGGAGTTATGCTCTACAAATTCCTTCCAACCATTGTGTAGCCAAACATTACCAGTTGAAGTTGTCAATTCCACTTTCTATATTTTCCCATGTTTTTCTAGAGGTTCCTAGTGGTGGGGTATGGAAAGTGTAATTGACAACTTTAACGGGTGATGTTTGGCTACACAACGGTTGGAAGGAATTTGCAGAGCATCACTCCATAGGATTATGGCATGTCTTAGTGTTCGGATATAAAGGATAGAGAAAGAGATTCAGTCTCCTCTCCACAAATAGGATACCCCAAATTACTATGTACTAATCACCTATTAAAGGTAAGAAGCATATATTCATAGATTAGTATAAACAAAACTTAAATTTCAAATTCAAATTTAAATTCAATTTATAATAGAAAATTCCTCCAAAAGTAACAACTTTAAGCCACTAAAAATATTATACAGAAATTATGCACTCCCAAACTGTCCAAACGCATTGGAATTTTTTGGTACAAATTGGAATATTTATTACAAATTGAAAAATTGTTTAAAATTCCGGTTATCCTCTAAAGGTTGAGTGGTCCTATCCCATTCAAGTCGGAATTTTTCTGTAATATACTTAACAGCTCATGCACATTGTTACAATTTGAAAAAAAATCGGAAGCATATCCTCGTAGTTCTCCAAGTACACGACGTAGATTGGCAAGTGTGAGTGTTATTTCAATTGATCAATTGAAATAACAGTCACACTTGTCAATCTAGTATGTACACAGAGAACATTAGGATACGACTGCAGAACTTCCTCCAAAAGTAACATCTTTAAACCACTAAGAATATTATATAGAAATTATGCAGTCCCAAACTGTCCAAACGGGACAATTCGAGAGATCTCATTATAGGGGTAATGACTTTCGAACGGGTCTAAGGGCTATTGAATGCGTATGAATAAGAACTAGAAGGCTAGTATCTATTCGCACTATATGTAATTTCAAGTATGTGTCATTTAATTATCATAGTATATATATATTGTTTGATATACAAAGTAATTTTCAAAAAAAGTGAACAATCCCATCCCCATATGGACAATAATCCAGTGGTCATGCCACTTTTAAAATTAACCAACCCAGCATCGATCCACTATAATCCAACAACAATGTCAACAACAAATGTGTATCCTGTAC